>OY757314.1:16720686-17920686 GCA_963583905.1 Stenurella melanura
TCGTTTACCATTCGGCACTTTCAGCGTTCAGCAATTATGTACATAAAATCATAGAAAAACTCAATACAATAGAAACTCAATGTCATATAAATAATAGGTAATTATTACTTGTCGAACTGTTCGAGGGATATTCTGGAACAAATACCTTTCAACATTTTATAGTTGCACGATGGGCCATTTTAAAAGAAAGAAGGGTAGGTACGTTAAAGTTGCTTAAAAAAAATTAAGTTTTATAATAATCAGTGGCGGCTGGTCAGGGGAGGCTGAGTGTCCCCTTGGAAGAACCACCATATCTTCAAAAGTAATATCTTAAGAAATTTCAATTAGGTATATCTCAATTTTCAATATTTTTTATTGTTTATAATTCATTAATTAATGTTCAGTATATATATAAAAGTTTTGCATTTCCTTTCCACAAACATACCTATAACGTTACAGTCCGGATAGTGTTGTATGCATATTTCCCGGTCGGCCGGTCTTTTACTGAACGAACACTGCGGTTCGCTGGAGGCTAATACGAAATAGCTTCCAACTTTAACGCATTTACTTATAACATGAATGACCTTGAATTTCTTTGCGCTGTGTAAAATAGCAGAGCCAGAGTTGTCTCTGGCAGAGCACTTCGAATAGCCAAAGGAAGCCAGCCTCCGATCTCAGTTCTTTATAGCGCATGCGTGCACATTGTGCACAGGTCGTTCAGGTGGTTTACAAATAAAACGAACTATTAGTTGCGTTTCGCCGGTTAAGTTGACGTAAAAATACATAAAACATTTGATAGGCGGGCTAAAAATGAATGCTCTAGGTGAAAATATGTCTTGTTGTCCAGACGTGGTGGATTATTTGTTATTAAATGGATTTACTACTCTTACTTACGACGAAAAGGTAAGAATTAAAAGAAATGCCAGGTCTACACCAGCAATGACTTCGTTAGTTTTTAAAAGTGGTAAACAAAACAGAGGGTTTTGTGATAACAATTATAGAAAAGTCGAGTGGTTAACGGCATCAACAGTTAGAAACAAATTATATTGTTGGAGATGTTTATTATTTACTAATGATCAATCCTCAATTTGGGGCAGGGCCGGGTTTAATAATTTGCAAAATTTATCGCGAGGTTTAGAAAGGCACGAAAAATCCCAGGAGCACATTTTGATCTTGCATTAAATTCGAAATGTTTGGTAAACAAAATATTGTAAATTTGTTGGATTCTGCACATAAGAGAGAAATAGAAAATTTTAACGAAAAGGTCCGTGAAAATAGGGAAATATTAAGGAGGTTAATAGATGCCGTTATATATTTATCTTCACAAGAAAATTCTTTCCGAGGACATGACGAAAAACGAGAATCGTGTAATAAAGGAAATTTCAAAGAGCTGATAGATTTTTTAAAAACGTATGACCCAAAATTAGAGAACTTTTTGAATAACGCCACTGTTTTTTCCGGAACGTCTAAATCAATTCAAAATGATCTAATTGAGAGTGTTAGCTCGATTATTAAAGGCAAAATTTATGAAGAACTATATAATTGCGGATTTTTCTCGTGGCAAATTGACGAAACGACGGACGTTACTTGTAAATCTCAACTTTCCGTAATTTTTAGATATGTAATGCACGGAGAAGTTATTGAAAGGATTGTTGGTTTTTTTTATGAGTAGTGGAAGAAACGCGGAGAGTTTATTTAAATTAGTTAATCGATGAATTTGGTAAATTTGATTTGAAAAATAAATTAATAGCACAAACTTATGACGGCGCTGCAGTTATGTCAGGGCATCTTAATGGACTCCAAACAAAAATAAAAGATGTTGCTCCTCAAGCTTACTTTATTCACTGTTACACACACCAATTAAATTTAGTTCTGAGTAAAGCATGTAACGGAATTAACGAAGTTAGAATATTTTTTTCAAATATTACTGATTTTTCGTCATTTTTTTCAAAATCTACCAAAAGAACTGATGTTTTAAATAGAATTAATATGAAACATAGAATTCCGACAAACGCTCCCACTCGTTGGAATTTTTCATCTAGAGTTGATTTCACTGTTGACAAATACAGGAAAGAACTTATTGACGTTTTTAATTTTATTTCGGAAAGTGAAGATTTTTTAAATGACGATCAGACTTTACGAGCAGCTTACGGATTAAAATCGTTATTGTTGGATAAAAATTTCATATTTTTTCTAAAGGCTTTTAAAATGATTTTTGAGCAAACTTTCATATATAAATAAAACGGAGGACCAGATGAGAAGAAGCCATTCGGCATTATAACAATTTCACAACCCCCCCCCCCCCCCCCCATAAAAATTGCTTAAAACCGGCCCTGCATTGGAGAGTGCACCGAAGGGGTGGAAACTACCTCTCCATCGCTTCTTCTTTTCTCATCATGTTAATGGAACGTTTTTTGGGTCGCTGAATGGATGCCGAACCCCTCACCTTTCAGGATTCACCGCTATCGGCCAAAAACGACCCCCCAAATCGCGTTTTTCACCAATACACCGAAGAGTGCATTGCCATCAGAATTGAATCAATGTGTCAAATTTCAACTCCGAAGGATAAGGGTAAGTGGTTCTAATTTAGCTTGCAAGTTTTGACCTAAACAAACTAACATACTGACATTGCAAGTTAAATAAAAGCTTTTAAAAAAGCGATGGAAAGTCAATTTCTGGCTCGGAGAGGTAATTTCTACCTCTCCGGTGCACCCTCCAAAGTTAGTAATATGACATTCAATGCAAAAAAATCGAGTTCTACTTCGTGATTAGTGAAAACGCGATTTGGGAGTGGTTTTTGGCCGATAGGGGTGAATCCTGAGGGGCTTGGCACACACACATCGCATTCAGCGGCCCAAAAAACAGGGGGAGTCATGTAGTTCGTGCTAGAAGCAGCACTTCGATGTTTTTCCGCTTCTGCTCCTGGTCTATCAGGGATAGGTCCGATTTTAATGATTTTTTTTTAAATGTGTGTTTGTTAATATTATTCAAAATTAGAAACATCCCAAGTGCCTCAAATAATTATTTATATTGTTTCGGGGTGGATGTCACCCCTTCTCGGGGGGTGGAAATTAGTAAATTCAAAATAACTGCGGAAATCGATCAGAGGACGAATTCGAAGCAAAAAATGTTTTATGAAGTTATGAAGTTTTTTCGATAAATCAATATTTTTGAGTTAATCGCGATTGAAAATGTTGATTTTTCATCCAAAAATGCATGTTTTAGAGCGATTTTTACGAGTAACTCGAGAATCTACGTTTTATCACAAAAAAAAACCATCAGGAGCAAAAATGAAGCTGATAAAATAACAAATCGATCCGTTTTTCATTATTTCTGTAGATGCAATAAGAACCAACTTATCCCAACACACAATGAGGTGTTATTTGACGTCAAGACTCCTAAATTATGTATAATAAATTTTGTCTAAAAATTAGAATTAACCATGTTTTGGTACAATTTACGTTGACGCTACGTGGAATCGACATAAGTGGAGAACAAGACGACGTCGAAATTAAGTTATATCAACTAGTATAGGTAAAATTACACATAAATCGTACTTGTAGTCGCAGAGCATATCTGGTTACTAATACCTATTTAGGTGAATTTTACTTGATTTCAACGTCAATTCGACATCAAGTTGACTAATTTTAGGTAGATTCTGCGGACGTATGTGAAATTGGAAAATGGCACCAAGTGTAAAAAATAAGATTTTTATACTTATTTTATATTTTTCTCTATAAGTAGTCGATATATTTTTATCAGTCACTTAAAAGACTGAGTAAATACCTATAACTCACAATAATGATACAAAATATTTCCAGTACTCGCTTGTTGAAATCAATGCAATTTTTTTTTTGTGAATAATAGCAGCTGTACATCGTAAAATAATAATGCCCTCCAAAATATTCATCCATAAGGAAATTCCTATTGTCAAATAAAAAAAAACATGGTAATAGTTTTAGTCGAAAGTATGCTATTCTTGTTAAATATGCGTTTACAGAGGTATAATTATGTATTTTTTTTTTACATTTTCGTCAGTTCGTTTCCATACACACTCATTTTACAAATTTCAATTTGAAATCATACTTTATCTGCGCTGAGAAAATATGGCGTCTTGTGCTAATAAGGCCTCAAAGACGAAAATCTACGTATTATTGAAAGTATTATTAACTCTGATGTTTTGTCTCTCCCATTGTTTTATATACCCCCTTTCCGTGGTCTACCTGTGTAATGTTATATAAGAAATGTCCTGACAGACCCCTGGACGGGAAGAGAGTGTCCTTGTGAACTATCATCCTGTGTATATCGTATGGTTGGGTCGTCGTGTTAGGTTAGTTATGAACGTATGAGTAAAGCAGTAAATACATAATATGTATCTGGCTAATGGAGAAATCCAATGCCAAAAAAAAAAAAAAAAAAACTCAGATGTCATATCAAATAATTACTTGTAGGTAAATAGAACCTATTTATCTTACCTTATTTTTGAATATATTACCTATTGCTTAATTCTACCTATTATGTGGAAATTTTAACTCAACTGGTGTATTATTGTCTTGATAAAAGAGTGAACTGAAAATGTCATAGTGAAGGTCTATGGAATTTCCTTGGTATTCGGCAGCGCCTAAAGTTTTAGAGGCTCGGCTGGCATTCAGCAATTTCCTTATTTTATTAAAATTATATGACCAATATATCAATATTTCCACATACTAGAGTGCAAATATAGTCAAAAAGTTTTCCATTAAAGAGACTTGGATATGAAAGCTGGATGTGGATTATTGGCACCACGAATTTTCCTATGTTATTATGGCTATGACTATGTTAATGGCTTCTTTTAATAACTGAAATAATTTTTAGATAATAACTATATCACCTACCCATACTGTAACCTGGTTTGATATTGTTTACAACAATTTTGCTTACAACCAAAGGAAATATTAAATATTTTCAATCAAACAAACAGGGAGGATAAAAATTTCCGGAAATTTTTTGGGTTGCTATGGTAACTTAACGAAAAGCAAGCCTCCGATTGGTTATAAAATGGAGGTGTGAAATTTTCAACAGAATCTACCTAATATACGATTCAAATGTATTGACCCCTCACTTTAACGTCGAGTATCTCAGAAATGAAGGAGCAGAGAAAATTGAAAAAATTACGAGTTCATTATGAGTCTATTCTAAATCAATCACAAAAATTTGAATAATGTACATTGGACACTTTAGAAGTTCTGCTAAGTTATGTTGAAAAATGTCCTACTTTTTAAGGAAATTTTGACGATACGAGTTTTAAATCCATTATATCTTGGGAAATATGCATACTATGTAAATCATATTTTAGACACCGATAAAGCACGGCATTTATTGTACGAGTAAATTTTTTAATAACTTTTTATTTTAAAATTTTGTAGTTATTCTCAAAAATGTGACGTCATGTTTATTCATTCAGCGGTAAATTTTTTAGTCAGAAATGCTGATTTGCTTACTCTGTATTTCAATTTATTATTCTTAATACTTTATTAAGCCCCATAATTAGGGGTTAAAAGTTTCTTGTATAGATTACATATAATTGTTGTTTGTTTTTTTAGAGCAAAAGAATAGTTTTATCTGTATCAATTAACCAATACCACAGCCCTTGAAAAAGTAAAAAAAACTTTAAATATTTTTTATATACTTTACACGGTGTCCCCGGATGCATATTCGTATCGAGCGTATGCTATGGCAGAGTTGGGAGTAACCGATAATGCACGATCTGTTGTAGATAGGCCAAAGTCGTCCGTTGAAACTGTTGAAAGTCAGTGGTTAATTGGTATCAGAGAAGGGCAATTTGCGCCATTTTTGCAATTGGAAATAAATTGCGAAAACGGAGCGAACGCTCCTTGTCATTCTCAACGCTAAAAGTTAAAATAATACAAAATGAAAGTGCCATTTTAAACAGTTCTAAGGAGCCTCAAAACGAGCGCGACTCTGCCGCAGCATATACGTTCGATACGATGCTGCTTCCCGGATGGGGTTACCTATGCCACAAAGATTTCTTACTAAAAGCCACTCTTTATGCAAAATTTTGCTTGTTAAAAAAATAAGGTTTATGATGAGAAAATTAATTTTTTTATACAGGGCGCTCAAAAATATAAATTTTTAACTAAGAGTGAACCAATATTATTTTAAAATCTTTTATTAAAAGCTTATGCTTTGCATTGTTGTCTGTCTGCCCGCTATAAATCTTGCAATAAAAATTTCGACTACTTCTAATTGAAATAGAGCTTTTAAATTTTACACACATATGTAGGTCCGGGAATTACCTTTTTTGCTTAAATTTAAAATTTCCACATTTCATGACTTATTTAGAAAAAGAAATTTAAATAAAAAGAACCAAATTTTAAAAAATATATATATATATTTTTAAAAAATGTCTTTACCACTAAGTATACTCTATAACATGGAAAAAAAAATTTTTTGCTCAGATCTGAAATTTCCACGGTTCATGACATTCTAAATCTATTGAAAAAACAATTAAAAAAAACTACTACTATAGATGGAAAAAATTTGTTTTTCCTCAAAGGACCCCTCGCAGTTTTTGTTATATAAAATGGTTTCTGAACTTTTAGTATGTTTTAGATCTCGATCTCCTGATTAAAAGTAACATGGGCCCAATCTAATCCTATGACTAGTTTTTGAGATACAGGGTGTTAAAGTTAAAAAGTGGCTATTTTTATAAAATATGTTCATGGCAATTGAAGGATTCGATTAATTTTTCTTTTTCGCGAATATCATTCCTGTAACGTCAGATAATATACTGTGTGATAAAAATATGCACAATAACACGAAGTGAATTTTTAAAATCGATGTGCTTTTAAATGTTGAAACGACAAAATTTTGAGAAAATTATTTTTGAAATGAAATGTATTTTTCATAATTGCCGAAATTACTAATTTGCATATTTTATACAGGGCGAGTCAAAAATATGGAAACACGTGTGACTCATTCTAATAAGATATATTTTAATATATATTGATTGTCCATTGACAGCTGATTCCAAATATACATATATAATTTTAGAGGGGTCCACGGGGTGATGCAAAAGATAAAACACAAGAAAGATGCCGAAAAACTTTTTGTTTTAACCGTCTTGTAATCAGAATTTCGCCTACAGGTAGTACGTTTTCTGCTCGTTTCATCATATTCAGTGTTATTTATTAATTTCTTAAAATCAATATTTTGGCTATCAGGAATATAGTACAGTGGATTAGGCCTATCGCTATAAAAAAGACGCGTCGGGAACTCTGCCCCTGTGGTGATGAGCAAACAACTTGGAAATCAGGCAAACTTTAGATGATCTTATTAGCTCATAAAAAAATTAATCTTCTGCCTCCAAACATGTTTGAGATTTATAGATAAAATTGGCTACCCCGCCTAGGATAAAAAAGAGGTAGGTAAACATCGGCCCCTTTTCATCTATTAAGATCATGAAAGTAAAAGATTTTTTTATTATTCCACTACTAACGTCAACCACCGGCGACAGGAGACGATCTATCTCCAACCTGGAAATTTTGCCGAACCCATTTCTTAGTCGAAGAGTAAGGATGATTCCTTTACCGACTGTTTTACATCACTTTCATGTATCCACTATGCAACCCCCATCTAAAATTGCATAGTTTCTACCTTTGAGCCGATTACAATGGCTTGTGCCATTAGAAGGTGGGGGCGGAAACGCTGTATTTCTCTGGAGAGAGTCACCCATCCAAGAACTAACCGCGGTTCGAGTTGCTGGACCTGAAGATATTTTTATTTGAACCATTCTGTTATGTTAATTTTTAGATCAAGTATTTAACAATATTCTTTGTTAACAATACGTTTAGATAAAATTTATATAAAACATAATACGGGAAGCTGCATTAAAAATTTCTCAAACAGCATGTTTGTTGATTCCCTAACACTTCGAAGTTTTTTGAACTTTGTGTTGCTTAGCAACGGACTAAAATACTAGAAGAGCGTATTTTGGAATCTGAAATTGTGCCGAGAGAGTAGACACATTCTTGACCGATTTCAGAAAAAAGCTTTTCTGATCCATGAAGGTAAAATATGCTGCAAATTTTTGGTAAGGTGGTTTTGCTTTCTTGTTGCCATGGGAACGAACATGTGTTAAGTGTCAAATAGACGGTTACTATTCACCATAGAAAGATGGTTAAACGATGAAAGTTTTGAAATACTTTGTATGACCTTTCTGAAATACACTTTCTATATATACTTACACTTAACTTTTATAAGTTTTCAAAAGTCAATTCACAAGTTATAGAAAATGTGGATTCAGATTTTGAAGCGCTACAAGCAGAAAATGGTCGAAAAAAAAATTATACGTTACATGACCGAAACATGGTGTTTTACAGGTCTCCCCAAGATTCCGAGCAGGACCCGCCTGCTTGGGTTAACCTGCAAAACACCTCTTTCGGTGTAACGTAAATTACTATTTAAAAAATTCTATTAAAATTCGTACTTATTTGTTTTAAAAACTATATATACCCGGTTGCTTATGATTTTTGCTGTGATTATTCCCCTAAGCAAAGATTAGAGAACTAACAAGATAGGACAGTCAGACGGAGAAGACGAAATAGACGAATGACGAAAGACGAAAAGTTCAAAAGTTGTATACTCGAATTTATAGGGACACGACATCCAGCGGAAACGGTTTCGGGATTTGTCGGTTACACATTAAACGAATTTGACCAAGCTTACTAAAAGATAGGTTGGCTTATTAAAATCGACAAGTGCTACGTCACGTATAGACCTCGATGACACAGCTGCGTGTGGCTACTTTTTCCTCATGTTATAGAAAAAAGTTTCAAAATTAATCTTTCAATGTACAATTCTATCCTAACCAAATAGATACCTTACATATAAACATAGAAATACTTCATGTGACATATATTACAAAGCAACCTGTTTTTTAGTGACCTTGGCTACTGAAAGTCAGCTGAGTTCGGTCGTTCTATCAGAACATTTTTCACTATTGGCCTCTCTTTCTAGTATTACCTTCTCCGTCTGTTTGTCACATATTGTGGCAACTGCGCGAGAACTCTAATTTAAATGTCGAGGTCAATGGCGCTATTGCTAGAAAATAAAAGGTTTTCCGCCGGCTGTCCTATCTTGTTAATTCTTTAATCTTTGACTAAATTATGAGACATCTGGGCACTGCTTGAAATCTCGAATTCAGTCGAGTGATTTAGTAAAGTAGGGGTTGTCCCACTAAATGAACTAAAGTGGATTTCATTTTCTTTGTTTAGACACTTACTAAATTGCTACAATACTTAACTAAATCATGGTACTCTACCAATAAAAACACACTAAATTTGCACTAAACTACTGAAGCACTCTACTCTAAGAACTACATTACTGGACGCGTGTAGACCGGGCTTAGCTCAGTGCTTCTCTATATACGTAATTTAGCGGCTACTGACTAGATGTCAGCACAATCTAATACAGTTTCAGCAGATTATAGAATTGTCTACTTTTTGGTTTCAGTTTTTTCTATGAATTTAATTTTTTTCACATGTGTCACACTTCACTACTTACTAAAAATTTAAAATGGATATTATAATTTACATTTTATATACATACTTAGTGTAAAATAAGCGCATCCTTGTCCTAAAATTGTTGTTTATGCAATACGTTGTAAAAAGCATAGGTACTTATAAGTACATATTTATTGTAATAAAATCAGAAAAATATTAAATTCTTACACTTTCAAATTATTAATTTTATTTAAGTGTCATTTTTTTATGATGTTTCTATTATAATGTTGGAAATGCAGTACGTTCTATTTATTTTCTCAAAATTGAAAATAGTGCTACCGATTAATATTCAATAGGTACCTATTCATAATTTATAATAATAAATAAAAACATTTCTTTGATATTTAGTTAAATTGCAACAAAAAAAAAGGTTTGTTCGAAATTTGGCTTGCTTAGATCTTCAGAAAATAGTGGAAGAAGTAAGTATTTTTTTTAATGAAAAAATTCATTTTCCTCCTTGTTGCATTATTTCATATACCTACATTAGTTATCAGGTGTATGCATTATTCATACACCATATTGTATTTTATATTGCATAACTGTCACTGCCGGCGGACAAAACTGGAGTTATAACAAAGATTAGAGAATTAACTAGTGTCAGTGTGTAACTAGTAACTTATATCTAATCTTTGGTTATAATAACATAACCTTACTTTATTTACACATTTTGACTGAACTATGGACCCAATAGTGTTATTTGCAGGATATTCAAAAATGGAAGGAGGTAATCAGTATGCTAATTGTTCATGTGTGTTAATTAAAGGTCCACCAAATATTATAGTGGATACAATGACTGCTTGGGATGAAGATAAAATTTTAGGTGCCCTAGACAAGGAATCGATTAACTGTGATGACATTAATTATGTAGTATGTACCCATGGGCACTCTGATCATATAGGATGCAACCATTTGTTTAAAAACGCAGTGCACATTGTGGGTCATAGTATATCTCATAAAGATAAGTATTTTATTGATTATGATTTTCGAAAAGGCGACGAGTATGTCATCAGCGAGAGCATTAAAGTCATATCAACTCCAGGACATACACTGCAGGATGTTTCTGTCATAGTTGAATCGGCTAGAGGTGTGACCGCAATTACCGGAGATTTATTTGAGAAATATGAAGATCTAGCCGATGAAAGGATATGGAAAGATGTTGAGAGTGACTCCCGAGAATTACAACAAATTAACAGGAATAAGATATTAAGGTTTGCGGATTTTATTATACCAGGGCATGGGCCAATGTTTAAGGTACCGGAAAGGTATAAGGAAGTTAAAATGTAGAAATTATTATATAAGATCGATCTTTAGTAAGCCCAAAATTCAATTTTTTGAAGAAAACCTAAGACAGCAATGTACTAATCCCATATTCTGATTGATCTAATCCATCAAACAAGAAACGAAATGAAAATGCAGATATTTTTAGCAAAATCGGGTCTTACAATTTTTGCTTTTCAATATGCTATGCTATGCTATGAACAAATAAACATAAAGTGTTTTGATAATAAACAGATTTAGTAATCTTTATTTCCAACTGAACTGGGCCCCAATAATAATAGTGTTGAATTATATTTGACCTTAAAGCTCATAACTCGAAAATAAATGCATTTATTACTATTGTTTACAGTTTCTTTTTATTTATAGAAGCATTTGTTCTTGATTTATGATTTACCATTTGCATTACTGTCAAAAGAAGTATGACGTGGGTAAAAAACTAATAATAAATGTGTTACTTTTGCAAATACCTAATTTTATTTACAATATTTATTATAAAAGGTGATAAATGCAGACCAATAATCTCTACGTGACCCATTCTGAAACCGATTCCTCAAGATAATGGCAGAAGAACATTTTTTTGTCAGATTAGGATATAATTCAGAAAAATGTAGGAACCTTCCATCTTAACACCGAATATTTTAGATTACACAAAAGTGTTACAAGACAGCTGCCTGATCTGCTACGAAAGCAATGAAAGTTGACATCTGATGAATCTGTGTGGCGGCTCTAGGGCGGTGCGAAAGCACTGGGTGCCGTCATAGGGTTGTGCCAAAAATGAAACTGTGGGAAAAAAATAACCCAAGCACCTTAATACCACTTAACCCTACCCACCAAAATAAGAGTAGAATTATAATTTTTTTTTCGGATGAATTAAAAATCAAACTTTTTACTGGATTTATTATTAAATAATAATATCAGTGTTGAAAAAAGACATTTCATATCCTCTTTTGACTGTTTGCATATTTATTTTAGCAATTATAAGTTAAGGTGGTGTTTAGTCAGTTGCTTACTTATGGGAACATCCTAAGCATACTCTTCTGGCGAGCAAAAGAAGTCACATGTCAAGGTACTATTGCCGCATTTCAAAAGTAAAAACTTATAGAGTGAAATTCGCACTTAACGTACAAAAAATATTAATTGGTTGAGACCAATATGTATACATTTATAACTCCCAGTCCCAGTTGCCAGTCAACAGTAATTTCAGCATTTTCAGCAGAAGTTACTCGAGTCAATACGGAGAGAACTAGGCAGCTCTGAGGAGAGGGACAAGTATCACTGCTCTTGATGGTGCTTCGAACCACTGCTATATGATGTAGTAGTAGTAGTTTAAAGAAACATCTTCAATCAAATATTGTTCCTTTTTTCTGTTATTGTTTCTCATTCATGCTACTACTATACTAATCTTTCGGAGGCGTCTCTACGTATAGGCTGGTTGTCATAAGTCAAAATCGTCGACTTTGGTCAGAAATTTAAAACAGCAATTTTATTGACTATTCTTATAGGAAAAATTGTGCTGAATATGATGGTGACATTAAAAAAATTATAAAACAGGCTTCTTGTTAAAAACAAGCGAAAATTCTCATATTTTTAATGTTTTTTGACTTTTTGACGAAAACGGTGCATTGGATAAAAAGAGTTCATTTAAAGAAAATGCATATCAATACACGTCGTTTGAGACTCTAACAACCTTTTATCTTTGACCATTCAATTGTTATAAACAAATTAAGGGATTTAAATTAACAATTTTTTTCCCGTTCAACGAAAGGGCATACAGATATTTTATTGTAGTCAATATGTTGCATTTAGTTCATAGAATTTATAGTTTTTTTTGTGTTGATATCTTGCGAATTTTATAATTGTTTCAACAAATAAGCTAATTTATTTATTAAGGATTTGCGACTTTCCATGGCATTTTTTGCACTCTCCACCCCCGGCAATCTGATAAATATTGATAAAAACTACCATTTCTGTGTGGTCTTGCCCCCTTTTTTTTGTTTTTAGCCACCTACCAACATTTTTTAAAAAATTGCTTAGTAAACAAATGAAATATCTCGGACTCAGGAACGTCGTATCAAAGTGCAATTGTCAGAAAATGAAAGATATTAAAAAAAGGAAAGTTTTGAGCCTAGATAGACCTCGATCTTTTAACTAGAACCGGAGATATAGACCATTTTACGTTTACGACTGTCAATTGTTTATTAATTAATTTTTTGAAAACATCTTGTGACAACATAAAGTTAATATATTAAAGGAACTAGTTTTCAATTGTCACACAAATCCATTGGTTTTTCATACATTTTATGCTTTTATAACAACTTATGAACGCTGTACAACGTTTTTAAGTGTTTACGCTCTGTGTGTGCCTGTGTAGTTAGTTTCAATCAAGAACTGTGCACGTCTGAGGAGGAGAACGCAAGAAACCATTTTCATGTAGAATTGATCAGGCTAATCAGCAAAAATATCCACATGAAAAAATGTCACTGGCGTACCACTTTTCTGGTAAAAAATATCAGAGGACATGTTCACAGGGACGCCACTGGTGGCGCGATAAAATAACTTTTCTAATTGAAATATGTGGTTTTATATCCTATTAACACATACCAAAATTGAAAATAATATCTACTTTCTGAGATACTAAAAAATAACGATTAAAAAGAAAAATTTTCAACATCGCGTAGCAAAAAATTTAAGCCATTGCGGACATACGCTCATATGAGCTCTTCTTCATAAAATGACGTAAGGAATCACATTCTGAAATATTAGCAAGTCATTAAGGAACACCCTGTACAAAAAAATAATTAAACTTAAAATAATTAAAAAATAAGATGTAAGTACCTTTTAATTACTCTTTAAACCGATTTAAATCACTTACAGCACATTTAAAACTGAGCGTGCCTCGAATTTTATATATACAAAGTCGTTGTTGAGCAAGTCGCTCGGAGCATAAACACTAAAGAACGTTGTACTGCGTTCATAAATTAATTGTTATAAGAGTATAAAATGTATGAAAAACCAATGGATTTGTGTGACAATTGAAAACTAGTTAGTTTAATATATTAACTTTATGTTGTCAGTAGATTTAAAAAAAAAATCAATAAACAATTGACAGTTGTAAACGCAAAATGGTCTACAGCTCTGGTTCTATTTAACGGATCGAGGTCTATCTAGGCTTAAGACTTTTCTTTTTTATTATGTTTCATTTTCTTGCACTTCGATATGACGTTCCTGAGCCGAGATATATATATTTCATTTGTTTACTAAGCTATTTCTTTAAAAACGTTGGCGGGGGATAAAAACAAAGAAAAAAGAGGCAAGACCACCCAGAAATGGTAGTTGTTATCAATATTTATCAACTGCTGTGGGTGGAGAGTGCAAAAAATGCCATGGAAAGTCGCAAATCCTTAATAAACAAATTAGCTTATTTATTTAAACAACTACAAAATGCGCGAAATATCGACACATAAAAAAAACTATAAATTCTATGAAAATGCAACATTTTGACTACAATAAAATATCCGTATGACCTTTCGTTGAACAGGAAAAAAATTGTTAATTTAGGACATTAATTTGTTTATACCAATTAAACGGTCAAAGGTAAAAGGTCGCTACAAGTCTGAAAAGACCCATATTGATAAAATCTTTTTTATATCTTGTCTTTTTTTGTCTGACGCACCGTTTTCGTTAAAAAGTAAAAAAACATTAAAGAATGAGAATTTTTGCTAAAACCCATTGTTTTTGACAATGAAGCCTGTGTTTTTAATGTCACCATCATATTCAGCGCAGTTTTTTTTAAAAGAATAGTCAACAAAATTGCTGGTTTAATTTTCTGACCAAATAAACGTTACGACAACCGGTCTAGTATAGCTTAATCATGAATAAGCAATAGCATATTGAGAGGAGGGGGGCGCCACAATGAGATCTCGCATCACCTGAAAAACCTACTAGAGCCGACCCTGTCTTGCAGCAACATATATACAATCAAGTTGCTTTGCTGGTAGAGCATGTTTATGATAAGGCTGTCACATCAGTAGGAAGCCACCCTGACCAAGTAAGGCTCCAAGGGGAGAGTAATGAACACAACTGCTCTCCTGTTGGTAGCCAATAATAGCAAATTCTAGATAAGATATGTAATGACAATATTTTTTGATCTTCGTATTCACAACATCTTGTCAAACGTTCTGTGATTTATGTAACTGGGCCATCTTTGGCATATAGCAAGATCGTCAATTGCTTGGATAAAATTCGATTATTTATGTAGATGTTTTGGAATCAATGACATTTAATACAGGGGTACAACAACGTCGGCAGTTCCTACAGAGGTTTTAGGAGTCTCTCGGTAGTCACTGCAGTCTCTTCGGCAGTTCTTGTACAAATGTTTACAACTGGTTTTTAATATTTGTCAATGTGCCTCCTTCCCCCTGACAAGCTCCTAATTCCTGATTCCCTCCTTGATCTTTAGCAAATAGTTCCTCATTTACAGTACTTCAACAATGATATAGAAGAATTATCTTTGCTCTGATGATCATCTTCGGATGTTTATATCAGCCTGTCAAAAATCAGTCGAATTGTTGGCACACCTAATGCAGTTCATTCCAACCTCTTCAATTACTACAACGACTGGTTCTGTCAGATGTGGGAGATACGTGCAGTTTATTTAGGAGACGTGACTCTTCTATCTAGCGTCATGTACGAATTCCATAGTATTTTCACATTTTGAATAAGTAATAAATATAGCACTGTTTTGTCGAGAGCCTTTCTTCAGGGATTCAGATCGATAGATATACTGTTATCTACTGTTGTTTCTTAAGTTTTCGCGGGTTAACCAAGTTCAGTTCGAGCAACAAGGAGTATCAGTAAGCAGCTTTCAGCGAGAACCTGATGGTGGCGGATGAGATTCCGCCGAAACGTCGTTTACATAACCGTGGCTCCTACAGGAGCCTATCAACTATATGGGAAAATACCCGGAAGCACAACAATACTTCACTCTCATCTAAAAATATATTTTTACAAAATTTGATTCATACTGTGTTCAAAATGTTAAACAACAGGAACACTACAGATGTGTATAATAAGCATATTTAAGAAACAAAATTTTCTAGTGATGTCTTTTTATAAATTTACTACTCTCTTGCAGTAACAAAAATGAAATAAAAATTATAAACATACTTTATTTTTCACAGAAATTATCAGCATAATTATTATAATACAACAGACATTTGCACAAAAAATTGCTACTTAAAAGTTAAATAAATCAGAATATAAATACAACCCTTTGTAAATTTTTGATGACATGACTGACATTAAGGAGATTCCATAAACACCAAAACAGTGAACAGTTTGACAAGCATTTTGCTAACGGAATTGACATCATTAGGAGATAATTAAGTTTGACATTTGTGAAAACTACTTGCCAGTGCCATAACAATAAATTACATGTTAATCCCAGAAAGTATCATTTCACTAAATGAGTAGGCGATTTCCTGCAACTGGGCTCCAAAACATTCTGGATTTGGTATATTGAAAACTAAATAATAATTACTAACACTAATACACAAATCGTCCAAAATCCTTGTGTGCATATTATTGGTGCATTACCTAGCTATACGTTAGAGAAAGTTGAGGTACCCAGTGACAAAACATGCTCAAAGTAAAGCAAATCCAGTTTTTTTTTACTTTTAAATACTATCAGAATTTATATACTAATACTTGTAACTCCCAATACTTTGTGCAAAAAGTACTGGGAGTAGCATATGTTGAGTTTGTTTTTTTATTAATGTAACTTGTTTTGTGTTCTAACAACCGTTTACCGTAATGTCTTCCTATTTGTCCAATATTCACCTTAGGACAAGTACCCCAAGTTAATAAAATAAATCAGGAGTCTATAACTTAACTTGCGGCATTTGTTCTAAGGTACTAGTCATCTAATAGGTCACGTTTTCAATGAAGATTTAAAAATTTTACATACTGAGAACAAAGATTTAAGACTTGATTCATTAGAATTCCTAGACATACATAAACTTAAGACATCTGATATTTTACTAAATGATCAAATTGAAACTAACTCATCTCCCCCACTAAATTTATTTCCTTAACCTTGTTAAAATTATAATCAATGAACTGCCTGCCAATAATATGTATCTTCCGCTTAGTAATTAAGATTAAAATTAGTTCACAATTGTATAAAACCACATATTTTACATATTGTAAAATTAGTATAGTAGAGGTGTTTTAAAATTTCATGAGCTGTGACCTTCATATGCGCACAGACATAATCCCTCCTGTCGACTCAGTTACACTTCTTAAAAATATTATATTTATTGTTTATAATCTATCCCGAACTCTTGTTTATGTGTCCAGCAAGGCAGCCTCCAGTGTCTTCAAAAAGATACTTATAACGCAGAATAAACTTTGCCTTTTGCGCATTTCGCGGCTCATAAGATTCTGAAACACCTCTAGTAGTGGCCACTGTGTGACGAATCAATTGTCATGTTATCAAAATAAAGTGAAAATCAGGGTTAAAATAGCTTTCTTTCCAACTGAATAATTTTATATTAGATTAGTATGGGCTTGTTCCATGATATTCTTTTTGTATGGTTTTTATACTTTTTCATATAGTACTCGATATTCTCATTATACACTTAAAATTTCGTATTAACTTTTTCCGTTCTTGAGGTATAAGGAGTTGAAATTAGTAATAGTTGCAAAAACCGAGCGCTCATTTGTGACGTCACAATACGCAAGTGACGTAAGAAAAATGGTTTTCTGGGACCTTTCAAATTTAACCTGAAAAGTCGAAAACATGGGATTTTTAAACGCTGGGAGCTAAATCATCGAGTGGAAGTTCGTTCTATGTGTCTACGGAAAGGAGAAGGTCAGTGATGAGTTCTAATCGTAAATTGCAGTCAAAATCGAAAATTCGTCCTGGCAGGAGCGAGAGAAAATTGTAATTTTGACATTTCACCAAATTGCACTCCCCTACTGTCAAGTAATAAACAACACAAACAATACTTCGAAAACACTTATAATTATAACAAGTACGGAGCATCAAGTCTATTGAGATTGCTGAGTCTATGCGTATACTGACGTAGCACCTGGCCATGCCTCATTTTCGTGAGATGGAGATTTGTAATAGTCTTTACATACTAAACGTGCGAATAAGATTTTGATTTTTTTGCAGATCCACTTTCGATTTATGAAATAAAAAAAAAAAAAGCCGAACAAGCCCATTACAGAAGTTTGTTGTATTGTAAATAAAAATAATAACTTTTATAAGATTCTATGAAAACTATTGATGTCTTCTAATTGACTTCTGACAGTTGACCAATAGTTGCTTCTAAGAATATTTAAAATTTTTAATATAATTTTAATAAAAATACAATTCGTTATATCTTTACATTAATAAAATTAATTACTTATGTATTGACTTCTAGCAGTTGACCAATAGTTCATTGAATATCTCCAAATTATGTTGACAAATCGTCAGAAGTACATTTGATGTAAAATGTGAAAATATAGAGAAATGTGATCGATTGAATAAAGCGCTGATGCTCTCTTAGCATCGATATTTTCTCTCTTTTTCTTCCAGTTAGCCTTCTGGCATTTTGCACATAATGTCGTTTTGAAATAAACAATAAGTATGCAAATTGTTAGAAGTGCACTCATGTTGCGACATTTTTTGCAACTTTGGCGCCTTCTGGCGGCCCTTTACCCACCACCCACTCTTCTGGCGATTCTTTTTCTTACTTATACTGTCTTCTATCATTCTGCAAATTTTCAGTACTGCACTTATCAATTTTTTTACTTGAAAAAATTACATGTTTGAACATCCACCCACCCATTATCCCTCTAAACTGCCCTCTGGTGACCGGGCTCTCACTATGTCGGTACGAATCGAACCTGTATTGGATAACATTTCGACTACACTGAGTCACATGCCCTTCTCCGTAGCCAGCTTTTAGATTATTAATTATTTTTCCCTATTACCCCCCAGCCCTTCAACGGAATATGTTCAAGATATAATCTAGTTTCAGACTTCGTTACTATAGAAATTTCAAATCAGTATCTTCATCCGTTTTGGAGTAATCGTGTACACAAAAAAAGTTACATTACTCACTTTAAAGCATTTCATGGGGTTAATTAGTTTTTACTGGATACTTAAATTTTGAATTTCAAGTACTTTTTGAAATTACTCTCAATTATAAAAGTAAAAAATGTATTTTAAGTATTTATACTGGGTACTGGAAGTATTTTTTCTGAACTTGCATTGGATTTGTAAAATTATTATTAAATGATTCATGTGTGTCCTAAGTCTGTAAAATCGTTATTCTTTGCCTGTGAGGTGAGGGTCACTATCCATAAAATCAGTTTGATTTATAGTACTTATTTATATGTACAATCATAGTAAATTTCAAATTAAAGAAGATTAATTTTATCTCTTCTTCCATTGTTTCAATATAATCAGTCTTAATTCTGTCTGTTTAATATAATCCGCCTCAATTTTCAGAAGTAACTCTTGATACTATAACATACCACTATTAAAACTAGCATTTCCTCCACTTTTAGCAGCCACTTTGCTCTTATCTGCTGTGAACTGTATATGCTTTGCACCTGGGTTACTTTTTAAATAATACATACCAGTTTTAAGTCCCTTGCGCCAACCATAAAAATGCATTGAAGTTAAAGCGCTATAACTTGGCTTAGCTATATGAATGTTTAAACTTTGACTTTGATCGATAAACGCTCCTCGATCAGCAGCCATGTTGAGAATTACTTTCTGTGACATTTCCCAGACTGTTTTGTAGATTTTCTTGAGATCATCAGGTATGCCTGGTATATCTTGGATTGAGCCATAATTATTTATAATATGATTTTTCATTGCATCGTCCCAGAGACCTCTTTCCACCAAATCTCTCAATAGATGTTGGTTCACAATTTGAACTTCTCCAGACAGAACTCGTCTAGTACAAATGTTCGATATGTAAGGATCAATGGACTCATTATTTCCTAATATTTTAGCTGTAGAAGAAGTAGGCATTTGTGCTAAAACCAAAGAGTTGCGCACACCATGTTTAGCAATTTTCTCCTTTAGTGCTGTCCAGTCCCAGAGGTTTGTAGGAGTAACGTTCCACATGTCATACTGTAAGATACCTTTACTAACAGGACTGCCTTCATAACTCGAATAAGGACCCTTTCTTTCTGCTATCTCACAACTGGCTTCCAGTGCACCATAATAAATGGTTTCAAATATTTGTTTATTTAGTAAACTTGCCTCTTCGCTATCAAACGGCAATCGTAACAGCATAAAGGCATCGGCTAAGCCTTGAACACCTATTCCTATGGGTCTGTGATGCATGGTCGATGCTTCTGTCTCTGGAATGGGATAATAATTGAAGTCAATAATTTTATTCAAATTTCTGGTTACCACTTTCGTGACTTCCTTCAACTTTTGGAAATCGTATGACTTTCTATCAGCTTTTACAAACATGTTAACAGCAACGGAAGCTAAGCTGCACTCAGCAATCTCATCTGGTGATGTGTATTCAATAATTTCGGCACTAAAGCCACTACCTTTAATCGTACCCAAGTTTTGTTGATTACTTTTTCTATTACAGGTGTCTTTGTACAACATATATGGTATACCTGTGTCCATTTGACAACTAGTAATGGCTTCCCATAATTTCCGCGCAGATACTTGCCTAACGTACCTTTTTTCTGATTCATATTTCTCGTAAAGCTCTTCAAATTCTTCTCCCCAGCAGTCAGAAAGTTCAGGCGATAAATGAGGGCACATCAATGACCAAACGCCATCAGACTCAACTCTGTGCATGAACAAATCGGGAACCCACAGAGCATAAAACAAATCTCTAGCCCGTAATTCGTCTTTGCCAATGCTTTTCTTCAACTCTAAATATTCAAAAATGTCAGCATGCCACGGCTCGAGATATACAGCGAAATCTGCATGACGTTTACTACCACCTTGAATCAGATAACCAGTGGCTTCATTAAAAACCCTCAACATGGGAGCTACACCAGTGGATATACCATTAGTGCCTGCAATATAGGTTCCCTTGGCCCTGATGTTGTGGACATTTATACCAATGCCTCCGGTAAATTTTGAAATATAACCACACTTTGCTAAACAAGTAAAAATACCATCAATGCTATCATCTGGCATCATCATAAGGAAGGAAGAAGCCAACTGAGGCTTAGGAGATCCTGCTGAAAACAAAGTTGCACTTGCATGTATAAAATACTTTTCAGAGAGAAGGTTGTAAGTTTCTATTGCAGCATCTATGTCATCTTCATGTATGGCGACGGCTACTCTCATAAGCATGTGTTGAGGACGCTCGACAATTTTTCCATTAATTTTCAGTAAATAGGATCTTTCTAAAGTTTTAAAACCAATATAGTTGTAACTGAAATCCCTATCATATATAATGCATGAGTTGAGGCGGTCCGCATTCTTCATAATTATTCTATAAACCTTCTCCGAAATTAGTGGCGTTTTTCTTCTGGTCTCCTCTTTCATATTGTAGAGGGTGTCAATGACCTCTGTAATAATAATGAATGTATTAATGTGTAATATAACAACAAATATTTAATACTTTGAGAATGCTTCTAGAACGAATATTTTATGGATGGAAATTGTATGTATATGGAGAGCATTTTATTTAAGAAATGAAACATTGTAAAATGCTACAGATTCTAAATTTAATAAATATTAAAACTGTTAGATGGATTGCATGCATATGATTAATTTTCCTGACTTACCACTAAACTCCTTTATAGTCTCCTTGTGCAAATTCGAAACTGCGATTCGGGCTGCCAACGTGGCATAATCAGGGTGGTCGATACTCTTCTTGGCAGCTACTTCGGCAGACAAAATATCTAATTCCGATGTGGTTACTCCTGGATAGAGTCCACTGATCACTCTCAGTGTTATTGAAAGCTAAAAAATTTACAATTACAATCATTTACTTACAATTTACATCATTTAAAAAAATTATAATATAAAAACTTAAATAATTACCGGATCTATAAAATCCATATTCAGCCCGTAACATAATTTTGTGATACGAGATGTAATTTTATCCACATGAACCTCTTCCTTTCGACCGTCTAAAACATATTTTTTAACATTTAAAAAATCTAACCTACAAATATTTCTACTCTTACCTCTCTTTAAGACGTATGCTTTAGGATTGTCTTTGCGTTTTATCTGTTTTACTTCATGAGGATTATTAACCATTTTGATAGGTTATTGATTTAAAACAAAGAACTAACGTTTATCAACAAAATACAAAATCCTCAAAATACAAATAAACAGAACTCGTGCAACGTAAACCTGAAACCGCGCCAAGTTTGGTTCAGTAGTTCACCAATCAAAAGGGTTAATTTAACATTTTCCGTTATAACTTTGCCTTATTGGTTTATTTTGAGAAATTTGATTGTTAAAGATTGTAAAGGCCTCTGCACTAGCTACTAAGTACAGAATTATTTAGGTCATACGCCGCGCCGCGCCGTTAGCATCTTCGAGCGTTGTTAAAATTTAATTCTAACAATGATTTAACTTCAGTTAAAAAGTAGTGATGGGCGATATCGTGATTTTTCAATCACAACGTGAATCGTGACTGTGATTTTCTGATATCAGTGAATTTAAACCGTGATGTGATCACGACTTTTCATAATACGGCGAATAGGAAATATTGTTAATTTTGGTGGATTGGTGAATTCGCTACTTTGGTAATCTGTGCAGCCGTAGATATATAATACGTATGATATTTACATATACATACATGTTGATATTATGATTTGCTTATCCAACTAACCTGAGTAACCTGACATGGATTGGAGATAAAGCCAAAACACTAAAGTTTTAAATGGGACGCCTGTTTGAACTTCGTAATAATAGCATATGTTTGTAAAGTTATACAAATATGTAAACATTTCAGAAGCATCAATAAACTATTTAGGTTTTAGGTTGCTAGTTATCAATCAGGGATTTTAATTTTTGCTGGGTTATTGTTTATAAGAGTGTTGCAACCTTTTTAATAAAAGCCTCGGATTTTAATAAAAATGTACAAATTAAATAATGAATATAATGTTTATTTATATAGTTATTCTTATTTGCTATTATTTAATGGGAAACATATTTGATTTATAAAGTTCAAGTATTTCTCCCATTCAAATATTTATCAAAAATTTGTTACCTACTTCTTCCTTACAGTTTTGGTCAACGGCATAAGGCGGCACTTCTAACGTATATACAAGCTATAACCATTATACTCTTCGCCAACTTACTGTACTTTTTTATTAATTGTTGCACATTCTATATATACCTAAAGGATATACTCATCTTCGCAGTTGATTACAAAATTGCAAACCCTTTGAGAAAAGATGATTTCTAGGTACTATATGTGTTTTCGATGTAGAAGTTGTGGTTATTTCTCTCCAACAAAAACACAATTATCTAAAACATGTTTTGGAGCTAAGCATTTCACAATTTTAAAAATCAAAAAGAACACAAAATTGTCGAATTCCATATTTTTATTATATGCCATGCCGAGACGTGGATGTTCAATATTTGCAATAAAATTGCTAGTATATTTAATCAAAAAAATATTTTAACGCATGGTTTTAGTAGGTGTTCTTGTAACAGAAATGTTCCCCCACGACCCTACCTTTAATTGCCAGTGAATAAAAAATATAAAAAGATAAGTAAATAAATATCTATATAGTATGAGACGCGCTAGATCAATCTATCTTGTGAAACGCGTACCTATACCTAATATCGTTAAGTCACGGAATGGTTTGCTTTACGTGTTATACATATGGTCGCAAACAAGATATTTATATCGTCAAGAATATATTGATATATGGAAAGTCGTGATCACGTCACGCTTTTCTTCCAACTTTATTCACAGTCGTTACTTGTGATTTTTTAATATCAGTGATTAAATCACAGTTCGCGATATATCGCCCATCACTATTAAAAAGTTAGATTGTCTTCAGATTAATGCAAAATCTGTTTCGTATGGTAAAGTAAATCGCTCCAAAGTTTCGATTAAATAATGTTAAATTTATCTCTGGTTTTTATGAATGTTACCGTCAATTTTTAAATAAACTACCATTTACTAAATGGTATTAGTTACAACAAATAACAAACTATTATTGAATTCTGTTAGTCCTGTTCTTTACTTTAGTCTGAAGTAGATACTTACAGCTAGTAGTTCACTCCGAATTCTACTTCTATAAATTATTGCCATTTGGTATGTATAGTAAGTAGTTCACGCTGAATTCTACCTCTTCTGCAAATTGTCATTAGAAATGTCTAGTAGTCCACGTTGAATTCTGCTTCTTCTTTTACAAATTGCTCTTTGGGTTAGTTACTAGTTCGTGCTGAATTCTACTGTTTATTTCATTAACGCTTTTAGGAGAGTTTATTGTGTAAATTGCTATTTAAAATGTTAGTAGTTCCCTCCTTACTATTTTAGTAACAATTTGTGGAAGTGAAATGACCACTGAACTATACATATAAATGGAATGCTAATGTCTATACCTATTTGTGTGTCAAATTGAATCTCGCGCAAGTATGGCGACCCCCGGTAGGGGCGCATTCGCAGTGTGTTGAAAGCCAGAGCCGGCTCTATTTTTATTGCAAGTGTTTTTAATTTGTCTTTTTTTCAGAAATCATCAAAAATATGCTTGCATAGATTGACATTTCATATATAATTAACGTATGTCTTAATTTTTATTAAAGAACATAAAAGTTGTCATGCTCAAAACACAATTATTGAATTTTAAATTTCAACAAGCGATAAACACACTAGAGGATTACTTGACGCCGGCTCTGAAATTCTGCACTAATCTAAGACCTCCCGCCATAGGAGACAAATCAAAGAAAAATTGCGTTGGCGCATAACGTCCCCCACAAGCATTCTGACTTAAGCTCCAACATACTTTTAAAACTAGATTTCGACTGCGGCGACGCATATCCCGGGAACCTTCAATCGCATGATTGAAGTATTTTGTTCACGCGCATATATCTGTATTGGTCTTCCATTTATTATGTATAGTTCAGTGGAAATGACAGCTGATATTTTCTAACCTAGTATTTATATGTGTCATTCATATACTCATATCATTTCAAAGAGTGATTCAGAAAATCCTGTTATGTCGAAACAAGTTGTATAGTTCTCTTCATACATTTAAGGCAAATAAAAAATGTCGGGTGTTGGATCTTCACCGCAAAGTCAATGGCCCTGACATTTTTATGTGACATAAATATATGCAGCGAACTATACATTTAGGTATTTATAGTAGAGGTCAGTAAAACTAATGTTTCTCTATGCCTTTGTACAAATAAGTTCACCGCTATCGAGTACATCTGCATCAAGAATTTTTGGATGTGGATTTTAATCGTAGATTAAATTTTTGCCAGTTGGCTCAAAACTAAATTTGAGAAAATGAGGAATTTTTTAAATTTGTTGTTCACGGATGAATCAACGTTTCATCGCAATAGATTATTTGTGAATAGGCACACAATTTTCATTATTACGGCAGCAAAAACCCTGATGTACCGAAAAGTCATTATCAGCACAACTGGAGTTTAAATGTTTAGGGAGGAATCGTACTTACATGATTATATGTTATTGGTCCTCACTTTTTTCAGGGAAATGTGAATGGAGCAGTCTTCGTGGATTTTATGCAAAATATGTTTCTATATACAAATGATCGAGCATATCCCTGATTATATTACTAATATAATATGTGGTTAGGACTTCATGGTGCACCACCACATTTTATTAGAAATGTTCGTCAGGCCATTAGTAACCAGTTCCCTGAAATGTGGATAGGAAGAGGAGGTCTAATCTTTTAATAAACTGTTAAATTATATCTAATTTATTATTTTATTAAATTGTGTTAGGTCCCATTGCATGGCCGCCTAGGTCACCCGACCTGACATCAATGGATTTTTTCATTTGGGAGATATGTGAAGTCGGACGTTTATGTAGAACCAATGACTCGAAAATATATGATGGAAAGGATTCGTCGATGTTTCAACTGTATACCTAAATGTTGATATGTTATACAATGTAAGGTGTTCATTTACCAAGAGACGTCAGTGTTGCGTGGATCAAAATGGACATTTTGAGCAATTGTTAGGCTAGTTTCAATATAGCCGAAAAGTCGTTCATAATTATTAAAAGAACGTGTATATCAAAATGTGAGAAATTGCAAGCATTATTAATCCATGTAAAAAAATATAGGCTTCCATTTAAAAAAATTGAAAGAAATATAAAACAAATAAAGAACAAAGCCAGACTAGATTTTAATGCTAAAAAGAGTACCTTCCTCAATTTACGCAAAAATTGATAATAAAATGTAAGGAATTGTATTTTGGACATCCGGATAATAATTAATTTCTGTTCTTATATTTTCTTCCTTGTTAAAAAAAAAATACACTAGATATTTTACAAGTAGGTACTTTTCCAGATTCCAGGATACGCACTGCACTTTTTGAAAAAAAAAAAGTTGCAAATTTCAATCAAATATCTTTTTTCCAAAAAACGTCTACATTTGTCCTTGGCAGTGATCCATAAAAGTTGAGCATGGGTCCCTAGTTAAGTTATAGCTTACCAAAATTTCACAGGCCGCTGCTGCTCGATTAATCTTATTAAATTCTATAGGTTAGGTATTTATAGGTTTTATACGCCAAGAAATAATATACGGTACTTTTACATCTTTACTTGTTAATATTCGAAGTAATCGAGAACTGAGCTTGTAGAGTAGTTATTACACAATTACTTGTTCCTTACTAAACAGGCAGCTCGCGGTCATAAAATATTACTGCTACTCTGGGATGTGGCTCATTTTCAATTTAATTAAAAATTTAACAACACACAACCTGATCAAATGTATCAAGCTACATCTTAAGAAAAAACAATTACTTTCTTCGAGCCATTAAGAGAACACTGCAGAGTGGGCCAGATAGCAATTCTAGCAAATAAAAAATTAAAATATTCAGAGGCAACGTTTTACATCTTTTCTTTGCAATGAAAAATTATAAACGTGTATTCAACATTGTAAAAACGATAACACTTTCACATATAAATTATACATACAGGGCCAGGGCTTCTTCTGAGGAATACATCGTAGCCACTCATTTTGGAGAACTAAGGAGCTTTCATAATCCTAATCGTTCACTTTGGAAAGTTTGCTGTAACAGTTTGTACCATTAACGCAGCATCTCTTTCACCAGACATTCTTAAACTGATGCTAGTCGCAAATGATAATTTCTGTGTAGTATACGTTTCGAGTAAAGGTAAAACTTTTTAGGTTTTTAGTAGGTATTACAACCACAATGACATCCAGCCATTCATGATGTCAAACGCGAAATACCTGCAGAGATCGACATTTCTTCCACTTGTCAGCAAAGTTACTGTTTATATTTTTGATTATTACTTTGACATGCTCGTAGTGTTTCCTCTTTATGTTCCAATAATTTAAAGCGCAAAGCGTTAAGCCAAAACTGCAACATTTTTGTTTGTTATGTCATGTTTTTGACACCATCAAAAAGTTCTCTTTGTAACACGGACATGGCACTGAAAAAATTCACTGTATTAATTATATGCAGACCATTGCAGCTGAGACAATTAGAAAACGAATTAAGATGAATTACAAAACTTGAAAAAAAATAAACAGAACAAATCTATTCAAATTTAAGAATTGCGGGCCGCTCAAATTCATGAAATATTATTAGTCGGTGTAATATGTCTATGACAATTAAATTGTGTTACTTGGAGTTTACAATAAAATTGTTAAAATGAAATGCGTCAAAATGTTCACTTACCTTTGTACAATTCTCCACTGAAATATTTTAATGAACAGGTATAATAAACTAAAGCACGGGATACTTGCAGTGTGAAACATAAGAGAGTACTGATGCAAGTAAGCAGCCTTCTGTAAAAACTCTTACATTATATAGGGCATTAGATATTAATACTTGGAACATGAACAACTACCTGAGACCTACATTAAGTAGAATGTTTACGATTCTGAGTGCAGGTTAGTCATGGGTGGCAGCAGCATATTCAGTCTTATTGATACACCAACACAGAGTATAAAAAAGAGAAAATGTATAATAAACATATTTTATTTTTTATAGTAAATATAAAGCATACTTATAATTATATTACCAGGTAGGTAACACAGATTTCCATACATAAAACTTGAATACATCTGTTCAACAGAATTCCCCTTATGTTTACAAAAAAATTGAGAACGGAAAACTGCAATGTTCAAAATTGACATATGCAATTCAGTTCCCATGCATGATGCGTTGATAGTGTAAAAAGCAAAGTTTTTTTGTTCATGCAATGTTTCCTAAGCGACACATTCACAAAATGCCTAAAGTCAGTTAAATATGAAGTTTTGTTAGTGTAGATTTGAGATAACATTTACCTAAACACTTAGATCAAAATGTCAATTATATCTCTTTCATGACATGTGGAAAATATGCAGTAGTTCACATCAAGCAGGCAATAGAACACGTGTTCTTTTTAACATTATATATTATACAGAGTGATGTTTAAATTTTGATACACCACTGATATAAGGAATGAAAAGGGTTAAATACAGATAAAGGTGTTCTGAAAGCCAAAAATGTGATAACACAAAGAAGCGAGTCAAAATTTCAATGTACAAATGACTCAATAACAGGAATGCTATCTCTATCTACAAATGAAATGCCTGCAATGATGTCCTGCACCTTGAAAATCAGCATGAAATTAAAAACGACCAAAATTGAATATAATTATGATTTTGATCTATTAATCCACACGCATACAGTAAAAAAATTTTTTGTACATTCAGATTAACAAAGTTGGATGGTTTTTAAATAGAAGAACTTTATTTTTTCACTAATCAGTGTAGCAGTGCAAGTTTCAACTTTGGCCATTGGAGTTGTCACTAGAGGGATATTCACAAACAACATAAATCTCTGTATCAAATACGAATTTTTTAGTTGTAATAATTAGCAAGTCAAAGTATTTTTGAACCTATTGAATCCAGTCTATCAATTCAATATTATTATTATTAATGCCTGAGGGTCCACAGATTTTTCATTAAAACTTAAAGCTATAACCTAGTTTGTGCTCTGAAATATCACCCGCCTTTGGATTTTGCAAGAAATAAACAAAAGAAGACTAATTAATATCTTCTCTTGCCTATTTAATAAATATAGCCTCTATTTTATACAGTAACACTATTGACATTACGAACTACCATTATCATTAACGGTCGATTTGTTCTTCTCTGCTGTGAAGTGTATAGGCTTTGCGGCTGGATTAGTTTTCAAGTGATACAAACCGGTTTTAAGTCCCTTGCGCCAACCATAGAAATGCATTGAAGATAAAGCACCATAATTTGGCTTCGCTATATGAATATTCAAACTTTGACTTTGATCGATGAATGCTCCTCGATCGGCCGCCATATTGATAATTACCTTTTGCGATATTTCCCAGACCGTTTTGTAGATTTTCTTGAGGTCATCCGGAATGCTCGGTATATCCTGAATCGAGCCACAGTTACTTAAAATTTGATTTTTCGTTTCATCATCCCAAAGACCTCTTTCTGTCAAGTCTCTCAACAGATGTTGGTTTACAACTTGGACTTCTCCAGACAGAACTCGTTTACTATAAATATTTGAAACATAGGGATCAATGGACTCATTATTGCCTAATATTTGAGCTGTAGAAGTTGTAGGCATTTGTGCTAAAAGTAGAGAGTTGCGCACACCATGTTTAGCAATTTTTTCCTTTAATTCTTCCCAGTCCCAGAGGTCCGTAGGAGTAACGTTCCACATATCATACTGTAAGATGCCTTTACTAACAGGGCTGCCTTCGTAACTCGAATAAGGACCTTTCTCTTCTGCTATTTCACAACTGGCTTCCAGTGCACCGTAATAAATGGTTTCAAATATTTGTTTATTTAGTAAACTTGCTTCATCGCTATCAAACGGCAATCGTAATAGCATAAAGGCATCGGCTAAGCCTTGAACACCTATTCCTATTGGTCTGTGACGCATGTTCGACGTTTCTGTTTCTGGAATGGGATAATAATTGTGGTCGATGATTTTATTTAAATTTCTGGTTACGACTTTTGTGACTTCCTTCAATTTAAGAAAATCATAAGACTTTCTATCAGGCCTTACAAACATGTTAACAGCTATGGAAGCCAAACTGCACTCGGCAACCTCATCTGGCGATGTATATTCAATAATTTCGGCACTAAACCCACTACCTTTAATTGTACCCAAGTTTTGTTGATTACTTTTTCTGTTACAAGTGTCTTTATATAATATATATGGTACACCTGTTTCCATTTGGGAAGTAGTAATGGCTTCCCATAATTTCCGTGCCGATACTTGTTTAACAAATCTTTTTTTTGATTCGTAGTCCTCGTAGAGCCTTTCAAATTCTTCTCCCCAGCAATCAGATAGCCCAGGTGATAAATGAGGACACATTAATGACCAAACATCATCAGATTCAACTCTACGCATGAACAAATCAGGAATCCAGAGAGCATAAAACAAATCTCTAGCACGTAATTCATCTTTGCCAATGTGTTTCTTCAACATTATAAATTCAAAAATGTCGGAATGCCAGGGTTCAAGATATACAGCAAAATCTGCATGGCGTTTACTGCCACCTTGAATCAAAAAACCAGTGGCTTCATCAAAAACCCTTAACATAGGAACTAAACCATTGGATACACCATTAGTGCCTGCAATGTAAGTTCCTTTGGCCCTGATGTTATGGACATTTATACCAATACCGCCAGTAAATTTTGAAATATAACCGCAGTTGGCTAAGCAAGTATAAATACCGTCAATGCTATCTTCCGGCATCATCATAAGGAAGGAGGAAGCCAACTGGGGCTTAGGAGACCCTGCTGAAAATAAAGTGGCACTTGCATGTGTGAAATACTTTTCAGAGAGGAGGTTGTAAGTTTCTATTGCAGCATCTATGTCTTCTTCGTGTATGGTGACAGCTACTCTCATAAGCATGTGTTGAGGACGCTCAACAATTTTTTTATTGATTCTAAGTAAATATGAACTTTCTAGAGTTTTAAAACCAAAGTAATTGTAACTGAAATCCCTATCATATATAATACATGAGTTGAGGCGGTCTGCATTCTTCATAATTATTTTATAAATCTTCTCAGAAATCTTTGGTGTTTTCCTCTTGGTTTCTTCTTTCGATATATTGTACAGGGCATCGATTACCTCTGCAACAACATAGAAAATTGTATTAAATGAATTGAATATAACACAACAAATGCAGATGTAAACTATATAAATAATATCAAATATACACCACCACAGTGTAAATCTGAATTATAATTTTTATACTTTCCATACGACGACAGTTGATATAGCATTCCAATATCTTTTTTATATTTGACGATTCTCAATGTAACACTAATATTCACATAGCTCCTTACGATACTAGTGTTACCTTGAGGGTTGACGGGTAAGGAATAAAATAAATTTTAATTTTTTAAATTTCTAGTGTAACCATAATGTAGGTTATCAAAAAAATACAAAGATTTACAACAACTTACTAGTTACTTTTAAACTGTACAATTTACAAAATACTTAGTTTAAAATGCACACCTAATCTACATAAAGCCTGTATATGTGCATAAATTAATTGTTTATGTATACCTATATTGATGGAGATATTTGAGGATAGGTATATTAAATTTATTGTAAAATTAAGACCACTTATTCACTTCTTTTGTGCACCACATCCATTGCTATGAATATGCAGTCAGTAACAGCAAGAATTATATGCTTATTCACTACAAAGTATATTTAAAAAAGGTAAATCATTAGATATTAAATAACTATTTAGATTTATTTTAAATAATTTAACATTATAACTCATTTTTATAATAAATCGATAAAAGATTATAAAACTAAGTATGAAATAAATCTTTGGTTGGTTATTCTACTTAAAGAGCGACCTTTAATATTACGATTTTCTTTGCATCGTGTGTTGTAATTATGTTCAATGGGGTTATTCTGAAATAAATTGTGTTTATAAGAAAATGCAAGTACGGATTTTACATAAATGGAGATCTAGAGTAAAAACTTCAAATTCTTTAAAGAATTGATATGAGGGGTATCGTATGTTTTTAAATAGTATAACTTTTGTTAAATATTTCTGAGTAATTTTAAACAGTTTTAAGTGCTCCATGCTCCATCCCAGATTGCAATTCCATATCGCAATACCGATTTGGCCAAGGCATAATATGGGTGCAGGTAAAATATTTCATAGAACTCATAATTTTACGAATTTTTACATTTAGATTTTTTATATGTTCAGTCCATTTCAAATTCTGATCTATAGTAATACCTATAGGTATTTCATACATGGGTACAATGACAATTTAAATAATTATTTGAAATATAAAGGAATGTTGTGTAAATTTATTATTGTTTGAATATTGTCACGTAGAAAAAGGGCGAGGGGCTGGGACCATGACTCTACGCCTTACATGACGGGGGTTTTCTGGAGAGTGTGTGTTAATAAGGGCGACTTTGTGGATTTTACATGATTTTATTAAAACACTCGTTTAGGAGATAACGAACAATCAACAGATACAAATAATCAACAACATAATAAAAATAGGACACAATTTAAACTATCTTACCAATATACACAGTGGGGAGGTGTTACTTTACACTACACAACTTGTGATCTACAGGGCGGAGATCACTAACACTGCCTGAAGGGCTTGGGCCCTACATCCTAAGATGGGGGCCTCCAAAACTAAGATTGACTAAGATGTCGAAACTTAATCAATGAAAAGAACCAAGAGCCTCGTTTGTTTTGATTATTCGTTTTATATACTTGTTTATTTAGCAGACCTTTATACTGGTCAATGTTATATGTTTATATATATATATTTGTGTTTTAGTATTAAACAATTCTACTATCGGCATTGATATTATTTGTTTTTTTGATTTAATATGGACTAGGGTTGAATGTGTTTTATTTATTTGCTACTTTCCCGGATTTGGTTATTTGCTGAGTGACAATATTTGGTAAAAATTTGTTGTAAATACTAAAGGACATACATTTGGTTTTATCTAGCTTTAACGTAAGTAAATTTTCAGTCAGCCACTGTTGGAATTTGGGAAATTCTTTCACTAACAATTCTTTTATCTGCTCCCAGTTATCTCCTAGATTGGAAATTAATTTTTATATGCATTTTCTTTTTATTTTTCAATAATAATAATAATAATAATAATAATCTTTATTCCATTAAAAAGAAAACCAAATAGGTATAGAATAGGAGGAGAAATAAAACTAGGCCTAAGATCGATCCCTGAGGATCACCTTTCCTTACCATTTCAAATCTGAATTAATGTATTTATCCATTGCTGATCGCTGTATACTATATGCAGTTTTTCTATTCTCTAAATATGACTTTAGGATATTATGTATATTGCCTTGGAAGCCCATAATTTCCGTTTTTTTCTAAGAGATTATATGATTATTCACGCTATCAAAACACCTTTGATAGGTTCAGAAAATAGCAGCAATTTTATCCTTACTACTATAATTGCGCCCAAAATTTCCCAAATTCCTATACATATTTCTGTAACTGTTGACCGTCTTTTTAAGTAATTAAGCACTTTTGCATATGTCTTATATTATATTCTGTAATGTTCTGTGAAGTCTACGATATAATTCAGTAGAGCTGTTTGTAAAATAATATAAAGATGTTAATAACTGGGTATGAGAATATTAAAAAAACTAGCGAAACCGAGTTGAGGCAAATTTTATACCGTTTACTTAGCTGTAGCCTTTATGGTTCATCCCGTGTTCTTTATGGTTATATGTATTATTCATTGCTTTCTAGAAAATTTTAAACTTAGAGACCGGTATATTCAGTTCATGAATAACTGTTTTAACTTACCGCTAAACTCCTTTTTAGTCTCTTTGTGCAAATTCGAGATTGCGATACGGGCTGCCAATGTAGCATAATCTGGGTGTTCGATAGTTTTCTTAGCGGCTGTCTCGGCAGACAGAATATCTAATTCTGAGGTGGTTACTCCTGGGTAGAGTCCACTGATCACCTTTAGTGTTATCGAGAGCTATAAAATTTACAAAATATAGTATGAACGAATGACAAAAACCTCGCCAGATATATTAGAAAATACAGAATACTTACCGGGTCTACAAAGTCCATATTCAAACTGTAACATAATTTTGTGATACGAGATGTAATTTTATCCATATGAACCTCTTCTCTACGGCCATCTGAAACAAATTTTTATTTAAAGAAAATCTAACCTATAACTATTTCTATCGTTCTCACCTCTCTTTAATACGTATATCTTAGGAGCATTAACCATTTTGATTAGTTAAATATTTAACAGATAATAATAATGAAACAAACGATTAACCATTAATTGAAGAAACACAAAATTAATAAAATAAACGGCCAGGGCTGTAAACCGCACTATCCGTTACTTCTATTGAAGCAGATTCCCGCCAATTTTCAGCTCATATCCAATCAGAACAAAGAATTTAGCATATTCGTTAAGACTGTCTATTGGTTGATTTAATACTTAAATTTCAAATTGCTAAAGGCCATCATATGATAATTGGCCATAACTTATAAGCGCCGCCGCAGTCGTATGGATTAACGCAAGAATTTCAAGTCACCGCATCCAGTACATTAAGCCTGGTACACACCAAACGCCAGAGACAAAAAAAGACCAAATTGTATAAAATTGAGGTAGAAGCACAGAGTTATTATTAGTACTCTGTGGTAGAAGGCTCCTTTTTTAATCGACTGATGCTCATGAGCCCTGATAACAACAAACGTCCCCAGGACGTTCACTTAGGTCCTCGTTAGGTCTGAACGTCCCGGGTTTATGTGGTACGTCCCAAGGACGTCCGCTTGCTATCGTCCCCAAAACGTTCTGAACAAAACGTTTTAAGGACATCCTGCTAGAGTCTAGTCAAGACAAACCTAAACACATTTGTGAAATAACCTCTAGGAGTGATGTTTCTTTTGAGCAGATATCAGGATATGATTAAAAAAAGAAATTAAAAACTGTAAGAATGAAATTAAAATCCTTAAAAAGTTTTAATAACAAAATATTTTCATATTTCATGGTCCATTTAAATTTTGTCAATTTGATTTTTCTGATTTCAGAAATCTTATATTCGTTTCAACTATTTTTTTCATCTTGCGAAATCACATTAATTTGTACTTTTTGACAGTACAGTGTAGTTATTATACTATACTATCCTTACTATCATTTAGTACGAAAATATTGCAATGAGAATAAATGGAAATACCTACCCACACAACACAAGGCTGTCCGAGGGACGTACTATGGCAAAGACCATTTAGGATTTGGGCTTGCCTATGGACGTCCCAATATCCCAATATGTATGCTTTTCGGCACTCTTTTGGTCATCCCAATGTCACAACTTGGTACCAGATAAAGGCAATACGACGGACGTCCGAAGCTCATAACTAGGGACATACCAGGATATCCCGGGATATTTCGGGACGTCGTAAGTACTACGAATGGGCATCCACAGGGACATTAGAGGATGTACAAAGTACACACTGAAACGTCCCAGAACATCCTAATATTATATTTTCTTATATTTCAATATATTAACCATCGCCAAAGAAACCACATTTTTACAAAAAAAAAAATATTTTCTATGTATGGAACGAAGTGCTACCTACTTATAATTATATATAAGTAGATAGCGCATAAATCCACATAAATATTTTTTGTTTTTTGTAAAATTGTAATTTCTCTGATGATGGTTAATACACTGAAACAATAGAAAATATTATATTTCACAATTGAACTGACCGAAAAACCCAAGGAATTACTCATCTAGTTATTTGATATAAACGGTCAAGAAAATAAAATCAGGTATAAGACAGACTTACATAGAATAACAAAATAAGTATGTTGCACGTAACTCCATAAATATTTTGTTTTTTGTAAAATTTTATTTCTGTCGAAGGTTAATAAAAAAATTACACATGAAGCTATTTGAATTATCAGTCAAGAAATTAAAAACACCTAGGGGTTATAAGAAGCTAAATATATTCAATATTTAAAGACAAAACTCATTTGTAACACCAAAAAGCAAACTTCTTAAAAGAACATAAAATAACAATTTTCAAACTGAATTATACAAAAACATATTTTTTTATCAAGTAATGTGTTCCTACTTCTCTACTCTCTTCATTGCCTCGCTCTTCTTTTTGCCCTGCTCGGATTCTTTTAAACACTTCCCTGCTGTGTACCTATTTCATAATATTATAGGTAGGTACCCATTCATGGTTGCATCTAAAATAAACATTTACTTATTATTTGAATCAGCATTATCAACAAAAATTTAGTCTATATGAAAACTGGGTAAGATAAAGATAATATAGAGAACATCGAGGGATAAAGGTTTAAATTGAAGCACTAATAAGAATAATTTGTCGCATTATAAAATGCAATCCTGTATTACGACTTCATTTTAATGCATTATATCTGTCTTTCATATAAGTCACACATGACCGTGGCTGCGAAGCCATTTACATTACACCATTCATAAACCAATAACCGTTTTGTGCAATTTACTCAAAAGGAAACAATATATGCAAATGAACTGAAATTTATCCACGCATGTCCTGTCTGATACATATTTTCCTTTAAGAGTGTAATGAAAGTTTCAAACAATTATCTTGAAGCAAAATTATTTTTACTTACCTATTTTCATACACTGTTCATCGTCAAACTTCACAACACTAAGTACGACCTGGTTCACATTCTAGCTCTCCACCCTGGCTTCGTAACATTCAATTCTTGGGCCAAATAAGCTTCATTTTGTAGGTTTATTGGTCATTGAAAGGGAGCCAGAATTTTTGTTTAATACTGTAAGTTTTCTATAAAGTTTCCTCTTTTTAGTTTCCCTTGGCATCCTGAAAGTTTACAAAATTGTATTAAATTTGAGAAGTTTTATATAGGTTATGTTATTTTTACATGGCTTGTACTTACTTTCTATAGTGTCGAACAAAAGTCTCAAATAAAACTGAATTAAACAGATAAAAAACAATCAAAAGTGTTCAAAATATTTCCTACAACCACTAATAATTTATATTATTTGATGTAGAGAAATTAACTGATATTCCAAGCTTGTTTTGAGTTTACAGTGCATAGATAAATGTTACAGTGTTTACACTAAAGAATACCAGATACAATAGAGAGTGATAGAAAGCACAGGTTTGTAAAATTAGATATGGCCGCCGGAAATCGTAATGGCGCCTTATTTGAACATATTAAAGATGAATATTGGGTTACAGTTTAAGGAGATTTAGGGCCCTTCACTGGACGTCCTTTTTTAATCCCGATGTCAATTCACAGTTAATGCCAAAATGAAACCAGTTCAGGATATCCTTTTGGCCTCCTTTTGAAGGATATCCTGGGATATCCTAAATGGGACGTCCATTTCACTATCTACTTTACGTACTGGGATATCCAGGTACTTCAATTTGACATCCCATATCCCGATTGTGCTGTGTGGGTACTGGAATGAATAACAATTAAAAATATGTTAATAAGTTCCTATAAAGCTCTTTTATTTTAAAATTCCCACCAAACAGGAGTTTCGGTTAGTTTAGTTGCTCAGTTGCTGTCAAACTATGGGGAATTCAATTTGGCAGCCTTATGGTTATTGCAATGCATCATTTTTATTTTTTCCGCCCACTGCCACTAGCACAGACTACCTGCCACTAGTCACTTTTAACGGCTACAAAATAAAGTACCAAAAATAGGTAAGTCAATTGATTTATTAATATATAACTATTTAGATCGATATTTTATTCTAGATAAATTTGGTGCTGCTTATTTGTAGGTTATAGCCTGCTACCACCCCCGCTCTGTTAAAATTCTATGGGAGATCACCTGTGAACCTGAGTATGTAGTTTTTAGTTGTTTATCATGGAGCGAACTTATTCACATAAAAGAAGATTGTTGGTTAAACATTATAAATACAATACTTCCCTTCGGTATGCGAGGGAAGTAAAAATTGAAAAGAAGTACCTACTCACTGTGTAGTGTTATATATGGTTCGACATCTCTGATGAACAAGTGGAGGTGATGAAACTTTTAATAGGTAAGGTTTGATACATCGAGTAATAAAAACATTTGCCAGAAAACATCAACAAACTTGTAAAGTATATTTAGGGATTTCAGTAAATTAATATAAGGAAAACACTAACAAAGGTACTTTTTGAGGAAAATCTACAAATTTGTAACTTTATATGCCCTATTTGTTATATTTTTTCTGAAATTATGCTGTACGTACGTACGTATACGTACAAAAACTTTTATACATCATCAATGTTTAACCTAATAAACCTGCTTCTAACCGTAAATCCTAATGCATCTTAACCCATAGCCATTTTCTTTACCTGAATTCTGTAATAATATTGGCAAAAAATATAACGTTAAACTTATAATGTTATTAATCTGGTAGCGTTAGTCACAACATATATTTCTGCTTCTCTCGGTCTTTGGTATTATTTGTAGAATCGATCATTCATAGAAAGAGGTGTTCTTAAAATTTTTAAATGAGCAAGGGAACCTTTCAAATGCAAGTCAGTTAAACAAAAAAATTTTCACATTTAAACTGATTTTTTTTTAAATAGGACACCAAGAAAATTATAACAATTTATTTTCAATATAAGCTTGCCATCAAATGGCATATATTAGTCTTAATATTTTTTGCCAAGATTTCATCTGAAATGTTAATTTTTCTTTTATTTGCACAGGGGCTGCTGAAAGTCGCTTACGCTTCAAAGTGTTGGAAGGACACCGAAATGGCTATTGCATCATGATTGAAGAGGGCAAAAAAAAAGAACAGAGGGTGTCAAAAAAGAGAGAATATTAGAAAATAATATAAACTAAGATAATTATAAAAAGACGAAGTGTGCAAAACGTTAAGAGAAGGTGAGATATACATTTATCTTACGTTTTATTGCACACTTGGCTTATTTCTTATAATATTCAATATGACTTAATGTATATATAACTATATTTTACTGTACTAGGTATTATAATATATAACTTTTAAATCCCATAAAAATTGTGTTGTTGACACTTGGCACTTGAATTTGTAGAGTAAGAAGTTAATTTAAAAAAAAATACAAATGCCATAACTTATTTTACAATAGCACAATAGAAATAAAATGTTCGCATAAATTTGTCATTTGGTGTTGATAAATAAAAATACCAAGTATTAAAATCAATCTATTTGAATAATTTTTCTACATGGTAATTATATATTGTCATTTTTTTATCTTTTTGGCTTTTCTAACCACATTTATTCCCTTCGAAATAGAATCCAATCACTGGATTCTATTTCTAAAGAAAGGCATGTGGTAAGAAAACCCAAAAAGGAACATAAATACCCTCTGCTGTGAATACACCTTAAAAGTGGTGGCGGGGGAGGTACCTATATGTTTTGCATAGTATGTCCCAACAACGTTTTCAGGACGTCCTCTCTAGACCTACATTCGTCCCACAAACGTCCTGGGTGGGACGTCCTCGGGACACCCCGTTTTGCTGACACGGAACGTCCCTCAAACGTCCTCGGTACGTCTTACGTCGGTAGAGTATGTCCTCGGGACGTTTTCATGTCCTGTGAGTACGTTCTTGGGACGTTTTCGGGACGTCCATGTGCTATTAGGGAGTGGTGTGGTGGCAATCATGGTTAGGCAACTGTAAAGCCTGTAATGCACGCCATCTCTGAGACACTGGTAGTAGTAGTACGTTTTCTAGAAACTAATAGAAGATGGAGATTTACTACATTGTTCTAGATTTTGCTATGTAGTTCAAGAGGCAGAAGTTTTGTAGTGACAAGTAAGGTTAGAAGTCCGAGGTGATTCGTAGTAATAAACATTGTTAAAGGTTATTTTAGTCAGTAAAAGTGTATTTTAGTATTAAAAGTATTGTGAAGTTTTCAATAAGATAATCAATAAAGTGTTAGTGTTTATCTCTTGTTATAATTTTTGGAACCCATGGATTTTGAAGAGTGTGTTTCCTAAGGGGTGGAAACAAGCGACAATTTTATTTTTTGCGTGTATGACTTACTTACCCTCCAATGTGTGGAAATTCGGAGCTTCGTCTATTTCTTCTAGCATATGTTTTGTCACTATACCTCCAAGTCATCGTATTTTTATGAAGATGCGCGCACGAATAAGTAACACTTCGCACCTGAAGGACACAATATAAATTCATTAGAAAAGCTGCCAGGCGTATCTTCTGTAAACGTAGGCGTTATGCTCCACTCTCGGGGTCACACTCTGACATCATTATTTACTCCTAAAATTTATCTCGAAGATACACGTTTAATGTGTGAATCCGGTTATTTAAAAGCAGACTCACCTATCAATAAAAATATCTCATCAATAATGACAAGCAATGTCAAATGGTTGTATAAAAAAAAATGTAAAAAAACATTTATTTTATATAAAAAACACTAAAACATGAATAAAGAGAAAAGTAAATTTCATAAGAAAAGAACATTCTAACACTATTAAATCATATATGTATTAGCAAAACTATACACTTCGAGATGTATTAAATTACCATAAGAGTAAATGACGTCACACAGCTGTTAATATGAGAGCATGTTCTTCGTTGATTTTGAACTCTATAGAGACTGTAGAAAATTCTAGTATTTTGCATTTCGCTCTAAAATCAAAAGATCTCTCAGAAAATATAATAAAAAAATATGCTAAATGAGCCCCCTCTTCAACGTACACCACCCATGGCAAGTGGGTTACGCCTCGAGAAAGTATAATCCAGGCCTAAAGCCAGAAATGAGTTGTAGGGGGTGCAAATTCCTTTATAATTTAGGAAAATATGCAACTTAGTTCCACAAAAGTAACACTGAAATTCATGGGGTGCCGGGCACCCGCCCATGGCTACAGAGCTGTTATTAACACAACCTCCTATAACAGTGAGTGGATTGTAACAAATGACTGGCAAAAACAGATTCAACTTCCAGCAAGACATGTGCGTAAAATCTGGGTTAGTGTGGGAAAGATGGAAACTAGCACTAAAAATTTTGATTCGCTTGTGGCTAGCTTTAAATATCCTAATGAACAATTATATTTATTTGTAAGGATGACACATTTTTGATTGCTTCGAAAATTTTATTGTATAAATTATGAGGTTCTTTGGTTTTTTCAAACGTACCAATGGCATTTAACCTAATCTATGGAAAAAACTGCCACTTCACATTCGAGTGACCCCCACAGAGATTTCAAGAGTCCTTTTTTGAAGAATTTTTGGAGGACTGAACATTCTCAGAAAAAAAAATATGATACGAGAATCTCTATATTTAACAATTCGTAAACAGCAGTGTTGTGGGTCAAATGCCTTATTTTAGAGAAGAGATTATAAATATACTCATAGGCCACTTATGAATACCAAATGACTTTGTCTCTTTTTACAGTGGTGGGGAGTGTGAAAAAGGCACCTCCTGACTACAAGTATGCTAATATAACGAAAATAGCAAAATATATTTTTAATAAAAATAAATTTACTGACGTCAAATAACGAACAGTAACCAAATGCTTGTTACTTCCGTAAGATGTCATAATCATTGCTTCATGTCTTTGCCTAGAGTGAAATATAGTCTTAATACATAATTACATCTACTTTTACTATTAATAAGTACATAAGTAATAACTTTGTGTAAGAAATAGACTTAGTATAAGCGAGAGAGGAACACGCATTTCCATCTATCCCTCCTACTTCTAAGAAAACAATTTTTTCACTTAATCCTATTCTACACAGGTAGGTATAATGAAAACAAAATCTTTAAGAACATTATTTTATTTCTCTTATGAGAAAATATCCTTACATTAATAATACAGCTAGGTATATAATAAATACACAAAATTAGGCACATTTGCTTAACAGAAATTCTGCTTGTATTTAAGTAAGAGTGAATATAAAATTGTATAAAATATAATTGTAAAGTTTTTCTATATATACAATTTTTACCTATCTCTTTAGCTTTGGTTTAAAAATATTAGAACTATCGTAAAAATGCTGATGTCATAGAACCAAAATCTTAAAAAATTACAATGTATATAAATTGATGTGTTTAATTACTAAGTATAATGGTTATTAACAGCGAAGAAAGCTAGCTTATTCTTTCGTTTAGTGATATAACTAAGTCTTTAAGCGATAAATTCAAAAAATAATTTGTATTCTGTCTATACAACCTTGAGATAGCAACTGTTTGTATCTTCATTTTTGTCTAAAAATGTTAAATATAATAAATGCTACGTGTCTTGAAAAATGGGGGTATCTAATTCAATGTATGATATGGCTTCTACTCAAGCGAAATTAATATTCTGAGCAGCATGGTACCATTTAGAATTTGCAGTGAATCAATAATATCAGAGAAACATTGCTTTAGTCACCACTAAATCTCTCCACTGCTCTCCAATATGTGCATCATGTATTCTTGCTGTATGTTTCCAAAATAAAGGCAACTTTATCTTCTATACTCGGATAATCAATCATTAGTTTTCAATGAACAATTCTTGGTTGTGACCAAAAGCAGGTAATTTTGCGAGTTTTTAAGTTCAAACATCCTAACAGTTCATTCTAATTTTGGTTTTCCTTTCGACAGCTCTATTACAGTCTTATTTGAGATTGAAACTATGTGCGTTCTGAGCAGCGGTTGCAACATTCTGTTTCGTAATAATAAAATTGAACACGTTATGCAAGTGTTTAACACCGATTTTTATATGCTATGATTTATACAGTGATGAAAATATAATAAAAAATATCAAATACAGATAAAGGTAATAAGAGGCAAAGAACTGTTCCTGCTCTTGCTGTTTGCAACAATAAAGAAACATGTATTATGATGTTTCTAGCACATTCTGGCTGTCCATGTAAGTGACACTTGACCAAAGACTGGTCATTTATAAATAAAAAATCAATTTATTTTATAATTGAGATACTTAGTAGTAATTTGTGATTTACTTTATTCATGTACTTAGTAACGAATGGGAAATATATACAGATAAAAGTAATACGTTTGTAAAATAGTTAAATATAGTATAAAATAGAAAAACGGAATTTAAAACAATTCTTAATGCCAACAATAATAGTTCAAGTAAAACCGCAGACCATAGCTCTGAACTATGCTTGTGGTAATAAACTGAAAGTGTAGACCGCAAAATAATGTTCTTCAGCTCAAAAACGGTAACAAGCTGTTCTTGTATAATAGGCTCTAAAAAAGCAGAAAATTACCAACTTTTAATGTTAAGGTGACAAATACTAATATGTCATGTCAGACCACAATGAAAATCCTAATATTACCACCCTGTGTCTCAAAAAATCACAGGTCTAAAAAAATATCACCAGTTCATACCTCCGATAAAAGAACTTATTCCTTAATACATAATGTTTACTGGAATATCCATTGCTGAGATAGTGTAAGGCACTTGCTCCAAGAATTAATGAGGTAAGACAGCCAGCGAAAAACCTTTGATCTTTGACCGACCATAGACCACTCCCTTTACATCGGACGTATTACGCAGTTGCCACCATGTGTCATGTAAGATTAGAGAGAAATGCCAGCTGAACAAATCATAATATTCCGGAAATGATCAATTCGGCTCGAATACTGTAATCTCCATTTGGCATGTCCGCCATTAATAATACTAACAGGTGTTTCTAGTGTTTAACAGTGATTTGATGCTGTTGTGCCATTTGTAAAAGCAGTTTAAAAGATTGTTTCATCAGTAAATTTTGTTACGCATTTGCGTCCCCTAGGTGCTGGTAGCATGAATTAAGTAGCAGAGATGATGGACAACTGCATTCATTATTAGAATGTCTCAAAACCCAATCAGTATTCACTTTATGGAAACCTATGTGTTACCGCTGTGCGCCATCTCTGAGGCACTAAAATCAACTCTTATTGGCATATCCGCAGGGTTTTTCGGTAATGGAACGTTTCTAGAAAATAACAGATCGAGATTTTGCTATATTGTTCTAAATACCTGCACGAGAAGGTTATGGACCTTGCTGGAATTTTCGAGATGAATTTTGTGGGGCATATAAGGCGACCGATTCACAGTTTTTAAACGAGTTGGAGATAAATCACATTATTTAAGGTTCTGTTAGAAACATGTGCTGTAAATAATAAACGTATTATAGGGTTAACTTTATAGTAGTTATTCAATAGCGTGTTAGCAACCAATCCTGTGTTATAATCTTCGAACCCATGGATTAAGGGCGGCTTCCAGAGGGTGGAAACTCGTGAATATAAATTTTAAAGTAGCAACCAGATGGGATTCTTTTAACAGTTGTAAAATGATGAATAACAATAAAATATTAATATCATTTAAGTGCACAATGCCCTTTAAAATTAAATATGTGGTTTACTCTTCTTATATTTGTTAAATATGGGTTATATACCTGTAAGTTAATCAATATGTATTTAATTTCTTGGATAAACTTCAATGGACGGAAATTGTAGCAAAACAAATAATTTATATTCTTGGAGTACTAATATTTTAATATAAGAATTCATCACAAATCGAGTAATTTAAAAGATGTAGGAGGAAATGTTGTATTTAAAAAAAATCAATATATTTTTTGTATTAATATGGTAAATGTAAATAAAGATACTTTAACACAATATAAGGTTCTATAAATTGAAACCTGACTGAGCTACCATGTTAGTTAAATATTCACGATCATCAGATGTACAGAAACTTAAGATACTTTTGTGTCGTGAATATTTGACTAACATGGAAACTCAGGGAGATACAGGGTGTTGTGGGTAGCATATTTGGTCACATTGTCCACCGTAAACTGGATTTGATCCCCAACTTCTACATTGGCAGTGTTGGTGGTTAATGAATGCATTTCTGACAGACAGTCTTGGCTTTGCGAGTTGTCTAATTTGTGGTATGTTTATTAAACAATAATATGTAATTAAATAATGCCGTCACATAACAAATTATAATGGCCAACCTTCAAATAAAAAATATTAAAAATTTAACCATGCGAATGTGTACAATTTTCAGTAAGAATTGAGAAATGCAATTTTTATGAGACATTTTATATATTTGTGACAATAGTTAAATTTTAAAGTTTAGGTGGATTAAATTTGGAATATATCAAGCATTACCTCACTGTAATATTGCACGACTACATTGTCTTGTATAAAAAAGCAGGTAATACAAAGATTCATAATGATGAAAATATTTACTCTTCTACACATACCTAGCCATTGTTGCATATTATGTTCATTAGGGTGGAACGAAAAATTCTTTCTTTTTAAATCGTTTTGCCATAGGGGACAAAATGTACATTTGGATAAATAAAAATCAGTCTTAAAAGCTGATCGACCTATCTTAGCATTTTCTTCGGGTTCCTTATGGGACCGAATGTTTAGAAATATTGATGATTTTACAGGTTTTTATTACCTTCAATGTTTTATTTAAAAAATATATTTTCTGGTGGACATAGTACTTAAAATAACTATTACCGTATTAAAAAAAAGCCCTTCCAAGTCAATTTGCTTTATTCTAATATCTTCCAGTTCCTCATTGTCTTTGAAAATCGCGCCGCTTATGGGAATTACGCGCCAAATAATGCACTCTATGACTGGAATGGGGAGGTAACAAGTTCCATTTGTTTGAGTACTTCTACTAAGTATTATTTTTAGTTGTTTGTTTTTTGAGGGTTATTATGTGTTTTGTAGTTGTATGTCTATTATTTGCTAAGTGTTACAGTGATTATGGCAACTATAAGTCAACTTTGTTGCAAGATACTTGGTCAATCTAAAGTATTTAGTGACTGTGTGTTATCTACTTTTAAGGATGTTATTTTTCATTACTTATTTGTTTAGACTGATCATTCAAGGACGTTATAAATAAATTCAGAAGAATTTAAAATCTAGAAAAAATATTGCCACCATGGAAACCAAGAAAATGACAGAAGGAAAGCAATGCCATCCAGGGCATTGAAAAACAAGCCGTTATAAAGAAGGTCCACTATTTTAAAGAAGCACACCTGTCACCTGTCATTCAGCTTTACTAGCAGCATGAAATTAATGTAGAAGAGGAAGATGGTAACCAACGTGTCCTTACTCTGCACGAACCGTTAAAACAACAGCAATACCCAAAATAAAATTTGAGGTCAAACATTACTCAAAATTAATCTTTGGAATGACGTAAATGTTACGGAGCTGCAAGTGACTGCTAATATGGAAATGTGTGCTACCAAAGTGTTCCTGATTTTTCACACTCCTTGCAATACCGAAGTTGTTGAACGATTTATGCGTCTCGCAACTGAGGTATCACTAGATGTTTGTGGCCAAGAAAACCAAAATGGATTCATTTAATCCCGTATAAATTCAAGAAAAATATTGCTATCATTTGAAACGAAATCAGATTATTTTAAAAATGGATAACTGAAATATTAAACATGTTCTGCTTTTGTTTGATTTTATTTGATGTTCATCCTTCTATAGTTGTTGAATATAAAGAAAAAAATAGGGGTAGAAAAATACCTAAAAAAAAATTATTGGTATAAAGAAAACTTTTTCTAAAATTTTGAACTCATTGAGGAACCTGAAAATAACAAAGCACCGTTTTCAATTTTTGCACAGTTATTAATAACAAAAAAGTACACCTTTAGATAACTATGTGGTAATAATTCTCGAAAAAAAAATTTAAAATATCATTTCTGTTCCACCCTAATGTTCGCCTACCTCCTTTTTAATGGACTTTCATGTGGCAACAAACATGATATTTACTAAACAGAGGACTATTATGTACCTAGGAATAAAATCTTTGAACGGAGGTTCACATTCATTAAGTATGTTTCTTTTAAGCTAAGACTAATATGGTCTACTGGTTCTTAAATAGAAGAAAATTGTGCCACTATGTATTATGTGTTGAATTGCTCTTAAACAATTTGTCATAAAAACCAAACTAAGTTGGATTCACGAGAATGTAGCTGCATCTACAGGTGCATACGTAATGGTAGTAGGCGTGAATTTCCTAGTTACAGTTTGTACTTAGTAAACTGGTAAGTTTTAACCTTTGGACCTAAGCTTCTAATTTACGCTCCGCACATATCACATGCTTCTGGATTTTGTAACGAACAAACTAAAGCAGCTTCATTTATCTCTTCTTCTATTTGTTTCATTTCTTCCGAGTCTCCGTTTTGAAAATTATCACCTTCGCCATTAGAACCATTAATAAAACCAGTACTTTTCTCATTTTTAACTATCAGTTTGCTCTTATCCACTGTGAATTGAATAGGATTTGCCGCCGGTTTAGTTCTCAAGTAATACATGCCAGTTTTCAGTCCTTTACGCCAACCGTAGAAATGCATCGAAGTTATAGAGCCATAATTCGGTTGTGCTATATGGATATTCAAACTCTGACTTTGATCGATATACGCCCCTCTATCGGCGGCCATGTTGATAATTACCTTCTGAGAAATTTCCCAGACAGTTTTATAAATGCTCTTGATGTCATCAGGGATGCCCGGTATGTTCTGAATTGAGCCATAATTAGCTAAAATTTGATTTTTCATTATGTCATCCCAAAGACCCCTTTCCGTTAAATCCCTCAACAAATGTTGGTTCACTACGATGAATTCCCCAGACAATACTCTTCTAGTGTAAATGTTTGACGTGTAGGGTTCTACAGATTCATTGTTTCCCAGTATTTGAGCGGTAGATGCCGTGGGCATGGGTGCTAAAAGCAGAGAGTTGCGGACACCATGTTTTGCAATTTTTTCCTTCAGTTCTGCCCAGTTCCAGAGATCCGTTGGAGTAACGTTCCACATGTCGTACTGTAAGATACCTTTACTAACAGGACTGCCTTCGTAAGTCGAGTAAGGGCCATTGCGTTCGGCTATTTCACAACTGGCTTCGAGCGCGGCATAATATATAGTTTCAAAAATCTGTTTATTTAGTAAACTTGCTTCTTCGCTATCAAACGGCATTCGTAACAGCATAAAGGTATCGGCTAAACCCTGAATGCCTATTCCTATCGGCCGATGACGCATATTCGAATTTTTGGCTTCTGGTACAGGGTAATAATTGACATCTATAATTTTATCTAGATTTTTCGTTACCACTTTAGCTATTTCTTTCAACTTTTGAAAATCATAAGTTTTCCTATCGGATTTCACGAACATATTAACTGCTATTGAAGCCAAATTGCACACAGCTATCTCATCAGGCGATGTATATTCAATAATCTCAGTGCACAAGTTACTACTTTTAATCGTACCCAAGTTCTGTTGATTACTTTTTCTGTTACAAGCGTCCTTGTATAACATATAAGGGGTTCCTGTCTCCACTTGGGATACAATGATAGCCTTCCACAATTTACGAGCCGAGATTTGTTTGACAAATCTCCCTTCAGATTCATACTTCTCATACAGCTTCTCAAACTCCTCCCCCCAGCAATCGGAAAGTCCTGGAGATAAATGGGGACACATTAGTGACCAAACACCATCAGACTCGACTCTCTTCATGAACAAATCGGGAATCCACAGGGCATAGAACAATTCTCTAGCCCGTAACTTTCCTTTGCCAATGTTCCTTTTCAAACTTAGAAATTCGAAGATGTCAGCGTGCCACGGTTCGAGGTATATAGCGTAAGCTCCTGGGCGTTTATTGCCTCCTTGGTCCACATATCTAGCAGTATTATTAAACATTTTCAACAACGGAACTAAGCCTTCCGATTCACCCTGAATGCCCTCGATGTAGGTACCAGTGGCCCTGACGTTATGTACATGTAGACCAATGCCTCCAGCCGATTTTGATATAAAAGCGCAGTTTCTTAAACAATTAAAAATACCTTCAATGCTATCATCAGGCATCATCAGGAGGAAGCAAGAGGATAATTGAGGTCTTGGAGTTCCAGCGGAAAATAATGTCGGACTTGCATGTGTGAAATATCTCTCGGACAGTAAATTGTACGTTTCGACAGCGGCATCTATGTCTTCCCCGTGTATGCCGACAGCTACTCTCATGAGCATATGCTGGGGACGCTCTACGATTTTTCCATCAACTTTAAGTAAATATGAACGCTCTAACGTCTTGTAACCAAAGTAGCTGTAGTAGAAGTCCCTATCATATATAATGCATGAGTTGAGACGGTCTGCATTCTTCATCACGATTTCGTAAATCTTGTCAGAAATCATCGGCGATCGTCTCTTCGTATGTTCATTGGTTATGTTGTAGAGTGCATCAATTACCTCTGCAACAGAGAGATGTAAATAAGCAAATTGCTATTACTTTAAGTTGGATACATTCTTCAGGTTCATTGGAAACAAAAAAGAATGGCTGAAATTTGGCACATTATATTTTCAAAGTAGGATATTAAAAAGGAAATGTTTCTCTATAGTGAGCGCTTCATTGAAAAAATTGGGTTTGAATTTTGAAAATTACAATTTTGTTAAATATCTGAGAAAATATTTATCAGACAAAGGTTAAATTATTTTTTAAAGGGGATATTTAGTAAAAAAACATATACCAAGTCAGTTGCAAGTCAGAACCATGACGAGTTTGATAACAAAACTGCCAGAAAGGTAAGTAATCATATCTAACTCTGGCAACCCTATGTTGAACACTGTCAATGAATACTATAATATGCAGGTAACCTAAATTATTGAATACTGTTTGTATGTTTTAAATAGATCACACGATATGGAAATTATCAATGTTTAGGCTATTGCGTAATAAGTGCGGTCAGATCTTTTAATATTCAAGTGAGCATTATTCAAATAGTCCTGTACTGGTGACAAACACATTGCTTTACGTACCAGTAAACTCCTTTTTGGTTTCTTTATGCAAATTCGAAACTGCGATACGGGCAGCCAACATAGCGTAATCAGGGTGGTCTATGGTCATCATTGCAGCTGTTTCGGCAGCCAGAGTATCTAATTCCACTGTTGTTACTCCTGGATAAAGGCCCCGTACCACTTTTATTGTAATGGCAACCTGAAAAAATTTGTGAAATTGTCGTACGGTGAGAAATCACTTGAACATCAAATTTAAATATTTACCGGGTCCACAAAATCCATATTCAGTCCGTAACATAACTTAGTAATGCGGTAAGTAATTTTGTCTATGTAAACTTTTTCTTTTCGACCATCTGAAAAAGATTTATTTAAATAATATTTAACCTAAAATAAATTTACATTTGTTCTTACCCCTTTTTACGACGTACATCTTAACATTACTCGGTTCTTGACCACTCACCATTTTTAACAGTATTATATATTTATAATATAGCAAAATATTAAACTAACGACGAGAGTTACACAACACAACAGTAACAAAATCAGAGGGAATTTAAGCGCGAAAGGCAGTTTGTCGACAAAATCCCGCCAATTTTGACCAAGAATTTAGAATTTCCGTTATAACCGTGCTTTATACATCTCATTGGTCATTGGTGCATTTCTGGGAGTTGATAACTTTCTTTTCGCGTGGACCCACCAGTCGCCTAACCAAGAGTCATCGGATACAAATTGTTCGATTCAATAATCGTACGACTGAGACACTATCGTGCCACACATGTTAATTTGATAATATCCCTCTTGTCTACGAGACCCACAGATATAGGTTAGTTGAAATGTCAGAAAATGTATGGTTAGTATTGGTTAGGTCATAGCATAAAAGGTAGAATTCAAATGTCAAAATATATTCAAAAATCTTGCGCTGGTAGTTTCACAAAGTGATCTCGTAAGGAGCTTTAAACAACGTGATTGAAACAGTAGGTAAAACAGAGAGATGTAAACAAGTTCTTTAAATAGTTGTTGTGACATCTAGCACCGGAAAGCAGTATTACGATGTACATTACAGTGATCTGGAGGACGAGGCACTGAATATAATTGAAACAGCTTCATTTGTGACAGGTTTAAATTTTATTGTCTCTTATTTTCGTATCTTTTTTGTTCTCAATTTCTCTTGTTGATTTGCCCTGTACATTGAAATCAACCATGGATACCTTGTATTGAAATACGTTGCCTGCTACTGCTTGTATTTTAAGTTGCCTATACTTCAGAACGATCACATTTTGCTATAGACTAGCATTTTTACAATTCATGTCTGTTCGAGATAAACATGAAAATATAAACAGTAATTACACCAGAAATTTCGGTAGGGGACATGTAAACCTTTCAAGAAAACGATTTTAACTGCAGCAATGTACGATAGTAATATCAGACTGAGGTGTATGGTTATGACTAATGATTATAGATAATCACTTTTTTCTATTAAAAATCGTATATCTGTTTTGGTTTATAATAATAATAATAATAATCATCATCTTTATTGATGTACTCCACAATGACATAATATTATATTATAATAATACATATAACATAAAATAAATAACAATTCATCAAGAGCGAAGTTTATATAATCTTTCTTTTTGACAATAAAATTTGTTGGCACTATAAAAAGAAGATAGAAAAATAATAACAATTATAATTACTTTAATGTTCTCTTCTATTTATTGCGTTTTTTTAACAGTTGCAGTTGATTTTTAAAACCGTGTTTAAAGAAACACTATTTTTTAAATACCTTATTTATTTATTTATTATTATTATCACAATATCTAATACCTACAATTTTATGTTAAATGGACTATATTAGTCAGAATTTCTTATTATACTATTGGTAAGTACCTAGTAATTGAAATAATACTATCATATACATTTAATACATATCTTTGCTGCTTTAGTTCACAGAGAAAAAAATAAATAAATGTGAAATTTAGCACAACCTTGAAACGCCGATTTGGGTGACGTCATTACAACTACTTTAATTTTTACCAAAGTACTGTCTTTATTGCTAATTTCTCACTGCTCTATTGGTCAGTTGTCATTTTATATCAATTGTCAGAAGAATAGGTTAGGACATAACTTATGCTGGTAAACACAACAGTAGATAAGCTATGGGGTTTCTAGGACAAAATCCCATGTTACTTCTTATGGAGGTTCATTCTGGTCAAGGTCACTTCTTCGCCAGCTCTGCTTACCTGCAGCTAACTTCAAGAGGCCGATAGGGGAGCGTCGCTAACCTCACGGCACTCTCTATCTCCTCGTCGTGCTAGAGGGCGTCACAGTGGCGGGAAAACTCAAACAGGGTCTGTACAGCTTTTAAACAGGATCTGTACGGCTTTTAAACATGTCTGTACGATTTTCAAACAGTATCTGCGCAGCTTTTAAACAAAGTTTGTACGGTTTTTAAACAAGTCTGCATTTTTAAACAGGATCTGTATGTTTTGTAAACAGGGTCTGTATGGTTTTTAAACAAGTCTGTACGGTTTTTAAACAGATGTGTATGGATTTTCCCGCCACTGTGACGTCCTTTGTTGGCGCAACGAGAAGATAAAGAGAGACGTGAAGTTAGCCATGCTTCCCCGTCGATCTCGTGAAGTTAGCTGCAGGTAGGCGGAGCTGGTAAAGAAGTGACTTTGAAGACTAGAATGAACCTCCATAAGAAATAACATGGAATTTTTGTCCTAGGAACCCCATAGCTTATTTATATTTATTTATTTTATTTTATTTTATTTATTGCATACACTGTTCAACAGGTAAGATACCCAATTACAGAACAGGAATAAAGGCATACAAAGCATTAATTACATAATATACAACATAGAAAGAAAGTAAAATTAAGAAAAAATTTACTTAAATGTACAAACTATATGAATAACTAATGATACGAAGAAAGAGAAAAAAATGACATGGGAAATGTTTACATATAAAAACTATATATACATATAGGTATACACATATATGATTTAAAGCAAATTAAGAAAAACAAAGACACTCACTGGTTATTTAATTTAGAACAATTTGTTTTATGTCACTAAGGCTGCAATTAAAAATATCGAAGTCGCTACATAATTTGTTAGAAGTACTGCAAATAGTATATAAAGGTGAATTATTTAGTACGTTGGTACGCGGCGTAGATAAATAGAAAACTTGGTGATTACGAGAGGTTAATCTGGGAACGTGAAAATTAAGCTTGCTAATTATTTCGGGCGCGTCAAAATCATTGTGTAGTAATTTAAACAAAAATACTTGAGAAAAGTACGTACGCCGGTACGCCTATCCTTAAGAGTAGTCATAGAATATCTTTCAAGCAAGTTACTTTGCGGAAAACCAATCAATGGATAGGTACCGTCGGATTTGAACCACAGTAATTTAAGAAATCTACGTTGAACTGCCTCCAAGTTATTCTTGTGAACATCATAACTGGAACTCCAAATTAGCGATGCGTACTCAAGTTTCGATCTGACGAAGGATTGATAAAGAATGTTTAGAGTATCAGTATTAGTGAACTCTCGACTAGTACGAACGATAAATCCAAGGGCTTTGGAGGCTGCAGACACAATGGTATCGATATGATCAGTGAAGGATAAATTTACTATCAAAAGTTACGCCGAGGTCGCGAAATGTTATAGGTCTTTGAAGTATGACATTATCTAACCTGTAATCAAAAATAATAGGTGATGTTTTTAAAGAAAAGGACATTACGTTACATTTACTAGGATTCATGAATAATTTATTTACTATACACCAGGTGTTTATTTTGTCAAGAGAAGTCTGAAGTTGAAAACGGTCATCGATTTCATCAATTACTGTGAAAATTTTTAGATCGTCGGCATATAAAAGGTGAGGCAAATTAATTTCGTTCACTATGTCGTTAATAAATATGTTAAAAAACAAGGGCCCCAGAATAGATCCCTGGGGAACTCCAGATGTGGCAGCAAATTCGATCGATTTGAACCCATTTAATGCAACGTACTGACTCCTATTCATTAAATAAGATTTAAACAAAAGGAGCAAAGAATATGAGAAGCCGATTTTTTCTAATTTTTTAAGTAACAACTGGTGATCAAGTCTGTCAAACGCTTTGGAGAAATCGGTATATATGACATCTACCTGCCCACGTTCATCTAAGGATTCAAAAATATATTGAGTTACACAGAATAAATTTGTTGTTGTTGAACGCCCTTTCATAAATCCATGTTGATTAATGGAGATTTTGGTGTTAATTGAATGATATATTCTATCATGAAGTAATATTTCTAAGACTTTACAGAAGTTACAAATTACAGAGATTGGTCTAAAGTTCTCAATATCTAGTTTGTTTCCCTTTTTGAAGATGGGACATACTTTGCGGAATATTTCCATAGGTCAGGAAATAGGCAGTTTTTTAAGATTAGGTTAAAAATTAGAGTTAGAGGATATGCAAAGATGATAGCGCAATCCTTTAATAAAAAAGCTGGAATGGAATCAGGACCGGTCGTCATTTTGGGTTTAATTCGTTTTAGAGCCCGAATAACCTCATCTTCACTGAAAGAGTTTATGCTAACAATAGGGTTATTGTTAGGTATATCGGTCTCAATGTGATGTTCCTCGATATCTAATGAGGACTCATTATAAGATTGACCGAAATAATTGGCAAATGCATTTAGTATATCAGAGGGATTGTTTAGCGAAGATCCCTCAAAGAACATCTACTCACAACCGTATTTATCAACTAAAACATAATGTTTAAGGAGAGTTTTGTGCCAAGTTGTTCAAATAATAATGTTAATACCAGAAATAAAATATTCATTTACTTTCTCAAATAGGAAAATAGATGAACATTGTGGTTTACAAAAGTACAAAAGAAAGTACCTAAAACTGAGAACACTTTCTGCTATGTAAGCACAAGCCGACTATCACTTCGTCACTTGTCAACTTGTCTTAATTAATGCAGCCAACACAAAATATGAGTAACTTAAATTTACTGTGCAGTCTGAATTATAGTGTCGCCATCGACAAACGTGCGTAGATTATCGGCATAATGTCTACTAGCGCTGCGGCGCGGAATTTTTTCGCATAATTGTGCTGTTCTATGCGTCGATTTGTTTTTTTATGGTTTCTTGAATAAAAAACATATTGTTTCTTTTTGCAACTGTTATTAATCGTGAGTACATAAAATGGTGGGGGTAGATATTATTCCTTAAAGATACACGGGTGCTCGCTTATTATTTCTGTGAGCGTGGAGGATATTCGAGTGAACTTGGTGCGAGACACTACCTTGTCTCTTTATTTCTTGCAAAGTAAATACAATTTTCAAAAGCATTATATTTATTGTATTAAAGCCATTGAAATTATTATATTTATAGGTTATCGTTTGCAGCTTTTATTAATGACACGAATTTGACCAATTATCGCCGAAAAAGAGGCTAATCGTTCAAATTTTACAATTGTTAAACGTTACAGTTGAGTAGAAAGAACCGTTAAAATAAATTTAAAAAGTATTCCCGTAATTATCGCTGAAAAAAAAGGCAAAATGATAAAATTTAAAATTTTTAAAAGTTATCTGCCAAAGAATTAAAAAAATAAGAAAGTACTTTGGGAACGGGAATCAAAGCCGGAAAACCTCTTGGGTGGTCGTCGCTATGGCTATGGTGATCTCAATTTTAAATCATCAAATTTTCAAATATGAATATCTAAATAAATACGTCAAGTGGAAGGTCGCATGATGTCTAATAACTTTAAAAACTGCACAATACTTTTATTAACTGTTTACTGTCTAAACTAACCTTTAACAATGTTTATTATTTAATATTTGCCTCTACTATCCACTTTGTATCACTTCCGAATTATCTAACATCAACTAATTTCCAAAAACTTCCTTTTCATGTGTTTACATCGGCTTATATACTCTACAAACCGAGTATACAGTAAACTTTTAGTGCGGTAATCTAGAACAATGTAGAAATCTCGATCCGTCTACAATTTCCTGGCTTCTAGAAAATGTACTACCAGTGTCTCGGAGATGGCGCACACTACAGGCTTTGATGACATTGCAGCTGCCTATCACCATATTGCTACTTAATTCAGGCTACTCATGAGCTATCAGGTTCAGCCTCTAGGGGACGTACGCGCGTAAGAATATTTTCTTCTAAAATTAAGTAAAAATTGTAGGACCTAGAAAAAAATTGCATAAATGTGTTGACTAAGATTTAATTACGTTTTTTTTATTTTGTGATTAATTTGACTTGAGTTTCGTTTTGTGAAGTGTGAGGTGTTGAAGTATCTGGGCTGGTCCGTTCCGGGCCCCTAAAGCTCCCGGGCCCGGGTTCCTCTGAACCCACGGAATTCCTGTAGATCCGCCACTGTACACTGCATATATTATCTAGTCTATAGGCTTAAAAAATATTGTATAGATGTATTAACTAAGATTTAATGACGTTTTTTTTAGTTTGTGATTAATTTGACTTGAGTTTCGTTTTGTGAAGTGTGAGGTGTTGAAGTATCTGGGCTGGTCCGTTCCGGGCCCCTAAAGCTCCCGGGCCCGGGTTCCGCTAAACCCGCGGAACCCCTGTAGATCTGCCACTGTACACTGCATATACTATATAGTCTATAGACTTAAACAAGATTGCATAAATATATTAACTAAGATTTAATAACTTTTTTTTTAATTTTGTGATTAATTTGACTTGAGTTTCGTTTTGTGAAGTGTGAGGTGTTGAAGTATCTGGGCTGGTCCGTTCCGGGCCCCTAAAGCTCCCGGGCCCGGGTTCCGCTAAACCCGCGGAACCCCTGTAGATCCGCCACTGTACACTGCATATACTGTATAGTCTATAGACTTAAAAAAAGATTGCATAAATGTATTAACTAAGATTTAATTACGTTTTTTTTATTTTGTGATTAATTTGACTTGAGTTTCGTTTTGTGAAGTGTGAGGTGTTGAAGTATCTGGGCTGGTCCGTTGCGGGCCCCTAAAGCTCCCGGGTTCGGGTTCCGCTAAACCCGCGGAACTCCTGTAGATCCGCCACTGTAGGTACACTGCATATATTATATAGTTTATAGGCTTAAAAAAGATTGCATAAATGTATTAACTAAGATTTAATTACGTGGTTTTTTTATTTTGTGATTAATTTGACTTGAGTTTCGTTTTGTGAAGTGTGAGGTGTTGAAGTATCTGGGCTGGTCCGTTCCGGGCCCCTAAAGCTCCCGGGCCCGGGTAGCGCTAAACCCGCGGAAGCCCTGTAGATCCGCCACTGTACACTGCATATACTGTATAGTCTATAGACTTAAAAAAGATTGCATAAATGTATTAACTAAGATTTAATTACGGTTTTTTTTAATTTTGTGATTAATTTGACCTGAGTTTCGTTTTGTGAAGTGTGAGGTGTTGAAGTATCTGGGATGATCCGTTCCGGGTCCCTAAAGCTTCCGGGCCCGGGTTCCGCTGAACCTACGGAACTCCTGTAGATCCGCCACTGTACACTGCATATATTATATAGTCTATAGGCTTAAAAAATATTGTGTCTCTATATCTCATGTTTTAATTACTTGCAAAACCTAGGAACGGAACTAAAATAAATTCCAATTGAATAACATCCCCTCAATAATAATTAAACTCGAACTGCAGGCACACTCTCAAAGCGTTCCATTTGATAAAACTCATCGAAAATACCTGATATATCTAAAATAAATCTGATGTGAAAGAAAGACGGAACGTAATTACAAAAATATAATTACAGTAGAAAGTTGCACAGAAGTTTCGTTCGCTTCATAATTGATCGCCTTATTAAAGATGAGTTAGCTGCCTTTGTCTAAGCGGACTGGGGGTTGCTAGGACAACGGGTTTCAACTGTTTGCTTATTGCAGAACTCATATCCTAATTGGGTTAGCTTACATCTGCGTCATCATCGTCTAGCGTTTCAGGTAGAGGGTTCACATTAAAAATAATAGTGGTCCAGGAAGTTTCCACGAAAATAATAAGAGAATTTACAAGATTTTCAGTAAATTTTAATGTTTCACTAGCACTGGAGTAGGTAAAACTTTAAGGCCACCTTACATGTTCAGTAATAATGTCATTACCTGAAAATAATGACATTATTAATATAAGTAATGAATGTGTAAAGTTATAAAAGTGGAACGATAAAAAGTAATGTAGCAGTAATGAAGCGTATCCAGGCCCGACGAGAGGGGGGGGTGTTCCCCCGGGCCCGGAGCTGTTGAGGGGGCCCAAATTCTAGGAGATGGAGATGTATATGCAAATTTCGACTGTATTTGTATTAGTTAAAGCAAGAGAAGGCATCTTCTTCTTCTTCAGGTCATCTGTCCATCTCGTTGGTGGTCGTCCCCTGTTACGAAGAGCGTCTTGTCTCGGTCTCCATTCTAATATGCGCTTCGTTCACTTGTTATCCCTTACTCTTGCGACGTGTCCCTCCCAGTTCCACACACAAGTGGAAGAGAAGGCATACTTCTTTGTAAATTGTAAGAGGCAATATTAATTCTTTTTTTATGTGGAAAATCGTAGTTGGAAGTATTGAGAATCGTAAGAAGCACTACCCCCCGCTTTTCGAAAGCTTACAATCGAGATAAGTTGTATCACAAGGATTAGCATCCCCGCTGAGATAAATATGAGGAATTCCACCTTTCCACCCCCCCGCTCCTCAAAAATTGTATCGAAGAGCTGAGAGTGAGGGGCCCGCATGTTACTACTCCCGGGCCCCGATTTGCTCTAGACGGCCCTGAACGTATCCGAATATTTTGATATTCGAGCATCATTATTAGCAGGGGGAAGGAATACTGTCAGTAATAATGATCGTGTAAAGTGATAGCATTATTATTTCGTCATTACGCGCAGATTTTAAGAACAGCTGTACTTACTGAAGCCGGTTACATTGAGCCGCTGACATTGCAACTGAAAATTTCAAATCTTCAAAGATTCTTCCAGTGGCTAGGTATTTCACAGTTAAAGCCAGTCTTTCATTAACTGTGAATAATTTTTGCGTTTTTTTTCAACCATTCTTTCTCCAATATAGTCTAGTGTAGAAATTGGTTATTGCCTCCGAATTCTTTCAAATAACACCGATTGACGTGAAATTTGAACAGTAAGTAGGGAATGGCTCAAGGAACAAAAGTTATACAGGATTTCTAAGAATTGAGTTCCCGGACGGCAATCTGTGTGATTCCTGAGTTCATATTGGACCCGTATAACCCAACTTACCTTAGTCCAAAAATGCATCCCCGAGGCAGTACATCCCCTTAGAGTGAGACAGAAAAAAACATTTCACCACAGTCCTGGACCAAGTGATAGAAAACATAATAAAGGAGAATCAGAATTTCAATGGAAACGATGGAACGATAAAGCCCCCCATCGTACTTGCATACGCCGACGATATACTCATCATCACCGAGGAAGAACAAGACATCGTTAAATTTCTAAGAAACATGACACCACATCTGGATTCCTCTGGAAAGAAAATAAATTTCAAGAAGAGCCTAATAATGGTCCGAGACCCATTGACAAAAACAAGTCCAACAAGTGGGGAAGTATACAACATAGGAGACTACACCCTGAGAACCATGAATAGAATGAAATACCTAGGAACATACCTAACGAATCAACTAAAAAGAAGGTAAACAGTAAGGAAAAAAATCAAAACAGCCTACAAAGTCACAAGAGCTCTACTACCCTTTATTGAGGACAACAAACCACCATGGTGCCTAACCAAAAAGATATACACGACCATCAGCAACGACAAAGGCCAACAGAAGAAGCCTGAGAAGAGCTGAAAGGGACATTATCCAACTGCTAGCAAAAACAGGAAAACCACAAAAACGACAGAAAAAGTCAATATTACTAGAGGGAAGAACAATAATCAAAAGAATAGAATCATACGCAATGAAATACTGGGGACATGTCCAAAGACGAGACACGACACACCTACTAAAGAAAGCGCTGCGAATGAACAGCAACAAACTGAAAATAGGGAGGCCATGCTACACATGGATAACAACAATCGAGAGGATTATGAATAAGCTAGGAAAGGATTATACACTCCGGGAAAAGTTGGCACAACAAAAAATGGAATATAATAAAGAAATATCAAGGATATACACACTGCCAGACTCAGAAACAGAAGAAACAGAAAACTCAGAAGTAGAATAGGAGAGAAGATGATCACAGACAGAAACTAAGAAGAAACATATCACAAAAACCTCAAAGTAGAAAAGAAGCACGAAAACTTAAAAGAAGCATCTCACAAACGCCTACACTTTCCATACGATGAAGACAGAAGGAAAACAAGAAGAAACATCTCACAAACACCTACACGCTCCATCCTATACTCCTACCCCATGCGTCATGCGGCTCTCGCTGCTGACAACAAGCATATCCAATGTCCAATGTCCATATGCAGCTGGCCGGCGGTATATAAAGCACCGGGGGTTTGTTCCGGCACACGGTGGGATGATTCGTTGGTCGGTCGGGTGGAGCCGCATGAATATGTAATAGTCGACTGGGCGTCTGCCACCTTATGCTGGCAAATCAATCAATCAGTCAATCAATCAATCAATGGTCCCGTTATTATTTATTACATCTTGCATTCTTTTGGGCATTGAATCGATCAAATTTGTGGTAAGGTTATGACTTTCCGCCAGACTTTTCCAGGTTGTTATTTAAGGGGACAACATTTTGTTTCTGCATTTTCGTAACCGTTATTCCCCAAATGTTCTCCAACGGATTCATGTCGGGACTTTTGGCAGCTCAAGGCAGAACCTCAGCATTATTTTCATCTAGATAACTTTTCACACAATTGGAGGTGTGCACTGAGCGATTATCATGCTGGGATATAAAATTGTCATCAGGGAAATGTTGTCTAACTGAAGGCAACATTACATTCTCCAAAATTTCCAAATATTTATAAATAATAATAATTTAACAAAAAGAATTAGAGTCAATTAGTATTCGTCTTTATCAGTTTTTGTCAAGATCAGAGCTCTCTATGCCCCCCCCCTTAGAACCGCCAGTGCCCCCTTCTAATATCACATGCTAAAACTGAGGCTTATGGAGCCAAAAAATTTATTAATTTGGCTGGAGTAGAAAGAAAAAATACATTTCAGCATACCGCGATACTATGTGTCCGAATGTGAATCTTAACACTTTATGTCGGATTCCTGTATATTTGAGAAGCAGCTTAGTCATTTTTAGGTCAATAAATAAGGGTGCATTTGTAGGGGCGGTCCGGTTTCAGCCCCCCTGTAGATGCGGACTAAAGAAACGAAATCATTCAACACATTAAAAATCATAGCGCCCTGTGGCGGTTTATGCTACATTACCCCGTCTGATGACCGCGGCTCTTGTTCACTTGCTGTTCCGACTGCATTTCTCTAAAATTCGCAGATTTAGCCAATTTACTAAAATCACTGAACCATGCATCCATGATAAAAACTTCTATATTCTCCGTTGGGATTTTTCTATTTTTACAGACTGTTCCGACTTCCGCAGCGAAGCGGATTTTCCTGCACTACTTTCATTCTTACTCCTAAATTATAATTCGTTATTAAATGAGAAATTGTTATATTTATGTGACGCGATCATGTGATGGGCTCGTCAAAGTAGAGACAAAAAAAATCTGGTAATAAATGCATACTGGTATATTCCAAACTGTTATCAAATCAATGCAAATAAACAAAAACTTCCTCTAACACTATTTCAGAAACTACAAATTCCACAACTAAACATTGTGTCTGAATAAGTACACAGGCACACAAGATTATTCGATTTTCGTACAAAGGGAAAGAAAATATAAGTTCTTCTCGTACACGGACACCTCTAAAAATCCGGGTCCAGAGGGAATCCATCTGTCCCCATCCTCTCATCAGGCCTGGACAGTAGTCGAGCAATTGAAACAAAATCAAGTAGATCCGCTAAAGATTACGACTTGTAGAGTGTTTTCGTACCTACGTACATATATAATATTTAGATACGTAGATGGATATTTATTTATCAATGTAAAGATATAGATTATTCTACATTAGACAGATCAAAAGTACGTGCACATAGAATGTAACAATAACATGTCATATAAAGCAGCTTATAGATACATTAGTCTAGGCTTAATTTTCTAAAAAGCTTTCGGAAATTATTCCGAGAAGCAAATCATATTACTTTTTGCCAACCTATGTTTTTAAAGTAACTCGACCCCGCTGATTCTGAAAATTTTGGTAATTTCAAATTCGGGGTTGAACCACCCCTAAAGGTACATTTTTTCAACTTATCGAGAACATCTTCGTAAAAAGTGAATTGAGAGAAAAATGCCAAGAAAGTTGAAATGTAGTTTATAAAAGTTTCTTTAAAATTATGAATATAAAGCTATGATTCCACTAGCTCATTGGCGACCAATAGGGGTCTAAAATGAGACATATTTCAAAAAAACAACAAAATAGTTAATCATAGTAGCTTAAGAGCCAGTGTGCAAAATCAACTATTTTGAATACCTGCTAACAATTGTGGTATACTGAGGAATATATTATACTAGATCGTAGATCGGGGGTCACAAGTCCCCAAAGTGGTCTGATTTTGGGCCCGGGGCCATGGAATAATAAATACTTTTACACCGAATGAATACCTGCTAACAACTGCGGTATACGATAGTCTGTTTAATTCTGAGTTAATAAAAAAAAAAGTGACAATTTTTTGCTGGTACAAGAAAAATCGCGGCAAATTTAAAAATTGGTCATGATCCAACCGAATGAATACCACTTCTACTTTGCGGTAAAAGATTTGTTACAAGTATTTAAGACCATGTACAAAAAGGTACATTTTACCCATGGTCAAAAAAAATTACAAGGCCATTTTAGACTCAGAATTAAGCAAAAATTGAAAATTTCACAATAACAAAGCACCTACAAGGGTGTGTAGTTTCATGTCATTAAAAAAAACTGGTAATAGGGACCGACTAGACAAACAGAAAATCTATATGACCTTTTTCTCTAGGGGCACTTTGAAAAAGACTGACCTGGGTTTACCTTTTTAATGTTATGGTAGGAAAGATTTGAGAATCACTGTTTTTCAGGGTCAATGGATGTTATAGTTCCGAATATTAGAAATAATAAAAAACTGTAATACCCGACTTGTGTTCCCGTCGGTAGAAGTGCGGCACTTTGATGGGATTATTTGTATCGAACTTTTTATACCACTAATTAAGAAAATGTAAATAATTCCTTCTCTTTCGGCACAACGCAAACATATCATGGCCGCAAGGGTTTAAATAGGATTTATTTACGTGTTTTTTAATTTGGAACAAAGCTATTGTAGCTTTTATTGTCGTTCATAAGAATTTATAAAATTTAAAAGTGGTTTATTAACATTTGTAACATTGTGTTAAGCTTAAAAAATTAGTAATTGTTTTATAAAATTGGAAAACGAACAGTAAGACGTCCGAGATACGATAACAGAAAATAGTTGTGTATTTTAGCTTAGGAAAAAATCTGATTTTTTAACGAATTGAGCGCATAATTTTTCCCAATCAGGTATCGAAAACTAAAAATCAAGTCTTTGGTCTCTATGAAAATCAATGTAAACAATAATAAACAGATAAAAACAAGACAACGAATACTAATAATAATAATCATACCATTAATGCCCAATAGGTAACACCCAATAACTGAACAATTCTTTTGAATTTTTTACAAAAATTGTTCGAAATGATCTCCATCTCCACGTATACACATTTCGGTACGTCGAACTAATAACATACTTACTCCGTTCAACACATTTGGTAAATTACGATCATTTTTTATGGTTTCTATGCACATTAAAATACGTCGATGCAATTCCAAAGCTCTTTCGCACCAGCTGCATTTCCACCACTTTCTCCATGTACCAAGTCCATATCCGCGAGCTCTGGATAAGTCTATATAATCTCCCATAATGTCAAAAATCTGCGTTTTAAAACACCACACTAAACTGTGAATTAACGTTATCAATAAAGAAAACAATAAGAAAAACTTGGTCCAAAATCCAAAAAGTAACACAAAAAGCACGAACGAGAAGTAGTGTCTTACGTAACCAAGTACTAGCGACTTGAACGATAAGTCAATAAAATAAATCTTAACATAAGTGGCACAAAATTCAAAAAGAAAAGCAACGGACAAAACCAAGGAACGGGTACGTCGCGTCATGCGTACGTTCTTTACCAAGTAAGGACAAAACTGAAATTATTACTTGAGAATATTACAAGGGAGAGATAGCACGCCTAATAGGATAATTGGCCGCGGAGAAGCAAAAAACATGACGATGTCCTCTGTCGGTCGCTTCTAACTGCTTTGTCGGCATACTCATTTGCAGGAATGTCAGAGCATCTCGTGCGACAAGACGCGAGGCAATAAAACCTACCCCAATATGCCAGCAGTTCTCAAACTAGGTTATTAAGTATTTTGAAAATTTTTGTTTATTTTCTTTCTCCAAAACTATGAGCTTTAGACCCTATGTTATATAAGGTTTTTTTGTTTGTCTTGTCGTTCCCTACCACCAGTTTTTTTTTAATGACATGAAACTAATTACACCCTGCATAAAATGGAAAGATCTCGACGCAAAACGCTAAAAATTGGCACAGGCCTTCGGGACATCATAAGAGATGACATATATAAAAGTTACACCTTCTGCCCGCAACTCCCCCTCCTCCCCCAGGCCTCCAGGGTGGCCCATAAATATAGGTTCAAAAATGAGTCATTCAAAAAAGTGTAATTTTGAAACTGGAGAATATTTTACAAAGTGATGTCGCGAAAAATCTTAAATATCATAAATCATGTTATTCGGATTACACTAAAAAAACTATGATAGAGCGAGAATCAAGAAAATGTTTGAGGCAATAAGAAAGCAATGTGCCTGATTGCAAACTATGTATTTTCTGCCAGAGTGAAATAAAGGAGCGATCTAAACAAATTGTCATTTAATATGGAGAACAAAAGAAAACAAATCTAAATATTTTTATACACAACGCAAAATAATATCCTTCTCAATAACTGTTGTTAATCATTTTGTTGTTTTTTTTGAAATATGTCTCATTTTAGAAGGTTTTATTTTTTTAATGCATTGCAAATTTTTATTTAAAAAGAAAGTCTACCCATTGTGGTGACTGCTAGCCCATTATTTTTTTGCTATTTATCATCATTAATTATTTTTTTCCTTGGAACAAAGATACAGGTAAAAATTATTTTTAGCTGTTAGAACCTTAAAAAATGAGTTGGAAAGCCAAATTTCGGGAAATTTTCTAAAATAATAAAAAGAAATAATATCTCGAAAATCGTGAAACTCTGAATAGAGGTCATTGGGTCTAACTATGTTTCAAATGGCCTCACCCATTCACCCTTTCCGTTGGGCAACCATCCGCCAAACACTCTGTATAGGTTCCAACAAACAAATTTTCCTACATATCCTTTATAGGTATTATGTCTTATTAAAATAATGTCAGATCTAAATTCCACATAAAAAATGTCATATAACCAGTTTCTGAATGAATATGAAGGTAATAATAAGGGTGGAAATATATATAGTGAAACAATCTATACATGACATCCACTTTTATGTTTTCGTTCACTTTACTAAATCACTAAATCGAATCTTACACAGCCCAACCATCTAATAGATTTGCTACTGTTAATTATATTAAAAAGTTATTTTTTCCATCAAATTTTCTTCGCATATCTCCCGAATAACGTGAACCCTGAAAGTTTCCGAATGTGAGGCGAGCAGCTGTCTTCTCAAATGATTGCCGGCTAATTTTCTTGCTGTAGAGTGTCTTTTATTTCATTATTCTATTATTGATTGGTTCCCGCGGGCTAGCGTAGCGCTCTTTCAAACAATTAACCCTGCCAATATAGAGGATCATATTTGTGCCCCCGACTTTCTATGAAATATTAGATATCACTGGCATTTCTTATTTCTTTGACGTTGGAAATTACCGCCCCGACTGACATTAATTGTAGCTAAAAAGTTGCCAGGGTGTACTGGGTGTTCTGATACTCGATATTATAAAAATTCAAATTACCTTTCAACCTTATTTAAACATCTGTCTTGCAGTTTTAAGACTTAAGTTTCTTAAACTTAAACAATGATATATCTCGAAAACGACGCATTGAAACAATAATAATAATAATAATTTATTAATTCATTTACCATTAAAACAATGGATAGAAGAAATCATAAAATCGTAGTTAATGTACACGGGATTTCATGACGAACTGTACATGCTTCCAGGGGCGGTAGAATACCAGGGACGGCCATTGAAATTTTCCTGTCACTCTTAATTTACAGGGTGATAAACTAATTTTGGTCTAAATTTATTTTGGCCAGAACGTCCTTACTATTGATCGGATTTTGTTTAAATTTTAGACATTTTATACACTTACCACAGTTGATAGATTGCTATTATATATATTTTTTAAATTCTAGTGCCGGACTTATTTAATTTGATTTTTCCGATTCCTGCAAAAATGATCACCCTGCAATATTTATTTTTAACATTCAGGTGCCAATTATAAAAGTCCATTCATCCTAAATATAAACATGTAATTAGATTTTTTTGTCGCAGCTTTGTTGATTTTTTTACAAGCGATTGAATTTGCCAAAAAGGAGAATTTGAAGAAAAATATTACAAATACTTAGAGCAAATGTTCAAAATAAGTACCTCCAGCTACCATACATTTATGTTGGCGTTTATTTAAATAGCCAATAGTTTTTCTAATTTGCGCAGGATTGTTTCTAATTTGGTCATTACAAAGGAAAATTCGCTGAAGTAACTGATCTCTAATATTTATTGGGGCACTGTAGACTTCAGTTTTGAGATATCCCATAGAAAATGATCGATGGGGTTGAAATCTGGTGATCTAGCCGGCCAAGGATGAGGCCCCCCACGTCCAATCCGTTTGTTTGGATACTCATATCCAAAGGTCTTCTAACCTCAATACCAAAATGAGGAGGAGCTCCATCATGCTGAAGTACTGTTCCCTACATTTATACCTTGAATTAAATTAGGTAAAATATTTTGTCAAAAATCTAAGTAAACCTCTGTAGTTAGTATTGACCGGAAGAATATGTGGGCCAATTAGGTTGTTGTTAATCATACCACACCAAACATTTACCGAGAACTTATGTTGTGAATGTGCTTCTCTTGTATAGCCATGAGGATTGTTTTCGGCCCATGCGAATTTCTTGAATTAAATACGCCATCCCGTGTAAATTGGGCCTCGTCTGTTAATAAAGTTCGGTATATAGTCGATCTGTGATCAATAAATAATACACTGGCAAAACTCTAGCCTATTTACATTGTCACCCTGTTGAAGCCTTTGCACTTGCTGAACATGATACGGATGTATTTCTTTATTTAGAGTCCTCCAAACCCGCACATGAAGTTTATTATTATCATTATTCGTGGGGTACTCACTTCAGGGTGTTCTTGAACAATATTAATGATATTTTCTTGATCTTCAACGTTTTGAACAATATTTCGTTAAACTTTTGATGTTGGACAACTGCCATGCTCCCTTGCATAGCGATACACAATTGAAAATGTGTGATGATTTGGTGTTCTTCTGTTAGGAAAACGAATATTGTATTCCTCTGCGGCTTGTCTACCATTACCATCACAAAATCCATAAATCAAATAATATCGACATATTCCTCATTTGTACATTTATAAGGCATGATTATTTGCAGACTAAGTTAACGAGTACATTAGTTCTACTGTTTATGACAGCAAACAAGAAATGTCAAACTATCTATGCCTACTAATAATTATGTAACAATAAAAAGAAAACTGTTTAATAATTCCTATTATAAAATGTATCTAGCTAACACTGTCTTTGGAATTAAAAAAAAACACTTTTTTTGTAAATATAAATTTGGATCAAAATCAGTTTATCACCCTGTACATCAGAAATTAAGAAAGACAGGAAAATTTCAATGATCATTCCTGAATACCCAAGAGGTATTCTACCGCCTCTGGAAGTATGTACAGTTCCTCATGGAAAACCCTGTATAGTAAATACACAAAGTCAATAAAAACACTGACAACTTTCTAATAATCGCAATACAAGAGATATTGATGTAAAATTCTATATCTGTGCGCCATTGGAATTAAACCCAAATTCCGATTACCGTTAATTATATAAATAAATACACCATCACGAGTTTTCGCGGACCATTTCCCTCGTTCTCGGCGTCTATTCAATAAACAATGATTAAAAATAAAATTAAAGTTATTTTTTTCGTTTTACTCGCTCTAACGCTGTCTATCTATATTCGTAATATATGGCCGTGACTACGAAGCCATTCGTACAACATAAAAAATGAATTGGTTTCAAATTTTTACCGCATTACCACCATATATTTGTTAACTAAATGTGTTAATTTGATAAATGCCAAGTTTTAATAAACACAGAGAATATGATTTTTTTCTAAGGCTATGTCGTTAGAGCTCTACTACCCTTCATTGAGGACAACAAACCACCATAGTGCCTAACCAAAAAGGTATACACGACCATCATAATGCCTACTACGATGATATATGGAGTCAAAAACGCAGCAACGATAAAGGCCAACCGAAGAAGCCTGAGAAGAGCTGAAAGGGACATTATCCAACTGCTAGCAAAAACAGGAAAACCACAAAAACGACAGAAAACGTCAACATTACTAGAGGGAAGAACAATAATCAAAAGAATAGAATCAAACGCGATGAAATACTGGAGACATGTCCAAAGACGGGACACGACACACCTACTGAAGAAAGCGCTGCGAATGAACAGCAACAAACTGAAAATAGGGAGGCCATGCTACACATGGATTACAACAATCGAGAGAATTATGAATAAGCTAGGAAAGGATTATACACACTGGGAAAAGTTTGCACAACAAAAAATGGAATACAATAAAGAAATATCAAGGATATACACACTGCCAGACTCAGAAACAGAAGAAACAGAAAACTCAGAAGTAGAATAGGAGAGAAGATGATCACAGACAGAAACTAAGAAGAAGCATATCACAAAAACCTAAAAGTAAAAAGAAGCACGAAAACCTAAAAGAAGCATCTCACAAGCGCCTACACTTTCCATCCGATGAAGACAGAAGGAAAACAAGAAGAAACATCTCACAAACACCTACACGCTCCATCCTATACTCCTACCCCATGCGTCATGCGGCTCTCGCTGCTGACAACAAGCATGTCCAATGTCCAATCCAGCGTATGCAGCTGGTCCGGCGGTATACAAAAGCAATGGGGGTTTGTTCTGGCACACGGTGGGATGATCGGTGGGCGATCGGGCTGCGTGGTGGAACAAATCTCCCTGCACCGGAATTGGCAGCAATGCCCACCTTACGCTGGCAAATCAATCAATCAATCAAGGCTATGTCGTTATCAGATGAAAGTTTCCAGGACTTCTCTGTCTCAAATACAAAAATTCTATGACCATTTATTTCCACATACGAGAGTGCAAACATAGTCAAGTTGTTTTCCTTTAAAGAGCTAGTTTCTCTAAAGGAAAATCTGGATGTGGAAGTAGTGATTTCTTAGGCACTTTAATTTGACTGGATTGTTTGAAATTAGTCAATATTTTATAATTTTCAAGGCAAATTTTACTTTATCATGAATATCTTTAAAAATAGAGAGAGACATAATTTAGCCGATGAAGCCCCCTATAAGTCAATTCTTTGTTTTTGCTGATTGATGTGGAAATTAGATTCTTTGAAAGTGGCACTAAAATTTTACATTTTTACTGCAAGTACCACTAAAAGTAATTCATTATTAAATTGATTAGTAAATACTAGACATCATGTATACACCCCAGTTCTTTACATGTCAATACCACTTTATTCCTGTAATTTAACTTCCTTAATACTTTTATTTTTTCCACTATTTACAGTTAGATTTGGCAGATGCAACAAATACTTTTTGTTAATAATTCTGCACGAGCCAAAACGGCGCCTCATTCCTATCCACCCCACCCGGAAATCTCAACACTTACACCCCTTTAAACATCTGCTAAAAAAGCAATTGCAACCCTTTCATTATTATGTCACCAAGAAGGGTTAAAATATACCAATATTAGATTGCAGTGGATTTTGTAAAAAGGTATAAATATTTATTAATAAATAAGGTTTTAAATCATTATAAGTTATTTTAAATAAATGTTTTATGATATAAGCAGGAAGGAATTATTAAGCATATTTAAAGGGTTGTAATATAATCAGCAGATTTATATTACCTATTTGCTACATTAGTTAAACTCTCATAAATTAAATTTAAATTTAGCACAAAATGAAGGATCAATCTGACTTATAAGGAACATTAAGACATCTTCCGGGATAAAACCCACCGATGCTCTTCGCTGAAAAATATATAAGGCCACATTGGAGTTAATTTTAATGGCCATCCAAAAAGGGTTGTTCCCCTTATTAGAAAGGGTTCATACACTTAACATGCTAAAAAATAAGGGTTGAGTCCCTGCGCAAAGCTCTTCGAAGCCAATATATGGTTACGTTGCTGCGATCCCCTCCAGGAGCATTTCATCGAAGGATTGCATCGGAGGCATTTTAGTCCTTCGTAAACCCTTGAGAGCTTTACATATGCTCCACCCCTTTTAAAAAACCCCTGCACCCCTTCTATTGGGAAGACAGCGGTATTGAAATTTGGTCAGAGAGTCGAAGGACTTCAAGGAGGAGAGATCCTGTTGATTTTTTTTGTTGAAAAATGGGGATTGATGTTGATGTTAAAGTTTCTTTTTGTATTAAATGGTGGTGTGGCTGTTTAAGAATATTTTGTGTTCATCCAGCAATCAATATTTTGTGCAGTGAGCCTAGGGGTCATTTTTGGATTAACTTCAATACGTCATAGATCTACTTTCTAGTAAGTAACTTTCTCTTTTACAAGAAAAAACAAATGATAATTGAATTATTATGAAAATTAACGGATTTTAAGAAGCGTCAATATGTCACTTATTAAAAATTGTTACTGCTGCACTACAGAATTATTTCCAGTAATTTTTTTTTAAACAATTATATTAATCTTGGTTAATCTTGCATAGAGATATTAGAAGAAATCTGCATGTAAGTACCAAGCCTAACTTGATTTTTATGTTTATATACAGAAGCATTAGGTTGTAATGAGAAAAACTATAAACAGAATAATAGGATTACCTACTAATAGAATATTGAGGAATTTCTTAGACCTACAGATTTTTGTTTATTTTGTTTAAATAGAACTTGTTTCTAATTAATACTAAATATACTTAACCTAAACATTTTATACAATTGATTGGTAGGTACTTATCCTGGGAAGAGCCAGTAACACAATCGTTTATTAGCTGTAATAGAATTTTATCAAGGTTTATTATAAAATTCTGTTTCAAAATAGACATTTTTTCATTAACCAGATGATTAATTTGAAGATTTTATGGTTAAGAAAGCCAGTAAATGATATATTGGTAAATCAACAATTAGTGGTTAACTAAAAGTTTAACAATTAAGGCACTTACAAGACCTGGAGCAACCGGTGCATTCAATATTTTTATTAAATTTAAACCTCGAAGACACTATAAGAGTGCAATTTAACAGGGTTACTTTTCTAATTTGAAACGTGGATGTTACTATAAATATTTAAATACCAGAATATCGGACAACAGGAATAAATAATCATGCTTTGGTAAGCAGATCATTATAATTAGTTGAATTAAACCCTAAATTGATGTTAAGTTATAAAACACCTAAAAATTTCATAATGTACCGCTTTTTTAAATCGATTTAGACAGACACACATATAAATTTATAATACAATTAGGTATTTTGACAAAATTTTCACATTTTTAATTTCTGAAAATGAGTAGATACCTACCTACCTATGTATTATTATATCACATTACATTATAGAAAATGCACTGTGCAAATTAAATAACTACTTTTTTTATAAATTCCAGATATAACACAATCAAATTTAACATATGAATTAAAGCCACTTAAAAGCCACTTTACATTAATGCAATATTGCACATTGCATGCAAATTTTCATTGCGCGCATGCGTACATTGAGCTGCTTCGATCAGCTGATGGCAATATTTTTCATTGCATTGAATTAGCGCGTGTTCTAATTTGATTGCATTGCAGATGCAATATAGTAACTTTATTTGGGAATATCTGGGATGCCAACCATGCATTAAAGGAACTGAAAGTGGTCAACATAACCTGTATTCGAGTGTTGGCGAATTGTTAATTATTTGTAGAAGTTAAAAGTGAAAAGTAACAAAAGTATGGAGAAACGCTGCCAGTAAGATTAGTTTATTACAATATTTTCTCTTGTAATGTTTTTATATTATTTTTAGCTCGACTTTTACGTGGAGTCGGGATGCGACTGTGCAATTAATTTTATTGTATGAGCAGCATCCAGTGTTGTATAATGTGAGGCAAAAAAATTATCACAATAAAAATTTAAGGCAAGAAGCCTTACAGGAAATATGTACGGCAATAAATGAAACACGTTTATGTAGCCTTAACACAGCAGATATTGGTAAAAAAATCCATGGATTGCGCACCACCTTTTTCTCAGAATTAAATAAAATTAAAAAAAGCGAAACATCAGGCACATCACCAGATAAAGTTTATGAGCCGAGATGGTGGTACTTTGATTTGCTTCAATTTCTGAACGACACAGCAGTGGTTGCACAACCTGGGCAGTCAAACTTGGAGGAAGAAGACACTGATAAGGTAAATACGAGAAATATCTATCTTGATTTGAACCAATAAATTTACTGAATAGTACTACATAAAATACTCTTGAAGTGCCTTGTCTGTCACAAAATCACTAGGGATTTTCAAGGAGTTACTTCAGTGACTTGAGAGGCGGTTAAGGAAAACATTTTGCCATTATATTCTTAAATTGGACAAAGGACACGGTACCTCAGTAGTCACTGTATTTATCTAGCAACTGGACAGACTGAAGTTGTGTGAGTTCAATCCCCACTGACCGGCAAATAATTTTTAATTAAATTATTCCCAAGAAGTGGGTCGGACTCCACTGTAACCTGTAAGGTCCTGTCTTCTTGACTAGCACAAATATGAATTATATAGATCTCAGAGGGTTACTGAGGTAACTTGAGTCCTGTTGAAAACATTTGGTTTTAGGTCTTCACAATAATTCTGGGAAAGTAATTCTAAAACTTTTTTTTTTTTGAAAAGGTAAGGTACTTATATGTTTTTTTGTTATTTTAAGAATGAAGATCCAAAAGTAGTATTTGAAGGCACCATCGAGGAACTGAATGAAACACCTATTGCGTCACCAATTACAAGCTCGAGAGCGGAATCTCGACTGTCAAATACGGAATTAGAGGAAAATCCAGCAAAAAGAAAGAAATATGTGGAGGCAACCACAAAAAAAAACAGAGACACTCAATTCAAACAATTACTGTCTTCAGCAACATCAGCACTAGAAAATATACAAAGCTCAAGCAGTGCCGAGGATTGGGGTGGCAATGTTCATTTTGGAAAGTTGTATTTTTTATGTTACTGTTACATATATATTAATGTTTATTTTAGAATGTTACTTACAGAAATGGCCAAAATAAGCGACGAAGCAATTTTAGATACTTTAAAGGAAGAGATCATGGCATCACTATTAAAAGCGAAGAGGCTGGCAAGAGAGGAGAGAGGAAAATGATGAAAACAAAAATAAATTTTTGTATATATTTTTTTGCATATATTTTTTTCTATAATCTATAATCTATCTAGGTATTATTTATTTTCAAAAAATAAAAAGTTTAGAAAAATACATTTTAATTTATTTTGCAACATTTTAAAGTACTTAAGGTGACGATGTCCTAGAAAGAGACGTCCGATAGGGAAATATTTATTACTTTTGGCCGTAACTTTTTTTTCTTAGTACGTATATTTAAAAAAACTCTAAGACTACCTAAGTAGAACCATAACAAGACTATTACTATGAATTTTCACTCAAAAATTTCAGTGGTTTGCAAAATAGTTAGATGTCCTATTTCGTAGTTTTAAAAACTAACTTTGGAAACAACTGAAATTATTGAGTGAAAATTGATAGTAAAGTTTTGTTATGGTTCTACTTAGGTAGTCTTATATTTTTTTAAATATACGTAATAAGAAAAAAAGTTATGGTCTAAAATAATAAATATTTCCCTATCGGATGTCTCTTTCTAGGACATGGCCACCTTAATATATCAGTGACAAGTGGATCTTTCAGTACCTATCAATCAATATGCAATGAAATTTATATATTATCTTGCCAGGGTACTGCTCCGGGACCATTTACATATTCAAGAAATTCTTGCCTTATTTCGAGTGCTTCATTTTTGCTTCTATTGCCTGTTTGTTTACTAAGCCCATATAAGAATCTATATCTTCTATCAAGTTCGTCTTCTGGATTAACACCTGTATATTTAACCTTTAATTCTTTTCTTAAAAAATTATGCAATGCAACACATGCTTGAACAACTACTTGTGCTTTCTCAGGTTTAAGAGGAATTGTGTTTAACAGGATTCGAAACCTATTGGCCAATATACCAAAGGTGTTTTCAACCACTCGTCTTGCACGACTCAGCCTGTAATTAAAAATTCTTTGCTCTTTTGTCATATTCCGAAAAGGGTATGGTTTCATTATGTGAGTAGACAATGGAAACGCCGCATCGGCAACTATTACATGAGGAACTGATTTCTTTCTAGAAGGAAGCGGTTTATCTTCAGGAATATTTAATTTATTTTGCTCCACTGCTGCAAACAGATCACTTTCTCTGTAAACCCCCCCATCTGACAATCTCCCATTCATTCCTATATTTACATACGTAAAATTATAATTGGCATCCACCAATGCAAGTAAAACAATGCTGTGTCTTCCTTTGTAATTAAAATATGCAGAGCCTTGGTCACCAGGAGCCTTAATAACTATGTGCTTCCCATCTAATGCTCCAATGGTATTCGGCATATTCCATAATTCTTCAAAGTTTCTTGATATTTCTAGCCATTCGGCGGTGGTGTTTGGAACCTTAAAAATGAATATTAATCAGTACTAGTCACAAAGCTCTCGGGAAGCAATTTTAAAAAAGGTTTAACTTCAAAAAATTCTTTTAATGTCTCCAGTTCGTTGATAATTATGATGAGGCAGAAGTAAATTAATTTTTACTTACATGAAGGTAATCGTGTTTCAGTACTTCATAAATTGCTTTACATACAACCGGAACAAAAAGCGAAATTGTACTTTCCGAGATCCTGTAATTGTACATTAGGCTCCTATAACTTTCTCCGGTTACAAGGTAACGCAAAGTTACAATAAGTTTGTCCTTCGCTGAAATACATTGTCTAAGTTTTGTATCAACTTTCTCAATTTTATGTTTGACTTTTTGTAACAGTTTATCAAAAGTTGCTTCGTCCATTCTTAAAAAGTTTTTATACACATCCTCATCACAGCAATTCTTTAATTCTTTTGGAAAGTCAATATTACGTTTTGTACATTTGTTAAGCCATGGCTTAACCCACCAGATTCTTTTCTTCCTCCTATTTTCTAATAAAAGTGCTGAAGTTGCAAGTAGCACTGTAATTATAACCGTTTTCAACTGATTTTCTCTCCTTCTGTTCATATTGGTTGAGTGATTGTAAAGTAAATAAATATAAATAAACAATAAACATAACCTCATAAAAGTTTTTCTTCTTGTCTAGTTGGTAGCCCCACAGATTTCACAAAATATTGCAGAAGTGTAAAGTGCTTTGAAGATGCAAAAATTATCATGCAAAGTATTGCATGCCATCCATTTCATTGCATTGCATAAATGTAAAGCCGCTTTTACATTAATGCAATATTGCACGTTGCATGCAAATTTTTATTGCGCGCATGCGTACATTGAACTATTTCCATCAGCTGATGGCAATATTTTTCATTGCATTGAATTAGCGCGTGTTCTAATTTGAGTGCATTGCAGATGCAATATAGTTACTTTATTTGGGAATATTTGGATTGCCAACCAAGCCTTAAAGGAACTGAAGCAACAAACATAACTTATTCTGTAATTCTTTTGGGTAATCAGTATTATCACTTGATTCTGTCGTTCTGTTGATAGTGACTCACCGATTGTAAAGTAAATAAATAAACAATAAACATAATCATAAAAGTTTTTCTTCTCGTTTGGTTGGTAGTCCCAAAAGATTTCACAAAATATTGCAGTAGTGTAAAGTGTGTTTGACATGCAAAAATTTTCATGCAAAGTTTTGCATGCCATCCATTTCATTGCATTGCATAAATGTAAAGCCGCTTTTATATTTTGTCGTTCTGAATTATAGGTTAGTTTCTCTTCTCAAAAACTTCAGAAACTCGCACCAAACATTCGATTCTTGAAACTACATTACTAGTCGTAAAATAAATGTTACATTTACTTACATTAACTTTTAGATTCAGGTTGATCAATCAAAGAATCAACCAATGGTTTTAAAACTGGTTGTAAATAGTGTAAATAAATGTATTTCATAAATGAAACAAAACACGTATAAGGTGTTGCATATCGTGGAGGCCATGTAAATGTAATTCATAATTTGTAATACAATATTTTATTTATTTATGTAATACCTACATTGTATATATCTGATGAAGGAGTTCTAATTAGTATATTTTAGAATATTCTGCATTTGCTAAAGTACTAAATACTTATTTTACTTCCGAAACATATTTCATAGGTTTAGGTATTTAAAAAATTAGCTGAAGTTTCCATCGCGGATGTATAAATATAAAATTCTGTCACTTTGGAGGTGTCTGATTTCCAGCATATTCATTACAAAAAAAAATAAGAACGCCAAATTGATTTATCGAAAGCTTTCGATTCTGTAGACAGAGATATACTGTTAAAAAAATTAGAAACTATCGGTATACGAGGATGTCTTTTAAGTTGCATTAACTCCTATATGGAAAATTGGAAATTAGTAGTAACATGTAATGAGAGTCAATCGAATAGCCATGATGTAACGCTGGGGGTTCCCCAAGGCTCAATATTAGGCCCTCTGTTATTTTTTATGTGCATTAACGACCTGTCAAATTATATTCAACATGGTGTTACCGCGATGTGTGCAGATGATACCACTTTATCGGTATCAGTTGTCACACAGGAGAAATTATATCATAAAATTTATGTTACACTTGACGGTGTACACGCATGGTGCCAGAGAAATAGACTCATTTTGAATTATGGAAACAGTTTTCATAAATGTTAATTTTAGAAGAGCATTAACGTCTAGTGATAACAACTTTTACCGAATCAACAAAATTTCTTGGCACCTACATAGACAGTAGATTATCATGGGAATTGCATATAGATCACATTTGCAAATCGCTAAATAAAGCAAATAAAGCTGTCTTACAGCTAAAGGATACAATTACCCAGACGGGTATCTTAAGCGTGTATTATGCTTTAGCTTATTCACATTTGTCATTGAATATATTAACCTGGGCACGTTCAACTCATATACAACGAGTTTTTGTTTCCCAGAAAAGATTAATAAGACTAATTTTCAATATAAATAATAGAGCTAGCTGTAAGACATTATTTAAAAAATACAATATTTTTACAGTCCCTAACATCTATATTTACAAATGTATGGTATTTGCAAAAATTTATTTTTGTACATTCTCCACCTCCGCAGATAATTATCTGTATAATACAAGACATAAAAATCTGTTGGTGATCCCAGTACATAAAACAGCGTCATTTCAAAATTCACTACACTGTAATTATTGTATTATTTTATTTAATAGCGTTGCTAAAACTCTGAGACAATTAAACTTATCTCCATTTAAAAAAGAAATAAAAAACCCTTAATAACAAATGCATTTTATAGTGTTGATAAATTCCTAAATCGGTAAAAAAAATCTTTTTTTTTCTCTCTTTCTCCATCTATTTTGCTATATTTTTTCATTAAAAGAGTTTTCATATGAGGCTTGTTTTTTTATAGATACGTATTATACATATACATATTATACATTTTTTAATTAATGTACATTTTTGTGTATGTATGTGTTTTATAAGTTTATATGCCTTTATGTGCCTTATTTTTAACTCTTTATTAGGTACTATAACGAAACATAAATTAATTATGTTTTTAATTTGTATGAATTAGCTTAATTAAATATTGTTTATTGACGTGCCAAATGTACATAATATTTGTGTCAAAAATTGGTAAAATAAATTCTATTCTGTTCTAAAGGCAATTTTGTCAGTTTTAACAAATTTCTCTTGATATTTTTTTTCTAAAATCAGTATTTTACGAGATATTCGCAGTAAACATTCGTTTTCTCTTCAAATCTTAAGAATGGCCCAATTTCTAATACGTACTATTGCACTACTTATCTACTAGTATTGTAGCTACTGCACGAAAAAAGCATTGTTTGTTTTCTAGATAGGTTCCACTGACATTTAAACTTTTAACTCTGTCAAATAGCTTTCTGTATCGGCAAAGTAAAATCTTTATACAGTATTGACATATTTTGCTATGCGAAACATTTATCTCGTGTTATTAGCGGTGTCTACTACTGCTCGATGCGACAATTATCAGAGACCTTTGTCGTGGTCTATATCTTTAGCAGAGATTTAAGAATAGAACCCCGGACTGGAATTAATTCAAACTTCTTTCTACACTTCTTTTAATGTGTACGAAAAATGCAGAAAAAACAGATACAGTGATACAAATGCTAGTTTTACTCCACTTAGTTTCCTTATTGTCCCTTGGAACATTGTAATTAATTATGCAAAACCCTGTATATTAAAAATAATCCTAGTTGCTAGCTGAGAATGTACTGCATGTATGCGAAGTTTGCACAACCAAATATAATAAGTAATAGAAACTGTGTGTAAAGCTACTATACCTTTAACTTAATGGCCAAACCACACGTGCAGTGTTCAAGCTGAAATGTTAACTCTTTTACTGTTACATAACACGTGAACGGCACGAGACTAACTGTACTCGGTTTTTTTATCCCGCCCAGGGTACAATAATCCCAACCCTATTCTACACCCCTTTCCCAACATCTGCCGAACTTTCATTCTCATTTTTATTAGTTTTACTTTTAATAAGAATTGTTTGAACAATATGACGGGCTTTATGTAAAGTCATGCATTTTTGCCATAATAGTATTTAATTCCAATAAGGGATAGCAAATCTCTATAAAAATGTACATACTTTAAGAAGTCAATATGGGCGAAATTATAATTTCTGGTACCTAGGTATTTATTTTACTTGAAAACTCGCTGCCTGACGAATCACTGCTTCCACATCCACAATTCGCATTCAAGCATCTTTAAACTATATTTGTACTCCAGAATGTGGAAATAATTTTTTCGTAGTTGATATTTTCAAAATTTAAAAATTTAAAAAACGTCAATTTCTCATTTTTGACGCTTTAAAAGTATAACAAAAAAATTTCCTTTCACAGTACGTAATTTTTAAATTTTTAAAAATATCATTAGACCTATCTAAGAATTAGAAAAAATGGAATTGAGGATTTTTAATTTCATACGTCATAAGACCACTTTTCTTCGACGATTTTTGAAAAATTAATGTCGAAGAAAAGTTGTTATTATGGATTTCAGCGTGTAGGTAATTAGTAGAGGGTCCACGCCTTCGAAAGCCGTCTAAATCGCCAAGTAACCCATTTCAGCAAGGTAAATAATTTTTGAGCTCGGATATCGAAAGAGGGTCCTAATGGGCATCAGAAAAGACTTGTTGGACTTTTGTTGACGATTGCACAACTTCTCCACAAGAAAAAAAGATGGCGAAATGTTATTTCAAGAATTCGTGTTTTTAAACGTATACCTCTCGCTAGAGAGTGAACCACATGCGATATTGATTTGATTTTTTTTATTTATATAGTACTGACATGAGCGCATCTATCTGTACTAATTAAATTTCAAACTCGCTTACGGTTTTTTTCTAAATAAATCCTAAATCACAGTAACGAAATTTGTGTGTTTGAAATTTCGACGTGCGGGCAACTGTATTAAATATTCAATTTTTTTATATACTATATACGAATGAAATATGGCCTAAAGATCAACAGAGTTTTTGCAAAAAAAATTAGCTCGATATCTTATACAGTTTTTGAGTTAACGACTTTTTAAAATAAACCATAATTAAATTCGTGGTATTCCTGTTAGCATGCGGCTGTTTTCTGGCTAAGTGTAATGTATTAAGATAGTAAGCCAATACATTTTTGAAATTGTGCTATTATTTACATTTTTACAATTTTGCAAAAATATGAACAGGTAAAAAGAAACTCATTTGGCAGATGATTTACTCGATGTATTAATTATGAAGGTGTTGTATAGGGATATTATTTATTAAGTATATCATTATTGTGGTACAAATGATTTAGCATTTTACAAATATGAAAATATAAAAACGTACACAAAACTTGTAATATATACATAAGTAATAATAATAATAATAATGCATAATAAGTATACACAGCTCAGTAAGCATTGACAAACCACTACATAGGCATTACTATTAAGAAGCACTGTCTGCTAAAAACTGCTCTGTATTATTTCTGCCCTTAAAACAATTGTTAGGAAAGGCTGCACATACAACAGAACACCAAGTGGACGCGCATTTTTAATCACAGTTTACTTTACAATTCCACTATTTGTTTTCATTAGAACCAGTTGTGATTTTTTGTCATCATTTGTGATTTTATTAGGTTGTTCTCTATCAGATATCCAAATTTTCTAGGAAAGGGTAAATTGGGAAGGAGATCGGAAAATCGCTTGGACACTAAAATTTTATGTGCTTTGTTAACTGCTTCTCAAGTCGAGAAAATTTGTTTTTGTGTTAGGTAAGGGTCTAAACCACTGTTTGTGCATAATTTTTACAATTAAAAGATTTCGCAGTGAGCAGGGTTTTAACCTACTTCGCTAGGTTCTTCAGTTGCTAGCTAAGCTAAGTACACTAAACCACTGGACTACCGTCCCCTGTAATGCTCGTTTTAAATGCAGTAAGGAAGTGTCTTGTGTAGGACGCGGACGTAGCTAACGTAAGTCTAATAACCTTAAGGAAAAATAAATACTGCCTTAGCAAATTTAAAGATTTAAATTCACTACAGATGGCCGTAGTGAATTTAAATCCTTAATCCGTAAGTCCTATGTGAATCTGTATGGATAGATTCACATAGGACTTACGAGCATCTTAAATTACACGATCATCAATTGCATCGCAGTTATCTCCAAAATTAATCAAAATATATAGTTGGCGTGTTCATTTTAAGGCAACAATAATTGCTCATTTATCCTCTTCGGAAAGGATAACTGACAGGTCACACAATACACCGACTGCCAATAACGTTTTTACAATATTCTCTTCTTCATGTTTTTCACTTAATTATTTACTGATTTCGAGAGTATCCTAAGATACCCTTTGTTGTCATGTACCCATACAATTTTTGTAGGTTTTCTATTTTGTAAAAATTAAACATACCTTGCGCAAATATTATTGTGTTCACGTCTTCATGATTGCAAGTTCACATTATTGGGCAACGTAGGTATGTCATTATTTACACCAATATTCTAAAATGTATTTTAGATTATTCACTTTATATTTTTTACTATTTATAAAGTAATTCCAATTTAGAATAAGAATTGAGTCTGTTATGGTGAATTCTGATGTGTTTTTAAGTCATACCATACATTTTCTTAAATATGAAATTTCGAACAATTTTTATTTTTTAATCTCACATTTGTATAATTTATTGACGATTTCATACTGTATTTGCACTTTTCGATATATACAGCCCTTCTAAGCCAAAATGACGTAACTGAAAATTTTCTAAGCAAATTGGACGTACTTCAAAGTTTCCTTTTTTCAGTAATCATTAAACCATTATTTCTGCATCTATATTTTAACAGACTCTATTTTAAAATCACGTAGTTGTAACAACACATAAATGATTGCCTAATTTTCAGACAATTGGTGACCTACTGGTTAATAGTAATATAATACCTTAATCAAATTAGTTATTAGACTAATGTCTATCCACAATTACACAGACCGAATCCTGCCGCAGCTGTCACGTTGCGCGTTATCATAACAAGACATTATTACGATCGAATTAAAAAATCTGTAACTCGAAAACTGTATGAGATATCAAGTTAATTATTTTTGCAAAAACTTTGTTGATCTTTAGACCATATTTCATTCACATATAATATATAAGAAAATTAAACATTTAATGTAGTTGTCCGCACGTCGAAATTTCAAACACACCAATTTCGTTCCTGTGATTTAGGATTTAATTAGAAAAAAACCGTAAGTGACTTTCAAACTCTACTAGTACAGACATGTGCGCTCATGTCAGTAGTATGTAAAGAAAAAAAATCAGATCAATATCGCATGTAGTTCATTTTCTAGCGAGAGGTACACGTTTAAAAACACGAATTCTTGAAATAACATTCCGCCATCTTTTTTTCTTGTGGAGAAGTTATGCAATCCTCAACAAAAGTCCAACAAGCCATTTCTGATGCCCATTAGGACTCTCTTTCGATATGCGAGCTCAAAACTTATTTACCTTGTTGGAATGGGTCATTTCAATTTTTAATGCTTTGGACCCCTTACTAAATTGATTGCTGAAATATTTTAAGTCAAAACAGACAGGGGTTCAAAGTTGAACCTAGTTCTACAGGGTGTTCTTTACGATTATTTTTATATTTTCAAACTGTAATAACGCAATTCTTTAGAATGGAATACCCTGTATGTATTGACTTAAAATATTTCGGCAATCAATTACCTATAAGCTGAAATCCACAATGACAACTTTTCCTCGACATGAATTGTTCAAAAGCAGCACAGTGGGACAAAAAGCTACATTTGTGGACAAAAATCGTCCCTCAGTTCAAATTTTGACCAAATTTAATAATTTTTACTTCCCTTGCACACCGAAGGGAAGTATTGTATTCGAGAAAAAATCACCCTCCGAGATTTTTTCGGATTTTGACGTTTCAGAACACGTAGATTACGAAAATATAGGTTTTTCAATTCCGTCAGTCTGTCTGTCTGTCTGTTGGTGCATTAACTAAAAAATTACTCGACGGAGAGCAGTCAAATTTGGTAGGTAGTTGACGCTACTGTCAGCGAAGAAATGGTTAAACTTTCACTGGAAAATATACAGGGTGGACCGTCTAAGGGGAATAAGTAATGAAAACAAATTTTTTTGCTCAAAATTAAAATTTCCACGTTTCATGACACGCTAAACCTATTTCAGAAAAAAAAAATTGAAAAATTTTTTACCACTAAAATAGACAGAAATTTTTTTCTTTGTTCAAATTTAAAATTTCCACGTTTCATAGCGTTCTAAACGTATTTAGAAAAAAAAATTTTAAAAACTTTTTTTATCATTTTTGAAAAAATTTTACCACTAAAATAGATGGATTTTTTTTCTTTGTTCAGATTTAAAATTTCCACGTATCCATGGCATTCTAAATCTATTCAAATAAATTTAAAAATGTTTTTGAAAAATGTTTTGAATTATTTTTTATCTATTTATCGCTACTATAGAATAGATGAAACATTTTTTTATGCCCAAATTTAAAATTTCCACGTTTCATATAATTCTAAACTTATTTCAGAAAAAAAAAAAAATTCAAATGCAAAAATTTTTTGAAAATTTATTTGCTACTATACCAAGAATAAAAAAAAATGTTTTTTAGTGAAAAGCCCAAGACGATTGTATCATGTGGGTAGGACCTATGAATTTTTTCGTTTTCTGGTGTTGGTATTTTAATTATTACAAGGTGTTGGGGGGTTGTAGGAAAATTTCCTAAATTCTTCCAAATACGCTACAGAATCATACATAATGCGTAAAATATTCATACAATATAAGATCTGGGTAATATCAGAGTTGTTTTGTCTTTTAAAAAATTCATTATATACTGCCCTTTTTTAAATATTTCCTACCTTTAAATAAGGGTGATTTTTGCATTTTTTCAAGAAAGTAAAACATATGCTTACCTTGAAATTTAATTTGAGCTCTATAGGATTTATTTTGCTCTTTCCCTTGCAAAAATAGGCGAATTTTAGACCTCTTTGCGGTCACTCTTTGTAAAGGTATTTTACGAAAGCCTTCCATATTTGGCATCTTTTATTTAATATGAATTTTTGCTATCGGATGACCACTCTGTATATTTTTGTGACCAAAAGTTATCCGGTTTTCTTTGTAAAAATACCTTCCGATTACTATTCTCATGTGTGGTTTTGTAATTAATACTTTTTTAGAGTGACTGCCCTGTATAAATAAAGAGGGAAGTTCTGTGTAAATACCTTTACCGATTTTTTTTAAAATGCTTGTGAGGAATGTAGCTTCAACGCCAGACTGCTACAATTTTGAGATTAATAAAAGATAACCTAAAAAATCGAAAGTAACACTAGACAATTTTTATACAATTTTACTTCCACATCCACGTAGTGGATTGGAAGTATAGTAATCGTAAAAAAAATTTCAATTTTTTTTATTCTTGAAATAGGTTTAGAATGTCGTGAAATTTTTATTTAGATCAAAAGAATCTATTATCGCAAAGAATGTTATGTAAGGGAATCGCAAGGTAGAAAATAGAGAAAAATACTTTTGCAAACATGCATTCGAATACTTATGTGTTACATAACCTAAAATTTTTTAATAAATCAATCTTATTGGCTAACATCGCCTGTCAGCTTTACCTATAATTAGCCAAAGGACCCCGCAGTTTTTGTAGTAAAAATGTAAAAAGGGGTTTCATTCCTCACGAGCATTTAAAAAAAAAATTAAATTTGGTCAAAATATGAGCTGGCAGTCGATTTTTGTCCACAAACGTAGCTTTTTGCCCCACTCTGAGCCGTCGAAGAAAAGCGGTCGCTACGAGGCATAAAATTAAAAATCATCAATTTATTATTATTATCTATTAGAAAGTGAAATCTGTTTTCATGATATTGAATTCTAATTTCGTGAGCGAAAAATTAAATTTCCTAAATTTGAAATCTATTTTCATATGTGCGAAATCTGTTTTCAAGAAAGTGAATTTATATTTCGTTTGTGTGAAATTTGTTTTCGTCACATTGAAATTTGATTTCATAAATGTGAAATAAAGTTGTAAATGGTACTGATAATTTTGAATGAAAAACTTGCGAGTCGTGCCACGACGATGTGACTGACCATCCACCCAATCGACTATCTGACTGACCGTCCGACAGACGTACAACCGATCGTACGTGCGATAGTCTTACTGATCGTCCAACGACCGACCATTCTACCGACGCGACGTCAGGTTCATGGGAGTGAGAAAACCCAATTTTTCTTAATGGGCTTATTTATAATAACGCCCCTGATGCCAAGAACATTTTTAGAACTTTTGTTCTCGTAAACAAACTAGACCACAATTTTATTTTGCTAACCAGTAAATGCATGAGCTAATAGGCTATTATTTTTAATATTAAAAAACTGGTTTTGTAAAATGGAATATATTTAAAAATGTATTTCAAAATATATTTTGATTGAATTCAGCGTTCTGTCAGTAGTCGTCAAGATATAAATCTATAAACGAAATGTATAACGTCTTAACGGATTTAAGTATTGATGATCATGATTAAAATTCGGAAAATGAAGAAAGCGGATTGAAGAGAATTTAATTTACTGTTAAAAAAACAACTACCCTTAAAATCCGTGGGTTCAAAAATTATAGAAAGAGATAAACACTAACACACTTTATAGAATAATTTACTGAAAACTTCACAATACTTTTATTAACAAAAATACACGTTTACTGACTAAAATAACCTTTAACAATGTTTATTACTTGACATTTTCGCTTTGTATCACTTCCGAATTATCTAACGTCAATTCATTAAGAACATTCTTTCCCATCATGAATCTTGCCTTATATATCCCATAAAATGCATTTAGTAATCTTCCATCAACCTACCAATCCTACCATACATTTGTAGTAAAATCCACAACCTTTTCGCGCAGTAATCTAGAACAATGTAGAAATCTCGATCCATCTACAATTTTCCAGCTTTTAGAAAATTTACTACTACCCATACAGCACAAGGACATCCTCAGAACATACTGGGGACAACTTTTCAGAACATATGGGACATCCTGGGAAGATCCCATTATCACCTTAGGATGTCCGTAGGATATCCAAATGGGACAGTTCGGGCTTTGCTGATGACGTCCTCGGGACATCAGTACGGGTGTGTACAGGATATCATCAGCTCTTATATGGGTTATGCCTGGGCTTTACTATGAACAACCTAAGGACATTGACATTACTTTTAAACTGAGCCAATAAGCGAAGACAAAGGAATACAAGTTTATAAAACCACTAATAAAAATGTGATACATATATGTACAACAATACACATATTTGTATCTATCAATTGGCGTATATCGCTTTAAAAGTAAATCTACCAAACTAATAGAGTTTATATATAGTCCAATGAAATAGGTCTTCAAATCAAAATTTTAAGATACATTTTTAATATGTTACTTTGATTAATGAAAGAATTTTTTTTTCAACCCCGAGAAGGGGTGAAAGAAATATAAGTGTTTATTCAAAATTACTCAAAATGTGTAAAAGATAGTAAAAAAAGTTTCAAATAAAAATTGTAAGAGCATGAAATATTACATAAAAATGATCTCTTGCCTTTTTTTGGTATTATTAAAATCAAAATAGAGTTTAGGGTGGTTAGAAGTTATAAAGGATGATATGTACAACTTTAAAAAATCATAACGTGCTGAAATAATAGATACGACTCTAGGACTTGCCCAGGATATTCCTACAGTGGATATTTTGTTACGCTTTTAATATCTTTGCAGGATATTACCAGGACATCCTGCCAGGATTTGTCTAGGATATACCCATTTGGGATATTCTCAGGTTGTAATGTTTTATTGGGATATCCTAAGGATATCCTGAGGAATGTTGTCCTCGATTGGGATATACGGGACCATATTAGGATATCCTAGGGATATCATGTGCTGTGTGGGTAATGTCTCCTAGATGGTATACAGCGGTAGGACATTACAGACATGCAGTTGCCTATCCTTATTGCCACCTAATTCCGGCTACTACTCATGAGCTATCAGCACCAGCCTCTAGGGGGCGCAAACACGTAACAATATTAACATCCAGACGGAGTTTAGCTGTTGCTGTTCCACCACTCAATAGACACGTACACATAGTACTATTTCTTGCGATATTGCCATCTGCCGCAGCTGAGACTCGAATTCAGGAGAGATAACAGTGCTGGACAAGTGTTGCCACTTAACAGCGGTCTAGCCCACTGCTACGGTCTCGGTAACATATTAAATACGCCACTAAATATCCATACCCTGGCCAGGATTCGAATCCGGAACTCCGTGGTCAGAAGCCAAACACCTTAGCACTGCGCCACTGAGTACGATAACAGACAAATAAGTTACTATATCTCGATCAATTTTCATTGCACAGCAACTAGAAAAAAAATCCTATAAAATACTGTTATGCATTACACCCCCTTGGAACTGGAGATTGATACGCCTATGCCTAATAGTGACTGGAAACTTGTAGAAAGAGATAGATTTTTCTAGAGTGTGGTGGGAGAAGATTCTGGATGGATCTAGAGGCAATTTCAGAGTATACAAGGCGCGATTACCGGCGCAGAAGAGGAAGTTTATTAAAGTGAAATTAATAGCGAAAAAGTGAGGTTAAATATCAAGTAAACAAAGTGTAAAGGTTATTTTGAAGTATTGTATAGTCAGTAAATTATTAAATAAAGTGTTAGTGGTTTACCCCTTGTTAAAATTATTTAGAACCCACGGATTCATACAGGGTGTTTCCTAAAAGGTGAAAATACGCAACAATACAGTTTTGTCTACTTTAAAAAATGTCTTGATAGTTTTTGATTTTGTTTGTATTTTTCAAGTAAAAGAAGAAAAACCGTATTTAGACCACACTCTGGCTCTTTAAAATATGTTCTGCCCAAAGTGCAGCTAGGGACTTATCGTTTTTTCAAAAACAAGCATTATTATAGACGTTTCCACCAAAAAGTTGGACTAACCTTGCATTCTTCGTTGAGGCGAATTTTCGTATCTTTTACTTGTACTATTAGGAGTAAAATACCAACAGAAAATAATTAATAGTTGGATGCTTTCCAGCATATGAATATAACGTCCTGAAAATTAAAAGAATATTTCAATTTCTGTATTATGGAGAAGATGTCTTAAAGGATTCTGGAGATTACACTTTTCTGCAAACATTTGGCCAAAACCATTATTTAGTTTTTGTTATCTAAGGATTCTCGCTGTATTTTTATCCCCCGGAGACATGCGGTGGACGCTGGTCGTGTTATCCATGTAGGATAAAAAGTGCTGCATGCAAAGGCAAACACTTGGGGGAGAAAACCTATAAGGCATTAAAGAAATTGGAAAAATATTTTTATACTACGCGTTTAAGATGAATCCTTTAAATGAAAATTTGTAGCCGACATTTTTTAAAACTTTTATTTTTCTGTTGCTAAACAAATCGGTGTATTTCGCATGGTTTAGCTCAAGTGAAAATAATTTCGTGTTAAAATTTTCTTGGGAGGAATTGAACCGTCTTCAAAACTCGGACACTAAAAACAACGAAATAAAATTCCTTGGCAGAGTTTTGTAACCCGTGAAATATTTTAATTGGCCTCCATTTACTGTATGGCACGTCTGGCAGCATCAGTTTCTAAGTCAACCTACTGTTTTCTAGGGCGTTCTCATCTTCGCCTGCTATTTAATTTACCCTGAATCATTGACTATTCTACATTGTGCTCTTTTCGATTGAAAATTACAGGATCCGAAAGAATACGATGCTTGGAATTGAGCTACTCGTGTGATGGCTTGTCCAAGGAATTCGTAATAAACTCTAAATCCAAATTTTGAAAGCATTAATACACTATGGGTCTGCTTCCCTAACGGCCTATGTCCCAGAGGCAGCAAGAAAGATGGTGAAAACTATCACGATAGCAGTCTAATCTTTGCACGTTTCGTGATATTTTTGTCAACCTACTGTCAACAAGAGCTTCCAGATATACTAATTATTTGTAACCTCGACTTACCGGATAGTACGAGAAGTTTATTGAATAGACTGTTAATAGGTAATGGGTTAAGTTGTTTAGTACGAGAATATACTTTCAGTGAACTCTGAAAAAATTCGTGTAGATAGTAATACCAAAGACCTGTAGCCTCAATTTTGGGGCTCTATTTGGTCTCACTAAAGCCCTTAAAAATATTTTCAAAATTTTTAATGTCCAATATTTTTGTTATGATGAAGAGGTGTGTGTGTCACATTATTTGTGACCAAATAACGCAATTTTCATTTTTTTTAACGGAAACTCACGTTAATTAGATAGGAAGAATGGTTTTCAAATATTGGGTAATGGGGCAAAGGACACTCCCCTTTGGGTTGACCCCCTGGGACCCAAGGGTCATCTTCTTTCGTAAAAAGTTTCCCGCTGTCCTCTTCAATCACAAGATAGATTCTTCAGATCGAAGAGACTCGTTTTGGCTGGGCAGATTATTTTTGATAGACTCTGCGTTAGAATAAATACTTGATAAACACTTTAAAGATAGCGATTTCATCTAGCGCCATCTCACCCCTTCACAAAGAACTATCAAAAAGGGAGAACAATACAAAGCAATGCACTTACATTAGAAAATAAGTAATTAAATTATTAGGAAGACCTTTGACACCAGGCGATGTCTTTTGACCTCTGCATACCGTTTTGCTCCTGGCAGACTACTCAACCATGTCAGATGACTCTTGACCCCAACAGGATAACATTTTAAGAAAGAAGATTATCTTTGGGCCCCATGGGAAATCTCTTACCCCAAGGAAGTGACTTTTGATCCCAGAGGAATGTTTTCTGCCTCAGGGGTTGATTCATTACCCAAGCTTTCTAAGCTACTCCTCCTATCTAATTAACGAGTTTTCGTTAAAAAAAAATAAAAACATGGAATTTTGGGCCTGGCGCACGGAATTTTGAAATTTTTATACTACCTTAGAAATTGCTTTATTTGGTCGCAAATAATGTGAGGAAATAAAATTTTCCGCACTTTTTTATCATAACAAAAATGCTCGACTTTAAAACATTTAAAAATTTTTTAAGGGCCTTAGTGGGGCCCAAGAGAGTCCCAAAAAATGGAGGCTACAGGTCTTTGGGATTACTATATGCATGCATTTCTTCAGAATTTTAAATTAACCCCTTTTTTGTAAAAAAAAAAAAAAAAAAACTGAAGTGGGTCCTCGCTTTGGCAAGGAAGGAAATTTTGATATACTGACCCTGTTGACCTTATTTTTTAGGCCCAAGAAACGATCCTATCAGGTTTATCCCAAAATCCGTGTCAAGGGGCATTTTCCTATTTCACCCGAGATACCCTTTGTTTATGACATTATTAAAATTCTATGACCAATTATTTTCACATGCTAAAGTGCAAAGAGACTTGGATGTGGAAGTAGTGATTCCTTAGGCGGCGGTTTTTGGTACTTCGGTTCATGTATCTCAAAAATCACAAAAGAAAAGAGAAAGTTTACATAGTTGTGAAGACAATAATTGAAAGGTGAATACGAAGTGAAGGGAAGAATTCATCACCATCATATGCTTCCATGTGTCGACCTGTTTCGTCTTTCTCCAAACTTTACATAATAGGAAAAAATGAAACCACTCTATATTTATCCATCTTTCGTATAAGTATGCTTAATTTCAAAATTGATTATTTTACAGAGTTTTGAATGGTAACTGTATTTTTCGCAATTTAAAAATAATCAAACAAACGGAATATTCTCACTTTTTTCTGGTCCACTACGTACCTATACAAAGCAAAAATATTACGAATTTTCACCGGGAAGCGAAAAGCATATTTTCTAGGGCGCTTATCCGGCATACTTTATTTATGAATCGTTCTGTACCTCCTAAATTATGATTAGTGCTTCGTATTTCGTTGTAATATAAAACGTGTTCGGTAAACGATGTAAAAGCAGGGGTATATGCGATAGCGAGAAGTTACTTAACCTGTGACCTCTCGTCATCTCCTATAACAACGAAAGAGCTCGAGGGCCGGAAAATTGCAACATAAAAATCATCCCTAAGTCTCGCCTAGCCTTCAGCTATCTTATATTGCCTGTCTTACCAATGTATTCACTATTCATCCCCTGCCTGAAGAGATTGATATCGCTGCGTTATTTTTACGTTCGTTGTGCATAGAATGGGGATTCTTTTTTGTAGAACTTGAATTGAATCCTCTTTCGGGGGTATTAAATGTATTAAAATAATACTAAAATGGTAGGTTTTCTGGGGCATTTTTTGATTAAATAAACATAATAAATAGTAACTAAGTTAAAGTTGCTGTCGGACGTTGCAGATAGAAAATATTTATTTACGCAATAAAACTGAAAATGGTATTGGCTGTGTACTAAATCTCAGTGACACCGCACTGAGTTATGACCAAGGCTCGGGAATTTTATCTTGGTGCCAGAGACGGCTCTTATATAGGCATAATATTATATTGCAAACACCTGAAACAATCAGAAAAACGACGAAGTTTTGAAATATTCATTATTGCCAGCTACAATGTATTCTTGGTAAATTTAACCTAAAAACGGTAACGGTTCTTACAAAAACATGTAATACGTATGCAGCAAATAAAAATACAATTTTGAATCAAACACATACTTTCCTGTTATGTTTAATATGTGTGGCGTGCTTATTTTGTTTATTTTCATAATGATTAAATATAAAACCCGATTAACTGCTGGCAACATAAAACATTTTTTCCAATAAAATAAACCACTTTTATATAATATTAAATCATATATAACAAACAAAGTTAAGGATTGGCATAAAACTGCCAATTTTATTTTAAAATGTTATTTCATTCGACCCTAACCGAGTGTCAACATTAGATTCCAATGTATGGCGGTACTTTTATATGTTTTTTACTAATGCTGTTGTATTATCTCCTTTAATAAGCCGACACCGGCCAAGATTGTGAAACATTGAGGACAACATCCCTTTTTGCCTAGGTATGCTGTGGCAATTCTTGGCATGTATATCAACATTTAATAAACGGAGCAGGTAGACCAATCGAGATTGCAGTTATAGAAGGAGAGCTGGCTACGGAAATTAAAAATTATAAGATGCAGTGAAAATTTTTACGTACAAGCCCTCCTTGCTAGCTGAAAAGCACATAGCTCTGCAGCTAGAAGTCCATCCCGGGGAGGGCAGCGTGGGCGGGTGGTCAAATCAATTTTTAATTAAAATTAAATCTTTGAGTGCAGCTTTGAAATTTTGTGCCTTGCCTACTCTTTAAGATCAGTAAGCTAGTAAGCATAACCTAACTGGTTCTTTCTTGATCTGACACATGTAAATATTATGGCTACTTTTAGGACTAATCTTAATGAATGTTTATAAATAAGCTCATTAGGGCTGTTCTCGGCTAAAAATGCAGAACTAATACATATCTTTAGAATAGAGCCACTATTAGTCCAGTCGATAAAGTAAAAAATACACCAAAAGCTCGCAAAAAATGTTTTCTGAGATTTTTCTTCCGTAACTGTTAGTGCGAGAATTGAACATTACAAAACCAAAAATCAGTTCTGGGGTGCCGCGCGGCCCCCCAAAAATACCACCCTTTCGGTGAAAAAAGCCTTATTTTACTAATAACTCGTTAACCGTTGAAAATATAAAAAAAATGCTCATGATAAAAAAGAAAGCTTGACTAATTGCCTACAAAAAGTCCTTTTGTAATTTTCTTGTGTATGCCATGGTTTTCGAGAAAATCGATATTGACAAAAATTGCAAAATTTGTATTTTTAATGCGCGCGAATGTTATTTGAAATCTTTTGCGCGCGGCCTATAGAAAAAATTGAATTGCTCGAAACCAAACAAGCTAGGAAGAAAAATCAAAATGGGTTTTAAAGGGGACATAAAATACTCTCTAGTGTTGCCATTTTTGAGGGTTTTTGATATTTATTAGTATATAAAAATAACAATATAATATAGTTATCTCTTGATTTTTTGTTCATCTAACTAATCACAGGCCCATAAAAAATAACTGACTATAATATAAGTTATAAATACATTAACTTTTAGTTCAAGGTAGTACTTCAATGTAGAAGAAGTTAGGAATAAAAATATTCACATTTGCAAACTTAGCAGCATGTTAAAATTAGCCAAAGAAAAATCCAAAAAAGGCTGCATATTCAATTTCTTGATGATATTTTTTTACTACAATGTTTTAACCATTAAATGATTAGAAACAATAGTTATATGATACCTATATAAACTCAAAAATAAAAATTTTGCTAAATTTTAAAGATGTTTGGGTCTTCTTTTTGGTTTTAGGAAACAACAAACAATTGGTCAAAATTTGGCTGACATCAACATGCTGGTAAATTTCTAAATGTGAATATTTTTATTTCTATCTTTTTCCCCGCTGAAATACTACCTTGAACTAAAAGATAATAACTTATATTAAAGTCAGTTATTTTTATGGGCCTGTGAATAGTTAAAAGTGCAAAAAATGAAGATTATATTGTTATTTCTATACACTAATAGATATCCATAGCCATAAAAAATGGGAACACAAAAGAGTATTTTAGATCCCCTTTAAAACCCATTTCGATTTTTCTTTCTAGCATGTTTGGTTTTCGAGCAATTCAATTTTTTCTATAGGCCGCGCGCAAAGAATTTCAAATAAATGAAAATTCGTGCGCATTAAAAATTTTTGCAATTTATTTCAATACCGATTTTCTCGAAAACCATGGCATATACAAGAAAATTACAAAAGTACTTTTATATTGGGCAGTTAGTCAAGCTTTTTTTTATAATGAGCAATTTTTTTAATATTTTCAAAGGTTAACGAGTTATCAGTAAAACAAGGTGTTTTCAACCAAAGGGGTGGTATTTTGGGGTGGTTGCGCTGTACCCCCAGAACTGATTTTTGTAGTTTTGTGATGTATCCTCCACTAACAGTTATTGAAGGAAAATATCAGATAACATTTTTTGTTATGGAAATCTTTATAATTATTGGGCTAATTAGAGTATAAGATATCCAATACAATTGCTTAAATGAACTTTTGATATTGGCGGTCGAGTCAGGGGGGTGCCAAGAAGTGCCTGGTACTGCACCACCTGAGAAAATTCCAACATTATCTATTAGGAAATATTTTGCATATTTTCTTAATTATAAAGGAATTTGCACCCCCTGAAATCCGATGAGCAACAACCACAATTTGTTTCTGGATACAGGCCTGGTCGAACACATTTGACTGTTAATAATTTGAATACCTCGCGTTCTATTGCTGAAAATTATATTACTCTACCCTCAAAACTACCACTTTATGACAAACCATTACTTACATTTTCATAAAATCTCATTCAGTTTCTTGGAAATGCCTAGCCTTTGAAATGTTTCTCGCTCTTATTCTGAGCTCATCAGAAAGGCACAAAGCCACTCATAACGATGTTTCATGCAAAATTAAGGCAATATCCATGAATAGGTATGAAATATTTTTATTTGACATTGACTGATAAAAAACAACAGATCTTCACCTATCTATTAGCTAACTAGTATTGGAGCATATATACTCTATGCGTTTTTAAAAGTAAATTATTTATTATTTGTTTGCTTATAGTAATGAAACATATTCAGGTTATCGAAAGAGTGCAAAGATTTCATTAATATTTTGTACATATAGTTTTTCTTTTAGTTCTCATAGATATTTTTTTCCACTGTTTGTAAAATCCTATAAAGAATATGTTTCATTGTTATTCAATTTGTATTCCATCCTATCATTTTAAAAAAGTTACGAGAAGTGTTTCGTACCGAATGATATTTTATAAAAGAACATAGTGTTATATTTTGGCTAGATGCTTTCCATATAAATCCACTTTCCAGGGTGCTTCCACCCTACCCTGCGATATATCTCTATCCTGAAGGATCCCCATATATTCCGGTGGTCGCTGCCACCTGCGCTCATAGTATAATAATCATGTCACATAAAACAGAAAAGATATCGGAAAGTGCGTCGGCCCTCGGCATCCCACAGAGTGCTGTTCGCCTTCGCATTAAAATGTCTTCGGTGTGATTTCTACATTATATTAATGTTTTATAGTGACAATTCATTATATCATAACAATATTAATAGTGTCTTTTATTTAGATTTTAGAAAAAACAATATAAATTATGCAAAAGAAGTGACGAAGTTCAACATGGCGGCTCTTCCACTTAACCACTTCGAGCTGTACATAATGTTAAGCTATTGTAGTTACATATGTGTACAAATAGCAATAAAAAAAAAGAAACAAAAATATAGAACAAAGGAAATAAAGGAAAAAAAACTGTATATAACATATTAATTATTTCTACTATCTAAATTGCACGCTTTGACTTGTTTCGAAATGATTCTAAACTAGTAAGGGCTTTAAGGGTCGGAGGTAGCCAGTTGAATATTTTTACAGCGTTATAGCTAGGATCTTTCATGGCAAAAGGTATTATTAGTGGAGTAGATCTGGCATTTGAAAAACAAGTGCCTTTAAAAAAAAATGCCCATCTTATAAAGGACGACTTCCTCCACTTCCCGGACACTTTCACACTCTTGTTAAACATATGGAAAATCGGTTTTTCTCAATTTTCGCGCGATCGGGGAGACGGACAAAAAAATGTTTCGGATAAAAAAGAAAGGCCTCCCCGAGGCGCGTAAACTAATTTTTGGTTTTTTAAAATTGGCCAATTAGAGCCGGAGATATGGCCGTTTGAAAGAATGGAGTTTCAAAGTAGGAAAAGGGATCGGACAAGAGGTATGAGGGGTGTTTAAGAGATAAGGAATGGGATTGGGATAGTAATTTTTTTTCTGTTGTGGGTGGTTATAGGATGAGGTCGAGGCCGCGGGGGGAGCTCTCTAGGGCAATTAGGGAGGGGGGAACGTGTAAAAAGGGAAACCGGCCATATCTCCGGATCTAATACGGCGATTTAAAAAAATCAAAATTGGGTTTTTTCCTTTTTTGATCAGCTATAATGTTGGATAGGTAGGAAACAATTTTCGCCGAAAATGTAAAAATGGGTGGCAAAAGAAAAAAGTTATTTTTTTTCAAAACGATTTTTTTTAATAGAGGAAAATGTCAGACTTACATTTCTGACCTTCGATTTCCCTTTGTGTGTGTGTGTAAATGAGAGCGGCGAGAGAGTAGAGAGGAGTAGCACAAGTTACTGTCCGATCGAATTGATTTTTTTTTTAATAAAAAGGGAAATTTGTTTTCTTTAAAATAAGCCCTGGCAGAAGGGCGTAGGACTTTCCTTTACCCTTCTGTAGGGCTTAAGCTTCACGTTGTCGCCCTGCCTGTCGTAAGAAAGGAATTCGAAAAATTATTCTTTCATTTTAAAGGGGATAAGAATTCTCGTCTTTTAGGAGTAGTTTTTCCCCGCCACTCACCCCCAACATAAAAAAAATCGTTTTGAAAAAAAATTTATTTTTTTTGCCCCTCATTTTTACATTTTCGGCGAAAATTATTTCCTACCTATCCAACATTATAGCTGCCCAAAAAAGGAAGAAATCCCATTTTGATTTTTTTAAATCGCCCGATTAGAACCGGAGATATAGACGTTTTCCCTCTTTGCACGTTCCGCCCTCCCTCTTCTTCTCTAATTGCCCTAGAGAGCTCCACCCGCGGCCTCGACCTCTTCCTATAACCATCCATAACAGAAAAAAAAATTACCATCCTGCCCCATGCCTAATCTCTTAAACACCCCTCATACCTTCGGTCCGATCCCTTTTCCTACCCTGAAACTCAATCCCTTCAAGCGGCCATTTCTCCGGCCCTAATTGGCCGATTTTAAAAATCCAAAAACCAGTTTACGCACCTCGGGGAGACCTTTCTTTTTGATCTGAAACAATTTTTTGTCCGTCTCCCCGGTCGCGCGCAAACTGAGAAAAACCGATTTTCCATATGTTTAACAGCTCCTCCTCCCCCCGCACCAAATAGATCTCGGATGTGAAAGTGACAGGGAAGTGGGGGAAGTCGTCCTCTGTAAGATGAAAAAAAAATTGTTTGAAAAAAGGCACTTGTTTTCCCCCCATTTTTTCTAGCAGATCTACTCCACTACATGTCGAGAAACACTGTATAAGGAGTTGTTTCTAGTTGGGCGGTTATGAATGTCACTTGTTCTTATTAATTTATCATGTAAATATTTGGGAGTCTTCGACATGTCTACTTTGTAAACAAGACAAACCATGTGAACTATGAACCATTCATCCAGGTTCAGCCATTTTGAGTCATTGAGTTTATCAGAAATATGGTCATATTTCTTCAGCTTATACCTATATCTAAGGCACCTGTTTTGTAGTCTTTGAAGGCTTACTTTATCTTTGCTTAACAGTGCTGGCCAGTACACTACATCGCAATACGAAAATCGCAATATGAAGGATAGCCGGTTGTAGTTTATCTCTGTGCATGTATACTAGTTTAAGTCTACTACCTACGAAAAAAGAGGAATAGACGCGGGTAGTAATAATAATAGCATCATACCTATCACAGAGGAAAGTAATCCTAGAAGCAGAAGATGAGACTAAGACCGTAGAAATAAGCAGTAGCGTTCCTCAGGGATAAATGCTTGGTCCAACCCTCTATGATGGCTTGCTAAAAATGGAACAGCCAAAGGGTGTTACATTAATCGGATTTACTGATAATGTAGCTATGATAGTAGTTGCAGAAACCGAGCACATACTTATAAACAAAGCAGACACTGCCCTCCAGCGAGTTGCAGAATGGCTCGAAGCAAGAAAATTGAAGCTTGCACCAGATAAATCGGAGGCAGTCTTTCTTACCACTAAAAAGAAAATAGCGCCGATCTGCTTCACCATCCTGGACACCTCTATCAGGCTTAGCAAGGCAATAAAATACCTAGGAGTATGGCTTGATACTAAATTTACCTTCGCGGAACATATCAAGAGAACTACCGAGAAAGTGAAAAAGACTGTCGCAGCACTGACATGTCTTATGCCCAACATAGGAGGGCCGAGAGCTTCGAAAAGAAGAGTAATGGCAAGCGTGGTTCACTCCCAAATACTGTATGCCACGCCGGTCTGGCATACTATATCAGAAATAAAAAACTAACGGCAAAACTGGCCAGACTCCAAAGGCCGATGTCAATCAGAATCGGCAGTGCGTACCGAACAATTTCAACTGAGGCAGTGGGGGCATAGTGGGAGTTCCACCCATAGATACACTAACACAAGAAAGAATGGAAAAATACAATGGAGAGGAAGAGGAGGAGCAAGAGAGAATGCTGTTACAAGATGGCAACAAAAATGGGAAACCGCAACGTATGGACGATGGACCTATAAATTAATACCCATCAACTGCCCCTATGGAGAGGTGGATTACTACCTAACTCAAGCTCTCTCAGGACACAGATGTTTTAAGAAGTATTTCTACGAACGTAGAAGGGCAGAATCAGACCGACGCAACTACTGCAACGAGGTGAATGACGCAGAGCACACCCTCTTTATATGTATTAGATGGGAAGAAACCAGGAGGAACTAGACCCTACAAACTGGGTCAACCTTCAACTGGACAAATATGATGGAAAGCTTATGCGCATTCAAGGAATCATGGCAAGAGGCATACGGAGTATTTTGTAAAATAATAGAGACTAAAGAAAGAGAGAGTCGATAAAGAAAGTAAAAGGGCGGCTCCCCACTGAAGTAATGCGAAATCGGATTCCGGTGGGAAAAGCGAGAAGAAGGGAAGGGGTTTTAGTGGGTACGTCCTCCCATTATTGAGGGAATCCCACACATCCCCCGTCAAACCACATCCAAGACGGGGGCGCCTATGAAGGTTTCCCCTCCTCTTAAAAAAAAGTCTACTGTAGGATTTCCGGATGATGTGTCTCACATGATTTCGAAACCTAAGGTTATCATCAAAGTATATTCTCAAGTTCTTACAATGCTTAGATGGTGTTAAAGTAAATTTAAATTAAAGATAAAATATGGGTTGTAGATTGTTTAGAGGGTCGCTCTATCAGCACTTCCTCACATCGAGCTAGAAGATATTTTGTGAATTACCCTACAATTAGTTGTTGCCCAGGACTTCCAAGTGTGCCTCTGTGCCTACCAAATACTAAGAGTTACGTTTTAGATTCATTAAGAATCAGATCATGGGGTTTTGTGTATGACAAATGGTGGCTAAGTCCTCGTTAATTTTATTTAAAGCAATAGTAGCTTCATTTACTTAAAAGATTAAAAATATCTGAAAATGACCAGTATATTGAGCTAGAGTACTTCAAAAATTTAGAAAAATCGGCGGAGTAAATGGAGAAAAGTACTGGACCTAATACACTTCCCTGAGGAGCGCCCCTTTTGAGATCAATTTTATCAGACCGCACACCGTCTATAGCCACTCTTCGACTCCTACTAGCTAGATAATTGAAAAAAAATTGTACAGCTTCAGCGAGGACAAAGTAATTCAACTTAGTACACAGCACTGAAGGTTATAAGGTATTGAAGGCTTTACTATAATCCAATAGCACTAGACAAGATCAAGATCTCGGTTATTAACTGAATTAATATAACTTTCATATATTATGTTATGTAGCTAGCGTGTAGAAGCAATTTCCAAAAAATATTCCTACATGAATTCTAGACAGGGTGTCTCGAAAACACACCGATAAATATTAAGGGGTTATAGAGCACACCTAAACAAGCAATTTCTATTAACTTATCGATAACGTAAAATAGTCCGTTTTGTCAGTAAAATAAATTATTCTAATTCACAGCAGTTGCTTCTGTATATAGATTGTATCGTCAGTTCATGGACTCACAGACCTTTTGCAATATTCCCGGAGCACATATCTGTCCATGACTGTTGCTGAAAGATCTTTCTCTTCAGGCACAGAAGTGTCGTACACCAGGGATTTTACAAAACCTCAAGAGAAAAAGTCGAGGGGATTAAGATCGGGAGATAGCGCGAGCCAAGCTACAAGACCTCACTTCCCATCCACATGTTTGAAAAATGCTGATTCAGGTACTGGTGCACGTTCAAATTGAAGTATGGAGGTACCACATCATGCTGACATCACATGTCATATTACCTCCAAAGGGACATTTTATGAAAGTTCAAGCAAAACATTTAGCAAGAACTGGAGATAAATGTGGCTGCTCAAACAACGTAGTAGTACGTACAAGATCAAGTTCTCTTTTACGATGCCAGATGAAATATTCGTGGAAAGTTGTTGCTGGTATCTTCTAGAGGCGAGATCATATTTTCATCGTTCCAGATGTGCTTATTTCGTCTGTTGAAATAATCACCCAGAGTAAAACACGCCACATATGAAAAAAAAAAATGCAATTTTTCTGAAGTAAGGCTGGACAAAATTGCGACCCAAATACCATTGGCATAGAAAGCGTCATTATGGTATTTAAAATAAATATGTAACCCTAACATATCATGGCGACTTATTCGAAAGAATTAGTAACATTTTGTAAGCACATAATCTCAGAGTTAGCTTTAAACTAAAATACTAAAGATAAAAACTAAAGATAAAATTAGTCCCTTAAAAAATCAACAGTTTATAAGCTAACGTGACTGAATTGTAATGCCTTATACATAGGTTAAACAGGTCGTTAGTTAGAAATTTGATGTAAAGTACACGATACCACACAACACTCTGTTGGAGAGACATGTTTATTATTCGTATAATAAATTATCTCAATTACCTCAATAAATCTATTTACTTATATTATTTAATTTATGTTTCTGGATCTCCCGTTAGTGAAATATTGATGAGTTCAAGTGTTATTGAAATTGCCAAACGTTTGATTTTTGATTTGAGGAAATTGGTATCAAAGGAATTGTAAGTTTCTTTAGAAGACTACCGAATAAAAGAAATAACAGTCTGACAAGTTTAGAGGGAAGAAAAGCGGAATATGCGAAGGGTGGCGATGAGTCGAACGCTGCGGGAAGACCACGGGTAATGTTTATAAGTATGATCCAGCGTCTGCCACGGAATGAAAGTCGTCTATAAAGGCTGGACAATATTTCATGATATATATTTTTTGTCACGTTCAGGAAAATTACGGAATTAACTTTCTACGTTTCATTATTTTTTCGTAATTTCTTTCTTAAATTGTTTCCCGACGAATCGATAACTGCCATCTACAAATAATTAAAAAATTTACTTAGGTCACAGGTAAATTGGGGTACATATTAAACTGATACATATTCTGGGTTATCCTGTTCGAGCTCCGAAGAGTTTCCTTAAATCTACGGTTCCTAATTATTATTATTCTCTATTCACTTATTTAACGTCGACCCATTTCTGCTACTAAGCCCAATCATGGACGCCACCAGATACAAGGGACCAACTACCTGGATATACCATTCCTACCGAGGATGGTATATCCGCTGTGCAATCCCCGCCTAAAACTGCACATCTTGTACGTACACGCTGGTAGACAAGACGTTAGAAGGTGGAGCCGAGATCGCTCATTATGCTCGCTTCCTCTTAATTATTTTACGTTATGACTTGTTGACTATAACATTTTTAATTACTTTTCTCTTTTGCAAGTCCTGTCCTTTGATATAGAATTTTAATAGACAATGGGCTAAGAGATTAAGTTTGTATATTTTGAGTTATGGGACAGTAGTAGTACTTTTAGTATTTGTACCTTTTTCCATAGACATCAAATTATAATCTATTTTCACTATTTTTGTGTTTAATTTCATTTCCGAATTTTTTTATTAGGATGCGTCAACATTTTCCCTTAGAAACCAAAATGGCGGCTATTTTTGAAAAAAACAAATTTTAAATTACCATCACTCATATTAGTTCAAAATATACGTGTTGGGTATCGTTTTTAGTTAAATTTGATGTTACGAGTACGAAAACGGTGTTCATTTATCGATAGAAGGCAATATGGTCGGTACATTTTGATTAATATACTGAAAAAGAAAAAAAATTAAAAAAGCATACTTTCTAATTTGGTACGGCGGTCGGTTATCTCTTTCATCTTAAACGCAAAAATAGTTCGTTTTCTGAAAGGAAAGTACAAGAATCTTAACAAAGATACATTTTTTACTTACCCATTTTTGATTTGGTGGGTGCGGTACGAGATAAAAATGTGGTGAATACGGCATTTTAACACCTCAGGGTGCCACTTGGCACAGTTGGTCCTTAGTCTAAGGAGAATTAATCTTGATTAGGACGCGTCAACATTTCCCTTAGGAAACAAGATGGCGGCCATTTTTGAAAACAACAGACTTTAATCACAGTCATTCATATTAGTCCAAAACATACAAGTGGGATATTCCTTTTAGTTAAATTCAATGCCCCGACCACGAAAACGATGTCTATTTCTCGATAAAAAACAATATGGTCGGTGTATTTTGATTAATATATATATAAACAGGATAATACTATTGAGTCAGCACTTATTAACCTCAATGCCAAATTATACAAATTAAGTTATAAAAAATTTGAGTGGTAAAATGGTACGAGTGCGTAATGGAGCTAGAAAGAACTCACTTTAATTTCTAAAGTAGAAGAATCAGAACTAATTATTATCCTTGCTGGTCCCTCTAACCACTGATTGACAAGATCCCAGGTTGAACCATTAAATACATTTTACCCTATATAGTTTATACGTGATACGTATTTTTGGGGAAATGATGAAAAGTGAAAGACTTTCTGAACTACTTACCTGCGCTACTTTCCTCGGCTAGAGGCTTAAGGAACAGAGGGGGGGCAGACAATATGTTTTAGCGAATAGGCGAATCTTCTACAGTGAATTGATGACGATATCTATGGTACAGATGTAGATAAATGAAAACTCTCATATTCCTAAATTTTCTATTAAATACTCAAGACCAAACAAGAACTGTTTCGGTTTCTGGACAGTAAAGTACTGAATAATTTAAACTAAGTATATGTAGTGACACACTATAATTGCTGCATCCAAACCGGCGCAAGTGGTCTTGATAACGTCGAATGTAAAATAGTTGAAGCAGATGACAGAGTTTTTTTGCATGTGCGGAATATGATCAATTTCGACGCCAAGATAATTTTGATACAAACATGTGACGCAGATGTTATTTTACTTGCTGTTTCATGTACGACTGCGTTGAAGCCACTGGGGCTTGAAGTACTATCGTTGTACTTCACTGCATCTAAAAACAAACAGTACTTGACAGTGCAACCAAATGACTGAGGCTTTGTGTCTTGAGAAAGCAGCAGTAATAAGTAGATTCCATACCTACACTGGTTGGGATCGCACATCCTCGTTTGCTACAAAAATAAAAGGTGTCCTAGAAAATATGGAAATAATATAATAGAACAACAGGTGCGCTTTAACTGATTTCTCGACCAGTGCATTTCAGACAAAATTTCAACTTTTTCAAAAGTATATACTTCTGTATGGCGACCTCGAAATAGGGATTACAAATGAGGCGCTTAAAGTGCTTTTAACACATACTATGGGAAGACTTCGGAAAATCTATCGCCTACATCAGATGAGCTGTTCCAACATACATTGTGAGCTACCTGTCAAGCTGGACATATTTGTGGATAATCCCTAGAGTCTGCATGTCTGCTCTTAAGGAAATTTAATGAAAATGTACTTAACTAACTATGCTCTCTTTCAGCAGGACTGGGGATAGGATTGGGTCAGTGGTGCTAAATTTTAGTCGCCCTCTTGGCCGACATGGATAGCTCCTCGAGAAATATTGCTTAAACGTGGCTTCAAAAATGATTGCTCATCCAATACACGCGGTTCTGTGGTCAGTGATATTCCTACGCCCTAATTTGCAGGAACTATTGGAAAATGCAAAAATTTCAAGTAATTGGAATCATTCCTTATTCAATTCTTTTATTTTTAGTGACCTAATAGAGGAAGATTGATTAAACGACATGATCATATAGAAATAAATTATTTTGACTTACTTTCATTTCACTTTCATTTCCGTACTTCGAGTATTACTACTATCTTATAAAATAGAATATATATAGAATGAACCCGTTAACTTGATATAACAGTAAAATAGGAATCAAAATTACTGTTCACGAAGCAATAAATAGTCGGAAACCACACCCAACATGTTCATGCGCAAAATATTTGATTATCTTACCCTTTCAGCATTTTAATATAAAATATGTCGGCCGTATAAGTCCCTAACGAATAACAAATCCCATTTTCTTGTTCAGGAGGTTAACATTAATTAAAAATCATACCTCACTTAAAAAATTAGACAAAGTAGTCCACCCACTATTAGCTTATTTACAACATATCAACTTTAATTAAAATTACGGGACTGTGCTTCAAATTCTGACACTGTATGAATATTAATGAATTGCAATATTTCTAATATTCAGCTTCCTGCCTATAGTAGACGCGAAGCAAAAAGGATACGGAGATGGTGCGAGCTCATACAGTATTCAACGTGGACTATATTCCTCTTTAATGCCAGCGTATCCGCTGGATTGAAAATATGTATGGGTCCGCATACCGGTGTCTGATCTCAGCCAAATTCAGACCATAACTTAGGAATACATTCGGACATATCGACAAGATACCACGAGAAAATATTCTTTTACTGCCGCATAATACCCGGCTATCTATTTTCATAAATTTTCCTCTAAATCTAAATCAAAAGGTATAATAAATTCCGGTGAAATATTACAATGTGTCTTTAGATGTAGGTGGACGAGCAAATAAATAGTTTATATTTATTTTTACTACGTTGGAATTGATAGACGTTGGTCGATTTGTTCAGTGGTTCTCTTTTATTATCAAGAATGTACTTTTGTATATTGGTTCTACCAATCGATATTTTTACGCAAATTATATATACTTCACAGTTTATAAAAAATACCAAATGAGAGGGGTGAAAGTTACAGGATATGCGGATGACCTAGCCATCACGATAACAGGAATGTTAACGTGGGATATAATCGTGGGACACGACCATAGAAGAATGGAGAGGTGAGTGAAAAAAATGCAGCTGGAGTTATCCCCGGAGAAAATGGAACTGCTCATCATTACCCGGAAGAGAAATCTGCCAGCTACTACAGTAAGAGTAGGGCACAGGGAAGTAAGTGCCAGTAGTTGCCTCAAATACCTAGGGGTATGGCTGGACCCGAGGCTCTCTTTTAGAGTACATGCCACGAAGTCAGCGGAGACGGCAACTATCGGGAGACTTATGACGAACACGCATGGGCCGAGAGCGAGCTAGAGGAAACTGTTGGGCAGTGTCGTGCACTCTGTTTTTCTATATGCGGCTCCGACTTGGGAGAGGGCGATGGCCGTGGGGAGTATAAGAGCCAGGATGACGAGGTTATAGCTCTGGATGGCATTAAGAGTCTGCAACGCCTACAGGACTATATCATATGAGGCGGCACTAGTGGTTGCTGGGATGGGGGATGGAAGGGCTTATCCCTGGTTATTCCCGTCTCCATTTCCTTCTCTATTTTTAGTTGCTCTTTGGCCAGCAAATCCAGAGGGAGCTCTGGATTTCCAGTTGCTCTTTGACCAGCAAATCCAGAGGGGGCTCTGGATTTGCTGGTCAAAGAGCAATTGGAAATATAGGAGGGAACAGAGACGGGAATAGCCAGGGATAGGATCTTCCAAGGTTGACAAAGTAGATGGACGAGACGCCTCATTACCAACGTGAGAGCATGGGTGGAACAGAAACAAGAGGAGATGGGATATCACCTACCTGCCCTGACTGGGCATGGGTGCTTTGCAGAGTATCTATTTGATTTCGGCAAGATTGATAATCGGGAATGCATATATTGTGAAAATGAGGATAAAGGGCACACTATGTTCCGATGCAACAGATGGAGGGAGGAATGGGTGCAGGAAGTAGCAGAAGTATAGCTGTTCCCTGAAAATATAATTGGGGTTATGCTGCAGTCTGAGGAGAACTGGTAGATAATCGAAGCTAGTGTCAGCAGCATCCTGAAATGGAAAGAGGAGGATGAAAGGGAAGTGGGCTGAAACAACAGCTCTTTTATTAGAATGACCCGTTGATTGGATGCAAAAAACTAGTTCCAAATCAGTAGGAAATACCGAAAAGGGGAGGGGTTTTACCCGGTTAAAATCTGGCACTACCACACTCTTATTGTCGGGGTGTCTTTTGAGGATTTCAACTCCCTGCAAGAAGAGCTTATTAAAAAATCAGTTTCTAAACAGCACTTTCATGTGCCTACATTCTTTAGCCGTATATTACGAGGGTCAAAATATAAAGTTCGAGTCAGGCAATCTCTAGTTGCTAGTTAGTAAGATACAGAGCGTGCAATTCAAAATTATTTATAAAATTTTTAGAAATAATATAAAAAGAAGTCCTAGAGCCTAGAAGTTACCTTGGAATTCGGCAGTGCCCGAATATGGATTCGGCACCGTCCTGATATGGATTCGAAAACGCCCGGAAATCAGCTTGGTATTCGGTAGCGTCCGGAAGTTCTGAAGGCTTGACTGACATTCGGAAACGCCCTTTTATTAAAATTCTATGACCAATTATTTCCACATACTAGAGTGCAAATATTGTCAAGATGTTTTCGTTTAAAGAGAGTTGGATGGGAAATCTGGATGTGGAAGTAGTGATTCCTTAGGCAGCGGTTTTTTCTTTTTTTTCTAGTACGAAGGAAAGCAAGAAAAAGCCTAGCATTTGACAGTGTCAAACGCAAACAAACGTTACAAGATATTCGTATCCTAGGAGTACCTGACAAATATATAAGGTTAATAAAGATGACATTACACGGATCAAAGGCGGCTGTTAGAGTAGATGGAGAATTATCATCAACTTTCGACATTAATCTAGGAGTAAGACAAGGTGACGCACTTGGTACTGGAAGCTGTAATGAAAAACATCAATTACAGAGGTCATATTGGAACAAAATCATCTCAAATATCTGCCTATGCAGACGATGCAGCTATGATCTGCAATAAAACCCAGTTAAAGGAAACGTTTACTCAAATTCAACAAGAGTCCCAAAGAAGAGATCTTTTAATTAATAAAAATAAAACAAAATATATGGAAGTGAAAAGAACGCCAACCAACAATAACAACAGCATTCAAATCGAAAACTATAACCTTGAACGCGTGAAAACCTTTACATACTTTAGAGCGCAAGTTAACCAAACCAACTCCATAAGAAGTGAAATCAAGGCACGTATAGTCAATCGAAATCGATGCCCACAAAAAATTAATGACATGTGGACTATTAGATGAAAGCACAAAAACAAAAATATACAAAACTTTAATTAGATCTGTAGTGACATATGGAAATATGGATGCGAGACCCGGACAATGACAAAAAAAGACTTCGATTATTCGAAAGAAAGATTCTGCGAAAGATACATGGGCCAGTCCAGGACGTTGATGGAACAGAGAGAATCCGTATGAACGCTGAACTGAATGAGATCCATGTAGGGAGTGACATTATTAAATATATAAAAAGTCAAAGACTAACATGGCTGGGACATGTCAACAGAATGGAAGACTCGAGAAGAGCCAAGAAAATATATCAGTGGAAATCTGCTGGAAGACAAAGAAGAGGAAGACCTAGGATGAGATGGATAGATGATGTAGATGACCTCAGTGCTATGAGTATTAGAAACTGGAGACGGAAAACTCAAGAGAGAACAGAATGGAAGAAAATAGCCAGATAGACAAAGACCCACTCTGGGTTAGGGGCCGGCCATAAATGATGTCGCTTCGTTTGCCAATTTTTGACCCTCCCCCCTTGTGTCACACTTTGTCACAGTAACTTTTATGTAAATTACTAATATCAAGGGTGCTGACAATAAACAATCAAGATATTAGACATAAAATTATTTTCTTGTATTGTGACATTACAATTGCTTTAGTTCCCCCCCTTCCCTGTCACAAAGTGCCAGAACTTTCAGAACCCTCTCCCTCCTCAAAGCGTGACATCATTTATGGATGGCCCCTTATGATACGAAAAGAAGAATGGGGTGCATTTTTGGAATAGAAATTATAGATGAAAAAAATCTTATTTTAACCTGAACGCATGGTGGTTTAACTCCGGGTCATGCTGTGTGCCCAAAATCCTAATTGAAAATAAAAGCATTATTTGGTTAGCTAACGTTTTGATGAACTTCATTCATGGGAAAATGTATTACAATCGGACCTAAATTGAAAGTGAACTACCCAAACCCCTGTATATAGTTCTTGTACTTGACTATATTTCGTTATTCTACATAAATATAAATCTAGAGTATTTATGTTCATATTTTAGCAAATTCGGAAAATTACTTTAAAGGAGATATTTGCCGAGACCGAAACTTGATAAATTATTTTTACACTGTTACGATTGAGAAAGCGGAGAAGCTCTATTGCACAATGATAATGAGCGCCTACCTATTGCGTGGGAGTTGAAATGCAGCGATATGCGAGCGTCGGCCGTCGAGTGCCAGCACATCGTAACTCAAGCAATACGCGGGGCGTGGTTTACTAATCGATGCGATATTGCGATATCGATTGTCGAACGTTTGCTTTACTTTGCCCACTATTCTGCAACTTCTACTCGCTTCAATGTATAAATCTGTAACGCTGACTATAAACGACATCGTATCATTTATTTTAAATATTGATAGATGAGTACTTATTATTATATTATAAAGGGTGATTCGTGAGGGTCGTACTTTACCAAAAGATAGAAAACATTGAGGTGATCTTAAATCCCCAAACAGTAATGGCTAAAGCGGCCCCGTTTTCGAAATACAGGGTGTTTTATATTTTTTGGAAGAATATTCTTGTTGATATATATCTGTAATGCGTAAGCGGAATCCATTGAAATTTTGTATTTTGATTACAGTAGTCATTCACCATCTAATGCCTGGGATATTAATAAAATATCAGAGCCGGACCCAGAATAAAAATATTTTTAAGTTATTCCCAGAAAATAACACTCTGTATACTGTTTATGAAATATTTGGCATTAAAATATTAATTTACACCTAGAAAGATACAACATTCCATAAAAAAATCTTTTGGCACCATTTCATTGTTTAAATAAAATAATTAAATTGTTGAGGGTTCAAATTTTTTTTGCTTTAAATGCGAAATAGAGAGAAAAAAATCGGTAAAGGTATTTACACAGAACTTCCCTCGTTCATGGCAGTCTCTCTAAAAAAATAATAATTACGAAATGACATTGAGAATAATAATCGGAGTAGAGTTATTGCTATTATTACAAAGAAAACTTGATAAGTTTTGGTCAAAAAAATATACAGATTGCTCATCCAACAGCAAAAGTTCAATACTAAATAGCAGGTGCCACATATGGCAGGCTTGCGCAAATACCTTTACAAATGTCCACCATGACTGAATTATTTCTTGGGATGACCACCCTGTACATTTTTCAATAAAAGTATGTGCATATGCCAGATGTTATTGCCATCTGTCACATTTTCAATCCAACATTCACGTAATGGAGTGGAAGTATAGTGGTGGTTAAAAAATTTCATTTTTTTAAAATTTTTCAAAAGATGGTAAAATAATTTTCAATTTTTTTTCTTCTGAAATAGGTTTAAGATGTCAAAGGTAGAAATTTTAAATTAGAGCAAAAAGGAAAGTTTCCTTCTGTTCTATAGTAGTGCTAAAAAAGTTTAAAAATTAAAAAAGATGTATTTTTAAAATAGGTTTAGAATGCTATGAAACGTGAAAATTTTAAATTTGAGCAAATAAAAAAAAATTCGATCTATTTTAGTGGTAAAAACTTTTTGAAAAATGTTGGTGAAAAAAATTTTCAAATTTTTTTTTTCTGAAATACCTAGGTTTAGAATGTCATTTAAATTTGAGCATTCTGGTGTTAAATTTTTTTCCAAACTGGTAACAAAATGTTGCAATTTTTTTTTTCCGAAATTGGTTTGGAATATCATGAAAAAAAAAAATTGTTTCGTCTGTTCTATAGTAGTGATACATAAATGGATTAAAAATGTTTTCAAATTTTCTAAAAAATTCTTCAAAAACATTTTTAAATTTGTTTGAATAGTTTTAGAATGTCATGGAAACGTGGATAGTTAAAATCTGAACAAAGAAAGAAAAATTCTATCTTAGTGATAAAATTTCAAAAAACTTTTTTTTTAAATCAGGCTTAGAATGCCATGAACGTGAAAATTTTAAATTTGAAGAAAGAAAAAAAAAATTAATTTTAGTAGTAAAAATTTTTTCAAAAATATTGGTGAAAAAAATTTTCATTCAATTTTTTTTTACTGAACTAGGTTAAGCGTGTCATGAAACGTAGAAATTTTAAATTTGAGCAAAAACAAATTTTTTTCATCTTGGTAAAAATTTTTTCAAAAATGAAAAAAATTTTCAAAAATTTTTTTTTTCTGAAATAGGTTTAGCGCGTCATGAAACGTGGAAATTTTAAATTTGAGCAAAAACAAATTTTTTTCATCTTGGTAAAAATTTTTTCAAAAATGTTTGAAAAAAATTTTCAAAAATTTTTTTTTTCTGAAATAGGTTTAGCGCGTCATGAAACGTGGAAATTTTAAATTTGAGCAAAAAAAAATTTTTTTCACTATTTATTCCGTTTAGACGGTCCACCCTGTATATTTTTCAGTGAAAATTCTACCAGTTCTTCGCTGACAGTAGGGTTAACTACCTACCAAATTTGACTGCTCTCCGTCAAGTAGTTTTTTAGTAAATACACCAACAGACAGACAGACAGACAGACAGACAGACAGACAGACAGACTGACGGAATTGAAAAACCTATATTTTCGGAATCTACGTATTCTGAAACGTCAGAATCCGAAAAAATCTCGGAGGGTGATTTTTTCTCGAATACAATACTTCCCTTCGGTATGCGAGGGAAGTAAAAGTCACTCTAGGGATTAACTACATATTATTTTTTTTGTTCCCTATCTGCACTAGCAAAAGGTAGTGCAAATAGGGAGAACAAAAATTCATCACATATACCTGGTGAAATAAAAAAACATTTTGTAATGAATGGGTAATTAATAAACTTAACAAAATAATAAATAATAAAAATTAACAATTTAACTAGAACATAAGAAATCAGTCAAACTTACTAAATCCAATTAAATTATTTTGAATCACAGTCTATTTTCAAAGTGACCAACGCAAATTCAGTACACTTTCTCGATAGATTTGTCATTTCATTTACGCTTTTTCTAATAATCTCTAAATTGTTTTTAATTTCATTGCAAAAATGCTCAATTCTTGCAATCAGCTGCTCTCTGGTATTTATTTCTTCCTTATATACTTCAGTTTTTAAACAGCCCCACAAAAAATAGTCATGGGGTGTGAGATCTGGTGATCTCGGAGGCCATGCAACGGGACTACCCCGACCAATCCACCTATTTGAATATTGTTCATTCAGATAGTTTCTGACTCGTACCGAAAAATGCGGCGTAGCCCCATCATGTTGAAACCACGTTCCTCTTGTGTTTACATTATTTAATAAATTTGGTAGGGTATGTTGTAAAAATCTACATAATGGTCACCATTTAAGCGACTTTCAAAAATAGGACATATGAGATTATTATTGAACATCCCACACCACACATTTACAGAAAATCTATGTTGGGAATTCTTTATGATTATTGCACGGTAATTCTCGTGACTCCAAATATATTATTAGTATTATTTATACCATCACGGGTAAATTGAGATTCATCGGTAAACAATACTCTTAACATAGTTCGTTTATGGGATAAAACCCAGCGGCAAAAAGTTAACCGAAATACTTCATCACTTGGCACCAATCGTTGGACAATTTGGATATGATAAAGATGCATTTGTTCGCCTTTAATAGTTCTCCAAACTCTGGTTTCAGGAATATTTAATTGTTGACCAACTCTTCTTGTGCTGATTTTTGTGTTCAGGTCAACCATATTTAATCTTTTTCTTGCCGGGTCTGCCTAACAGGACGTTCTATTTTCATGATTGAGGGAACGGTTCCAGTTTCAGAAAGATGTCTAAACACTCTATAAAATGTTTTATAATCTGGTACACGTTGATTTCCAAACCGGCGTTTGTATTCCCATTCAGCAGCTATTGCATTGCCATTGCAATATCCATAAACAAAAACCATATCTACTCGTGTATGTAAACGGCATCATTTAGAATTATTACAAGATAATATTGTAACCAGTAAAAGCAACAGTGGTGACGTGACACTTCTTAATTACAATATGACTGATTTTTGACAGGTACCTACTTGATTATTAAAAAGTACGTAGCCATAGCTTTAAAACAAATGTAATGGCAAGACTAGATGATTGTAACAATTAATTACTCTTGAAATGAATTAAATATTGCTGAAACCAGAGTTTGGAGAACTACCCTCTGGTAGTTCAGACAGGGAACAAAAAAAATAATATGTTGTTAATCCCTAGAGTGACTTTTTTCTCTCAATTTCTCATTTAAATAAAAAAAAAATTTGAACCCTCAACAATTTAATTTTTTTATTTAAACAATGAAATGGTGCCAAAAGATTTTTTATGGGATGTTGTGTCTCTCTAGGTGTAAATTAATATTTTAATGTCGTGTATTTTATAAACAGTATACAGAGTGTTATTTTCTAGGAATAACTTAAAAATATTTTTATTCTGGGTCCGGCCCTGATATTTTATTAATATCCCAGGCATTAGATGATGAGTGACTACTGTAATCAAAATACAAAATTTCATTGGATTTCGCTTACGGATTACAGATATATGGCGAAAAGAATATTCTTCCAAAAAATATAAATATCGAAAACGGGGTAGCTTTAGCCATTACTGTTTGGGGATTTAAAATCACCTCAATGTTTTCTATCTTTTGGTAAAGTACGACCCTCTCCTCACGAATCACCCTGTATATAAACATTAACCCTTAATCTGACACGTGACATGTTTCCGCACAATCTGTAACGTGAAGTCTAAGAAACTGTTTTATTTTTATAGCATATGCATATTTTCTTGCTTTTCATTAGCGATTTTGTTATTTCTGTCTCGATATCTGTAAATATGTTTAAAAATTTAATAAAAGAAACCTTTGCAGTAAAACAGATCAAACAAATTGGTTTTTGAATACTTCTTGATTACTTACTATAAAATGTCCCGCCTAAAAATATATAAACCAAAATAAAGTTGTTAAATAATACAAATAAATAGACACCTAAAATGCCGTGGGTGGCGCCCTCTACAAATAAAAGCAGAACCTCGATCGCCCAATTTTGTTAAAATATTTAAATTCTTTTAAAAGTTATTTAATTTTTTTTAAATTCACTTTGATACCCCGTATCTCGGTTATGGTTAACTTTTGAACTAAGGTATGTGTGTCGGAGTCGCATTATTTTTACATAGGTAATCTGCTATTGCTCTGTGTACCATTACTTACGAGACACCCTGTATAAACGAACATTGGAAATTTACATGTCTGCCTTGTTTGTATAATAATCTCAGTCTTGCCAAAGTAAATTATGTGTAATCCAAATTGCACGTACCCGCTCATTTCGGATTAAAGCCTTACTGCATAGCCTCGGCTGGACACGCTTTATTTATTCTCACCCTCGCTTGATTCTCCGAGGTTGGTCAAAAGCTTTGATGTCGTCTGACGCGAATCCTAAGTAACAACTTTTATTGGACTCTAATATTTATAACCGAGGGCGATATCATTCTTCAGATATTCGAATACAGCCAGGATCAAACGAAGAGTGAATATCCAATTTTGCCATTTCCCCGAAAGAAAATTAACGTTATAATTTTGAGGCATACAGATGGAATAAAAAAATACAACTTAATAACTCAATCTAGGTATCTAATCGAGATCTCGATTTTCTACACTGTGTCTTACTTCTCATCTATAGTTGTCTCCACATATTTAATGCAAATAAAAAAGACTATAAAAACAGACCACAAAATATCAAAGTTGGTATTTTTACCTGTGAAGACGGTCCTACAGAGCCGTACTCCAAATTTTTGAGTATTAGAATAAACAAAATAAATACAGATAAATTAAAATCGTGTTTTCAGCAGAAATTTAATGACGTCTCTGGTAAATCAAAAAATCTTGCTCTGTTTTGCGTCAAGTTAGGATAACTTACGCATTGGTGGATGTATTGTCCGTCTTTCGCGATCTTGACAGATAAATTCAAAGTACGGCTCTGTTTATCTGTTCCCTGGGTAATTATATTTCAAGAGCTAAGAAATTTTAATTAAAGTAGGCTTGTTTCCGATTATTTCTTAATTTAATTATGCCAGAACATACTATACATGAGAACAATGTTGTTTTATGTATTAAGTAACACATTATATTTATGATTTACCATTTTCTGCCAAATTTGAATTTGCCCCACTCTTCCATCTAGACGTAAGCGGCACAGTTTTGAGGTTTTTTATGTGCAGTAAATATATGGAGACAAGTATACGCAGTTATAGTAAATGATATACTTATAGTGATACCAAAAGAACCAAAAGAGCGGCGGTGTCCATTGTCGGTCGCTTTGTCGGCTTTAACTGTTTTATCGGCATCTCTGATGGTCTCCCTATATCTCTTACGTGTATTATAAATTATAAGTTATCTTCATATATTTAAAGCAGATAAAAAATGTCGGGGTATTTGATTTTTACCGCAAAGTCAAAGGCACCGACAATTTTTATTTGCCTTAAGTATATGAAGAGAACTTTATCTTTCTCAGTTTTTGCCAGATCAACTTCTTGTCCGTTATGCAGTCAACAACATTATTTATGAAAAAAAAAAAAACTTCTTCTTTGACATATCCCAATGGGAATTTAAAAAAAATATATCTTTTTAAAATTTCCTCTACCGCGCACCGAGCGGAATTTTCGTCTGCTAATGTAACTGGGGTATGTCAAATACATATACTAACGACCTATGACAACAAATATCGAGAACCATTTGTTTTAGAAAAAATCCCCCCCCCCTCGTCATATTTTCCCACCATACCAAAAATTTTCAGAGAGAAAACCATTTCGTAGTTATATGTTCTCTTTGATCACTGAGTGGCAGACGGTAATATTTCGTCGTCGATTTTGCACGCCATTTTCCTAACTATACCAGCCGTTTACTTTATACAGAAGCATACAGTACTACAATATTTCAACAACATAATGTACCTTCTTCATATAGCCTGGGAGGCAGCGACAGTTTTCATGAAATAATTTCTATAAAGCTAGATTTTTTCCAGAGTTTAGATAGTATCTATAATGAAGTTGCAATTCTACCAAACTCTTAGTGGTGCGTAAATGAGTAAAAAATTAAACATGTTGCAAAAAAATACATGGACGAAAATTTCGTTTTTTGAATTGTCACGAATTGTCAAGAAATGACGATTCGCCTTCGCTCCTGCCGGCCCCAATTTTCGATTTGCACCTCGCGATTAACGTTGTACGGTCGCCGTATTTATTCAGTTCTTACGTTTGAAACATTGACTTGCGGTCGTGCTAATCGGCGACTATTTTAAAGTGGTTTCCCGAGTTCGAATCCCGCCTGGGGATCCTTTTTTTTTCGTTTTCAATTTTTTGGAAGATATTTTTGATACTATAATTGTTATTCGCTCCGTTCTATTGCATTTCTCGGAGAAGTTTAGCATTTTCCGCCGCGGAATATTAATCTGCACTATTTCGATTAAAAATCACATTCTACCTCCGCTATAGGGTGGCTAAATCTTTGGTAGACGTTGCTGAAATCACTGAGCATAAAGAAGTATAATAAAACGATTTGTAACGTTATGAATGTATTTCCCGAGTGCATAAAAAATTTAGTTCCCATCATTCCAATTCCTTCTTTTTATTCAATTTTAGATAGTAAAAAGCATGTATAAAAATTTTAGATGGTATAGAGACGTTGTGGATAGAAATGTTAAAGCTAATGCAATCTTATTTTGAGTGAATTGAATGTACGTTTTTTTATTTGCACCCATTATTAATATTACAGTGTTATGTGATATTTTTTATATCGATTAATAACACACAATATCTCAATAAAATAAATTAAATTGTCATAATCGATTATTGCACACATTAGTGCATATTTCCTTACCGAAACATAAGATATAATGGAGTAAAAATACCAGCCACGCTATAGCGGAGGTAGAATGTGATTGTAAAAATACAAAACTTTTCCGAGAAATGCAATAGAACGGACCGAATAGCGATTATAGAATCAAAAATATCTGCCGAAAAATTGAAAACGAAAAAAAGTAGTATCCCCGGGCGGGAATCGAACTCGGGAAACCACTTAAAAATATTCGCCGATTAGCACGACCGCAAGCAATGTTTCAAATGTAAGAACTGAATAAAAACGGCGGCGATCGGAGACCCGTTCTATGTCTAGAGGGCGAGGAGAAGGTCGGCAATGACCGTACAACGTGAATCGCGAGGCGAAAATCGAAAATTGAGGCCGGCGGAGCGAAGGCGAATCGTCATTTTTTGACAATTAGTGACAATTCGAAAAACGAAATTTTCGTCCATCTATTTTTTTGATGTTTAATTTTGTACTCATTTATGCACCACTAAGAGTTTGGTAGAATTGCACCTTCATTATAGATACTATCTAAACTCTCTTTGGAAAAAATCTAGCTTTATAGATATTAACGCGAAAAATCTGTCGCTGTCTCCCGGGCTAATATTTCTTTATCGTTTTTTTAAATGATAATGTAAGTATGGATATATAAATAGTATATAAACATGAGAGGAAAAATTGCACAAATATATCATCTACATACAAATGTTTGTGTAAAATCTAATAGAACAGAATTGCAACGCTGCGCGCTGTTCTGTTTTACTAATGTTAATGTTATCAAAGACACCCATGGGCTATCGTTCACAACAACCAAATATTACCGAACGTCTTTTGTTTCACCCGCCCGCGCCATGTTGATTTAGTCTTGTTAATGTAAATGTTGTTCGATAGCGTTATATTTTGCAACTGTTGACGTGCTTTTCTGTAATATTTAAAAACTTTTGAATTGTGATAGTGCTTCAACTAACTACCTAGTTGGTATTTTGGCCGAAACTTTAAAGGTAGGTGGATACTAAATGTTTTATACATTCACGAATCCACTTTGGTGAATTTAACCTAGAATATCAATTTTAAACTGAATGTTTACGAATCTTTAATAGGGCGCGTGCAAAATCTGACAGCTAACGAGAGTGGAGGGCATATAACCTCAATGTTCCAAATTAATTAACGTTAAATTCGCTGTTTTCGTTTGGTTTTTTAACTTTTTTGTGCTATCAGCTATTGAAATAAACATTTTTAAGTTTAGTTTTCATTATATATAGACAATTACGTGTTTTGTACAATAATATTTCCTTTGATTTGGCGAAATGTGCATTGTTTACCTATGTGTTTTTAGTTATTTTCTTCGTAATTAAACAATGTATAGGATTGATCTTATTATTATATATGGAGCATATTTAGATTATTTAAGGTATAAATGCTGTTAATAATTCTGTTGTCAGTTTACAACAAAAAGCCATCATATTCTGTGGTATTTGGTTGTCGAAGTCTCACTGAATGCCAATTTAAGCTTTTAAAGGTATGTGATTATTACTTAACATTAGAATTTAGTGTTTATTATATAACAAAACATATTTAATAAATACATAGTAGTAAATACCTTCTGCATGGACGAAAATAAAATTATTAATTATTTCAGAATGCCATCGATTTACACCAAAAGAAGAAAAGTTTGTGCTCAATCCAAAGAGCAAAGCGAAAAGAGCCTTAGAGAGATCTGATCTTACTGAGTCAAAGATGAAATATGGTCATAGTTCCAGACATTATCTTAACGGATAATCTTTATGGATCATAATTTAATTTAAATTTTATACTCTATAATTTTTAGGAAAACCTGCTGAACTAGGTAAGGTAACTCATCTAAGATTGACTAACAAATAAATTTATGGGTTATGCAGCCTAAAAGCATTTAATCACTTTTCTTTTGAACTCTTAATTGGCCACAAACTTATCTTCTTTGATGTAATTCGATGGCAATCTGAAATAACTATAACTTTATTTTCGTGCATGCGGTAGGTATACTACTATGTATTTATTAAATATGTTACATAATAAGTTATAAATTCCAATGTTAAGTAATAATTACAAACATTTTAAAGCTAAAATTGGCATTCAGTGAAACTTTAACAACCAGATTCCATACAATATAATGACTTTTTGTGGTAAACTGGTAACAGGATAATTAACAGCATTTAAATTTTAAATAATCAGAATATGCTCTATATATAACAATAAGATCAATCCCATAAGTTGTGTAAATACGAAGAAAATAACTAAAAACACATAGGTAAACAATGCACATCTCGCCAAATCAAAGGAAATATTATTGTACAAAACACGTAATTGTCTATATATAATGAAAACTAAACTTAAAAATGTTTATTTCAATAGCTGATAGCACAAAAAAGTTAAAAAACCAAACGAAAACAGCGAATTTAACGTTAATTAATTTGGAACATTGAGGTTATATGCCCTCCACTCTCGTTAGCTGTCAGATTTTGCACGCGCCCTATAGTTGAATGAAATTATTATGTTCTGAGTAGTAAAGTAACAAAATAATTGCAATATGGAAGCATTTTTAAATGCAGACTCTCTTGGTAAATTCTCTAATTTATGTTTCTTATATTTTAAATTAAGTTCGTAAACGGAAACATTTTTGGCGTGTATTCTACATATTATCAAGAAGTTTTTTCAAAGGATAAAAACCAAATATGTTATATTACTTGTACTCTAACATGTGGATCGTATGATAGCCTAATATTATAGGAACCAATCTTTAATAGTTGTGGCTTAGACAGCCGAACAGCGTTTGAAAAAGAATTGTTGGTTATTTTGGATAATCTCTTGGAGGTTTTTTATTTTATAAATTTGTGTGTAGACGAATTCGATAGATGCTTTATTTTTTTTCTTTGGCTACCAAAAAATTTTCGCAATTTTCTGGTATAATATTAGTAGGGAATCTAGCTTGCCGTACGATGCGTTTTAAAGGTGGGGGGGTCAACTCATATGTATACAATAACTAAAAACAGTTTTCTATGTAAAATTTTCTGCCGAATTCGAATTACGAGTTCACCACTAAATTCGGAATTGCGAAATTAGAGAAAAAGTTGTTTATTTCCAAAAGTAAGAAAAACACAATAAACATTAGTATTCTCATTCCCCACTCGATATCTCATTTACTGGTAAAAGTATCGATCTGAAATTTTAGGAGAATAATCTTTTAACTTTCTTCTTGGGCTCTGTATAGAGCAAAATTATTGTGTCAATATAATTTTTTTATAAAAAACAACTATAGTCCTACATGTCGCACAAAAGTTCAAAAATGTATTGCAAAATATAGTATGTGAGAAACTTTATTATAAGTAGAGATAGAGGTGTAGTTAATCGACATAAAATGACGATAAAAGACCAAAGAAGTTTTTGCATTTGAATATGTTTTTATACTTTGGCTTAATAGCGAAAAAAAGGAGATTGTATTGGTTCAGCGTTGGCGCACATGTTGGCCCGGCCCGGTCAAATTGGTCTAGCTCGGTGTGTAAAATACACTTCATTGCGTGCTCTGATAACGATTGTGTATCTATTATAAGATAAAAGCTTCCATATTAGTAAGAAAAAGGCTTAGGGTCTGCGATTTAATGAACCATATTATATTGTCAGTCCGATTAAAAATGTTTGTATTTTATGTAAATAAAGAAAACTGTTTAAGTTTTATAATTAGTTTAATTTAAAAGTGAGGAACATTTGCCTTCGCACAAACAACTTATACCACATTTTACTTTTGCACTTAGACAGCGACTGGTACAAGTGTACATTTTACATTTGCAATATGAATTTAAGTGTATATTCTCTGGCTTTTGTGGTTTACTCATCATTATCGGTATAGTGTCTATATAAAATAATTAAAACAATACCTCATATCTGTTTTATATGAAGTGGATAAATGTGCTCGTAGCTCATCCAAATTTCCTCTAAATAAAGGTCTGCCATAAAGAACCTTAAAAAATAACCTACAGGAATCTAATACACTATCAGTTAGTTTGTAAGTTCTATCTCGGTTCGCTGCGCCAAAATGTGTTAATTCTTCTAACATATTTAACCTTTCACGTAATATTTTTACTACTGTCTTTTTGCCTTTCTTAAAGGGATAACTAACAGTATCATTTTCAGAGGGGCAGTAAACAGCTAGTAAAATGTTGGTCAGATTTCTTTTGTCGAAATCAAATGTACTAGATATTTGGGTAATCACATCATGACAAAAAATAAAAGATTTTTGCCGTTGAAGCCATATTTCAGTGTTTAGTATAGTCGCATAATACAATGAAAGAACAAAAATATCAGTGTCCACAGTATATATGACTGTTCAAGTACATTCATTTCTAAAAAATGACAAGATAGCAAAAAGTCTGGTACCTGCTTCTTCATGATCGGAAAAATGTAGGGATTTCATGATTTTCACATTATTTTGATCGCGTAAAATAGTTTTGCTATTTTCTAAAAACATACCTGCAATAACAATCTGAACGTTTTGGTCTATTCTGGAATAACTTTTCTCAAACTTTCAAGCAAAAAAGTTCAAGAGTTCTCGTTTATTATCAGAATGAGAAATAATATTTTTCCAATTCGGTATATCTACCCCATCGTTTACCTTATACAGACAGTACACTCTTCTTACTTTGGTCCGTCGGTAGGTTACACCCTTTTGGTCTCATGTTTATAACTAATTTCAAAGACTTTTCAAAGAGTTCCTTGAAAGTTGAACAGCCATAGCTTTGATGCCTTTGAATTAAAGACATGATGTCAATAATAAAAACAGTATTTTTCGGTTCTACTGGTAACTGACAAACTTCCACTGGTACCATTTTTAAAATAAAACATACATGAACTAAATAATAAAATACCTACGTATCTCTGATATGACTGAATACGGTTGCGAGTGGCTAGTAGAGAGCGCTCGCGCCGGCCGAGGAGAACGCGCAATATATGAGTCGTTACACTACTATTTATTTACAACAGTCATAAGTAAAAAAGTTTCTATAATTCATAAGCTTTATTTTCTCTCGATCATATGCCCATGTATCTTTAGTAATAAAAAAGTTTCTAGCATGTTATATTTTGCAATGCATTTTGGTGTTTTTGTGCGTTAAGCGAAGATTTTTATTTTTTTTGCCAAAAAACGACGTTGCCGAAAAAAGTTTCACATAAACTGTAAGTGAGGCCAATCTCCAAAGATATTGGTGTCAAAATTTGAAACAGATATCTCGAACAGTTAACGAGGTATCGACTGAGAAACAAAAAAATAAATGTTTCCCGTAGTTTTTAGAAATTTGCCCAAAATTGCATTTTTTTCCCATTTCGCAATTCTGGATGAAGGGGTGAACTCAAAATTCGTATCCGTCATGAAATTTTTCGTGGGAATCCGTTTTTGGTTTTTGTATATGTCACAGTTGACCCCCCCTTGCTGAATTGGAGGTCTTAGATTCCCTACTATATGGCAATAAAAAGTGCGAATTACCCCAACTTCAATTTTGTCATGCCTTAAACATAATAAGTATGTCTATCATACTAAAACCAAAACTATTAAAGATAATCATTTGATTTTTTTTAGTATTGACTCAATATTTGGGTTTCTAATAATAACAATAAAATTCATAAGACGTACCTAACCCTTTATATCAAAAATAAAATACATACAGAACTTAAGAACTTCTCTTTTCTTACGAGTACCTACCAACGTATTAATTACTTAAAATAAATATCTCTGCTTAAAAATCTATTATACAGGGATCCCAAGACTATGGGAGCATATAGTTTGGGTCAAAATAACACTAAGAGTGCCTTTACATTTTTTTCTAGTGCGCCTGCCTCGGCATTGTTCACGTGTTCACCCTTCAAGGTTAAAGCTTCAAGAAGGTTTTTCGTTGACAACTTCAGAACTGGTGTCAATTCTAATAAAATTTAGACAGTGTAGATAAATTTTATTTGATTGAGAAGTATGGCGCCTTCTGTATCTTGTCTAGGAAGCCAGGGGTGGAACACTGCTTTTTGCATGTATATTTTGACATAAATTAATTTTTGAAACTTGAGTCGATTTTTAAATTTCGTAAATAATTTATCAAAAATAATATTCCTGTTTAACAGCAAAGTGACCTGTTTTCGGGAAAAAAATATTTTACTAAAAAGATCCCGTGAGTGTCACAAAATACAACCACACGAACAGAATTGAGTAAATCTAAACGTTATATTTGACAAATAATAAAAAACTTCTGTCTATCGGCCTGTAATTTTTTTTTGTGCACACGGTATCTCTGGAAGGGTTTAAGATATTGACTTAAAATTTTATACACGTATGTACTGTAACGAGATCTGAAATTGGACTGTTTTTGAACTTATGAGGTGAAGGATTGGGGGTAAATAAGGGTAAATAGGAGAAAATAAGTAAAACAGGCTGGTAAGAGTACAAAAAATTGGAATTTGGTGTATATACTAGAAGCCTAGGCCTCAGATTTTTTTGTAATATTTTTCAACTCTGCCGCCATCCCCTCCCCCACTCCATTATTAAAGGGGTTGACAAAATAAAATTGAGATATTCACTTGAAATTTGGTACACGTATGTATTATAACGACACCTGGAACTAGATTATATTTTGAGATGATTCGGTTGAAGAGTTGGGGTTGAATAGAGGTGAATATGGCAAAATAAGTAGAACAGCTGGTAGGAGTACAGAAACTTGGTATTTGGTGTATATACTAGAAGGCAAGGCCTCCGATTTTTTTAATAACATTTTTAATTCCGCCCACCACCCCCACTTCATTATTAAAGGGGTTGATAAAATAAAATTGAGATTTTCACTTAAAATTTGGTACATATATGTATTATTACGACATCTGTAATTAGATTATATTATGAGATGATTCCGTTGAAGGGTTGGGGGTTAAATAGGGGAAAATAAGTAAAACAAGCTGGTAAAGTAGGTACAGAAACTTGGAATTTGGTGTGTATACTAGAAGTTAAAGCCTCTAATTTTTGTATAATATTTTTCAACTCTCCCACCACCCCCACTCCATTAATAAAGGGGTTGATGAAATAAAATTGAGATATTTACTTGAAATTTGGTACACGTATATATTATAATGACACCTGGAACTTGATTATATTTTGAGATGTGTAATGGTGTGAATTAAACAAAGTTTAACATTAGACTATATTTAAAACATATCAATACATTCCAAAGGACGTCGCGATCGAGCGTTACAAAAACAATATCAATTAAAAGTGTAAAAACACATGCGTATGCTATATATAAACTAAACTAAATATATGTATTATATAATAAGTAACTCAATGATAATAAGAATAATAACTATGACAGATGATTCCGTTGAAGGGTTGGGGGTTAAATAGGGATGAATATGTGGAAATAAGTAAAGCAAGCTATTAAGAATACAGAAACTTGGGATTTGATGTATATACTAGAGGCCAAGACCTCAAATTTTTTTATCACATTTTTCAACCTCTCCACTACTCCCGCACCACTATTAAGGGGGTTGGTAAAATGTAATTGACATATTCTCTTGAAATTTGGTACATGTATATATTATAACGACATTTAGAACTAGGTTATGTATTGAGTTGATTCCGTTAGGGGGGGGGGGGGTGTATTGAGGGAAAATGGGTGGAGGAAGCTAATAACAGTCCAGAAACTTCATTTTTGGCGTATATACTAGAAACCAACATTTAATAGTATATTATGTAACAAGTTTTATAAACGTCATTTTAGTCACGAGTTTTATTAATCGCGAGCGACGCGTAGCGGAGCGAGTGTTTAATAAAATGAGTGACTAACAAGTTTATAAAACGTGTTGCATACTATACTTTTTCTACGACAACAAATATCTAAATAAAAAAATTGGAAGTTATTTTAATATTTCATTTATTAACGTATCAATAACATGGTAACAGTAAAACAAAATTACTTGTCTCTTGTCACAACGCGTCGATTAATTTTGACAGATTGATGACAAGAATTACGGAAAACTAACTTGATTTTTGCCATTAAAATATCTAGAATTAACCTCAGCCGTGACTAATATCTCGTTGCTAAGTTCAGCCTGTGACTAAAATGCACGAAGTCACGGTTTGTCGACAGGGGCGGTTTTAACATGCTTGCCGCCCCCGACACTATTTTAAGATGCCGCCCCTACTCTTAAAAAATATAACATAATATATATGCTACCCAAAAAATGTTTACCAAAAAAAAATAATACTAAAAATTTTTATTTTATTTTAAAAGAACAAAGGACACTACACATTAGAGGTGAGTGGTATATAAAATGACTTTTCTGTATAACACCTATTTATTAAAAATAAAGAAGAGATAAAACTAAAAAAAAAAAATTATGCAAGGTAAAGACGAACTTTTGTTTTTTTACAGCAAAATCATAGTTTTCATAGTTTTTAAAATTTCATTTTCAATATTTAATACTGCTAGTGAATTTAGCCTTTCCTGCGTCATTGTGGACCGTAAGTAATTCTTTACCCGTCGCAAGGTCGAGAAACTCCTTTCTCCAGAACAGTTTGTAGCGGGTATTTATTTTCTAATATAAATTAGATGTGAAATAAAGCCCCTTCTGGCTGCCATCCATATTGCTCGATGCGTTGTTTTGGCTTCAATGGAACTGTCGCATTAGCGGGATCATAAAAACGACTAAAGCAAAAAGAAAAAAATTCTGCCGCCCTTGAAATTTTGCCGCCCTCGGCACTCGCCCAGTGTGCCCAGTGGTAAAACCGCCACTGTTTGTCAAAAGCGTGTTTAAAGGATTATTTAGCGTCATGGAAACGTATACGATAAACGCCATTTTAAAGATGGAAGTAGAAAAAATGTTTTATGACGTCTGCCTCAAATATTATTAACATTCTATGACCAATTATTTTCACGTACTAGAGTGCAAATATAGTCAAAATATTTTCCTTTAAAGAGACTTGGATCGAAAATCTGAATGTGGAAGTAGTGATTCCTTAGGCAGCGGTTTTTTTCGACCATTTTCTGCTTGTAACGCTTAAAAATTTTTCATAACTTGCGAATTGGCTTTTGAAAACTCATAAAAGTTAAGTGTATTTATAGTACTGTATTTCAGAAAGTTTATAAAGTTTTTCAAAACTTTCATCATTTAACCATCTTTTTATGGTGAATAGTAAACGTCTATCTATTTGACACTTATCACAAGTTCGTTTCCATGGCAACAAGAAAGCAAAGTGACCTATACCAAAAGTTAAATGTCTACTTTGTCTCGATTACTAATGTAAGCTTTTAAATTGACCATTTTTAGAGTAGGTTGCAAAAAGTCGCCGTTCAACTCCGTGAAGTTTACGAAACCGTAATAACGTATTTCTTTATCCAAATGCACTGGACTATTAGTATTCAGAACAATTTAGTACCAAGTTCAAATATTAATGTGACTGCAGAAGAAAAATAACCCCACAGTTCCAAATCTCGCGACATATTTCACAATACAACTACTACATTTTAATATCACAGTCTGTTTGATGGTCGAAATACATAAAACCGCTTTGGTGTTGTGTTCCGGAATCCTATTCCAATCTGTCGCTTAAACAAAGAGTAGCAAACAAACGGTTAGACGGGACTCGGACGGACTGTCATTGTAGGAATGCAATAGCAAATCAAGATTGGATTTCAACCCCTGCCAGGGGTCGAAGTCGCTAGTCTAATCTCGACCTCGCACTCGACCGCCCGCGCGCCCCGGACCCCGGAATTACCACTCCAACGGCCCCCGGACCAGGCACCGCACAATGACGTGTCCGAATCAAAGCGAACTTCCAATTCGACAAATTGAAAAATACTCATTAGTTGGATGTTTCACACTCACCTTTTTCTCTTGTGATCCGATCCTCTTCAGACGGAAATTAAAACGACTAAATATCTCGAATTTTTACCATCGCATCACAGCGTTACAAAGCCGCTTCAATTCCCTTGAATCGGTCATTGTTAGCAATGTTGATTAAAATTAGCGATCGAGCTAGAATTTGCGGCGAAATAGCTTATACAGGATGGCAGCGAGAATACTCCCGATTTATTTTTCCGATTGTTTTTAGGAATAAAAATTTTAAATTTGGTAGTATACTTTTTTATATGTAATATAACGTAAGGATAATATTGGATAGCCATGTATGCTGCAAAAAGTGTATATTCGCTTAAAAAAACCGCTGCCTAAGGAATCACTACTTCCACATCCAGATTATTCGTCCAAGTCACTTTAAAGGAAACATTTTGACTATATTTGCACTCTAGTATGTGGAAATTATTGGTCATAGAATTTTAATAATATTTGGGGTAGATGTCATAGAAAAGTTTGAGGAGTTGGTTTCTACCATATACGTTAAAAATGAAGTTTCTAGTTTACCGTACTTATTTTCCACTATTTACAACCTACCACCTCAATGGAGTCATCTCAATCAGATGTCACTACAATACATACGTGTACTAACTTTCAAGTGAATATCTCAATTTGATGTTATCAATCCCATTAATAATGAAGCGGAGGTGGTAGAGTTTGAAAAATATTAGAAAGAAATCTGAGGCCTTGGTTTCTAGTATATACACCGAATCCCAAATTTCTGTAGTCTTACCAGCTTGCTTTACTTATTTTCCCCTATTTGCCCCTATTTAACCCCCAACCCTTCAACGGCATCATCTCAAATTATGATCTAGTTTCAGACGTCGTTATAATACATACGTGTAACAAATTTCAAATGAATATCTCAATTTTATTTTATCAACCCTTTTCATATTGGAGTAGGGGTGGTTGGGTTGAAAAATATTATAAGAAAATCTGACGCTGTGGCTTCTAGTACATACACCGAATTTCAAGTTTCTGTAGTCTTACCAACGTTTTACTTATATTCCTCTATTTACCCCAAATTAACCCCCAACCCTTCAACGGAATCATCTCAAAATATAAACTAATTCCAGACGTCGTTATAATACATACGTGTACGAAATTTCAAATGAATATCTCAACTTTATTTTGTCAACCCCATTAATGGGGTAGGGGTGGTGGGGGAGTTGAAAAATATTATAAAAAAATCTGAGGCCTTAACTTCTTGTACATACACCGAATTTCAAGTTTCTGTACTCATACCAGCTTGCTTTACTTATTTCCCCCTATTGACCCCTAAATAACCCCCAACCCTTCAACGGAATCATCTCAAAGTATAATCTAGTTCCAGATGTCGTTATAATTCATACGTGTACCAAATTTCAAATGAATATCTCGATTTTAGTTTATCAACCCTTTTAATAATGAAGTAGGGGTGGTGGGGGTTGAAAAATATTATAAATAATCCGAGACCTTGGCTTCTAGTACATACACCGAATTTCAAGTTTCTGTAGTCTTACCAGCTTGCTTTATTTATTTTCTCCTATTTACCCCTATTTAACCCCCAACCCTTCAACGGAATTATCTCAAAATATAATCTAGTTCCAGATGTCGTTATAATACATACGTGTAGAAAATTTCAAATGAATATCTCAATTCTATTTTATCAACCCTTTTCAAATTGGAGTAGGGGTGGTGGGGGTTGAAAAATATTATTAAAAAATCTGACGCTTTGGCTTCTAGTACATACACCGAATTTCAAGTTTCTGTACTCTTACCAACTTGTTTTACTTAAATTCCTCTATTTACCCCAAATTAACCCCCAACCCTTCAACGGAATCATCCCAAAATATAATCTAATTCTAGACATCGTTATAATACATACGTGTACGAAATTTCAAATGAATATCTCAACTTTATTTTGTCAACCCCATTAATGGAGTAGGGGTGGTGGGGGGGTTGAAAAATATTATAAAAAAATCTGAGGCCTTAACTTCTAGTACATACACCGAATTTCAAGTTTCTGTACTCTTACAAGCTTGCTTTACTTATTTCCCCCTATTTACCCCTATTTAACCCCCAACCCTTCACCGGATTTCCTCAAAAAACAATCCAGTTCCAGATCTCGTTATAATATATACGTGTACAAAATTTCAGGTCAATATCTTAAACCGTTCCGGAGAAAGCGTGCGGACAAAAAAAGTTACAGGCAGACCGACAGACAGACCGACAGACAGACAGAAATTTTTTTTTCGCTCAAATTTAAAATCTCGACGTTTCATGACATTCTAAACCTATTTCACGAATAAAAATTTTTGAAAATTTTTTTGCGATTACTATACTTCCAATCCACTACGTGGATGTGGAAGTAATAAATAAATAATAATTTTCTTTTAACAGTGGTTTTCTTTTAAAACTGAAATGCACTAAAAAGTAGAAAATAATTTTTATTCAGTGATTAAATTACAAAATGATGAAAAAGAAAACCATTGGGCGCTCATAAAATATAATATATTACTTTTTTTTTTCCTCTTCAATTCTTTGGGACATGCCACATGTATTTTTCTTTTTAAGCGGTGCTCGGAGAATCTACAAAATATCACAATTAACCAGTATGTTACTGGTAAGTAACCTCTACGCCTGTGACTTTTACGTCAAAGGATCAGTTAGAGGTTGCTTTTTTAAACAAATGACAAATAAGTATAAAAACTTGAAATTAAATATTTCGCCGGCGTTTCAGAAATCTAATCTGTTTCCTTTTTGAAGGCTTTTTTGAAAAATCTTTTTTGCTGTGTATGATAAATACACAGCTCTAAGAATGTTTGTTGTATTGAATATCCATAGATACTTACTATTTACATAGAACTGTTGATACTGTTAACAGTTTTTTTAGTTTTTATACAATGTTAAGTTTGTGCAGTTCTTTTAACATTGGCAACCAAGTTGTACAGACATCTACGGAACAATTCGACACGCATCTATCCTCATTCAACAATATTATCGCGGATTCTTTAATTTTTCTTTCTTGCTATCTGCCTCTTTTGTCAGGGCCTCGACTTAAACAATATATATCAAAATAATTACTACTTCTCCTTTTGAAAGGCAAAAACCCCGACTGATTGGACTATTTTCCTACTTTCCACATTTTTTGGAGTAAATTGGGAATATTTCTGAAAATCAGCAATGTACATGTCAGCCAATGCTTTTCTCTATTTATGACTTAGTGGAGTAGATCTGGCATTTGAAAAACAAGTGCCTTTAAAAAAAAAAAATTTCGCATCTTATAGAGGACGACTTCCTCCACTTCCCTGACACTTTCACATCCGAGATCTAGGTGGGGAGGGGCTGTAAAACATATGGAAAATCGATTTTTCTCAATTTTCGTGCGATCCGGGAGACGTACAAAAAAATGTGTCGGATAAAAAGAAAGGCCTCCCCGAGGCGCGTAAACTGATTTGTGGTTTTTTAAAATCGGGCAATTAGGGCCGGAGATATGGCCGTTTGAAAGGATTGAGTTTCAAAATAGGAAAAGGGATCGGAGAGGAGGTATGAGGGGTGTTTAAGAGATTAGGAATGGGGTTAGGATGGTATCTTTTTTCTGTTGTGGGTGGTTATAGGAAGAGGTCGAGGCCGCAGGGGGAGCTCTCTAGGGCAATTAGGGAAGGAGAGGGAGGGGGGAACGTGCAAAAAGGGAAAACCGCCATATCTCCGGTTCTAATAGGGCGATTTAAAAAAATCAAAATTTGATATTTTCCTTTCTTGATCAGCTATAATGTTGGATAGGTAGGAAATAATTTTCGTCGAAAATGTAAAAATGGGGGGCAAAAGGAAAAATGTATTTTTTTTTCAAAACGATTTTTTTTATTAAGGGAATATGTCAGACTTACCTTCTGACCTTCGATTTTCGTTTGTGTGTGTGTAAGTGAGAGCGGCGAGAGAGTGGAGAGGGTAGAGGCCACGCGTACTCTCCCGCCGCTGTAGCTGCTGATTCAAAAGAAATACATTTATAAGTGTAACTCGCGCGCGTAGCGCAAGTTACTGTCCGATCGAATTGATTTTTTTTGGTAAAAAGGGAAATTTGTTTTCTTTAAAATGAGCCCTGGTAGAAGGGTGTAGGACTGTCCTTTACCCTTCTGTAGGGCTTAAGCTTCAAGTTGTAGCCCTGCCTGTAATAATAAAGGAATTCGAAAAATTCTTTTTTCATTTTAAAGGGGATGAGAATCCCCGTATTTTAGGAGCAGTTTATCTCCGCCACTCATCCCCTTCATAAAAAAATCGTTTTGAAAAAAAACATTTTTTTTTCTTTTGCCCCCATTTTTACATTTTCGGCGAAAATTATTTCCTACCTATCCAACATTACAGCTGCTCAAAAAAGGAAGAAATCCCATTTTGATTTGAATGACTTAATAGCGCTCCTTTTTACTTCCCTCGCATACCGAAGGGAAGTATTGTATTCGAGAAAAAATCACCCTCCGAGATTTTTTCGGATTCTGACATTTCAGAACACGTAGATTACGAAAATATAGGTTTTTCAATTCCGTCTGTCTGTCTGTCTGTCTGTCTGTCTGTTGGTGCATTTACTAAAAAACTACTTGAAGGATAGCAGTTAAATTTGGTAGATAGTTGACGCTACTGTCAGCGAAGACATGGTAGAAATTTCACTGGAAAATATACAGGGTGGACCGTCTAAACGGAATAAATAGTGAAAAAAAATTTTTTTTGCTTAAATTTAAAATTTCCACGTTTCATGACACGCTAAACCTATTTCAGAAAAAAAAAATTTTTGAAAATTTTTTTGCAACATTTTGAAAAAATTTTTACCAAGATGAAAAAAATTTTTTTTGCTCAAATTTAAAATTTCCACGTTTCATGACGCGCTAAACCTATTTCAGAAAAAAAAAATTGAAATTTTTTTTGCAACATTTTTGAAAACATTTTTACCAAGATGAAAAATTTTTTTTTTTTGCTTAAATTTAAAATTTCCACGTTTCATTACGCGCTAAACCTATTTCAGAAAAAAAAAATTGAAAATTTTTTTCACCAACATTTTTGAAAAAATTTTTACCACTAAAATATGAGAATTTTTTTCTTTCTTCAAATTTAAAATTTTCACGTTTCATGGCATTCTAAACGTATTTCAAAAAAAAAAAATCGGTAAAGGTATTTACACAGAACTTCCCTCGTTCATGGCAGTCTCTCTAAAAAAATAATAATTACGAAATGACATTGAGAATAATAATCGGAGTAGAGTTATTGCTATTATTACAAAGAAAACTTGATAAGTTTTGGTCAAAAAAATATACAGATTGCTCATCCAACAGCAAAAGTTCAATACTAAATAGCAGGTGCCACATATGGCAGGCTTGCGCAAATACCTTTACAAATGTCCACAATGACTGAATTATTTCTTGGGATGACCACCCTGTACATTTTTCAATAAAAGTATAATAGGTGCATATGCCAGATGTTATTGCCATCTGTCACATTTTCAATCCAACATTCACGTAATGGAGTGGAAGTATAGTGGTGGTTAAAAAATTTCATTTTTTTAAAATGTTTCAAAAGATGGTAAAATAATTTTCAAATTTTTTTCTTCTGAAATAGGTTTAAAATGTCAAAGGTAGAAATTTTAAATTAGAGCAAAAAGGAAAGTTTCCTTCTGTTCTATAGTAGTGCTTAAAAAAGTTTAAAAATTAAAAATGATGTATTTTTAAAATAGGTTTAGAATGCTATGAAACGTGAAAATTTTAAATTTGAGCAAATAAAAAAAAATTCGATCTATTTTAGTAGTAAAAATTTTTTCAAAAATATTGGTGAAAAAAATTTTCAAAATTTTTTTTTCCTGAAATAGGTTAAGCGTGTCATGAAACGTAGAAATTTGAAATTTGAGCAAAAAAAAAATTTTTTTCATCTTGGTAAAAATTTTTTCAAAAATGTTTGAAAAAAATTTTCAAAAATTTTTTTTTTCTGAAATAGGTTTAGCGCGTCATGAAACGTGGAAATTTTAAATTTGAGCAAAAAAAAAATTTTTTCAACTTGGTAAAATTTTTTTAGAAAATGTTTGAAAAAAATTTTCAAAAAATTTTTTTTCCTGAAATAGGTTTAGCGCGTCATGAAACGTGGAAATTTTAAATTTGAGCAAAAAAAAATTTTTTTCATCTTGGTAAAAATTTTTTCAAAAATGTTTGAAAAAAATTTTCAAAAATTTTTTTTTCCTGAAACAGGTTTAGCGCGTCATGAAACGTGGAAATTTTAAATTTGAGCAAAAAAAAAATTTTTTCCCTATTTATTCCGTTTAGACGGTCCACCCTGTATATTTTTCAGTGAAAATTCTACCAGTTCTTCGCTGACAGTAGGGTTAACTACCTACTAAATTTGACTGCTCTCCGTCAAGTAGTTTTTTAGTAAATGCACCAACAGACAGACAGACAGACAGACAGACAGACAGACAGACAGACAGACAGACAGACAGACAGACAGACAGACTGACGGAATTGAAAAACCTATATTTTCGGAATCTACGTGTTCTGAAACGTCAGAATCCGAAAAAATCTCGGAGGGTGATTTTTTCTCGAATACAATACTTCCCTTCGGTATGCGAGGGAAGTAAAAAATTGAAAATTTATTTACCAACATTTTTGAAAAATTTTTTACCACCAAAACAGGTGGAATTTTTTTTGCTCAAATTTAAAATATACACGTTTCATGACATTCTAAACCTATTTCAGAAGAAAAAACTTTGAACATTTTTTAACCAAGATTTTGAAAAATTTCAAAAAAAAATATTTTTTTTCTTTGTTCAAATTTAAAATTTCAACGTTTCCATAGCATTCTAAACCTATTCAAACAAAAAAAAAATGATAAAATCTATTTCACTACTTACTATAGAATAGATGATTTTTTTTTACCACTTTGGAAAAAAAATTACCATTAGAATAGACGGAAAAATTTGTTTTTGCTGAAATTTAAAATTTTCACGTTTCATGACATTCTAAACCTATTTCAGAAAAAAAAATTTTGGAAATTTTTTTCACACATTTTTGAAAAATTTTTAACCACTAAAACAGATGGAATTTTTTTTTTCTTTGCTCAAATTTAAAATTTCCATGTTTCATGACATTCTGAACCTATTGCAGAAGAAAAAGGAGTGAACATTTTTAACCAACAGTTTTGAAAAATTTCAAAAAAAAAATAAATAAATTTTTAACCACCACTATACTTCCACTTCACTGCGTGAATGGAACTGTCTAATGGCAATACTATTTGACATATGTTATTATACTTTTATTGGAAAATATACAGGGTGGTCATCCCAAGAAATAATTTATGGGAGACCTGTTATTTAATATTGCTGTTGGATGAGCACTATTTTTTTGACCAAAAGTTATCAGGATTTCTTTGTAATAATTACACTACTACTTAATATATTTCCATTATTATTCTCAATGTCTTTTCGTATTTAATATTTTTTTAGTGATCGCCATGCACAAATAACGAGGGAAGTTCTGTGTAAATACCTTTACCGATTTTTTTGCAAGTTGACAATAAAAAAATCAGAGGCATTTACTTCAGAGAACCATTTTTTTATTTATATCTTTGATAAATGAACAACTTTATAGCAATGGTTGAAACAATAAAATAATATAGGAGCATTTTTTTGCAAATTTGACATTCATTTATTTAAAAAATCATCAGCAACAAGCTCGGTAGCTGCTCTAATCGGTCAGTTATATCAATACCTTTATTCCATATTATTGTTAACTATAATGAAATCATATACCCGTATTGCCATCACCTCCTTAGCTATCATCTTCGTCGGCGATGTATTCAGGACAATGTAGACAGCTCATTCCATTTCGGTCAATGAGAGCTTTATTTTCAAGATTGTCTGGATAGAAGCCCAATCAGTCCATGAGTAAAATCAGCACTGCATTTAACAAAAACAATAGGGAAGATTCTTGTTTAAATTTGCCCTACGCATCACTCAACCGAAAAGAGTAAATGCGCTGGTTTATCCCTCATATGCATTTCTAGCTTGTTTGTAAGTAAATGTATTCTAATTCCCTGTTGAATAAAACAGGAGAAAAATAAAAGTACTTTTCCCGCGGGAATGAAATTCTTTACAGAATTTTCAACGGAATAGAATTGAGGCATAAAAGCAACTTCTCCCCGACAGTAGTAACATTTTAGAGATCCCAACACGCGTCCTGAATGAAATCAAACTGGCAACTTCTCGCCTGCTCTTGCCATTCTTGCTCTTGAATACGGGAATATAAAGTACATGTACAAGTGAGAAGTTTTGTGTTGGGCCTCATTCCCGCTTTCGTAGCATTATGGATGGGAGAGTAGTAGTTGCAAAGGCAAATCCCGGCGTCAAACAGGGTGGCCAGCCAGTGTACCGCGTCCCAGCTCTACAGTGTGTTTCTCTACAATGGACCCCGAGCATAAAAATTTACGAGTCACTGATTAAAAGTTCTCATGAACACAAGGCCTGAACATTGATAGGTTTTTTCTATAGTCAATTGAAGCGTTCGCATTTATAGGATGCCTTTTTAGGCATATTATCCAATGGCGTGGGGTACGATTCACTACAATAATTTTTAATTGACATAGAATCCGTCAAAATGAGAGGTCCGAGGATTGCAATCCTTGATCGACACGGCACAACTTCGAGCGCCATTGCTTAAAGACGGAGGGCATAAAAATTCAGAAAAAATTCAGGAGTACGCAAAAAGAAGCGATAAATCAAATGGCGGAAACCAAAAGCGCTGCCGTCCTCGGTTTCTGATTTAGGGCCGTTCAAATTCACCGATAGATAAAAATTTAAATTTTTCGCCGAATCCCAATGCCATATTTCGAAAACAGAACGAGCTGTCGAACTATGGTTTACGCCATTCGATTTATCTAGTCTTCCTACGTACCCGTGAATTATTTCAGAATTTTAACGGCACTTTCATTCTTTCACAAAATTTTAAAGGCCTAGGTATCTAATAGTATAGGCAAATTAACAATTTAGGGTAACAAAAATTAATGAAAGGATCATCTTTGGGATTTAAGTAGGTAATAGCCTGGAGAATGAGATGATGCATTCTTTGCACTCCCAAGTTCCGGGAAAATTGAAAAAAAATTTGGAAAAACTTTTTCATTCTCGGTTTCTTCGCTCTAGCGACCAAAATAATGAAAATACAGAAAGAAGTTCCCAACAAAAGTTGTTGCTCGTCTTTTTCTTTACAAATTTTTGTGTTACTTAAGTCGTTTAGAAGATAATTCGAGTTTTCCACTTATAGTTCTAAGCCGCTTCGAAATGCGCGAAAAAATGAGAATTCTCCAGGAGTTTCGTACGACCAGGCTCATCGATCGATAATTCTTACTATTCAGAGCCCCTAAAAAAATGAAAATAACATGAGAGGTAGAGAAAAGTCTCAGCTTTAATGTGAAACTAATCACAAAATTCATAAAAAAATGTATCAAAGAGAGAAAGTGTCAGAAGATGGCTTAGTAAACTTTGTACAGTTGATCCACAGATTTATTCATATCTTTGCCGGGAGTCCTTAGAATGATAATTCATTTTGCTTATATATTCTTATATAATGACATATTAATGCAATTAACATTTTATTGCAATTAGTTTTGTTGGAAAAATATGCCTTGCGATTAAAGTAGAGGGTACCTATATTTCTCATCGATCAATCACCTCCAAATTTTGAAGTTCAATTCGCTATATCTTAAGTAATAACAATAATAGCACAGTCTTAATTTTTGGATTATAAGTACAATAAAATATATTCTTTCGAATAACTTTAGAGTTTTTTAAATGTGCGCAGTACTTTTTAAATTTGTCTACATTATTCATACACGTTCAGAAAATGCGCAATTATACAGTAAAACATATATAACTTATTTGTTTCTTAACGGTCTTCAATGAAACTTTCACGAAATTTATATTAAAGTGCGTGGAATCGAATCCATGCAGTGAAAAAGCACCCATTGTTACGGGGGAAATAGGCAGGATGCATAAAACTCAAAGATTTGAATAAATCAACTGTATTAAGTTTACTAAGCCATCTTCTAACACTATTTTCTCTATGATAAAAATTTGTACGAATTTTGTGATTAGTTCCACACTAAAGCTGAGACTTTTCTTTACATTTTACGTTGTTTTCATTTTTTTAGCGGCTTTGAATAGTAATAATTATCGATCGATATGTCCGGTCGTACGAAACTCCCAGAGAATTCTTATTTTCCGCGCATTTCGGGGCGGCTCAAAACTATAAGTGGAAAACTGGATTTATCTCCTAAACGGCTTAAGTAAGACAAAAATTTATAAAGACATATTTTATAGAGAAAGAGAGGAGCTACAAATTTTGTTGAAAACTATTTTCTGCATTTTCATTATTTTAGCCGTTAGAGCATGAAAACCGAAAATCAAAAAGTTTTTCCAATTTTTTTTGAATTTTCCCGGAACTTGGATGTGCAAAGAATGCATCATTCCATTCTACAGGTTATTAACTACTTAAATCCCAGAGATGATTCTTTTATTAATTTTTGCGAGGTTTTTACAACATTTTGCCTTCATTGCCTGTACTATAATGAATTTCCACGATTTCGACATCCCCTCACAGAAATCGCTATAACTTTTCCTAGACAAAAATGACCTCTGCTTTTTTGTACTCAATTGATTCAAAATTGAATTAATTATCCGATGGTGTTGGGGTACGATTAGCTCCGATAATTTTTAAGCGATATAAAAGCCGTCAAAGTGGGAGGTCCGAAGATTTCAATCCTCGATCGACACGGCACAACTTCGAGGGCCATTGCATAAAGACGGAGAGCACAAAAATTCTGAAATAATTCAAGAGCACGCAAAAAGAAGTGAAAAATCGAATTGTGGAAATCAGAAGTCGCTGCCGTCCTCGGTTTCTGATTTAGGGTCGCTCAACTTCACCGATATATTAAAATCGAAATTGTTTTGCCTGTTCCCAATGCCATATCTTGAAAACAGAACGAGCTATCGAACTATCGTTTACGCCAGTTGATTTATCTAGCCTTTCTGCATACTCATGAATTAATTCAGATTTTTAACGGCACTTTAATTTTTTCGTAAAATTTTAAAGGCCTATCTAATGAATTTCCGCATGGGGTAGGAATATAGGATGGGAAGTGTAGGTGTTTGTGAGATGCTTCTATTCAGTTTCTATCTATCATCATCTCTTTATTTAATCTTCTGTTTCTGAATCTAGTAGTGTGCACCTCCTCCTGTCCGCTTTTATTTATTAACCGCTCCACAGGTAAATAGCCATTTACAGTAGAAGTGCAATTAGGCGCCTCGAGAGAAACATTTGAGACACCCTGTATACCGATCCGCCAAGGTAAAGCAAAATAAAAAGTAAAATCTGCAAAAAATAAAAAGGAGATCTAGGAACATTTGGGATGCTCTGTATATCATGCAGACCCCAATTCCTTTGATCTGAGGGACATTCTTGTATTCGCAAAAAAGTTGAATATATGGACCATGTGATAGGGATTGATAAACCAATAAATAAATAAATATAACTTATCTCTTCGTCTGTGTGCGTATGTTGGCAAGTCCCCTCTTTGTTCTGTAGGATTCCTACCCTACCTTTCACTCACGTGTCGCTCATTTGACACCAAATATTTATTGCTCAGCTTTTTCTACCGCAATAAACCACTTGAAATGGTGTTGGGAGTAGATAGGTCTATTTCCGGCGATGGTCAGCTAAGGCACTGGTACTTGCACTTGCCTACTTTAGTACTAATAAAAACACTGTAATTTAATTTTCTAATATTAATTCCATATGAATTTTGTTTTCTATTGTGACACTTCATTTTACGCAGAATCTCTTGGCCTATCGGTGGCTTAAATTTTATCAAGTTTAACGGGTTTTAACCGATGTTTTAGCGCTTTTTCCTTTGCGTCCTACAATACACGACGTTAGTCAGCTCTTGAATTCCAGTAATATTGCATAGAACCCTAATTGTAGAAAATTTTATATAATTTTGTTTTAATGAGCGTAAAATTTTATATGGGATTATTTATTTCACGGAAAAATGCGAAAAACCGCGGCGCAACGTGTGGATTTTAATTTTGAAACGATAACTCCAACTTAGAAACCTTGTGCATATAATTTCCAGACGGTGAAAAATAATAATTTTTCTCCTCCATTTTTCCTAATTGCAATGGACTAAATTCAATTCCCCACCATCAGATTTTTTTGAGAATGCAATTTTTCTACCTTCCACCCGTTGGTAAGAAGTTCAAGAAAATTCTATTTCACTTTTGTACTATCGGGCTAAAAGAACTAGCCTAGCTCTTAGACTATTCCAATTTTTTACTTTTAGTCCACCTGTAAAGGGTTTGCCCAAAGAACTTTAAGATTATAGAGCACTTTGAAATGATGCGCCAAATCGAAAAGTGGAAAAGGAAAAAAGGGTTCAAAATTAAATTTTCTCCCAAATACTTTCTGCAGTTTTGAAAGACTCGATATGTACATACATCAAATTTTAGTAAACATTGCTTTTCTTACATTTTGTTGGGTATTTTGCCACTGAAAAATATTTAAAATTGCAATGAAAAAACCTCTGCGCCAAACGGATCAGACAGAGGTTGGGTCTTGAATACTTGACTGTTTCAAAAAGTCTCACACCTAAAAATATATAAACTAGAACTATGTTATAAACTAAAATATGAAAATGAAAACTATAGGCAGTTAACATTTCGGAAGAGAATCTACTTCCGTTCTCAAAACTTTTTGGTCGTCAACCTTGACAGTTCTTTGTTTATGTATTTCCATAGTCATGTGAGACATTAAAATATATTTATCTTATTTTTACTTCCTTCGTCTCTAAGGATGGGCAACCAGCTAGTACAATAATCTATTGATTGATTTGAAACGCATCTATCCTCGTTTAATAAAATAACCGCGGATTCTTTAAGTTTTCTTTTAGTTCCGTTGCTCCCTTTTTCCAAAATCTTCGCCAAGTTCCATTTAATCCTGTGATTATTATCCCACACGTGTTCACAAATTTTGGATTTTTTAAATTCTCCCCTTCTAGAGTAATTTCAATGTTCACCAAGCCTTACGTTGAAAGGTCTAGATGATTCATCTACGTAATATTTTCCGCACTCACATGGAACACTATAAATTTTGAATTTTTTTTTTGAATTTTGAACAATATTTGGAGGTTTGGTTTTTGATAAAACCGATCTTAGCGTGGAGCCTGCTTGAAAAACCGTTTGTACGGAAAACCTATTCCCAATTTTTTGTAATTTATCCGATAAACCATGTACATATGGAATTACTGCCATTGATCTAAATACCTCAGGTTGTGATAGTATATTCTCTCTACTACCAATGTTCACTAACTATCAACTAAACTCTCAGGATATTGATTATTTAATAAGATAGTTTTTATAAATTGCTTTTCGTTTCTTAATATTAATTCATTTGAAGAAATAATTTTGGCTCTATCATACAGAGAATATACTATCACAATCTGAGGTATTTAGATCAATGGCAGTAATTCCATATATACACAGTTTATCGGATAAATTACGAAAAATTGGGAACAGGTTTTCCGTACGCAAGGTTTTTCAAACGAGCACCACGCTAAGATCGGTTTTATCAAAAACCAAACCTCTAAATATTGTACAAAATTCAAAAAATTGTATTTATAGTGTTCCGTGTGAGTGCGGAAAACATTACGTAGGTGAATCATCTAGACCTTTCAACGTAAGGCTTGGTGAACATAGAAATTACGCTAGAAGGGGAGAATTTGAAAAATTCAAAATTTGTGAACACGCGTGGGATAATAATCATAGGACTAAATGGGACTTGGCGAAGATTTTGGAAAGAGAGCAACGGAATTAAGTAGATTTTCTTTCGAAAAGTTAACTGCCTACAGCTTTCATTTTCATTTTTTAGTTTATAACATTGTTCTGGTTTAGGTGTGAGACTTTTTGAAACAGTCAAGTATTCAAGAACCAACCTCTGTCTGATCCGTTTGGCGCAGAGGTTTTTTCATTAAAATTTTAAGTATTTTTCAGTGGCAAAATACCCAACAAAAATTTAATTTGAACATTGTTTTCTCTTCCACTTTTCGATTTGATTCACCGTTTCAAAGTTACTGGTGGATTTTTGTTAAAAAACGCCGAAAAAAAATACCTAAAACATTCCGTGAAGATAGTGCTGTAATCTTAATATTCTGAGAATCAGGATTTTTCTTCCTAATTCAGTGAACTACTTTATCTACTACTTCTATGTGAATCATTTCTTTATTTCAAAGTATACCTAATTTATATCTGTACACAGTTTCAAGAAGAAGTCAGTATATAAAGCTATTATATATTGCACGAATTAGAATGTAATGATTTGCACTACATTCAGAGTACACTTTAATCATCCTATTTAGAAAAAATGCAATATTAAATCGTCCATTTCCGTACAGCAAATGTGAGATTTCTTGACGCCTGTAAAGTTCTGCCTTCTCTCAAACGCCTGTGTATTTTTTAAAATTTAAACGCACCATCATTAGATTAACAGTACCAGTTTGGTTTACTACTTTTTGTATCGTTTTCTTGACTCGTAGTTGGTTTTTAATATTTTAATCCTTTGTTGAAGGTAATAAAGTAATTGTACCATGGAAGATGCTATACTGTAAATTTGTTCTTGTCAATTATTCACTATTTCTTTGGTAAAATCGTGTGTAAAAAGAATAATATCATGTAATACAATTCATACATAATTTTACAGATAAATTGCCACTATTACTTCTATTGTTGTAACTTATTTTATTTCTCTTTTTCGAATTAAATGAATTATTTTGAAAAAAGTGGAAGAGGAAGCTATTATTATTCTCTTTCCCCTTACAATAATAGTTAATCATACTTATTAACATTAGGTACTGTCATATTTTAAAATTCGATTTAATTTCAACAGCCTTTTTTACTATCAGTGGCGGCGTGTCAAATAAAAGGAACAGGATGATAACTTGGGTGGATTCAGCGGACGCAAGATTTAGCTAATTTCTGTTATCAAATATAGTAAATGGGAAACCACAATGAAATGCCATTTGTTTGTTTATGTACGGGCCACGATAGCCCAGTGGGTTTGATAAGCTAACCTAACTGCGACCTGTTGTGCCTTCGGAGAATGGTGTCTTAATTTTTTTTAAGGCAACCCCTTCGGCACAGTCCCTGTTGCTTCAACTTAAAGTATGTCTAATATATGTGGAATGTAGCGTGAATTTTATGTTTTCGAATGTTGGATGTGTGTCCGCTATCTTTAAAATAAGTCAGCCCCTCTGACGCAAGTCACTTTTGGGGGTTCAGAACCTGGAGCTTGTTTGACACACGTGTCCTTGCGTGGCCGCCTGCACTTTAAGACTCATATACATACATCTCTTTAGAAATCCCTATTAGACAATTTTCGAAATAATTTTAAGGTTCTAAACAACTATAAACGTTATACAATGTGTGCATTTATTGTGGCATTACAAGGTAAGTAATACCAAATGACGGCGAGGATTGTGGCGATTTTGCAGAAAAAATTGCTTTATTTCGTTAAAACATCCTAACAGTTTCTGCTACTCTTTACTTTGAACCGCTACTGATTGTTCGTAAGTATAGCTGCCACAAACTTAAATTTCAAGTAAATAATTATACTTATCAGATACATATTGATTTTCAAGATGGTACGCGTATGGGAACCAGCTAAAAAATCAAGTTTGCATTGTGTTACCCTAAATTTTTGTGCTTGCAAATTGTGAGAAATCACGTTTTCGAGAGGTTTATAGAAATCTGTAACGACAGTGGTCATTGACGTACCCGATATCTCCTTCGTACTTTTATATTGTCCTTCTGATAGCAGGGAACACGCCGAAAACTGTTTACTTGTTTGTCGGAAATATATATATTAGTTGTTATTGTAATCTTAATAAAACTAATAAATAATATGCCACTTAATTAGATTAAATTAAATTTTGTTAAAAGTTAAAACACATTCTGCCGACACTAATTACAAATGTGTCAACTGTTAGCTATTAAAGCTATTAAAAAAAAAGACCATCATCTGTCTTGATTTTTCACCAAAAAAATATATCTTGCCATTAGTGGGTTTTACCACAAAAATAAATCGCTAAGTAGGTAAATTTGTGCATACAAGTAGTATTTTATAGACAGAATAAAATAAAAAAAGTTTGCAGAGGGTAAAGTCCCGGCGTTGCCTTAAAAATCACTAAATGAGGGGGTGGTTTATTTACTCGACTCCATTTTTTAATTATATCCCACTAAGTATTTGAAACTTTAAGGCAAAAAACTTATTTTGGATCTTTATCCATTATATATCCAGAATGAAATGTCAGGAAAAAAATAATAAATAAATTCTTATGGAATTAGTTACTTTATGCATTTGTTTATGATATGACATAAAGCAAATACCTTTTAAAATTGACGACATAAAATGAGGCGGTACTTTTTGTAATTTCCCAATTTCGCAATCTTTCAGCAATTATAAATTAAATATGCTGCATAGTATTCAGAAGTTAACATAAACAAAGAAAAAAAGTAAACTAAAGGTGTATGCACATTTCGATGATGATTATTTTATTTTATTGAAGATTTCAGAGTTTATCAAAAAATATTTCAAGAGGAATAATTCAGAAATTGGCGTTTTTTTCATATAGTCCATGTGATTCGTGTAAATAACTAAAAACCTTCTGACTCTAAGAATAAAGATACCTACCTGAATATAAGTAAATTTAATATATAATACGCGCTTTCTACCTAGTTTTATTGACAAAAGAAATTGGTTTCGAATAGGAGGGAAAATACTGAAGCGAGTGTCCTCGTGTACCAGCTCAGATCCGGCACTTGTGGCGCTGCGCGCGCTCCATGCGCATATTATAATTTTGGATATGTGCGTGCAAGAAGATGTCAGCGGTTAGTTTTATTCGTATTGAAATATTTTAATTTCGATGATTATGTAATTGCTTATGTTTAATATAGTATTATTTAAACTAAATATGTTTGTTGCAGTATAGAAATATCCATAAATAATTACAACTCTTGTTATCATTTTTTAATGGTCGGTTAAAAAAATTTCCCACCATGCATTATTTTAAAAGTTATTTACGAAAAACGCCCCATTGTTACGACGATTTTCAAGTTGAAGCCTGTGCAAACGTTTTTATTTTATCATATCATCACATATCCTAAGACCTAGTGGAAAGCGAAAAATAATTTGAGTAGGTAACTAATTAATGCGGGTTTTAATGATTTTTATTATTTGAAAAATGTACTAATTAGTAATTAGTCAAAGAAAATAATTTAAAAATAGTTGTTTTTATTTTTGGATAAAATGCTACCACGATGTACAATATAAGTACCGAGAATCTTTGGCATGCACTTTTAAGTATTAATATTATGGATATTAAGATTTAAATTACAATAATGTCAATTTTGTAAAGAAATTTGCGCAAAATTACTCTTATTATCATAAAGTCCCTGTTGTGATGGCAAATTGAGATTACTCTATATTTAGACTTCGCAGTGTCCGTAATAATTTAAATGCATAGGTTTATTCATTTAAATATATGTATTTCATGTAAAATATGTGTATTTCGACGGTGTGTGAGTACAATGGAATCGTATTAAATTATACCAGTCCAGATATTTTAAATCGTTTATTCACCAACTGACGTCAAATTACACGAAGAAAACAGTCAATAAACTTGGATTTTAGACACGATCAAAGGCCTTTCTTAGACCCGTATAAATTGCATCAACTCGAAGTAATCGGCAAGCATATCACAAACAATTTTAGGATTAGAAAAGGTATTACCATTAAAGTTCAGATGTTTGGTTACAGTATTGTTCCTACACTTACTATTTACATATTTCCAAAAATTTTATATTGGACAAAAAATAGGATTGTGATGAGTGAAAAAATTTCATGTAGTCGTTGTTGATTTGAGATTTAGTTAGTGATCTTAACTCTTTATATTAAATATCAAAATAATCTTTATTTGCGTTCTTATGTTAATTATATATTCTATTTTTACATTTGAAAAGCTATTTTTGTTTGAAATGAATACCAACAAGCTAAAAAAACTACATTTTGATATGCTTTTATCCCTGTTGGGACGATTCAGTACATTTCCAGCAGAGGGTCGTAAGATGACTCAGTACATTTTGACATGTTTTATTTTTCTTTTTTTTTTTGCATTAAAAGTTACTAAAGTAACATTTTGAAATGCAGAAAGAGCATAGGTTCTATTTTTATTTAGTAAATGAAAATCGGTCAAATATTTATAGGGATAGAATTTTCTCCGGTATGATCTTAATTTTTCTTTGGTTTGGACACCTATAGATAATTTTGTGTATAACTAAAATAGAGACTTTTTCGAGAAGGCGCGATATCAAAATCTGTTTCATAGTAAAACCTGTTTTGTTTTGCATTCGTGTGTTTCTTTTACAATGGGTACAATGAAGGAATTGAAATTTATTCTTTTCTGATTAAACTTATTTAAAATATCAAAATTTTACAAAAGATGCAAATTTATCATAATCAGTTTTTCTAATTTATAAAGTTGGAATTATTTTAGCTACAATAATTGAAGCTTAAAGCCTACTTCGCGCCACTCCAAAAATTTAACACCATTACTTAACCAAATAAGGAAATGAATGATGCTATTTTAAATATAACATTACATTATTTTTTGGCACCTATGTCGCACGGAGAATTTATCAATTTGTAATATTTAAAAAAATAGTATTATGGAATGCATCTTCGTAAATAACTCGTTTATTTTTAATTTTTGGAGAAAACTCTATTTCAGATTTTTTGTCCAAAAAGGTCCGTGCCTTATACTAGTTATACAGATTGATCGACGGAATACTTAATTTTCGATTCTTATTAGGAAACTGTTAGGTATTTGTAGAATTTATAAAAAAAAACAAAATTTCCAGGATTTGTAGATTCGCTTTTGTTTTGTCAAATTTCTCACAAACGTCACCTAATAGCCCTAATCGAGCCCTACAATCGCCATTTTTGCAAATCAAGATCGGACCTTCGGTTCGGGAGTTATTAATTTCTCTGGAAAATCATACTCGGCCCTGGAAAAAATACTTGCTGTCAACGGATTCGGGCAGCTAGCAAAAGGCTTCATTTGTGACCGCGTACCTTTAATCCCACCAAGTCTCATCAAAATCGATCAATATCCTGGACAGTTATCGTGCTTCCTAGCCCGATTTCGAGAAAACCAGTTTTTTGCAAAAAAATTTCGTTTTTATTTGTTTTTCGACATAGTCTGTGATATACTTATTTGTAGAGCGTTGCCAGCGGCACCATTTCTTTTTTGTTATTCAATTTCTCCAGAAAAACTCGAAACATCTATATAGAGTACTTTCGATTTCCGAACGGAGCCGAGCTTCCGACGTTAAGGTTTTCTAAAGGCCTCCTATTAACCACCCAAGTTTCATCGAAACCGACGAACGGACGAACGGAATTTTCTAAATTCGCTCTCGAATCAATAGATAATATCCCTTTCATCCGACGTTTTTTTCGGGTTTCGATGGTCCACCGGAAAAATGCAAAACCTATAGTACGTTTTTTTTCAAAATGTAGTAACAAGTATTAATTACCATTGTTAATGAATCGCTTATAGTACAGGTAAATTAGCCACTTTGGGTAACAAAAATTAATAAATGGATGATCTCTGGGATTTAAGTAGGTAATAACCTGAAGAATGAGATGATGCATTCTTTGCACTTCCAAGTTCCGGAAAAATTCAAAAAAATTTGGAAAAACTCTTTGATTTTCGTTTTTTTCTTGCTCTAGCGGCCAAAATAATGAAAATAAAGAAAAAAGTTCCCAACTCGTCTCTTTCTCTATAAAAAAGGTCATTCTTGTCTTACTCAAGCTGTTTAGAAGATAAATCGTGTTTTCTACTCATAGTTTTAAGCCACTTCGAAATGCGCGAAGAATGGGAATTCTCCGGGAGTTTCGTATGACTGGGCTTATCGATCTACAATTCTTACTATTCAGAGCCCCTAAAAAAATTAAAATAACATAAAATGTAGAGAAAAGTCTCAGTTTTAATGTGGAACTAATCACAAAATTCATAAAAAATTTTATCATAGAGAAAAAAATACTTTGTACGGTTGATCCACAGATTTATTTATATCTTTGCCGGGAGTCGTTAGAATGATAATTCATTTTGCTTAGATATTCTTATATAATGATATATTAATCCAATTAACATTTTATCGCAATTACTTTTGTTGCAAAAATATGCCTTGCGATCAAAGTAGAGGGTATATTTCTCATCGATCAATCACCTCCAAATTTTGCAGTTCAATTCGCTATATCTTAATTAATAATAATAGCACAGTCTTAATTTTCAAATTATAAGTACAATAAAACATTTGAATGACTTTAGAGTTTTTTTTAAATGCGTGCAGTACTTTTTGAATTTGTCTACATTATTCATACATGTTCAGGATATGCACAATTATACAGTGAAACATATACAACTTATTTGTTTTCTAACATTCTTCAATGAAACTTTCACGAAATAAAGGTTAAAGTGCGTGGAATCGAATCCCTGTAGTGAGAAAGCACCCATTGTTACGGGAGAAATAGGCAGGATGCATAAAATTCAAAGATATAAATAAATCAACTGATAAACTTTTTCTATATGATAAAAATTTGTATGAATTTTGTGATTAAAAGTGAATTATTTATTATTTGTTTGCTTATAGTAATGAAACATATATTCTTTATAGGATTTTGCAAACAGTGGAAAGAAAAGCTATCTATGAGAACTAAAGGAAAAACTATATATATAAATATTAATGAATTCTTTGCATTCTTTCGATAACCTGACTTCTGGTTATGCTACCAAGTGAAAATTCTTATCAGCCATTCTCATTTTAACACTAGCATCCAACCTAGTCCCCTACGGCTAAGCAGGCTAAACTAGTATCCACATGATCCCCTACGATATGTAAATTCAGTTAAAAATGAGAACAAAGGCCTGAAATTAATTTATTTACGTACCTTGTCTTTAAAAATTTTTCATTCTAATGAATTACATTTTCATAAAATCTCATTCAGTTTCTTGGAAATGCTTAGCTTTTGAAACGTTTTTCGTCCTTATTGTTGACTCATCAGAAAAGCCCAAAGCCACTCATAACGATGTTCCATGCAAAACTAAGACAATATCCATGAACAAGTTTAAAATAATTATAATTTTGACATTGACTGATAAAAAACAACAGATCTACACCTATGTATTATCTAGAGCAAGAAAACCGAAAATCAAAAAGTTTTTCCAAATTTTTTTGAAGTTTCCCGGAATTTGGAACTGTAAAGAATGTATCATTCCATTCTACAGATTATTACCTACTTAAATCAGGAGAAGGATCACTTTTAGTAATTTTTGCGAGGTTTTTACAAAATTGTGCCTTCATTGCCGGTATTATTAGGAATATATGTGTCTATAGCAAAATTTAGCACAAAATATAACTTTTCACTGATAAGATTTACATCTGGACTAGTTTGAAACATAACATACCAGCTTAAAGTTTGAAAATAATCATTTATGCTGTTATAGTCACCTTTTTTAAGTTGTGTCTCCACCTTGTATCATCAACAAATCAATTTTCATCTATTTGTTGACTGTATCCTGCTTTAAACTAAAAAGTGTTTATGCAGTAAAATGCTGAATTTAACGACATAAAATGCAAATTAATAATTAATTTATTATCATTATAGCCCATCAATGTACAATTCTGATGTATTTCATATATCACAAACACTTAATTTAGTGTTTTTGTTAAGATATATAAAAATGTATTTAACGTTGTGAAGAATACCGGATCAATCCCTCGACGTAGGGGTTTCCAGAGGAACAAACGCGTATGTATAAAGCTCCAAAGGGTTGTCTTACGGCATCTCCTATGGGCCATCCGAGTCATCCATCAACTATTCTTATCCGACGACAGCTTAAGGTGTCACTTACCCCTCCCACACATTAGTGTATTACTGTGGTGCTACCATCCGTAAAGCTTTTAGATACATCAGATAAAGTACCTCGAGCCTGTACTAAAAAAACCTCCATATTCGACCAGACAAAATTATTATAAATTATTTTGTTTCCTTACTTTGTAAATAGGTGGCAGGATCTTTTGCTGGATTAAAATAAATGTTTCGAGAAATTGTGAGGCTCGAAGTAAAAAGTATGTCTTGTATGATAAATGATAATATATTTATTTTTGTATAATAAGCAAAATAAACGATATAACTTTTTAAAGACGGTTCCATTTTTCCACGCTTTGTAGTGGCTTGTAAATCTCCATTTATTGCAATAGTTTAAACAATAATCACAGACAGGTGTCAAGTCACAACAATTGGAAATTCAAATTCAAATTCCTTGAATAATAACATAGGTGGACCTCAAGGAAGTATCCTTGATTAATTGATTTGCCGGCGTACGGTAGGCATTGCTGCCACTTCCAGATTTTCAATCTGGATATTTTTATATACCGCCGGACCGGCTCCATACGCCGATGGATATGTAACATGCTTTTATTTATTACCCGTTCCACAGGTGAATAGTTATTTACAGTAAAGTCGAATAAAAAGTTAAATCTGCAAAAAATAAAAAAGAGATCTAGGAGAACATTTGGGACGCACTGCATATCAAGCAGACCCCCAACCACTTTGATCTGAGAAATATTATTGTATTCGTAATTTTAATTTTAAGAAATTCAATTTGGTTTAATAACTAATAAGGATTAATAAACTATTACTACTTATAAGACTTATCTTTTTCGTCCATGTGCATATGTTGACAGCTCCCCTCTATGTTCTGTAGGATTCTCACACTATTTGCATTGTTTGTTTTACCCTTCTTAGAAACCAGCTTGTTGTTATTTATGGTGCACAGTTTATATTATATTGCCAAATATTTGTGTTCCTTTTTCAAGTGGTTTATATACGCTTTTAGGTGATGCCATATTCAACCAGTATATCTTAATCAAATATCAATTATATGATACAGCCAGAATCATGCTAATTTATGTTAATTAATGTCCATGCTTTAATTCAACACAATTTCGTTCGACTTCTGACAGTTTTAACCGAGTTTATTCGAGGTTTCGTTGGTGCTACACAGATGTGCCTGCCTCCGACGCCATTTGAAATCGAACCCTAGGTTTACTTCAAGGAAGTATTCTTCATATTTTATTATTCATTATACAGGGTGTTTCATGAGGAATTGTACATACTTCCAGACGCGGTAGAGGACCACTTGGGTATTCAGGAACGGCCATCTATAAAATTAACAGACATATGCTACCACCCTATTTTTGTTAAATTAATTGCTTATAGTAATAATATACATAATTATAGTGCAATAAATAATGAAAATTTCCATGTAATCAGAACGGGTAGCAAGCAATCAATGAACTCTATTTTTAAAACGTTTAAATGAATTTAAACTGCCAGTTTACAAAAAAATAAAAGTGCTGAAGATTATTATGGAAGGAATAGTAATATAAATGTACAAAGGAATATATTTATTTACAAGTTCATAAGTCTATGTACGTTTTGTATATAGTGAGCACGTAAAGGTTGGAATAAATTCAGTAAAATAGTTACAAAACAAGTGACAGAAATTCACTCAGACCCGGCAATTTTTAACTGCATTTCTCAATCTGTTTATTTAAAAAAAATTCTGCAAATATTTTTTAAAAGTTATGACGTCATCGCCATTTTATTAAAAATGGCAACCCCCTTTTTTAAAATGTCATTTGAAAGAGCACCTTTTTCTGCATACAGTACGTTAAATACTAGGGAGTATTGCATGTCGAAATAATCGAAAAAAAAAAATCTTAACTACTTATAACAATGTAATAAAACAAAAATACAAGAATTTAAGAATACAGCAAAAAATAATTAGATTAAATGTTCAAATTGCGCGCCATTTGCTTCTTGACAATGTCCAAGTCGAAACTGAAATTCTCGCAAAACGTTAATAAATGTTTCGGGTCCAATTCTTCCAATTTCGTAATCTGTCTTGTAAGTCTTCAATATTGTTCGGTCTATTAAAATAAACTTTGGATTTATGGTAACCCCATAAAAAATAATCCAATGGGGTTAGGTCTGGAGATCTAGCTGGCCATTCTATTGATCCGCGTGTCCTAATTCATCTGCGTGGGAAAATTTCGTTTAAATTATGCACTATTACCGAATAATGTGGAGGTGCGCCATCCTGTTGAAACCATATGGAATTTTCCGGTACATTCGGATTTTCACCATTTGGATACAGTGCGACAAGTTCTGGAATTATGTTTTGTTGGAGCAGCTCCAAATATTTTTCGCCAACTAATGAACCTTGAATAAAAATAGACCCAATATTGTAGTCCCAATTCCAGCCCACACGTTAACTTCCTGTGGAAACTAAGCATGGGCCTCCACCATCCAGTGTGGATTTTCACGTGACCAATATCGACAATTTTACCTATTCACAGTGCTATTTAAACAGAAGGTGGCCTCGTCAGAGAAAAGTACTCGACTTAAGAAATGTGGATTGATATTACATCGTGCCATCACGGTTTTGCAAAAATCTACTCTGCAGTCGAAATCATCTTCGTTGAGCTCTTGAAGTAAATTCATTTTATATGGGTGCCATTTATTCTTCTTCAAATATTTTAAAACAGTCGACTGACTAATTGAATGTTCTGCTGCGACTTCGCTACTTGTGAGGATTCTCCTCCATTGTCAGTAAAACATCTAACTATTTATTTTCTGAAATTGTAGGACGACCTTTCGTGAAATTATCTCTGACATTACCACAATATCGAAACATTTTTTCTATTTTGCTAACAGTTGATTGTATAATAGGTCAATTTATTAGTATTTACCATTAAATAATTCACAAACCATAGTTTGTGTTCGGGACTTGCCTCCAGAGCCAATCATTATCAAAATTTCAATTCGTTCTGTCTCACTTAAACGTTGCATTAACAGCATGTTCAATACGATATCACAAGTAAATACTAATGGGTGGGCCTAATCCTTTCAGCGTGGTGAGGCTAAAATAATTTAGTGAACTGTATTTAGGTATAATAAAATAAAATAATGTGTCGGAAATTTACACAGTAACTATAGCGTTCTGCGGGGTAAGGGACTATTGTGTTACTTACTATCATACTACTGTCTCTATGCGGGTCGCGCTCGACCCACACGGCGTTACAAAAACTAGCAAAAAAAAACTTCTTAGTATTAGTCTAGGCGCGCACGGGTGACTTTTGTCACGCAACTGTTTTGTCACCTACCTCGAAATCCATCGAGTCTTATGGAGATGCGCTCACGAGCGACGTGACTGTCACGTCGCTTCGTGAGCGCATCTCCATAAGACTCGATGGACTCCGAGGTAGGTGACAAAACAGTTGCGTGACAAAAGTCACCCGTGCGCGCCTAGCCTTACCATAAAGAATTCAGAGCATTTTTCTAGGTATAATACTACAAGGCGCGTAACCGACTAATGTGTTAGAGCCAGGTCTGCGTTGTTAAGTAAATGAAAAAAAGCGTAAACACAAAAAAGTGTAAGTTGTAAAAAATTAGACGATAAGTAATGAATGTATTGAAACATATTCTTTATAGGATTTTGCAAACAGCAGAAAAATAACTATCTATAACTAAAAGAAAAACTTTGTGTAAAAATATTAACGAAATCTTTGCATTCTTTCGATAACCTGAATTCTTGTTATGCTAGCAAATTAAAATCCTAAAATGAATTTTTCTAAATTCTTATTTGACAATTCTCATGCTAACACTAGCATCCATACAGTCCCCTACGGCCGTGCAGATTAAACTGGTATCTACATAACCCCCTACGATTATGAAGATTCAGTTAAAAATGAGAACAAAGGCCTAAAATGAGTTTATTTTTCTACCTTGTCTTAAAAAAATTTTCATTCTAATGGATTACATTTTCATGAAATCTATCATTCTGTTTCTTGGAAATTTTTTCAGCTGTTTGCAAAATCCTATAAATAATATGTTTCAATATAGTTATAAGCAAACAAATAATAATTCATTTTTGAACAAGTAATGAATGTGTTCTATTAATGTTAAATGTTTTTTTCTCGCGTCATGCAATACTCCCTAGAATTTAATGTACCGTATGCAGAAAAATATGCTCTTTCAAATGACATTTTAAGAAATGGGGGTTGCCATTAAAAAAATGACGATGACGTCATAACATTTAAAAAAATATTTACAGCACTTCTTTTTAAAAATACGCAGATTGAGAAATGTATTTAAAAACCGACGGGTCTGAGCGAATTTTTGTCACTTGTTTGGTAGCTATTTTAATGAATTTATTCCAACCTTTACGTGCTCACTGTATGTATATTGAAATTTAGAAAAGTAATTTGTATATTAGATAATTCGTTTAACTCTTGTCATTAGATTCAGTATCAGCTATTTTCAAAATACCTAACCACCTAATTTATCACTATTAACCCCAGCAGAACAAAATATTGATTCAATTTATACCCCATATGGGTCTCACGTATAAATAATGCTCCAATATGAACGCACGTTGGCCATTGGGGAACATATTGCGATTTTAAAAAATCACTATTAATTAATATATGTTTCGAGTTAGGAAAAATACTGACACCTGGTTTATTATTATATACTTTTTATTTGCTTTTCAGAGGGATTTCGAACTGTCGCAATCTTATTGAATAAAATTCCACGCAAGGTTGTTATTTGAGGCATTAAAACTTCCTTATACATCATACATGTTTTCACATTGTTATTTTAAATCCACCCTAACCGATGCCGGGGCGACACACAATGCTGAGTAAATAACCTGAAGTTATTCGATTTTATACCATAAACGTTTTTATTCAGAATTTTTAGTTCCCCTGCGTATTCATTTAAAAAACATCAAAAGAAAAGTAAAAGCATTTGAATTAGATAAGCTTGACGAAAGAATATAGAATTTATGTGTTTTGAAGTTCCCCCTAGTTCATTAAACGCATTTAGTTATATGTAGCCTTAACTGTTTTATCTATATTGAGTACGAGGTACTTTTGGAAAACTATAGTGTTTTAATTGTCATACTCAACTAATTTTTGCCATTTTTTTTGTCTTAATTTTTGTTGAAATGGCAGTGATAAATTATCTATTTTTATTTCATCTTAATTTTCTATATTTTCTTAAATTTTCTCTATTCAAGTTGTTTCTAATTTATTCTGTTCCAGTTACTTTCCTAGGAGTGATGAATCACTAACCATTTTATATTTCTAGCAAATATATAAGTATTTTACTTTTTTGAACTAAAAATGCCTGTGAATTTACCTACTAACCTGGTCAATGCGTTATTACAGTCACTTTATATCGCCAAATATAACAATGTCCTTAAATAAAAATATCCTGATACATTTTTCCACAGAATATGGAGGAACATAAAATACAAGTTCAATTTAGTTCGAGTCTCAATTCACGGAGGATCGGGAGAACCCTCATCAAATCGGCTATAAACCGCGAACAATTTTTGACATATAGAAGGGCAAATCCCTAGGTTTTAGAATAAAATTCACATTTCACACACCGATGTCTACCACATATGAATAAAAAATATGCCGGTATATAGATGTCTATTATCTTGTATAAATTTTAAAGCGGAATAAATGTAGTTGGACATGTGGGGGATGTAAAATTTTATATACTAAATTTGATTTTAATAATTTAATTATTGGGTAGTGGGAGGTTATTTTAAATGATATATCTTAGAAAGTTAATTAGGTGTCTTTGCAAATTTTAAATTCTCTTTAATTGTGCAGATAATACTTGATTATGGTCTAAAACACTTGAATTTTGACAATCAGTCGAATAATACCTTAAAATAAGCCATTTTAATGTTGAATTATTGCGCCAAAACACTATAATTTCACTGTGCACTCATGACGCCGTACAGTGGGGGATTTTGCTCCCCTTTTTTTTAAAACTCTATCATTACACAATTACATCCAAAATTCACCTCTTAAATACACCCCCAAAGAGGGTGTGTAATAACTAATTTGCATATATATGATTATTTTACCTCCAGAAATTGCCCAGGGATCTTTTTCTTAAATGCATTAACCTTTAAAACGATTTTGAACATTTTTTAAATAAATTTTCCTTAATTTAGGGTTTGATGAGGGGTTGTACGTGATAGTTTATGAGAAAGTGGCAATTGCACGTCAAAGAGTGAAACTTTTCAACCATTTTATGCCCAACCGCATCAAAATCCGTTCAAAATTGAGCGACTTTAGGTCTTTTTTCGACAGGCACACCCCCCCCCCCCCCCCCAAATAAAGTAAAGCAAGCCTTCTCTTTGACAAAAAGTAGTAACAAAATTAAAAACTACCGACAAATTCTCGTTGGGCAAGAATAATCATATGCTTGTTGCAAGATAGCCATTTATTTAATAAAAATTGTAAAAAAAAAATATTTACGTTTTTAAAAATTTCCCAGAAAATAAAAACATTAATTATTATAAAAAATACTGGGTAACATGAAAAAAAGCAAATTTGACGAAAAATAATTTGCTCACACCGAGGATCGAACCCGCCACCCCATTGCGCGTCAACTCTTATTATTTTCACGTTGTGGGAGAGATTTTTTTAAGGATCAAAAACGCGTATAACTCTTCAGAGATTGAATATTTTTCGTAGAGCTTTTTGTGGTTGATGGAAAAACTTGTTAGCTTTTATTTGCACTGAACCTCGTGTCCAAAAAGTTGTTAATAAACAAATTAGAGCCTCTCACGCAATATCACTTTTATTTCCGGTTCCGGTTAATCAATCAAGTCCTTTCTGGTCTCAAAATGTTCCTTTTTCCAAGCGCTTTCATATGCATAAAACCCCATTTCGATACGCTTACCCAGAGCCGAGATATTCCATTTGTTAATTTGCAAAATTAATTTAAACTTTAAATAAACAAAAGCAAAAAGTTGCATTGGGGCAGACTTCTATGGGGGTTATGTCCGACATCAATATTTATCGCTTAAAGTTGGTTTGAAGTCGATCAAACTTCCGAAAAAAAAGTTATTTGCTAATTAACAAATTATGTCAATTGTTTAAACAATCAAAAAGTATTGAATATATCGATGGGGCCAAAAAGAATATGGGATATTCTTTGGCATAAAAGGCATGTTTTTTGGAAAAAAACAATATCCTGACCTCATTAGTTTCGGAGTAATAAATTTGTTAATTAAGAATTTTTTATTGGCTATCATAAATGAACGAGTCGACAAAATGAGTTATGCCTGGCGCCAAACGACGCGTAACGAAAATATCTCGGATACGTCAAACCGTTTTCATTTTATTAAACAAAAACGAAAAAAAAAAATTGTTTAAACAATTATTTGATCATGAAGCTCGCGGTTTAGGAAAATTTTTCATAGGAAAATCTGTCCTATAAGAACCCGTGGCTAACTCAAATGGTATAGAAAATTTTTGGGAAAAATCCCAGGCAGACTCGCCTATTATATTATTCACAGAAATGAAAAGTATATTTTGTATTTACCAGACACGTTTCTAAACCCGTATCGCTCGAATTCTGAACTTTCAAAAGTTGGATTGAAATTCAGACAATTCGTTTAGCTAGGGGACACATTCCATTAGTAAAAAAACAATCAGTAAATTAATAAGCTATTAAACATTTTGGGCGACTCTCCAGCATTGATTCTCCAGAATCCTTTCATACTTTGGCCGCATCAACCAAAGGGGACAATATAGAACCGTAGTTAATTCAGGGAAAACTAGATTAGAAGAGACGAAGAGTACGACCTCCAAAACCCTGGGGCTGATATCACTGAAGAACTGGGAAAGAGCTTTGAGGTCGTGCGCCTAACAGACAGTCCTGACAGATGACGTGAGGCTGTCAGACGTGCTATACAGAAAAGGAAGATAACTAGTTGTTGCTAATTTTTTGGAAGACAATGGAATTGCAAGAGTAACATAGCCTTCTTTATTACCAGACTTGAACCCCGTTGACCTCGTCACGGTCATACGACCTCGTCACGCTTACCTTTAAACTAAATTAAATAAAACACAGTCGATATAGCAATATTTTCCTGAAAGTTGTATGTACCTAATAAACAACAGTTTCTTGATTCGATTCAGGAGTAATGAGTTTCATTTGATGTTGGGCTTTAGGGACTACCTTAATTGATCTTCACTAAATATGATTTAATATTCAAATAGGAATAAGATTAGTTAGAATATAATTTAAACCTAAAAATTAAAGAACGTAAACGCAGTTATTTTATAGGTACGTCGCCATTTAGGTACAACGCTAAAAAAATCTGCGTGGAACAAAATTATGGATTAAGATTATAGATGGTTGCAAGTATTTATAGACCGAGTTCTCCAAAAAGGTTTTCAACCTGATCCTCCTTTATGTAAGGAATATTTTCTACGCTTTCTCTATATTCGGCTATGAAAACATGACGTGCCTGCTTGCATATGTCCAGGCCAACTTGGAGCTCATGGACGTTTCATTTTAAGGGTTACAAAATACCATCAAAGTAAGATCTGATACTAGAGGAAACAATATGTAACACAATTGATGTAATTAATAATCGTGTAATTACATACAGGGTGTAATCGGTTTCATGTCATTAGGTAATGGGGACCGACTAGACAAACAAAAAACCTTTATGACTTTTCCCTCTAGGGGCACTTTGAAAAAAACTGATCTAGGTAAACATATTTAATATTATGGTAGACAACTATTGAGAACCACTGCTTTTCTTGGTCGATGGACTTGTACTTCCCAATTATACAACTTTTAAATTGTCATAAAAAAGTGCTCGCCGGCACACGCGGTGTCAGAGGATCATCGACCGCCTTTGATGGACCGCCTCAACTGAACTGAGGCAAGTATAAAGAGGTAAATAATTCGTTCTGTCTTCGTGCAAAATTGCAAGCAAATAATGACCATAGAGGTTTAAACAGAGCATTTCTTTACATGTGTGTTTTTTAATTTGGAACAAAATATTGGATTGTTTATAATTTAGAAAATTTTAATGTGGTTTATTAACATTTGTAACATAAATGAGTGTCCTGGGTTAAAAGCTTACTACCTACCTAAATGATTCAACATCCCTGCATCTGTATCAATACACAGTTCGGTACGTCGAATTAAGTACATACGCACTTCGTTCAACACTAAACTATCAACTAACGTTGTCAATAAAGAAAAATAAAATAAAAACTTGGTACAAAAGCCAAAAAGGAATACAAAAAGAACGAACAAGTAAGTTGTGTCTGTACGTAATTAAGAATTTGACAACTTGAACGGTAAGTCAATAAAATAAATCTTAACTATAAATACACAATGACGCGAAATTCAAAAATAACAAAAACAACGAACGGCGGGTTGGACGTGTGCACAGAACGAAACACCGACAGTAACTAAAATATTGCACAAGGGAGAGTTAGAGTATAGTTTATTTTTTTTCTCCAAAACTATGAGCTTTAGACCCCATCTTATATAAGGTTTTTTTGTTTGTCTTGTCGTTCCCTAGCACCAGTTTTTTTTAATGACATGAAACTAATTACACCATGTATAAGGTTTTTTTCTGACTTGTCGTTCCCTACCACCAGTTTTTTTTTAATGACATGAAACTAATTAACTGTATTTTAGGTTTTTATTTATAGTTTTCGGTTTATTAAGTATAAACAGTGCTTAATACTTTAATAATATTCCTCTTATCATTTTGCATCATCATCAGATATGCACAGTTTCTTAGTAAACTTCATTTTCAAAATTTCTTTCGTTGTCGGTGGGACATTCTTAATTAAGTCACCCATTAAATAAAAAAAATAAAATTATACTATTTTAGGTGTTAATATGACCAACAAGCAGAACAAAATCACATTTCGTCTATAATTTTTTATCAAATAAGAATGTTTGCTAGTACGCCAATGTAAATGGTGAGCTTTCGTCGTCAAGATCGTGTCGTGTTATTGATGGTTTCTCCATAAACCCCGCACTCGCAACGTCCAAGGGATATAAAAACTTTTTAAAATAATGCCGCTGGTGTCCGGAAAAATGGCTGGCATTATCTCAACTCGGCAGGGGATTATTTTAAGTTTGGACGTTGTCTCTTGTGTCGAATAAAATGGAGATCCTGTGACGGAACCGAGGAAATAACGTCCACTAGCACAGTTCACCGTTATGAGGCACGGGTCGATATTGAGATTTTCTTTTGTACATGTAATTCTTTGAAAAGGTTAAGAGTAACAAATAGATTATACCACCCTTAAAAATAAAAATGCAATTTTCAGGGCTTACTTTGTTCAAATAATAATAACGAGTAGAAATGGAGTCGAGCGTGGCCAACGGCGATTCTCAACCGGCGAGAATGCCTCTCAAACATATCAGTGTTACCATAACATCTTTACAAAATTATCTGAAAGTCACATACCTAAAATAAAGTAATTACAGAAAAAATAACAATAAAAATACCAACTAAAATAAAATTGGTTCACACAAGGGCTACACGAATGAGAAATCAGAATCTGTTAGATGCTTTATCTACAATGAAAATCAGGATTCTCTGAATGTATGTAAGCATTTAGAAAAGGCATAAATAAGAAGACTAAATGATTAAAAAAGACAGCAAATGTTAATTATATGCCTGATTCTGAAAATAAGCTAAAAGCAATTTGAACAATAATTAAGTTTGAAAGAAGAAAAAATCAAAACTGTGATAACAATCAGGAACCTATTTTGACTGATGAAGAGTACCTTTTGGCAAATATAGGATTAAATGTTGTTGCCCAAATAAAATCATCTAATCCATCTGATGAATTGCTGAGAAATCACATAATAGACAAGTCTAGGTCTACATGTTTGGAAGAAGTGGATGAAAATGCGATAAAAATAATAATGAAAGACAGATGTATTCAAGAACGTATAATTCCCGATGAGCTGAAATATGCAAAAATTATTTCAATATAAATAAGAAAAGGGGCATTAATACCCTCAGTAACTATAGACCTATCTCAATTTTGCCAGTCATTTCAAAAATATTTAAAATAATTCTGAAGAACAGATTAATGACATTTTTCAAAAAATGCAAAATACTAAATAGCAGTCAACATGGCGGGTACCGTAAAGGAAAATCAACCATCACAGCTCTAATACAAGCAGTAGAGACAATAACGGAGGCGTTCGATACACAAGAAGTGTCAGAAATAATAATGGTTTAACCAAGGATTTTGACACAGTTGATTATAAAGTTTTATTTTGTAAATTACACAATTATGGTGTGTGAGGAACTTCACATAAATTGTTCACGTCATATCTGACTAGTCGGTATGAGATAATATGGTGAAATAATAAAAAATCAAACCTCATCATAATTCAAGGTGTACTACAAGGCTCAGTATTGGGGCTGATATTATTCATAATATATATCAACGACTTACTCTTTAATAATGACAATAGTTATGGGGCTTGCTTATATGCAGATGATACCACTTCCATACCAAAAGGAAAACATTAACAACTGTCACAAAATATACTGCATGAAGCAAATATCTAAGTGCGAACTCGCTGACATTAAACAGAGGAAAACACAAAATACAATTTTATGTGCTAATGGGGATGCTGAGAACACGTCTTTAAAATTGTTGGGATTAACATTAGAGAGCAAGTTAAACCGGAAAGGTCATATTGGTGAGCTCTGCAAAAAACTTGCTTCAGCTATATACACCATTAAGATACTAAAAAAATAATGCCCCTACCTACCAAACAGCTAAAGTAGCCTATTTTTCAAATTTTCATAACATTGGAACATATGGAATACTCCCATGGGAAACAGCATCTCTCAAGCTTATAAAATTTTCATCCTACAAAAGAAGGCAGTTCAGCATTATGTGGTATGCCCCACAGAGAGAGCTGCTTTAAGATGTGTTCTCACTCATACACCTGTCAAGTGGTAAGCTATTCTAAAACTACGACTTTCCACTCTTCTACAACTATACGTTAATCTCTTTCATTCTTTTATACGGTTAAACTCGATATTAGGCCAACGTTTGTGTCCACTTAATTAACATAGCCATGCGACGCGTTTTGGCTGGTTGATCCGACACTGTTCATCCCTCGCTTCAAATCATCTTGATTGGTACGCTTCTCGTGACGCATAGGCCATAAACGCTGAGACATACTATACATACTACTCAGTTGCCTTACATAATGTGTACTAACATAAAGAAACATTAATATATAACTTTGAAAACCATCACTATATTACAAGAAATAGGGAACAACTACAAATTCCGCACCACCGATTAAATATAACGCAGCAGAGAGTGGACTTCTGGGGTCCAAAATTATACAATAAAATTTCTCTCGAGATAAGAAATAAAAATTTTAATGTGTTCTTCAATTGGGTGAAACAACTATTGACTGAAGTATTTTACACTTTGACTGAATTTCTGAAGCAATAGAGATTTGTACTGATTACTTGTATATTTTATTGTCTGTTTGTATATGTAGGGTACTTTTAATATGATTGCAATCTGTAATATATATATTTTTTACTTTTTCTTGTGACGAAGTATAATAGCTATTTTTATTTAATTTATTATAATTTATGTACAATGTTATTGACGTTTCTTGTATTATTCTCTTTACAGAATAAAGTGATATTAGTATTATTATGCAAATGGGCAATACTTTAAATGCAAAACGCTCCTAATAGTGACGGAAGGGGTTCAGAGGCACGCGCCCGTTCCTAAAATACAACCAGGCAAATTTAGTTGCAGTGTCGGTAGCATCTGCTCGTTTATCTAGTGCTCTTGAAAAATTACTCCATTTCGGACGGTAAGATTGCAATCTGTGGCGCCATCACATTATGCTCAATGCTCATCCTCGTTCGTGTTTCAAAGAGCACTCGGCCCGGACGTGCGTTTTTCGTCGGTAGCGACGATGATTGAGAGCGTCGTTTAAAGTGTCGCTAAAATTATGAAGACGACTATACCAACAAAACTCTGCAATATACAATGGCTTAGTGTTTCGTCAATCAAGTTGACATCATCAGGAGATGATAGAACTATACTTAATTTGGGAATGTATTATATTCAAGTGACCGACTGTTTTACATCTTCGAAGGATGATATTATCCGCTATGCAACTCCCGCCTAAAATTACATACCCTCTACGTATGCGCTGATATAAAAGCCGTATATTCGCTGTATTTCCCTGCAGAGATTCACCATCCAAATACTAATCACCCCTGACGTTGCTGCCGTTTCATAACGAAATACGGGAATAGGCAGACGTCTCTACGCTCGTTCCCAATAAACAATATCCAGTAGTTTATTGGGGGATACATTTTCTATTTGTTGTAAAAAAATCATAAGGATCGTTAAACAGAATTATTTTATATTGAAATAGTGTGTAAAATTTAGGGAATTAAATGTTTGAATTTAGAAGTTATTTTTGTCTTTCGAAAGGAGTACATAAGCGACATTGGCCGATGTAGACAGACAGGCATGATGAAAATATCGCTAAATCAAAGATAAATTAATTAAGCTAAATAATAATTTCAAAAAATATTAAAACAATTTTATATTTCCCACAAATCGATAGTAGATAATAAAGCAATATATTTGTTTAATACCTATGTAAACTAAATGAGAAGTATAGTTCTCTTCATATATGCAAGGCAAATAAAAAATGTCGGGGTTTTTGGTCTTTACCGCAAAGTCAAACGCACCGACACTTTTTTGTGCCTTAACTAAATGGAGGCAACTATCCTCTTTTTATCATGGAGTAATTAGATATTATACTTTTAACCCTTCAACATATTTTTATTCAGCTGTTCACATTATTACAGTTCAGTGTCTTATATAGAGGATTTTCATGGTAATACATCGACCACATCATATTCTCTCACTTGAAATAGTCAACGAGTTAGATATTAGCAACTTCTTTAACAGCTATTCTGTAAATATTGGCCAGCGCCTCTAGCGGCGACTGGACGAGATGAGGGAATTTATTGGCGAATTTTAAAAATGCGTCGTATAAAAAGTTATATGAATAGGCAAAAATCAATAAGAGCGAGGATAGAGAGCACTTTGCGGCGTTCTAGACGAGGATGGAGCAAAAAGTGCAGTAAAGAAGGCCATTACGTTATTAGCGCAGGGGCGTATTATGAAAAAAGATGGGAGCAAGCAACCAGCTGTTTTAATTTTGTACATAACTGTTTTTTCACCTTTTTTAGGGGTTTAGCTTCTATATAGTGAAAGAAAATATTGTGAAAAATAAGATGCAAAAGGTTTCATCATAATCGTCTGCCTACCCAGCTAGCACACTGACGTCAATTTGCCGTAATTTATTTGTCATGATTTACGTTATTAGTCCCAATATAACGACGTTCAATGTACGTCTAAACGACGGCTAATGTCACATCCTAATGACGTCATATCCTGACGTCACAGTCACGTTCAATATGACCTTAATTTGATGAATATGGTCCTAAATGAGAACCCGTTTCATACGTCATTTTGACGTACGATCAATACTGACGTCAACATAACGTTTAATATTACCTTGATTTGACGAATACGGGCCCAAGTAAAAATCATTGTTCACTTGAGAATATTATTTAACCTTTCGGTTTTTATTCATTTTGCGTTTTTATTAATTAGGAATGGTTTGAATATACATATATTATTAAAAATAGCACTGTAACAGAATTTTAAACACTTACCTTGAAAAATCCGTGAGCTGTGGGAGTTGAACCATCGGCCTCTCGGTTGGTAGTCCAGTACTCTTCCCTCTGGGCTATCGTCCTTCATGTAAATTTTACTTTAAAGAGTGTATTTATTACTTGCAGTTGAGTATCCGGTTTAAACATAATATTCCCTGCAATGGCAAATTTCTATAAAATACTTACGTTAAGCGAATAGTGAATGTTGTTCAATTAAGCAATGGATATTATGGGTGCTAAAAAATATTTAAAAATATTTTTTATTCACGAGAGAGAGTTGGATGTTTTAAAATTAAAACAAAAAAGTGAGTATTCTCTTAATGTAGATGGCAGCACTCCTATTTTGCGTTATGGTCAAAGATAATAGTAAATTTTCTAATGTTTGCTATAGTGGTGGTAGACTGCCATTTTAATCGTTTTTTTGTTTAGAAATTGTCTAGGAAACCGCCGCGGCGGTTGCTTTAACTATTTACATAGCCGCCGCGGCGGTTGGTTTGGTTACACACGTAACCGCCGCGGCGGACTATTTATTCTGTGCTATAGCGGTATTTTCCAGGTGGATCGCTGGCGTATGCGTAACGTTCTCGCGTTGGGGAGCAGCAGGTCCCGGGTTCAACTGCTGGTCACTGGACTTTTTTTTCTTCTTATTTTGTAACGATTGATATTCTTTTTCACAAATTCTTGTTGGATTTGACGGCAGAAATAATGTTTTCCTTCTTTTTCATATAATAATTTATTTCTTTCATGTGATTCTAGGTTAGGTTAGGTGGTTGGGTTAGACAGGTAGACAGAAAATAACACAAAATAATTCAATTTGTCTGCGCGGCGGTTCAATAAGTCGTGAAAAAGATCCGCCGCGGCGGATGCGCAGACACTCCCTTTAGTTTAATTCGCCCTGCGGTTTGAAATACATATATACAGATCATTATTAATCTGTGCATATATACATATACATACAAGGTTGAGGAAAATATAGGGCAGCGGTCAGCTACTGGATGTTAGACCTATTTCCAATAAGGTGGAAATAAAGATGTATACTGCAGTTGTGATAGAAAAGCAGTATAGTTTGTATTTAAATGTCATAAATACCTAGTAAAGGTAAAATAAAAATTATATGGCATGTATGCGGTAAAGATTTCACATGTAGCTGTGGTACCTACATATGCGATAGAGTAAGAACAAAGGAGTTATTGTGATTCAATGCAGCTAATATATAAAAGTAACTATTATAAAAGATTAAAATATAAAAAAGGTATTTGACCGTTTATATGTATTTATATAGGTATAATACCCAAAAACGTGACTTAAAAATGACGCCATAACAACGTTCAGCCTACGACGCCTCTGTAACGATCTAAAATGTGATGTAGCTTTGACGCCATTTTTAAATCCAGTGTATGACGTCAGAAAATGGCTCAAGAATGACGTTCTGTCAACGACGTCTTTGCGACATACTAAAATATGACGTCAAATACTGACCGCAAACTGACGTCTGAACACGGCAAATTGACATCAGTGTGCTGGCTGGGTACATACATACTTTTAATCATGTGCAGTTGGATCAACCATTTTGAATCCGTTATTTTAGATTTTCTATTTTTGACATCAGGTTGAGATAAGATACTTCGAAAAGACTTACCTACCTATTTTAATGCAATTCCAACGAAACATGAATTTTGTTCAGTTTTTGAGAGTTTAGTCCATTGTGCACTGGACGTAACGTCATAAAAAACTGCATAGGGGCAATCCCTGAGCAATAATGTTATATTGTTAGTAAGAATGAATTATTATTATAAATCTAAAACTGAGTTCCACTGACGTATTCGTCAAATTTGCCAATATATGCAGATAATAAAAAAAATTGTCTCCAATTTTTGATAACCTTGTACTATAGTCTGTTTTTAAACCAGGAGGAGCGTTTTAAATTTAACGCGCTAAATTATACATCTGTGATTGGACAAGCCCTTGCTAGTTTTACACAAGGCAATAGTCGTAAATTTTGACATATTATAAAAATTTTAATTTCATGTCATAAATTATTTGGTTATAATTTCTATTTTATCGTTTGTACATTATATATCACTTTTTAATCCCTTTTGTATAAACCTGAAGGTAAAAGTGGCTAATTACTTGGCGCCTTTATATTGTGTAAATGGTATGAATGCTACATAAAATATCTAGAGGTCAAATAGAGGTCGATGCATTATGTAATACAATAAAATACACACAAAAACACTGTATTGTTGGTTGCCCAAAACGCCAAAAAGGTTTTAGTGTATTTTATAGTTACTTTTATAGTGTAAATGGAACTTTCATGTTTACTCCTCCTGGTTTAAAAACAGACTATGGACGTAATTTTATTAATTTTTCAAATTTACCACGCACGTAATGAAAATGTCGCCCTAAAAACAAGGCCGGCTACGGCGGTGACCTCACTCCGCGAACCGGTCCTGCCCTCTTGAATCTAATTAATTTCACTCAAAGAAACTGTATCGCCTTTTGCCGCAACCATCGGATTGGAAATATCTTTTGCCAACTACACGGACTGTTTTAGATAAATCAAGTAAGCAACTGTTCTGAAAATTAATTAAAATAAATTAATCGGTAAGGGAATTCAAAGATTCTGTTGAATAAAATTCATTTGCGTAACTGCAGTTGAATGCAAAGCCGGGCAGGCAAGGAAAAACTTCATTCCGTTTGCAAGTTGACGGATGTCTGACAGCTGACAAGTGCGCTCTCGTCTAGTACGAGGGAGAAAGCTAATTAACCAAAGAAGATGAAAGATTTATAATTCGAATCATGCGGCCTCAGTTGTGGTCGAATGTGTTTCTTTGTGATTACCATAAATGAAAGGAATTGAAAAGTTTCAAATTTACCATTTTTTTGTGATTTCTTTATTCAGGTGGATTACTATTGGAATCATTTATTCAACGTAGCCAGCACAAGAAATATAAAGAAAATTAGAGTAAACATTGTATTCTTCGCCGATTTCATTGAACTTTCTATATAATTGTTGCACATTATGTGGAATACACTTACATTTTTGTAAATAATTTTTTAGACATTTCCAACTTTATGATGTTAACTTAGTTGGGGAATCAGTGCATTAGTATAAAACACAAAAGGAAGGGATTACATTCAATATAATTGTGTTTCTAATTTACAACACTTGAATTTCGAATCTTGAGCGTAACCATTAGAAAACTATTCTTTATTTTAGTAGGTGTTAATGTATACCGGGTGAGTCACGAATTGCGTCCCGATATTTCCTAAAATTGAAATTTGGAGGCCTTATTACACGAAAATGCCATCTTTTCAATAAAAAATCAAGTTTGGTGCACATCCGGTTTGACCGGAAATGCCCACAACTTTCGATTTTTAAATGGAACACCCTATATATTTTTACATTTTTGGAATCTAGAGGAAATTTTGAATACAACACATCCATTTTGGTCACTTTTTGATAAACATTAAAAATTTTATTAAAAAATCTATTTCTGAATCCAGAGTGCTGTGGTGCCCAAAATATATTTTAGTTTGTGTGCTACGTTACTATAAAAATAAAAAGATCAGTACTTAATTCTCCAGAGGCGTTTAAAATTTTTAAATGTGATTTTTACCCACTAACTCGGTTTTTTTAAATGGGACTTTAATCGTTCACCAACATTTTTAAATACCTCATTTTCATACGAATCTAATGATACCAAAATTTTGAAAATCCGCTCAGAAATATTTGAGATTTCACCCAAAATACAATGCAACCAAGCTTTTAGAAACATGCAGCTAATAGATAATAGATTAGTGGACTTTGGAAACTAAAATGGCACATTTCTGTGTAAATCTGATAACCTAATAACATTGGAAAAATCATAGTAGCCATTGAATGTAATAAAACAATATCAGCTGTCAGACAGATACAAAATAAAGCGTTGCGGAAATCTCTTTGAGTAAAAATTAAAGAAAATGAATAATATTAGTAGGTCGATATGTTACTGATATATGGAGAGCGTCTCAAAAATTCAACTGCAGCTGCAGAACTGTATCAGCAACGATATCCCAACAGACGTCATCCAAGCAGACACTTGTTTGCCAGAGTGGAACAAGAATTAAGAAACGAACCCAATCAACAAGATGACCATCAAACATTTATTGTGAGGACAAAGAAATTGATGTATTAGGATTTGTGATGGAACACCCAACAACATCAACAAGGGAATTGTCAATGGAATGCGACATTAGTCAGTCTTCGGTTTGCAGAATTTTAAAGAAACATAAGTTTCGGTCTTATAAATACCAAATACACCAACATCTTTATGGAGATGATAACGACAGAAGGCTAGTATATTGCAACTGGTTCTTAAATGCAGTACAACAAAACCCAGGTTTTCCTTTTCATATTTTATATTCAGATGAAAGTAGATTGACGAACCAAGGTATGTTTAACAGAAATAATACTAGGTACTGGGCTCAAGAAAATCCGAGGTTGGTAGGGCGGGGGAATATTAAGGAAAGATTTGGGTTTAACTGTTGGCTTGGAGTACTTGGAGATCGAATAATTGGACCCATATTTTTTGATGGAACACTTACTGGCGAACCATATTTATTCTTTTTACAAAACCAGACAGCAGAATTTCTTGACTTACTTCCTCTTGCCTATTTACAAAATCTGCTTTTCCAACAAGATGGTGCTCCCCCACATAATTCCAGAAGAGTGATGGAATATTTAAACAACTTGCATGGTGAACGCCTTATCGCAAATCAAGGTCATATCAGGTGGCCTCCTAGGTCACCTGCCTTAACACCCCTCGACTATTATGTATGGGGCACTCTCAAAAATAAAGTTGTACGGGCTCTTAATGAAATAACGCCGGCTGAATTGCGTAGAGCCATTCAAGCAACTGTACGCAGAGCCGAATTGTGTATAGAAGAAAATGGTGGACATTTTGAACAATATCTATAAATGTCAATTTATGGTTTAATTATATTAATTATTTTAAAGATACCTACTGTTACCTAGTTTAAGTTTAATTGTTCAAACGGAATTGATTTTTATTTATTTATAGGCCCGATATTTATGTTCATTTAAATAAAACTCTGAAAACCGAACTGATGTCGCATTCTATTGCAAATGTCCTTGTGGATGCAATTGTGTTTACCTCCACATACCTATGCTAAACTTAATTGTAACGTTCTTTGCGTTCACAATTATTAAATGTTTGATAGCTCAAGATTGCCTGTAACTACACGAGTCTGTCTGACAGCTGATATTGTTTTATTACATTCAATGGCTACTATAATTTTTCCAATGTTATTAGGTTACCAGATTTACACAGAAATGTGCCATTTTAGTTTCCAAAGCCCACTAATCTATTATCTATTAGCCGCATGTTTCTAAAAGCTTGGTTGCATTGTATTTTGGCTGAAATCTCAAATATTTCTTAGCGGATTTTCAAAATTTTGGTATCATTAGATTCGTATGAAAATGAGGTATTTAAAAATGTTGGTGAACGATTAAATTCCCATTTAAAAAAACCGAGTTAGTGGGTAAAAATCACATTTAAAAATTTTAAATGCCTCTAGAGAATTAAGTAATGCAATCATATTGCTCTTTTTATTTTTATAGTAACGTAGTACACAAACTAAAATATATTTTGGGCACCACAGCACTCTGGATTCAGAAATAGATTTTTTAATAAAATTTTTAATGTTTATCAAAAAGTGACCAAAATGGATGTATTGTATTCAAAATTTCCTCTAGATTCCAAACATGTAAAAATATATAGGATGTTCCATTTAAAAATCGAAAGTTGTGGGCATTTCCGGTCAAACCGGATGTGCACCAAACTTGATTTTTTATTGAAAAGATGGCATTTTAGTCGTGTAATAAGGCCTCCAAATTTCAATTTTCTATTCCAAATATTTTAGGATATATCGGGACGAGCGCAATTCGTGACTCACCCAGTATAATATAATGTATCTAGCAGTGTAGTAGACTTAAATTTTGACTTGGAAATCAATGCGACCTGTTATTTTATTGCAGGAAATTGTTGTTTAGAGCTTCATAAAAAAATTACAGTGGGCTAAACATTTGGCGAGGGGAAGTGTTCAAGAACAGCTTTTACGAATATTAATTATGGGAATTACGAATTTTGTAAAAAACTGTTAAATGTATAGCTTAAATCTTGAATTTAGGATTAGTCCAATTCAATTTGGTCAAAAACTGACCGAGAAATGCTTTTTTAAGGTTTATTGTTTTTCACCTAGTTCTACATTTTCTCGTTTTTAAGTGAGTGTAGAAATAATTTTGCTTGGAATTTAGTCTTAATATGCATATTTTTTTTACTCGGAAACTTAACAAATTAGTGAAAATAAGAATGATCTTTTAATAATGCTACAATAGATCTGACATGAGGTACAAACTCGACTTAGCGGAAAATGTTAAATTCTTTTACAGTTAAGGGTGTATACTACTTTTTCTTTAGAGCCATAACTTTCTAGGAAGATTATTTGGATGTTAAGAAAGTATTTACGTTATAAAATAGAGAGTTTTGAGATAAAATAAGAATATCCAATAATTTCTTCTAAATTTGGAAAAATGTTTCTTTTTGGCCGATGGGAGTTCTTTCTCGGAATATTTTTCTGTGTTCAAGATATCTAAATAAATATTCTGGCAGGTAATAAAATAGAAAAATACGCGGAATTGGAAAACGAGAATTGAAGTTATTAATAAGTTGAAACTAATTACTACAAATCGAACCAGAGATGTACAAAATATTGTCTCGGAACTCTTTCTCATAACCCGCTGTAAAAGGCTCTTTTTGCCGCAAGACAGGGCACTTTCTTGCCCTTCCACCGTAAATGGATATTTACCTGTGGAAATAAATAAAGGCTCTCTGCGGCGAGCGAATGTTTGTATATCTTGGCAGACGAACGAAGTGAATGCAAGCTGGCAGAGAGAGGTGTATACTGCTAGATTCAAAAACAGAAGAAACAGGAAACAGGAAGCATGGAAACTAAAAAGAAGCATCTCGCAAACACCTATACTTCCCATCCTATACTCCTGCCCCATGCACCATGCGGCTCTCGCTGCTGACAACAATGTCCCATGTCCAACCCAGTGTATGCAGCCGCTCCGGCGGTATATAAAACATCCAAGGTTTGGTTCTGGCACGCGGTTTAGCCGTTCGTGGGGCGTGTTCGGCGGATGGCCGAGCTGCGTGTTGGAACGAATCTCCAGACTGGATGCCGGAATCGGCAGCACTGCCCACCTGCGTTGACAAATCAATCAATCAATTCTTACTTCTTGCTGCCAGTTTGTCAAGTAATCTTTAATTTTAAACTCCTAACATCTACTTTTCCTAGTCTTTTACTAATATTTCTTGATCAACCGTATCAAAGATTGGCTAAATCTAAAAATACAGCAAGGCATTTTTTGTGTTGAATGTCATAGTTGGCAATTCTGCTATGTAGTAGTTTTTAGATATTAGGTTGGCACTAGAATAGAATGTCTTTACGTTACGTTTGTCGTTGACAGTATTCATTATTATTAGAGATTAAAAGCTATTTAAATAACTCTAACAAGTGTTTTATTGCTAACAATTCAAGAGGTTATGGGCCCAGAGGAACAACGTTAAATTGGAAAGTGATACTGGCCTGGAAGGTAAGCAAGAGCAAAGGAAAATTTTGTTAGAGGAAAGCGAGTGATCTGTCAAAAAAAATGGCGGTGAACAATGTACAAGTTGCTAATCTGAAACCGTTTACGGGAACCGGCTTTTCAAACTGGGAATTTAGATTAAGGATACTGTTGGAACAGCATGGAATCTTAAGTGTTTTGGAAGAAACCGGCACAGGAAATGATTTCATTCAAAAGGATGCTAAAGCTAGGAATGTAATTGTACAATGGCTTTCAGACGATATTTTACAAGTGGTAAGAGACAAGAAGACAGCTAAAGAAATGTATGACACACTGAAGAATACCTATGTCAAAAAGGGGTTGACGATTCAGGTGGACTTACAGCGAAAATTAAGGAATATGAAGTACACAACAGGGTCTCTAAACGATTTTATCACAGAATTTGAGCGAATTGTTTCTGATCTGAGAAGCAGTGGTGGAAAAATAGATGAAGGAGAAACAATATCTCAGTTACTTTCTGCAATGCCAGATTCTTTTCAAGCAGTAACAACAACCATAGATATCATATATGCACAAGATCCCTTGAAAATAAACTTTGAATTTGTTAAAAGTAAATTACTCCAAGAAAAGACTCGTCAGGAAAATAACTTTAAGGATTCTACCCAAGTCTCTGACTCAGTTGCTTTTATGAATAGAAAGAAGTTTTCTGGACAATCACGAGGAAAAGGAAATTATTACAAGAACTATCGTGGACAGTCAGGAAGTGAAACGACTGAATTTAGGTACAAATGCTACAAGTGCGGTAAGCCAGGACACAAAAGAAGCGAATGTCGAAGTGACAGTACGAATTCGGGTAGAGCAAATGTTGCAGAAGAAGAAATTGCTTTTGTGGCTAAGAGTAATAAAACAGTTGGTGATACTGCATGTTTTAGTGATTTAAATGACAGTAACAATTTAGTTTTCATTGTTGACAGTGGTGCGACTAACCATATGATAAATAAAAACAGTGAACAATATTTAATGGAACAGATAAATGTTAATTTTGAGATAAATGTTGCTAAAAGAGGAGTTAAGATTAAAGCTGAAAAAAAGGGAAATTTATATGTAGAAAATGAGAAAGGAAAATCAATGGAAATTAAAGATGTTTTATTGTGTAAAGACTTAGAGTTCAATTTACTATCAGTAAAGAAAATTGAGAAGGCAGGACTTAAAATCACATTTGAAAATCAGAAAGTACAAATTATAAAAGGTCAAGAAGTTGTGGTAGAAGGAAGTCTTCACGGAAACCTGTATTTAGTATCATTTAAACCAAGACGTGAAAGTGTAAATTATGTAAGTAGCAATCTTTTACATCGGCGCATGGGGCATTCGTCACTGTTCCCATCTAGAAGTCTTTGTGAGGTATGCTTGAAAGGTAAACAAACACGACTACCTTTCGGAAATACTCCAGAAGAGAAGAAAGCAAAAAGGTTATTAGAAATTGTGTCTTCAGATGTAGCAGGTCCATTTACGCCAAACAGCCATGATGACAAGAGATATTATGTGTCATTTATTGATCACTACTCACATTTTGTGCAAATATATCTAATGAAAGAAAAGAGTGAGGTACTGGAGAAATTTTTGGAATATGAAGCATTAGTAACAGCAAAGTTTGGGACAAAAATTTCAAGTTTTCGTTGTGACAATGGCGGAGAGTACAGCTCTAAAGAATTCAAAAATATTTGCCAAAGAAAAGGAATTCAAATTCATTATACAATTCCGAGAAATCCTGAACAAAATGGAATAAGCGAAAGGTTTAACAGAACTGTATTAAATATGGCGAGATGTCTACTGATTGATTCTGGACTTGAAAAATCATTCTGGGGTGAAGCTGTAAGAACGGCAACGTACATAATTAATAGAATTCCTACAACTACTCTAAAAGAAGGAAAAACACCAGCAGAAATTTGGTATCAACGTAAAATAAATACAGAAAACATAAAAGTTTTTGGAAGTATAGGTTATGTACATGTACCGAAGGAAGTTAGAGGAAAATTAGATGAGAGAAGTACATCGATGATAATGATTGGATATACAAACAATGGCTATAGAATGTGGGACTCGGAGAAGAATATTGTAAAATGTGAACGAAATGTAATTTTTGATGAAACTGAAACACCAATAGTCACTGAAATTGAAAATTTCATAGATAACCCTGAAAGTAGCGATGAAAAAGAAAATGAGACAGAAACTGAAAAAGGAGAAGAATTTAAGAATGAAAGTAAATCGAGAGTGAGTAAGCTACCAAAAAGATTTGAGGATTATGACATGAATTTTATGGCGGCATTGGCTACAGGTTTCTTGCCATCAGAAAATCCAAAAACGTATGCTGAAGCTGTAAAAGAAGAAGATTGGAAAACAGCCATAGAACGAGAAATAAATATGTTAAAGAAAAATAATACATGGGACATTGTACCAACTCCAAAAAATGAAAAAATTATTGATTCCAGATGGATTTTCACACAAAAAATTATAAACGGTGAGTCAACCAAAAGAGCAAGATTAGTTGCAAGAGGTTTTCAGCAGGAGAGTTATGAAGATGAAGAAATTTACTCCCCCGTTGCAAGAATGTTGACACTGAGAGTGTTATTGGCGCTTGTTGTTGAAAAGGATTTACACATTCATCAAATGGATGTAAAATCAGCGTTTCTAAATGGAAATTTGGAGAAACCAGTCTACATGAAAATTCCGGAAGGTCTTTTAGTAGGTACCTATAGTAATCATGTATGTAAGCTAAAGAAGGCTCTATATGGCCTAAAGCAAAGTCCTAGATGTTGGTATGAAAGATTGAATACTTTTTTGATTAAAATAAATTTTGTACGATCAAAAGTAGATCCATGTTTGTATAGTAGGAATGAAACATACATGTTGCTGTGGGTAGATGATCTAATCATCATTTCAAGTAATTTTACAGAATTGAATTTTGTTAAAAAACAATTATCATTAGAATTTGAAATGAAAGACTTAACTAGTAAAAATAAAATTTGTTTTTTAGGTTTAGAAATAGAAAAGATTAATGAAACATTATGTATCTCTCAGAAATTGCTTATTAACAAAGTTTTAAAACAATATAATATGATAAATTGTAAATGTTCAAAGTTACCTATGCAGCACAAATTAAATTTAGAAGCAAAAGAAATATGTAATAATAGCGATATTCCATATAAAGAACTTATAGGAAGTCTTATGTATATTATGTTAGGAACTCGTCCTGATTTGTGTTTTACTGTTACTTATTACAGTCAATTTCAAAATTGTTATAATAATATTCATTGGAACCATCTGAAAAATGTTTTAAAGTATCTTAAGTATACTGAAAATTTAGGCTTAAAATATGTAAAGTCTAACAAACACGATTTAATTATTAGTGCTTATGTTGATTCAGATTTTGCAAACAATATTAATGATCGTAAAAGTATTAGTGGATTTGTTTTAAGATTAAATAATAATAGTGTTTTTTGGAAATCAAAGAAACAGACAATAGTGGCGCTTTCTAGCTGTGAAGCTGAATATGTAGCGTTATCAACCTGTATTACAGAATGTTTATTTTTAAAACAATTATTAGAAAATCAGATGTTATATATATGTAAACCAATATTAGTATATGAAGATAACCAAGCATGTATTAAAATGTCTAATACACTTGAAACCAAAAGGTCTAAGCATATAGATATTAGACACCATTTTGTAAAAGATTTAGTTATGGAGGGAAGTGTAAAAATTATTTATGTAAATTCAGATCAGAACTATGCAGATCTAATGACAAAATCATTACCTATTGTAAAATTTGAATATTTTAGGAACTCTTTAAATATTTGCAGAATTGAGGGGGAATGTTGAATGTCATAGTTGGCAATTCTGCTATGTAGTAGTTTTTAGATATTAGGTTGGCACTAGAATAGAATGTCTTTACGTTACGTTTGTCGTTGACAGTATTCATTATTATTAGAGATTAAAAGCTATTTAAATAACTCTAACAAGTGTTTTATTGCTAACAATTCAAGATTTTGTTATCATTTAAGCTACAAACAATGTTTCCTATTAACTCCATAGTACTGCACTCATATTTTGTCTAAATCCAAACTGTTTGTTAGATATTGATTTTCAAAAAAATCGTTTAATCTTGTTTTACCTACGACCACTACTGTAAATGGTAAAAACTACCAACCATCTATGTACATTGAATATTACGCATAGTAAACAAAACGCACGGAGCTGTGTTATTATTCGTTGAACAATATTGTTGATGTATAAATCCAAATCCAATGTCAAGCAATAGTGAGAACAATGAAACGCTAACACCTCCGAATATAATGCAAATTGCAGAAGCTGCTACAAGAAACTTTATCCCAACAAAATCTCGAGAAAGATATGAAATTGTATATCAGAAGTTTATGGATTGGAAGTTAAAAAATAATGTCAAGTCATTTGTCAAGTTGTTTTTTAAATTTATTAACTGTAATCGTAGGTAAAGTATAGTACATAATTCGACTTGTAAGGCTATTACACACTCATGCGTAATATGCTTCTTACAACTCTTGTTAAGTAATATACTATTAAGAAACTTTTCAAAGGTTTTTGCAAAATTAATCGCGAAGATTGTAATAATTTGGAATTAAACTCCTGGTGCTCAAATATTATTTTGATAACAAGACATGTATTTAGAGATTATATCGATGTCGTTGATGATCGGTTAAATGCAACCCATACATAAACATCGTTTTATCTGTTTATCTGCCGCTGAGCTGAATGGAATCAAATCGTCACCTGCCTATATCCACGTGGTCAAATGATATTAAGTTAATTTTCCTGTTAATTTTAAAAATTCTACAATGGACATGCCACTTAATTTACGGGCCTTAGGTTAGTCACAGTTGGCCGTAATAAAGCGGCCGGCTAATAGTTTCTTGTGGCGCTAACGTGCCACCATTAAAATTTATTTCCGTAATTATTTATATCAGTTGCTGGTGGCATATGGCCCATTGGTAAATTTATAAGTTCCGACCTTTTAACTAGTTTACAGATACCACACTGAACTATTTCTTTATTTAATAACGCCAACTAGTTAATGGGACTGTTAATTAATTAGGTTTTTCTGTTATAATTATTTTACGTAGATATAATTAATGGAAATGAAGTATAGTAAGTTTTGAAAAAGATGTATTTGAACGTGTTGTGTACAATACTTTTTTCTACGACTGCAAGGAAAACGACAAATAACGTAATCATGATTCGAAACTGTCTTTTTGACACGATGTGTGCTAATATCAAAAAACACAATACTGTAATGTTTTTCACACAGCCCCGTCGAAATAAGACGTGTGTTTTTGACAGGACTGTGTGAAAATCATGACTGTGTTTTTTGCATTTTGGCATACATCGACATCGTGTGAAAAATGAAACAGTTTCGAGTCGTGGTTTCTATGCGTTATTTGTCGTTTTCGAAGGCAGCCGCAGAAAAAATATTTTGCTTAGCATTTGCCATTTTCCACTTCTACCTACTACCATCTAAATGTACAGGCATGGTTGAGATTTCATCAGTCTAATTGGTGGTGCAAAATCAAGATTTTCTATACATGTTATTTAACTATTTGCTTTTTAATGATAAAATCTTTTCATCGTTAAAAATAAAGAGTAATGTTAAACACGCTTTCAATATTATTTAGAAGGGTACAAATTGTACTTAAAAAACCTCAAATTATATTACAAAACTAATGTTTTCAGTAAAATAAACATTTCTAGCCTTGGTCGCAGTATCTCATGACATCGCGCTTAAATAAAAGAATCAGCGTTTGTTCTAATAAAAAAATATGAATGAATACCTTTTTCGAAGAAACATTTGTGGCAAATAAGATTTATGTCACCAAAATTGTTTTAGATAATATCTAAGAGTCAAAAGCCGTAAAGAAATATGACCATACAAAAAAGTAATCTGTCTTTAGGTATTCTTACTTTTTATGGGGTATTTTGCCACTGAAAAATATTTAAAAATTTTAATGAAAAAACCTCTGCGCCAAACGGATCAGACAGAGGTTGGTTCTTGAGTACTTGACTGTTTCAAAAAGTCTCACACCTAAAAATATATAAACTAGAACAATGTTATAAACTAAAAACTCAAAATCAAAGCTATGGGTAGTTAACGTTTCGGAAGAGAATCTACTTCCGTTCTCAACACTTTTTTGGCCGTCAACCATGACAGTTCTTTGTTTATGTATTTCCATAGTCACGTGAGACATTAAATTATATTTATCTTATTTTTACTTACTTCGTCTCTAAGGATGGGCAACTAACTAGTACAAAAATCTATTGAATAATTAGAAACGCATCTATCCTCGTTTAATAAAATAATCGCGGATTCTTTTATTAATTAAGAATTAAATGGGACTCGGCGAAGATTTTGGAAAAAGAGAGCAACGGAACTAAAAGAAAACTTAAAGAATCCGCGATTATTTTATTAAACGAGGATAGATGCGTTTCTAATTATTCAATAGATTTTTGTACTAATTGGTTGCCCATCCTTAGAGACGAAGTAAGTACAAATAAGATAAATATAATTTAATGTCTCACGTGACTATGGAAATACATAAACAAAGAACTGTCATGGTTGACGGCCAAAAAAGTTTTGAGAACGGAAGTAGATTCTCTTCCGAAACGTTAACTACCCATAGCTTTGATTTTGAGTTTTTAGTTTATAACATTGTTCTAGTTTATATATTTTTAGGTGTGAGACTTTTTGAAACAGTCAAGTACTCAAGAACCAACCTCTGTCTGATCCGTTTGGCGCAGAGGTTTTTTCATTAAAATTTTTAAATATTTTTCAGTGGCAAAAACCCAACAAAAAGTAAGAAAATCTGAATATGCCACAAATAAACAATTACAGACAATGTCTTTAGGTATTTACACAGAATTTCCCTCTTTATTTATACAGGACGGTCACTCTAAAGATTAATAAGTATGAAACGACATATGAGAATAATAATCGGAATGTAGTTATCGCTATTATACCAAACTTTTTTTCTGAAACGTGAAAATTCGAGGAAATCTCGGACGATGATTTTTTCTCGAATACAATACTTCGCTTCGGTATGCGAGGGAAGTAAAAGGTTTAAAATCTGTTACGCCATGAAAAGCATTTTTCTGAGTTTATGAATGACATATTATGACTTTTTCCAATTCTTAACTGCATGTTAAACTACTGAGAAAAATCCTAAAGTTACTGTCAAACAATGACCAAAAGCAAGTGCTTCCGAATCCCAATATAAGTCTTTGGAGGCCCATGCAAACGTAACTATCATTTGTTATAACCATTATCTTCTATACTCTACCGAAAAAAGCAGGTAGGTATGTGTAGTGATTTACCCGTTCGCTTAGTTTTCAACACATTGACAGACGGTCATAAAACGTACTGAATTTTTAGCTATGTTTGTTACCATTATTGCTAATAATATTCTTATCCTGAGAAAAGATGGAGGTACATAGCTTACAATAAATATGGTGTCTTGAAACAAACAATTCAATTTTTTTATAGCGGAAATTATAAGACTTATTTCTGCAGATAGGTACCCATTTTATCCATATACACTGCTGGCCACTCGAACTTACACATAGAGACTTTTAGGCAAAATTTAAAGTTCAATATTTTCAACAGAAATGCAAACTTTTGAACGCGGCTTGCAAATTTTAAGAGCTAGTTTTTTTCGGATTAAGCTGCATGACGTATATTTATCGTAGGACCATAAGTTTATTATATACGGGGTGATCAATGAAGTCATGCAAAAAATCAAAAAGTTTGTATGAGTGAAATTTCCGCAAAAAATTTTTTTGGTCGTTGCAATATGGTTCCTTACTAAGGTAACATCAATATCTCTAGACAATTTTGTCAGTTTTTGGATTAAGGCCCTTAGGCCTTGTACACACTACTCAACATATAATTTGGATACCGAAATCTTTAAAATGCTATAACTTGACATTGGATTGACGGTTCTTGATGATTTTCGCGGATTTGGAATCTTTATTTCACGTAGATTTTCTATGGTCTAAGCATTTTATTTGAGGGTTGAAATTTACACATTATCAATATTCGTAGTATTAAAGATATATATTGTATTAGAAGTAGAAATAAAAATTATATTATAGGGCATACTGAAAATTCAAACATGATATAATAATTACATTCGACAAATATTCAAAATTGTTAATGTCATTTTGATAGAAATAAAATTAATCGTCCTATATTTTCATTAATAAAATTACGGCGTTATATATGTCTTTCAAATTTACTTCTGGCATTTGTACAATGGTGTCATGAAATATCCTAAATTATGTTGACAAATCGCCAGAAGTACACTTAATGAAATAAAATATAAAATATAAGAAAAATTGAGCCATCGAGTGGGCCACCGACGCTCTTAGTATCGCTGATATCTCTGTCATTCTTTCACTTAGCCTTCTGGCGTTTTGCAGGTAGTCTAGTTTTGAATTACACAATAAGTATAGAAATTGCCAGAAGTGCACTGAGTCACACAATTATTGCAAAATTTTTCGCAACATTAGCGCCTTCTGGCGGCTCTTTATCTTCCGCCTAGTCTTCTGCTAATTTTTTCCCTACTTACTTGTACTATCTCCTATTATTCTGCAAATTTTCAACATTGCACCTTATCAATTAATTTACGTAGAAAAATTGCATATTTAACCCCCTACCTCGCGTTATTCTTCCAGAGTGCCTTCTGGCGGCTCGCCTCACGCTATGTCGGTAACAATCGAACCTGTAAGCGATAAAATTTCCAATGCACCGAGTCACCCCTACCCCTCCGTAGCCAGGTCTTAGACTATTAGTAAGGAACCATATTGCAACGACCAAAAAAATTTTTTGCGGAAATTTCACTCATACAAACTTTTTGATTTTTTGCATGACTTCATTGATCACCCCGTATATAATAAACTTATGGTCCTACGATAAATATACGTCATGCAGCTTAATCCGAAAAAAACTAGCTCTTAAAATTTGCAAGCCGCGTTCAAAAATTTGCATTCCAGTTGAAAATATTGAACTTTATATTTTGCCTAAAAGTCTCTATGTGTAAGTTCGAGTGGCCAGCAGTTTAGTTGATATGTTTGGATTATACAGTGAAAAAACATTAAATTTGAAATTTGACTATGTAGCTAATGATTTAGAATTACCATTGAGGTGCATCTATTGGACAACAAATTTTATTCATATTTCTAAACAATTAAGCTAAGAAATCTTTTTAAACAAGGCTTGGAAGAGGGCCGAGCTTGAGTCATCCTTATAACTATTTATTTTATTACCAACTCTAGCGAATTGTAAAAACTAACCGCGATTTTATTTTTAAAAATATGGCAATTGCGGCAAGCGTAACTGCTGCAATAAATTCAAAAACTATTGACCCTAACGAGTGGAAATAAACTCGGGCATGCTCCCTAAACGTAAATAAATTAAATTATTTCAGAGAATCAAGCAATCATAATTCATGGTTTTAGAAAGCTTTTTCAGCTAAAATGTAGTTTCGCTCCCCCTGTCTCAATTTAAAAAACCGGATGAATTGACCAGAATCCAACGAGGGAAATGAATATAAGAAGGCAGTATCGAACAGAACACATAAATATATTTAAAGATATATTCTTCCCCGTTAAAATTGTATTTCGTTGATATTTGCCTCCGGCTCATAAGTTATACCTACAGAAATATTTATTGCACAACCCAGATCCGTTTAAATTTTTTTCAGTCCTTGCATCTAATATCATAATAGAACCTTATACAATTTCACAACGATCCGGCGGGTAGTTTAATTACTATGAATAATTATTTAACATCCTTCTTAGCGGCTTATGAAAAATAATCAAAAATAAAACAGCTGTTTTCCCGTTTAACTCGTTCTAACTTAAAAATGGACCAATTCAACTCTCAAATCTGTCAGATCTCAAACTTTTTCCTTATTATCTACATATTTATTAACAAATATTTAATATGAAGGTCTTTAATACGACTAAAATATGATTTTTTCTCTGGACATCGGTAAGGCGTGAGTATTTTGCAGAAGTAAATACAGCAAGCGGGAAGTGTCTATCTTTTAAAAGAGATACAATCAGGAAGAAATTCAGATAAAGAATCAAGGCAAATTTTTTTAGTAGAAACGTTTTTTCTAGGGTTAGCAGTTTCTGTAAAATCGTAGGTACGTGAAAAGATTTTGCCAATGAACTAATGTCATACGTATTGTTACGTGTTTACGCAACCTAGGTGCTGATAGCACGAGTAGCAGGTCTCTGCACTTGGATTCATTCACTTCAAAGAAACCTGCAATGTGCTACCTAGGTGCGTCATCTCTGAAGCACTAGTAGTACGACATTTCTTGAAGCTTTAAACTCGTAGAAGATGGATCGAGACTTTACTACATTGTTCTAGATATTGTTATGGACCTTGCTAGAATTTTCCAGATGTATTTTGTAGGTTCTGTAAGGCGACGATTCACGGCGGGAAGACAGTTCTTAAGTTGAGATAAATCCGAATTGAAACAAAGTGAATAGTAGAAAAATATCGTAATAAACATTATTAAAGGTTATTTTAGCTAATAAACGTGTTTTGTAAAAATTAAACATATTGTGAGGTTAAGTTATTCAATAAATAGTGTGTTAGTGTTTACCTCTTTTTATAATTTTTGAACCCACGGATTAAGGGAGGTTTCCAAGGGGTGGATACTCGTGACAGCGTTAAACAACCTGCCGTGTTTGCGCTTCTGGTTTTACCAACGATTTGTATGTTTTACGTCATATATTTCCAAATGTACATTAAACAAGCCATGTCTATCCATTGAATTACCCTTATTCGCTAGCATATGCAGATTTTATTTCAAATCTTGCAAGAAAGGATAAACATAAAACATGAATTTTTAACAGGTTGTTAAGTAACAATTTCACTTGGCAGAATTAAGTCACGCAACTGTTATTAATAAACATGTAATTTAACAATATAACCAATGACGTCAATATTAATTAAACTAATACACTACCTAAAATACACTTTTCCTCTTATTATATTTACAAACAAATGTAAAATGAATGAGATATACACATTACACATTATACTCTTTAGAAATCGATTGAAGTCTTTCTATAATTGTTGAACAAAATAGGGTGGTTCAAAAAAAGTTTAATTTTTTTTGCCTTAATCCCTCATATTTCTTCGGTATCCGAAACGAATATTTACACCAAATTTGAGTTAAATTCTCTTATATTTCTAATGGGAAAAATACATTTTTGGTAGATTTTCGATAGGATCGTGAACATGTAGTGTAATAAAAATCGCACACAAATTGTCTCTTCAGAATTGTAGAATACGAATTAACCATTTCTTTTCAAAAAACTCATAAGACCTTTTTATAGGGGCCTCAAAATAATTTATTAAGTGCAAGTGCTTTTACTAAACAGATAAAAACCGCTGCCTAAAGAATCACTACTTCCACATCCAGATTTTCCATTCGGGTCTCTTTAAAGGAGTACATTACAACTTGACTATAATTGCACTCTAGTATGTGGAAATAATTGGTCATAGAATTTTAATAATATATTTGAGGCAGAGGTCAAAAAAATTGAGACGTTGGCTTTTAGCATATATGCCAAAAATTAGGTTTCTGGACTTACTTTATTTATTTTCTCTATTTATCCCCCACCCCCATCCCTTCAACGGAATTATCTCAATCAGATGTCATTACAATGCATAGGTATACTTTTCAAGTGAATATCTCAATTTTATGTTATTAACCCCTTTAATAATGGAGTGGAGGTGGTGTGTGGGTTGAAAAGTATTATACAGAAATCTGAGGCCTTGGATTCTAGTATATAAAGTCGTCTTCAAAATTCTAAGGTACGTAAAAAATGCAGTAAGAACAAAGCGGGTAGGCGGCATCTTTACCTATTCAATGATACCGCCGCGCGGACTCGTTCGACGGGATTTTTTTATGTGACTTAGTAAAAAAAAAAAAACTTTACACCAATACCCCAAATTCCAAGTTTTTGTACTCTTACCAGGCAAATTATCTTATTTACCCCAACTTACCGCCACCCCCTTCAACGGAATCATCTTAAAATATAATCTAGTTCCGGATGTCGTTATAATATTGTTACGAGTTTTCGCCCTTTAGGAAACACCCTGTATGAATCTGTGGGTTCTAAATAATTTTAACAAGGGATAAACCACTAACACTTTATTTAATAATTTATTGATTACACAATAACAATACTTCTAACCTCACTTTCGTTAGCAAACTTCACTTTAATAGAACTTCTCCCCTTCCGCCGGTAATCGCACCTTATATACTCTAAAATTGCCTCCAGAGTCATCCAGAATACAATCGAGAATCTCCTCCTACCACACTCTAGAAAACTATATCTTTCTACAAGTTTCCAGTCACTATTAGGCATAGGCGTATCAATCTCCGGTTTCAAAGGGATGTAATACATAACAATATATACGTGTACCAAATTACAAGTGAATATCTCAATTTCATTTTATCAATCCATTCAGTAGTGGAGTGGGGGGTGGAGGAGTTGAAGAATGTTATAAAAAACCTGAGACCTTGGCTGCTAGTATATACACCAAATTCTTAGTTTCTGTACTATTACCAACTTGCTTTACTTATTTCCCCCTATTCACCTCCATTTAACCCCCAACCCTTCAACGGAATCGTCTCAAGATATACTCTAATTCCAGATGTTCCTGTAAATGTAACGTGATATAATTTTGTCGTAAAAATGATATCACGTTATCTCTGTTACCAAATCGAACTGATTTATCGAAAATTTGAAAATATGGCGGAGTCGCCAGTTTAAGTTAAATATTTAGGTATTTTAGGTGACACTGAAGATGACGATTTTTTTTTTGCACAAAATTGAACAGCATTTAAAAAAGCTTTCATTAACAATTTATGAAATACAATTTCTCTGTCGCGCATCTTAGTTGAACTTTATAACTTAATATCGATTTTAGGATTTATTTATCATAAGTAATTATTTAACACCGTTTCCTCAAACTGTGTCTCCTATTTCGACGTCTTGTGAATTAATAGTAATACTTTTAAACTTAACTCACTCAAGGAGACAAACGGAGCCAATCAATTGGTTTCAAATTTCTACTGTATTATCACTACACAGGGTGATTCACGTAGGCCATTTATTAGAAGTTTTTCAACTTGCAGTTGGATTAGAAACTTAAAATTTGGTATGCAGCCATAATCGATCATGCCCGTTCTATCTATCTATTTTCAGTCCTCCAACTATACAGGATGTGCCAACAATTGGTACCAACTTTCTTATTTTAAATGGAAACCTATATTTTTCTTTACATGGTTCGATTGGTCTTCTAATTCTGAGTTTAGAGAACTTAAGTTATGTTAACTTATCTAATACAATTTTTGACACATGTCCAATATTTTGAAAAAAATTGCCGCTGTAGTAGTTTACGAACAAATTTGTATCTCGCAAACCTTTCAAAATTATGAAACCAAATTTGTGAAGCAGTTAGCTGGAAGTCCAGGCTAACTTTTGATATCCCATCGGTGGTCCTATTTTGTACCATATGGGCGCAGTCGATTTTCAAATGTCGCAAACAAAAATTGTCAAAAAGTCAATTTTTTCAAATGGCACCTACTATTTTTTTTCACACCATTCGAAAGAAAATTGAATTTTAGGGTGAGTTACTTAAGCATTCCCTATACCTAACTTCACCCCATATCGAGTTATTCAATAAATATCAAGAAATACCTTATCTTGCCGAGAGATTCCTTACTTCATCAAGTATGCCATGGAAACAAAAGACAGTTGTAATAGTTTTTAAAGAAAAATATGGATTCTTATTTAATTACACACAACACCAACAAATTATTATTAACGAACAAGAACAATGTTGACGAAATTCTGACGTAAATGTTCAATGTGACCACCATATTTTTGTTCAAATATTCTATTATTCTACTTTCAACAGATTGCGTAGCACATCTTTGCGCCTACCATTTCTGACGCCAGAAATCAATGCAAAATTGAATTTTAGGGCCACTTTTATTAACATTGTGTATGTCTATCTATAGTCGTTTTTGAGCTATTGGCATTTTTTGAAAAAAATATTGTTTTTTTTTCTCATGGGTAGTAGGCTTTGGAAACAATCATTTCATTTTAATTTTTATTCAAAAATCGTATTGCAATAATAAATAATAACAACAAAATAACAACAAATAAACAGATTAGCGAAATAATTATTTCAATACAAATTCTCAATGTGTGCACCGTTTTCACTGACACAGTCTACGATACGCTCCTGAACAGACTGAGTTGCTCTCCGAATTTCCAAAGGATCCAAACGATCAAAAGCTCCAACTATTCTTACTCTCAAGTCTTCATAATTTAAAATCGCATTCGTGTAAACTAATTCTTTGATACGACCCCTTCACGCACCAAAAATGTTTGCCTTAGTTGTAGTAGGCTTTGGAAAAAAATGCCAAATGTCAAACCTAGCCACTGTTGTATTATTGTTATCTTATTGTTTCAATTAATTCGTGTAATTTTCATCATGGAACATTATCCGAATGATGTCGTCTTTGATTTATTTGTAATTTACGGTGAAAATAATAGAATAGTTAACAGAACATGCCGCGCGTGCAATTTAAAATATCCACATCTACCGCAAATGACGAAAGAAAAATTTCTTAGACTTAAGAATAACTTTTTTGATCATGGGAAGGTAGTTAAGCCTGCTGTGAGAACTAAACCTATAACAGGAAATGAAGAAGTTGAAATTAACGGCCTGGGATATTTTGAAGCATATCCACGTGCTTCCATCAGAGTAGCATCTGATGATTTGGGAATTTCTTATTCTTCGTTGCAAAGAATTCTTTGTGGTCATAAGTTACATCCCTATAAATTTATAAGGCTACAAAAACTACATCCCGGAGATTACGTACGCAGAATCAACTTTTGCGAAGAATTTTTGATCAGGATTCACGAAGATCGTAATTTTTTACAAAAAATCATCTGGACAGACGAAGCAAAATTTTGTCAACGAGGGGTATTTAATCGAAAAAATCGGCATTTTTGGGCTCACGAAAATCCTCGTATTGTAATGGAAGTGGAAAACCAAATTCAATTTCGTATAAATGTTTTCTGTCTGTTAATGGACAGTGAGGTGCGATATTTCATGTACGATAAAAATTTAAATGGCGAGGGTTATTTGAGAATTTTAAGAGAAGTTGTGGAGAACTATCTGGATGATATGCCGCTCAATCGACATATTAATCGTTGGTAACAAATGGACGGAGCTCCAGCACATTCAACTAGAGCTGTAGATACCAAATTAACGGAACTCTTTGAAAACCGTTGGTGGGGAAATAGAGGTCCATCACTTTGGCCCGCCCGATCTCCGGATCTTACCCCTTTAGATTTTTATTTATGGGGTCGGGTTAAATTATGAAGACTTGAGAGTAAGAATAGTTGGAGCTTTTGATCGTTTGGAACCTTTGGAAATTCGGAGAGCAACGCAGTCTGTTCAGGAGCGTATCGTAGACTGTGTCATTGAAAACGGTGCACACATTGAACATTTGTATTGAAATAATTATTTTGTTAATCTGTTTATTTGTTGTTATTTTGTTTTTATTATTTATTATTGCAATACGATTTTTGAAAAAAAATTAAAATGAAATGATTGTTTCCCAAACCTACTACCCTTGAGAAAAAAAAAACAATATTTTTTCAAAAAATGCCAATAACACAAAAACGACTGTAGATAGACATACACAATGTTAATAAAAGTGGCCCTAAAATTCAATTTTGCATTGATTTCTGGCGTCAGAAATGGTAGGCGAAAAGATGTGCTACGCAATCTGTTGAAACTAGAATAATAGAATATTTGAACAAAAATATGGTGGTCACATTGAACATTTACGTCAGAATTTCATCAACATTGTGCTTGTTCGTTAATAATAATTTGTTGGTGTTGTGTGTAATTAAATAAGAATCTAAATTTTACTTTAAAAATTATTACAACTATCTTTTGTTTCCATGGCATACTTGATGAAGTAAGGAATCTCTCGGCAAGATAAGGTATTTCTTGATTTTTATTGAATAACTCGATATGGGGTGAAGTTAGGTATAGAGAATGCTTAAGTAACTCACCCTAAAATTCAATTTTCTTTCGAATGTTGTAAAAAAAATAGTAGGTGCCATTTGAAAAAATTGACTCTTTGACAATTTTTTATTGCGACATTTGAAAATCGACTGCCCCCATATGGTACAAAATGGGACCACTGATGGAACATAAAAAATTAGCCTGGACTTCCAGCTAACTGCTTCACAAATTTGGTTTCATAATTTTAAAAGGTTTGCGAGATACAAATTTTTTCGTAAACTACTACAGCGGCAATTTTTTTCAAAAAATTGACATATGTCAAAAATTGTAATAGATAAGTTAACATAACTTAGGTTCTCTAAACTCAGAATTAAATTTAAAATAAGAAAGTTGGTACCAACTTTTGGCACACCCTGTATAGTTGGAGGACTGAAAATTTTAGATACAACGGGCATGATCGATTATGGCTGCATACAAAATTTCAAGTTTCTAATCCAACTGCAAGTTGAAAAACTTCTAATGAACGGCCTACGTGAATCACCCTGTATATTTGTTACCAAAATATGCTAATATGAAGATCAATTTTAATAAATGTAGAAAACATAAACCTCTTTTTAAGGCTATATTCATAAAATGTGTAAATAGGCAAGGATAAATATAACATGCGAATATTCGACGACGCAGTAAATATGTTAGTAAACATTGATATATTCGTTTTGACATCAATACGCGAAAGGTAATAGTACCTAAGCTTTGTATAATAATTGTAGATCATTCATTCTTCTGTAACTTTGTCTTACATATTACAGTGTAATAGCAGATCGTTCGTGTTCAAATTTATTTCGCGGAATAATTTATTTTATATATGATATTAATATTTCCAACAAAAAATTACGTTTAATAAATTTTTGGTGTACTGACAACCATCTGCCTCTTAAAGCCCGTAAATGTAACGTGATATCATTTTGTCGTAAAAATGACATCACGTTATCTCTGTCACTAAATCGACCTGATTTATCGAAAATTCTAAAATATGGAGGAGTCGCCAGTTTAAGTTAAAATTTAGGTATTTAGGTATGACACTAAAGATGATGATTTTTTTTTCTTTTTTAACAAAATTGAACAGCCTTTAAAAAAGCTTTCTCTTAAAATTATGAAATACGATTTCACCGTTCTGTTAGTTGAATTTTATTACTTAATATCGATTTTGGGATCGGTGTAAAAATAAATAAGAAAATCGAACGAATTCTTACCTAATAAATCTAAATTTTCAGTTGTTGGAGCTCCATCCGCAATAATATTGATCATAAACTAACCAACACTTAACCAAACATAGAAAAGATCAAGAATTATTAATTGGTTTGGTTACTTGATCGATTTATAGGCTTTTAAGTGACACATGACTGTTATATAAGTGACAAGAAATCTACGGAAAAAATTCTACCGGAATGACCCTGTATATTCTCATTGACATCCGATGTACTTTGACTAATTACATTTTTAATTACAAACAGGTTTCCTAATCCCCCTTTCGTTATAAATAATCACTCGTTTAACCCGTGATAAATTAGTTAAAAAATAAGTAGGCTATGATGGTGTACCCCCTTGGTAGAAAATTGAAACATAATTCTGTAATATCGGTAAATGGACATGAGAGATAAAAAAATAATAAAAATAAAACACTGGATGGTCCTCAGTGCCATTACTACATGTGCGATAGAGGGCCACTACGAGTAACGTATGTAGACATATAACAAGGGTGATATTCTTAGATGCAGGCCGTATCACACTTATGGACAGTCCGGACGCTCACACGCGTTATTTTAAATGGCTTATGAGCTGCTTCTACTGATAATAAACGACTTATGGATTACTATGGGACAATAATTATAATACGTTTCATATTTGGAGATATAACGTCTTGTGCTAATAAAATTAAATGATCTCTTAACTAAATATAACTAAATGGGCCATCCACGTGGTGGAATGAAAGCATAGTTTTAAAATTTCCAATTTTTTTTTTTGTTGAAATGGGTTTAGAATGTCATGAAACACAGAGATTTTAAATTTGAGGACAAGCATGACCGCAAAATCCGACTCTATTTGGAACGTCTATTTTCATCATATAATGGAGTTAATTAAGAGAGTAAATTTTTCCACAACGCACAGTGATCAATTTTCAAGTTTTAGGTAGACAAAATTCTACAAATTTGCAAATGAACAGAAAATATTCGTTAGAAAAGCGGAAAAATTTTGTAAATATTTTAGACAACAAAGGGGTGGTTTCTGATGGGGTTTAACAATGTATTTAGTTCTAAAATTCTGAAACTTTGTGCGATAATATTGTACTCGTGAATACAACAAAAACAGTAAAAAAAAATCTAAGTACCAAGGGCATGGTTTTTAATAGGAGAATTATTATTTTAAAATTACGTAACTTTTTGAATAAGATTTGTGAATTTACGAAAAGATGTAAAGTAAATATAGTGAAATAAATGTAAGCTCTTAAGGGATGGTTTTTGAAGGGGTGCAGCGGACAATGTTATATTTCTAGGAGGACGCAATTATTTCAATTATCCCTTTTCTGTTTTAAGTGCAAAATGGTTAACTTTATAATTTTAGGTTGAAATTATATTCAGATATTTTGTAACTTAACTTGTATTTAAGCTTAATTGCTTAAATGGTTGATTAAGCGTGTCCTCTCGCAATTCTTCCAGTTCACTGAAATGAACTTCGCCACCCAACCAGGAATCATTAGTCTTTAAAAACTTGACCTTAATCCCACTACTTTTTCGTCATCTTTCACAAATTTGATATGCAATTTTTTAAATTTTGCCCATTCTTGGCTGTTCTAAAGTTCCTCTAGAATGTTGTATGCCAAAACGATTAAGGATGTGCAAGTACATCTTACTATTTTCTTCCTTTTGTTAGATTTCATTGACCATACCTAAAAGAGACTTCTCCGTGGTAAGCATAAGTAACTAAAAAGTAATATCATGATTAAAGTAGCAGATGGTAGCAGTTCTTTTTCCTTAAAATGATAAAATAGTAATAGTTAATTATAGTTCTTTAAACAACAAAACATGGACCAAGATGAATAAAACTATACAGCTGTAAGAATTTGTAGATATTCAGAAAATTACAATTTTCGTTTGGTTAAAAAGACACCCCTACAAAAAGTACTAAAAGTTAGAATAAAAAACTACATACCTTGTTGCACATTCTCAACACAATACTACATGAAACATATTCTTTACAGGATTTTGCAAACAGCGGAAAGAAAAACTATCTATGAGAACTAAAGGAAAAACTATATGTAAAAATATTAATGAAATCTTTGGATTGTTTCGATAACCTGACTTCTGGTATGCTAACAAGTAAAAATTCGTATTTACCATTCTTATTTTAACACTAGCATCCAACATAGCCCCCTACGGCTAGGCAGGTTAAACTAGTATCTACATGATCCCCTACGATATGTAAATTCAGTTAAAAATACTGTCTTGGTTTTGCATGGAACATCGTTATGAGTGGCTTTGGGCTTTTCAGATTTCATTAATATTTTTACATACATATAGTTTTTCCTTTAGTTCTCATAGATAGTTTATTTTCTTTCCGCTGTTTGCAAAATCCTATAAAGAATATGTTTTAATACAATTACAAGCAAACAAATAATAAAATTCACTTTTAAACATGTAGTATTGTGTTTAAAAGTGAATTATTTTTTATTTGTTTGCTTATAGTAATGAAACATATTCTTCGCTGTTTGCAAAATCCTATAAAGAATATGTTTCATTACTATAAGCAAACAAATAATAAATAATTCACTTTTAAACACAATACTACATGTTTAAAAGTGAATTTTATCATTTGTTTGCTTGTAATTGTATTAAAACATATTCTTTATAGGATTTTGCAAACAGCAGAAAAAGCAGCTGTCTATGACTAAAAAGAAGAACTATCAGTAAATATATTGCTATCTTTCGATAACCTGAATTCTGGTTATGCTAGCAATTAAAATCCTAAAACGAACTTCTGTCTATTTTTTATTTGACAATTCTCATTGTAACACTAGTTTCCACACAGTCCCCTACGGCTATGCAGATTAAACCAGCCCCTATGGTCATGAAGATTCAATTAAAATGAGAACCTAAACTGAATTTATTTACCTACCTTGTCTTAAAAATTTTTCATACTATTGGATCAAATTTTCATGAAGGATTGGTTATCTCTCATTCTGTTTCTTGGAAATGCTTAGCCTTTGAAACGTTTTTCGCCCTTATTTCAAAGGCTAAGCATTTCCAAGAAACAGAAACAGAAACAGAAAATGTGATCCAATAGTATGAAAAATTTTTAAGGCAAGGTAGGTAAACAAATTCAATTTAGGCCCTTGTTTTCATTTTAATTGAATCTTCATGGCCGTAGGGGGTTATGTAGATACTAGTTTAATCTGCATAGCCGTAGAGGACTCTGTGGAAACTAGTGTTACAATGAGAATAATTGTCAAATACAAAATAGACAAAAATTCATTTTAGGATTTTAATTGCTATCATAACCAGAATTTAGGTTATCGAAAGAAAGCAAAGATTTCATTAATATATTTGCAGATAGTCCTTCTTTTTTAGTAGTCATAGATAGTTATTACTTTCCTCGCATACCGAAGGGAAGTATTGTATTCGAGAAAAAATCACCCTCCTAGATTTTTTCGGATTTTGACGTTTCAGATCACGTAGATTACGAAAATATAGGTTTTTCAATTCCGTCAGTCTGTCTGTCTGTCTGTTGGTGTATTAACTAAAAAACTGCTTGACGGAGAGCAGTCAAATTTGGTAGGTAGTTGATGCTACGGTCAGCGAAGAAATGGTTAAACTTTCACTGGAAAATATACAGGGTGGACCGTCTAAAGGGAATAAATAATTTTTTTGCTCAAATTTAAAATTTCCGTGTTTCATGACACGCTAAACCTATTTCAGAAAAAAAATGAAAATTTTTTTCACCAACATTTTTGAATAATTTCTTACCACTAAAATAGACGAAAATTTCTTTTTGTTCAAATTTAAAATTTCCACGTTTCATGGCATTCTAAACCTATTAAAAAAAAAACATTTTGAAATTCTTTTTACCAACATTTTTGAAAAAATTTTTACCACTAAATTAGATGGAATTTTTTTTCTTTGTTCAAATTTAAAATTTCCACGTTTCCATGGCATTCTAAACATATCCAAACAATTTTTTTTTTAAAATTTAAATCTATCACTACTATAGAATAAACAAAAAATTGTTTTTGCTCAAATTTAAAATTTCCACGTTTTATGACATTCCAAACCTATTTCGGGAAAAAAAATTTGCAGCATTTTTTCACCTCTTTCGAAAAAAAATGCCACTAGAATAGATGAAAAACATTTAACTTTTGAAAATTGTTTTACCAATATTTTTGAAGAATTTCAAAAAAAGTGAAATTTTTTAACCACCACTATACTTCCACTCCACTACGTGAATGTGGAATTGAAAATGTGACAGATGGTAATAATATTTGGCATATGCACCTATTACACTTTTATTGAAAAATGTACAGGGTGGTCATCCTAGGAAATAATTCAGTCAAGATGGACATTTGTAAAGGTATTTGCGCAAGCTTTCCATATTTGGCACCTGTCATTTAGTATTGAACTTTTGCTGTTGCATGAGCACTCTGTATATTTTTTTGACCAAAACTTATCAGGTTTTCTTTGTAATAATAGTGATAACTATATTCCGATTATTATTTTCAATGACCGCCACGCACAAATACCTTTACCGATTTTTTTTTCTGCTGTTTGTAAGATCCTATAAAGAATATGTTTTAACACGAAACCACATTTAAAGCACCTTTACTGAACAATGTCTAATCATGAACTCAATTTTACTTAACCTGCACCAGTCTGCAATCTCTTATAAAACAGGCATCACAAAAATATGAGGGAAGGGATAAGTAACGTAAAATTCTCAGAACTATTTAGTTTACGGTATGTTAATAATTTTTGTATTGGAGTGGGTTGGAAATTTGGATTATGTCCGTTATTACAAAATTATGAATCTAAAACATACGGAATTGCCATAGTCCTCCAACTTTATTTATTTGAATATTCACAGAATGTTATGAATTTTTTTCTCTTCGAGCGACTTTTACGGTTTTACGTACCGATCAAATACAATATACTTTGTTTTCGAATTTGCGAGGAGAATAATAATAAAAAAGATTGGGAAATACGGAATGTGTAAGTTAAGTTGCCAACGGTGTGATACGGCCTGAAAAAGTACAAAGATGTAGCGGGTGGAATCTCCGGTTTACGCAGGGCTCCTTATCGCGCCTGGGCAGCGCTTTTGAGCCTAACTAGGCTTCAGAGCGAAGAGTCTTTTATTCCGATCACTTCGCATTATCCTACACTGTGCATCCGCTGATAACGCCACCTCGGCCCTTCCTTCTTCCTTCTTAAAAACTGCAAACAATCAAACAGTCGCATGATGTCCACCTTGAGGCTAATGAGGCCTTCGTTAGTCAATTGTCTTGCTGACAATGCCGACGAGATCTGTCCGGAATGCTAAGGAGCTCAAATAAGACCAAATTGATCAGGCCAGGCTCCATTATCAAATTACCTATACTGGTTTCACTTAAATAATTTAATTTTCTATTGTTTTAAACGATTCTTTATTTGCTGGGACTAACCCGGAATTTGTAAAACTTGGGATAATCTTGAGAAATGCCAGCGAATTGATAAATACATTAACAATTAGGAAATACAATATTACAAAACAGTAGGTATGTTAGACCCCATATATTTTTAAAATAAACATTACCGTTTTTCTTATCTCCACATTGCGTTGTAGCGCCAATTCTCTATTGTTTAACTATGTATATGGCAAGATTATCAACGTCGATGTAAAAATTAACTAAAAAGGAAATAACATGTATTTTTAACCAACCACAATATAGATATTAGGCAATAGGGTTCAATTCACTGAGCGACGCACAGTAATGGGGACAAAATCAGATAAATTTGACAAACATGTTAAAATTTTACAATATATGATCTGAAACGTGAAAATCCGAAGAAATCTCTGAGGGTGATTTTTTCTCGAATACAGTACTTCGGTATGCGAGGAAAGTAAAAAAATTATGTATTTAGTAATGATAGCTGCACTTTTGTTTGTCCTTTGAAATATTGTTATGATCTGATTATGTTTTCAAAAGTTTTTAAAGTTTTGTGTCGAAGCGCAAGGAAAAGGCGTTCGTGTGTTGACTCGTGACGTCTAAGTTTGATTCTTATTTTACGTGAAAACCGTTGCATGTACGAAATTTTTTGTAAAGCCATTCTTTAAATAGAATTTTGTATCTTCTATTTTCACCTGTATGATTAGTTTTTGTATTTTTTGTATTTTAAGTTAATTGGGAAGAAAACTATTAGTTTTTGATTTTGTCACCATAAAAATTTTTGTAAATTTTTGTGTTTGTTATTAAGTTGTTTTCATGGTAACCTGCGAACGGCTCTCAGTTTTTTTTTCGGGAGCTGGGTAATGGGTATTGAAAATGATATTAATTTCTTTTAGATGTTGATAGTAAATTATTGCATACAGGGGCGCCAATTAGTTGCTTCCAAATTAAATGATGTTAAAATTTTTAAAGATAACCAACTAATAAGTTAACTTTCAAACGTTAACATTATGGAAATAAAACAAAAATTATAAAATCTGTGAGACTATAATGTAGTAAAGAAATTCGTGAAATTTTGAAGTACAAAGTTGAGATATTTATACTTAAAATTAGTATATGTATTGATAAATAGAAAAATGTTTATAATGATTACATTACGATTAAAGCGTGGTATACATGTATACGTAGCCGCACAAAAAAGAAAAAATCTTATATCTACTATATTATATGTACATAGATATATGTATTTTATAATAATTTCACGTTTAAAATATAAGAAAAAAATATACTATATAGATCGTTATGTAAAGTTTACCAATATTGTTGTTTTACAATTTATGGAACGGTAAAAAAAACAGCTTCAATATAAAAAGAAATTAAACTGCATACAACCTATTTTCTTGAAGAGAAGTCCTTGAAGGATGCTTTTATGTAGTCTACATAAATTCTTTTGCAGAGTAATAGCAAAGCTTCAAGATAAAATTTGGCAGGGCTGGGCATAAAAAAATGGTTTGGAATTCACAAAAAAATTCTCGATTTTTGCTATTGATACCAATTTTGACAATGCCAGCTCTTGATACTTCTTAATGCTACTTAATCAAAATTTATTCTCAATACATGAAGTAAGGAGAAAATTGTAAAGGATTCAAAGAAAGACGAAAGCATAAAAAAGGAGGAGGCCGTAGGTGGTATGTGGCCTCAAAGTGAAAGTACTTTAATTAATTTTCCCTTGCATACTGTACAACTCACGACCAAATGTGACTAAATCTTTGTCAGTTTTTTCCTATAATCGTTTTTAGTGGTTGGGTACTAGGGAAAACTTTTAACAGTCTGTATCTTTTCGAAACTCACTTCAGAATGAATCTCTTTAAAACTTTGCATGAGCAGAGGGCAACACTAGTCAGGAGAGTGAGAAGCTACATCTATGTATGGTGTTCTATTTTTGAACAAATTACAGTGTACTACTATGGTAAAAAGTCGTTTAAAGTGTGAATTTCTTTTCCTATTTATATTTCTAGCTAAGTGACATCTTTTAACGATTTGGTCTATTAATTGAAAATAATTACAGGATAATTTTGGTATTTTTATTTATATCAGCATAGTAAGAACAAAACGAAATTTTATGGTTGTCTGCAACTCTCAGTTACTGTGGCAATTGAATTGCTACAATTTTCACTTTATTTTTATCAACATGACGATTGTTTCACCACACAGTTTCTTCTTTGAATGTTGAGTACTGGTATACTAATCCGAAGAAACCATGGTGTGGCGAAACAATTGTCATGTTGACAAAAATAAAGTGAAAATCAAACACTAATATAGTTTTCTTCCCAATTATTATTATGGATTTTGATCAAGTAACGGCCCAATCTGTTCAATATTTTAAGTTATTTCGAAAAAAACAAAAATTGAAATTTGACATTGCTGAGGAAGCTATGAAAGAGTAGCAACCGGTTAGCTCAGGGTTGGTCGAGGGTCACTGTGGCGAGAAGAGTTATTTATGTATCTATTTTAAATAAATAATTTGAATGTTACAAACAAAATAAATAGAGAAAGAAGGCGCCAGCGTATTCAAACAACTGATATTCCTGCAACGGTTTAAGGATGAAACAATCAAAAGTAAAATTAACAAAAAATAACAACATATTAACACAAACAACGATAAAAATGTACACAAACTTTACAATTAAATATTTGAATGAAGGAGAAAATTCAAACTATAATACAATATAAAAAATAAATGTGCAATGAAAATTCGTTAAGAAAAAAAAAAACATTAAATTTGAAGAGAAACAAAATTATAAAATTGAAAAGTTTAACTGATTTACAATTATAATAGTTATCTTATAATTATAAGAGTCACGGCAATTGTGGCTTATGAAAATTTGACGAAAAGTTTTAAAAATACTTTTCTGCCACTAAAAACATACCAAAAAAGTTCTCCGGCTGTTGCCGCTATTTTTACCATGAAAACTGAGTCAATAGCCTTTCTATGTAATATGAAGAATATTCAAAATATGTTCAAGTACTCTTAATGTTGGCAAATTAGACGAAAATTAACCTTAACTTGAAAAAGTTTTACCGGATAAATGGATTTTCACGAAACTTTGTGGATTCCGTTTGTTTTCTTTAGCAAAATTGAGGTAAATTTAAAAAAACGTATTTTTAGATAAATTGACGAAAAATAACAACTTTTTCCTCTTGTAAAATTTTAGAAGAAATGCGTGTTTTCCGAGATACAGAGGTTCGAATTTTTCCAAAAAGGGGGGAGGGGGATAAAAAGTGACGAGAAAAATTGAGAAAAATTCTGTTGAATGTGTTATTAAACACAAGCTAAAAAAACTGCATTTTGATATGCTTTTTATCCCTGTTGGGATAATTCAGTACATTTTCAGCAGAGGGTCGTAAGATGACTCCAATACATTTTGACATGTTTTATTTTTCCATTTTCTTATTTTTGCATTGACTAAAGTAAAGGCTAACTACATTTTGAAACTCAGAAAGGGCATCGGTTTTATTTTTATTTAGTAAATGAGAATCGGTCAAATATTTATAGAGATAGAGTTTTCTCCGGTATGATCTTCATTTTTCTTGGTTTGGACACCTATAGGTAATTTCGTGTATAACTAAAAAGGGACTTTTTCAAGAATGCACGATATCAAAATCTGTTTCATAGTAAAACCTGTTTTGTTTTGCATGTGTATGTTTCTTTTACAATGGGTAAAATGCAGGAATTAAAATTTATTTTCTTCTGATTAAACTTATTTAAAATATCAAGATTTTACAATAGATATTTTATCATAATCAGTTTTTGTACTTTATAAAGTTGGAATTATTTTAGCTATAATGAAATTGAAGCCTACTTCGCGCCACCACAAAAATTTAACACAATTACTTAACCAAATAAAGATATTAATGAAGATATTTTAAATGTTACATTACATTGTTTTTTGCACCTATATCGGAGAATTCATCAATTTGTAATATTTTTTAAAATAATTCTATGGAATGCATCTTCGTAAATAACTCGTTTATTTTTAATTTTTCCGAAAAATTCTATTTCAGATTTTTTGTCCAAAAAGGTCCGTGCCTTATACTGGTTATAGAGATTAATCGACGAAATACTTAATTTTCGATTTTTATTAGGAAATTGTTTGGTATTTGTAGAATTTATCAAAAAAATCAAGTTTTCCAGGATTTGTTGATTCGCTTTTGTTTTGTCAAATTTCTCACAAACTTTACATAATAGACCTAATCGAGCCCTACAATCGCCATTTTTGAAAATCAAAATCGGACCTTCGGTTCTGGAGTTATTAATTTCTTTGGAAAGTCATACTCGGCCTTGGAAAATATACTTGCGGTCAACGGATTCGGGCCGCCAGCAATAGGCTTCATTTGTGGTCGTGTATCTTTACTCCCACCAAATCTCATCGAAATCGATCAATATCCTGAATAGTTATCATACTTCCCAGCTCGATTTCGAGAAAACCAGTTTTTTGCAAAAAAATTCAATTTTCATTTGTTTTTCGATATAGTCTCTGGTATACTTATTTGTAGAGCTTTGCCAGCGGCACCATTTCTTTTCTGAAATATCTCGATCCGACTACCCGTTACAGAGTCATTCAATTTTTCCCGAAAAACTCGAAACGTCTATATCGGGTTCTTCCGGTTTCCGAACAAAGCCGAGCAACCGGCGTTAAGGTTTTCATTAACCACCAAGTCTCATCGAAATCCGAAAACGGATTAGGGGGCTGGGCGTGACAGACAGCCAGCCAGCCAGACAGACAGACAGACAGACAGACAGACAGACAGACAGACAGACAGACAGACAGACAGACAGACAGACAGACAGACAGACAGACAGACAGACAGACAGACAGACAGACAGACAGACAGACAGACAGACAGACAGACAGACAGACAGACAGACAGACAGACAGACAGACAGACAGACAGACAGACAGACAGACAGACAGACAGACAGACAGACAGACAGACCGACGGACGGAATTTTCTAAATTCGCTCTCGAGTCGATAGATATGACTTTCATTTCGATCCGACGTCTTTTTCGGGTTTCGATGGTCCACCGGAAAAATGTAAAACCTATACTACATTTTTTTTCAAAATATAGTAAGGAGACTTCCTTTTCTTTATGATTTTATCCTGAAGTGCACTCTGTCCAAGTTTTTCAGGAATAACACGAAAGAGAGACTCTCGTAAACTACAGGATTTAAAAATCGGGAAAAATTCAAACGTATAGCATTTCAGTCGGTAAAGTAAAAAATACATCAGAAACTCGGAAAAAATGTTATCTAAAATTGTTCTTCAGTAGCTGATAGTGGAGGATTAAACAATATTAAACATAGCAAAACCACTAAAATCAGTTCTGGGGGTGCCGCGCAACCCCCCCAAAAACCACCCCTTCGGTAAAAAAAGCCTGATTTTATTGATAACTCGTTAACCGTTGAAGACACAAACAAATTGCTCATCATAAAAAAGAAAGCTTGACTAATTTCCTAAAAAAAAGTCCTCTTGTAATTTTCTTGCATATGCCATGGTTTTCGAGAAACTCGATATTGCCAAAAATTGCAAAATTTGTATTTTTAATGCGCGCGAAAAAACGGAATTGCTCGAAAACCAAGCAAGCTAGGAAGAAAAATCAAAATGGGTTTTAAAGAGGATATAAAATACTCTCTTGTGTTGCCATCTTTGATGGCTATTGATATTTATTAGTATATGAAAATAACAATATAATATAGTTATCTCTTGATTTTTTGTACATCTAACTATTCATAGGGCCATAAAAAATTACTGACTTTAATATATAAGTTATTAATGCATTATATTTTAGTTCAAGGTAGTACTTCAATGAAGAAAAAGCTAGGAATAAAAATATTCACATTTTCAAATTTACCAGCATGTTGAAGTTAGCCAAAAAAAATCCAAAAAGGGCTGCCTGTTCAATTTTTTGATGATATTTTTTTTGCAATTTTTTACCTATTAAATAATTAGAAACAATAGTTATATGATATATAAACTCAAAAAAAAATTGTTTGAGCTAAACTTTCAAGATGTTTGGGTCTTTTTTTATTTTTAGGAAACAACAGAAAATTGGCTAAAATTTAGCTAATTTCAACATGCTGGTAAATTTGTAAATAGGATATTTTTATTCCTAACTTTTTCTGCATTGAAGTACTACTTTGAACTAAAAGACAATGCATTTATGACTTATATTAAAGTCAGTTATTTTTTACGCGCCTGTGAATAGTTAAAAGCGCACAAAATCAAGAGGTAGCTATATCATATTGTTATTTTTATATACTAATATATATCAATAGCCATCAAAAATGGAAACACAAGAGAGTATTTTATATCCCCTTTAAAACTCATTTTGATTTCTCTTCCTAACTTGTTTGGTTTTCGAGCAATTCAACATTTTCTATAGACCGCGCGCAAAAAATTTCAAATAAAGGAAAATTCGTACGCATTGAAAACACAAATGTTGCAATTTTTTTCGATATCGATTTTCTCGAAAATTATGGCATACACAAGAAAATTACAAGAGGACTTTTCTTTAGAAAATTAGTCCAGCTTTCTTTTTATGATGAGCAGTTTTTATATCTTCAATAATTAACGAATTATCAGTAAAATAAGGCTTCTTTCACCGAAGGCGTGGTTTTTGGGGGGGTTGCGCGGCACCCCCAGAACTGATTTTTGTGATTTTGTGATGTATAATCCTTCCACTAATAGTTACTGAAGGAAAATCTCATATAACATTTTTTGTTATGGAAATCTTTATAATTATTGGACTATAGGTTAATATATTCTTTAATTTTGGTCTCCTGTAATTTTTTTTGTAACGTGTATATTTCCCGAGTTCTCAGCATTTCTTCACGATCAAAAATATACTACAGGAGACCAAAGTTTTAAAGAATGTATTAACATATATGTTTGACTTTTTCCAGATTTTTAAATTTCATAGTTTTCGAAATTTTCTATCTTTCGATAAAGTTCTCTTTTTCGTGTTATTCCGGAAAAACTTGAACAGAATGTACTTTAGGAAAAAGTCACAAGGGAAAAAAGTCTTCTATTTCCATAGTGCATTTACCAGAATGTTTCTGGAATTTTTCTCCTCACTTTTTATTCCCCCTCCCCCTTTTTGAAAAAATTCGAACCGCAATATCTCGGAAAATATGCATTTCTTCGAAAAAAATAGTCAAAACTTGTTATTTTCGTGAAATTATCGAAAAACACGTTTTGTTTTTTTAAAGCAATTGCTGGGCAATAGCGGCCTTTTTTTTGAGTTTGATCTAGACATCAAGACGAATAGTCTAATTTGCCTACACTACTTCTGTACCTTGATTCACTTGCAAACAACATTTTCATAAAATGTAAATAGTTTACGCATGAAATAATAAATAAGAACCTAATAATATAATTAAAATTTATTCTCTTCTAGCGCGTAATGCCATCATTAATTATGATAAACATGTACCTTATACATTCATTTAATATAAATAAATTATAGTGATTTTAAAATAACAGTTTCTTACAGTTAACGTAAAAATGTTAATTTATACATATGTATTAAGAACTTAATGATAATTTACACGTCCCAATTATAAAATCCATCCTAAATTATATACAAAATATTATTCAAGTGAATAGATAATCAGTATACTTAAATTCTACGATAGTTTCTTATTTCTTCTTTTGATAATTCGTCTGACGGTATTTAATGATAATCAACGCTGCAACACCTATATTATATTCATATTAATTTATTCCTCATTAATATAATTTATGTGATTAAGCTAGTGCGTATTTGACTGAACATAGGAAGTACCGTTTTTCCTAGTCTGCTTGTGCTACGTGCGATAATAACATACAAGAAAATATACCATAATACAAAAAATACTGTATTTATAAAACTTATCGGTTTCACTTCGAATAATATCTCGCGTTTGTTGATAAAAATAAGTTGTAATTTTCTTTAATCTAAGCAATAACATTTCATTGGTAGCATTTCTATGAATGCTTCTAAATAAATTAGACAGGGCAGGGCGATTTAGATCTAAAACTCCTCGAATCTGAAATCCTTTTAAACATTACATTTTTTTGTTTTAAAAAAATCGGCAGCTACTGGAAGCGGCTGGAACCGCCCCACGGTGGATCTTTGAAGCCGAAAAGAGCACTAAATTGGGTGACACGTACTTAATCCGATCTCAACCATAACCTTTTCAGATCTTTTGGAGCACTAAGGAAACCCTCATTTCTGCACTTTTTTCTCACTTGTACCACTAGTACCACATAATATCAACATATTGAAATTTATTTTATTTGCTGTTCTCTTATGTTTCACGGCATAGGATTGCAGTGTACGTATAATGATGCGAGTAGAATACTATACTTTGTCCACGACTGTTTAATATTTCATATTTATTTAATTCATTTTCCTTTGATTTCTCTGATTTAAGAAAGATTCATAATCCATCCATCATATAATTTTCTCGATTTTTCGGGCAACAAGTTTAATGAGGCGATTTCTGTAGCTTTCCATTACCTCTGGCGGTGTTAAAGGAATCTCGTTTTCACTGTCAGTATCATTTGTTTAATTATATTGCTTTTTTTGAGTAGTATGTAAAATTATTGTAAACATCTGACATTTAAATCGCATAGGTTTTGTTGTTTCAAATCAATAACAAAATTACTAATTCGATAAAACTGTGTATTATAAGCAGGGCGCGAGCATTCTATTGTCTAAATGTCATTTGTGGCATTATCTTAATATTTTCTAATTCTTTGGGACTTCCTGCCACATGTATTTTTCTTTTTAATCGGTGCTCGAGGAATCTACAAAATATCACAATTAACCAGTATGTTACTGCTAAATAACCTCTACGCCTGTGACATTTACGGCAAAGAATCAGTTAGAGGTTGCTTCTTTTTAAACCAACAACACAAATAAGTATAAAAAGTTGAAATGAAATATTTCGTTGACGTTTCGGAAATCTAATCTGTTTCCTTTTTCAAGGCTTTTTTTTAAATCTTTTTTGCTGTATACACAGCTCTAAGAATGTTTGTTATATTCAATAGATACTTACTATTTGCATAGAACTGTTGATGATATGCTAAATATACTAAATATACTGAAATCTACAGGTTGGAAATCCAACCTATAATTAGCAGTCTATTTTTAATATACCAGCGTCGCGGTAGTAAATCCTGAACTCAATAGTTGTTGAATAGGAAATCACGTGGCGTGGCAAAAAGCGACTTTTTGCTTTTCACTTGCTTTGTTTTTTAATTTTTTTCACGGAAACCAAATCGAAAGGGTGCAAATGTGATATATCGTTGTAATCGGAATTTTAAGTGCTTTTTAATGGTTTCATGCCAAATTGTAAGTAATTATAAATTAAATAAGTTGTTGTGCCAAAACGACATAAAACGTAATCCGATCTCAACCAAAACCTTTTCAGATCTTCTGGAGCACTAAAGAAACCCTCATGCAAAGTTTCACTCAAATCTGTTTAGTAGTTTCGCCGCTATCGTGCTAATACACATGTACACATACACGCACAGATATTTTTTAAAAACCACTTTTTTCGGTTCCTGAGACCTCAAAACGTAAAGATTTGATGTTATCTCAATTTTCGATTTTGGACCAATTTTAATAACCTCCACATACTTTTCTTTTGGGAAGGTTAATTGGTGAAAAACTCATAAATAACAACCATCGAGTCTTTATTGATTCGAAGATACGGAACATGGTGTTTTATTGCAAAATAGAAAGCGAAATTCCGTTTTTTTCCTTAGTTTTTCCTAAATATCTCGTGATATAGGCCTCTAATGGACTTTAGGTATACTCATCAAATTTGTTCCCAAGAAAATTTCCTACAAGGATGGGCTATTGCGAAAATTCGCGAATTTAGTTTACTATTGCAAAATTAGCAACAAAGGTGAAAATAATGAAGGATTTTCAAATAGCAATAACTAAAGTAATTGTGATCGAAACTCGATGAAATTTTGGGAGAGGATAGTCGTTGGGATACCTAAATGGTACGCGCAACCCCGACCCAGCAATCCAAAATGGCGGCCTATCGGAAATCTCCAAACTAGAAATTCAAAATAGAGAAAAACAACTTCCTGTTGTTCAGTAGGTTTGCAGGGGGACGAGTGTCAGGCAGAATAGAAAAGACGAGAGAAAATCTCCGCGGAAAATTTCTCCTTTAATTTGAATTTTCTGTTTCTCGAGTGGTGGGGCCACATTTAAGTTTTCCATTCCTTCATATTATTCTTATTATTATTTTTTTTATAACCACAACTTACGTTGGTAGCATGACTTCTGTCAGACACGGGGCCCCTAGAGGCCAGCGTGTCCGTCAGTGGCTAACACACGGCGGATAGTGCGACGTGTCGATAGTATGACAGATTTTTGTGATACGGTGATGATTTTTTCCCAGTCTGATAGTCCTATTTTTTCTAGATTGCCAGGTAGGTATTTATCCGCTAATCCGTTGGTTGTTATGATAAGAATAGTTACAGTATTAAGCTGGTATATCTGTTTTAGTTCATAAGCCAGGTCCTGATACTTTGGAAGTTTTCCATTCCTTGCTGTCTTGATGTTGCTGTCAAGTGGAATCGTTACATCTATAATTTGGGCCCACTTATCTTTCTTGTTTCTAAAATATCAGGCCTGTTATTCGCGTTAGCGATGCTGGACAGTTCTCCCGTGTCTCCGATATTCTCACAGGGGAAGCGCCAGCGAATTATCTACAACCACTCCCCACATCCCGCAGGGTTAGTGGTTGTAGATTCCAGAATCGTGTGCCCTAAGTAGACGCAGGGACCCTAAGACGACTGCCTTCTGCATTTGGCCTGCCAACCATTCGGCTGATTTTTGGCAGGCCGGTATGGTCTTCAATGCTGAGAGCAGCGTAGGCCACATCCCACCGAGAACGCCGATTATCAGGACGACCATCTTGACCGAGTAGTCTGGGTATAGCGCTCGGAGCTCATACCGGAGATCTCGGTATTTGGTCCGTTTCTCCTCCTCCTTCAAGGTGATGTTTGTCTCGGCAGGTGCCGAGAACTCGATGACATACATCACCTTGGTCTGGTGGTCGAGGAGGACTATGTCAGGCTTGTTGGCTTGAATCAGCCTGACGGTCGGGAACGAGTAGTTCCAATAAATTCGGCACTTCTCGTTCTCGACAACGGACTCGATCTCTCCGGGAACATAAGGCAGCACTGGTGTTTGGTCTACCTCGTACGAGTGCCGAAGATGGTAATACAGCACTCGTAAAGCCGAGTTATGTCTGTGGATGTAGGCCGAAGTCGCGTAAATCGGACATGCAGATAGTAAATGCATGAGCGACTCCGGCAATCAGGCCTGTTATTATTATTATTATTATTATTATAATTACTACAAAATCGCCGAAATTGCCACTAGCTACATCTGGAAATCATTTTTTTTAAGTAAAAGTGTCAATTTAACACCACAAAATTTCTACTCCCAAAGCGGTGGTATAAAACAACATTTTTCAAACTGTCTTTCTCTTCTATTCAAAAAACAATATATCCCCTTATCCACCGATTAAAAAATAATTTAAGTATTGGTAATCTGAAGCACCTCAGTAAATTTTATTAAAAAGGCATCAAACCCATTTCTCCATTGATCGTTCTTATAAAAGTTGAAATTCCCTAGCTGGGAGCTACAGCAATATTTTATATAACCTAGGGAATTTTGCTAGCAAAATATTTTGTTCGGAAGAATAAAACAAAAGATAAAAGAGTGGGAGAGGGGCTTTGTTCCACGTAAATTGAATTTGAAAATTGGCCTCCATGCAGTTGGCTTGCTAAGATATGATATACTTTGTTTTCTTTGTATATGCCGTCCTGCCCTCACGTTCCTCTCAGTTTTATCATAAACTATCGCTTTTGTCTGGCTCGGCAACGAATAGATATATAATTTTCGCGCATAGTTTGTCTTCAACAGGATGCCAACACACCCTACCAATTAATTACTCGTTACGAATAGTCCAGCTTGCGACAAGAATGATCAGTAATCTTAAAACAATTAATAATTGATTTAAATCACAAGTACAATTTTTAAAACCAATAATCGAATCAATAATGTAGACTTCAGAATAATAGTCGATAGGATATTAATATGATATAGTGAAGAAAAAAAGACATTGATGTGCATAGTTTTGTAACAGCAATTTTATGATTTTATACCTTTTGGGGTATCACCAGGAGTACATATCTGAGTTTTGAACTTCTAAGGCCTATTGCGTTTTTTTATAAATAATTTTGTTTTTTGAACAGTGTTTTTTTAGGTTAAAAGATTCTCTGGTTCTAGAGGTTCGTTCGGAAAAAACAAAAAACCAAATACTTTTGCAATTAAATTTCACCAAATCTGCGTTGGTTTTGGGTCATTTGAGTACGTACATAACGTACAAAATGGAATCAACTGGCTGAAAAGAGTTTTTTTTTTAATTTTAACGTCCAATGACGTCAGGTTCAAACTTTCAGAAAATATAGTTTGTGTTGAAAACAAAACACGCTGTAATTTTGGTGCCCAAACATTGAATCCTGTGGACCCAAATGCATTTGTTATGTGAAATTGAATTGCCCGCCATTTTGTGCCATTAAGTCCAAAATGGATCATTTTAATTTCAGAATGTAGATCTGGACAACAGCTTTCCGATTAAAGAGATTAAAAAAAATTCTTTTAATGTAATTTTGGCCCCTTTTTTGGTATTCATTTATGAACCAAATACCAACAAATGGAATTTTTCGGTCATTTTGGAAACATTTTTGAAAAATTTTGATCAGAAAAGAAAGAGAATTGAGAGAACTTTACTTTTAAAAAACGAAAGTTGATTTTCGTTTACCTGAAATGGCCGAAAATATCCATTTGTTATTATTTGGTTTTAAAATAAATGCCAAAAAGGTGGCCAAAATGATAAACAAGGGTTGAATTGAAAATCTCTTCATTCATTTTTTACTTCCCTCGCATACCGAAGGGAAGTATTGTATTCGAGAAAAAATCACCCTCCGAGATTTTTTCGGATTCTGACGTTTCAGAACACGTAGATTCCGAAAATATAGGTTTTTCAATTCCGTCAGTCTGTCTGTCTGTCGGTCTGTCTGTCTGTCTGTCTGTCTGTTGGTGTATTTACTAAAAAACTACTTGACGGAGAGCAGTCAAATTTGGTAGGTAGTTAACCCTACTCTCAGCGAAGAACTGGTAGAATTTTCACTGAAAAATATACAGGGTGGACCGTCTAAACGGAATAAATAGTGAAAAAAATTTGTTTTTGCTAAAATTTAAAATTTCCACGTTTCATGACGCGCTAAACCTGTTTCAGGAAAAAAAATTTTTTGAAAATTTTTTTCAAACATTTTTGAAAAAATTTTTACCAAGTTGAAAAAAAATGTTTTTTGCTCAAATTTAAAATTTCCACGTTTCATGACGCGCTAAACCTATTTCAAAAAAAAAAAATTTTTGAAAAAATTTTTGAAAAAATTTTTACCAATATGAAAAAAAATTGTTTTTGCTCAAATTTAAAATTTCTACGTTTCATGACACACTTAACCTATTTCAGGAAAAAAAAATTTGAAAATTTTTTTTACCAATATTTTTGAAAAAATTTTTACTACTAAAATGAATTTTTTTTACTTCCCTCGCATACCGAAGGGAAGTATTGTATTCGAGAAAAAATCACCCTCCGAGATTTTTTCGGATTCTGACGTTTCAGAACACGTAGATTCCGAAAATATAGGTTTTTTAATTCCGTCAGTCTGTCTGTCTGTCTGTCTGTCTGTCTGTCTGTCTGTCTGTCTGTCTGTCTGTCTGTCTGTCTGTCTGTTGGTGCATTAACTAAAAAACTACTTGACGGAGAGCAGTCAAATTTGGTAGGTAGTTAACCCTACTGTCAGCGAAGAACTGGTAGAATTTTCACTGAAAAATATACAGGGTGGACCGTCTAAACGGAATAAATAGTGAAAAAAAATTTTTTTTGCTCAAATTTAAAATTTCCACGTTTCATGACGCGCTAAACCTATTTCAGAAAAAAAAAATTTCAAAAAATTTTTACCACTAAAAAAATTTTTTTTCTTTGTTCAAATTTAAAATTTCCACGTTTCATGGCATTCTAAACTTATTTAAAAGAAAAAAAAATTTTGAAAATTTTTTACCATTTTTGAAAAAAAATTTACCACCAAAATAGATGTATTTTTTTTTCAAAATTTAAAATTTCCACGTTTCATAGCGTTCTAAATCTATTTAAATAAAAATAAAAAAAAATTTAAAAATTTTTGAAAAAATTTTAGCGCAAATAAGTAGATGGAATTTTTTTTTCCGATTTAAAATTTCCACGTTTCCATGGCATTCCAAATTTATTAAAACAAATTTAAAAATGTTTTAGACAAATTTAAAAAAAATGAGAACATGTTTTAGTAAATTTAAAATTTCCACGTTTCATAACATTCTAAACCTATTTCGGAAAAAAAAATTTGCAACATATTTTCACCAATTTGGAAAAAAATTTAACACTAGAATAGACAGAAAACATTTTTGAAAATTTGTTCTATATTTTAATCACCACTATACTTCCACTCCATTACGTGAATGTGGGATTAAAAATGTGAGAGATGGCAATAATATTTGGCATATCCTATTATATACTTTTATTGAATAATGGCATCCCAAGAAATAATTGAGTCATGGTGGACATTTATAAAGGTATTTGCGCAAGCCTTCCATATTTGGCACCTGTTATTTAGTATATTGAACCTTCCCTATTGGATGAACACTCTGTATATTTTTTTGACCAAGAGTTATCAGGTTTTCTTTGTAATAATACCAATAATTATATTCCGATTATTATTCCCAATGTCATTTCGTAATTAATAATTTTTTTGAGTGACTTTCATGCACAAATAACGAGGGAAGTTCTGTGTAAATAACTTTACCGATTTTTTTTCTTCAAATTTAAAATTTTCACGTTTCATGGCATTCTAAGCCTGATTAAAAAAAAAGCTTTTTGAAATGTTATCATTAAGATAGAATTTTTCTTTCTTTGTTCAGATTTTAATTATCCACGTTTCCATGACATTCTAAAACTATTCAAACAAATTTAAAAATGTTTTTGAAGAATTTTTAAAAAAATTTGAAAACATTTTTAATCCATTTATGTATCACTACTATAGAACAGACGAAAAAAATTTTTTTGCTCAAATTTAAAATTTCCACGTTTCATGATATTCCAAAGCAATTTCGGAAAAAAAAAATTGCAACATTTTGTTACCAGTTTGGAAAAAAATTTAACACCAGAATGCTCAAATTTAAATGACATTCTAAACCTAGGTATTTCAGAAAAAAAATTTTGAAAATTTTTTTCACCAACATTTTTCAAAAAGTTTTTACCACTAAAATAGATCGAATTTTTTTTTATTTGCGCAAATTTAAAATTTTCACGTTTCATAGCATTCTAAACCTATTTTAAAAATACATCATTTTTAATTTTTAAACTTTTTTTAGCACTACTATAGAACAGAAGGAAACTTTCCTTTTTGCTCTAATTTAAAATTTCTACCTTTGACATTTTAAACCTATTTCAGAAAAAAAAAAATTGAAAATTATTTTACCATCTTTTGAAAAATTTTAAAAAAAATGAAATTTTTTAACCACCACTATACTTCCACTCCATTACGTGAATGTTGGATTGAGAATGTGACAGATGGCAATAACATCTGGCATGTGCACCTATTATACTTTTATTGAAAAATGTACAGGGTGGTCATCCCAAGAAATAATTCAGTCATGGTGGACATTTGTAAAGGTATTTGCGCAAGCCTGCCATATGTGGCACCTGCTATTTAGTATTGAACTTTTGCTGTTGGATGAGCAATCTGTATATTTTTTTGACCAAAACTTATCAAGTTTTCTTTGTAATAATAGCAATAACTCTACTCCGATTATTATTCTCAATGTCATTTCGTAATTATTATTTTTTTAGAGAGACTGCCATGAACGAGGGAAGTTCTGTGTAAATACCTTTACCGATTTTTTTTAGAGTAGGTTAAAAATATAAAATTATTTTAATGCAATATTCATGTGGTAAGTTGACCTATCTACAATCAGCGGTGTGCCGAACCTTTCGACGCGGGGAGGGGGGGCATGGCTTCCTTGGGGGCACACATCCAAATCATAGCATCCGAATGAAACATGAAATTTAATTAATATCCTTTGATACTGATGTAATAAAAACAATACTGCCATTTAGTATCTCTTTTATATCAATTATAATTTTCCTCTTAAGCTTATTGCATATTATGCTATAATTACGCTCTTAAGAGGCAACAATGCGGAAAGATCAGTGGGGAACAAGGGGTAACACATCAAGTGAAGAGAGATTTCCCTAATAAGCCAATTTTAACAAAAACAGTATTGTAGCATATATTTATGTACAACTTACTTTCATTATCAGTTAAATAACATCACCCAATTTGCCAAAAACAGCTTATTGTCAATCATTTTAGTACAATGCTGGTTTAGTAGATGGAAGCATTTCTCTTCAATTTAAAATTTAATCCACCGGATCTTTCTTAATACGCGACCTGGAAGGCCGTATTATACTGCGATCGACAGATCGAAATTGGCGTTTTCGACACATCGTAAACTTCACCCGCGAAATGCTTATTTCGAGCCCACATGAACGAAAGAAAATGGGCATTTTTTTACCTTTAGTGAATTTCAGACGTGTACCGCAGTGCAGAGAAAGTATCAACTACAAACTAACTAACCACAGTAATCACTAGCGCCATCTAGGTGCAGAATTTAGCTCACATTATTCTCTCTAACCAAGAATATGAATCTGTTGCTTTATATATTAGTTAAATTTAAAATAATAAAACAATAAATAAGAGAATGTTGAAACTTGAAACAACATTTTGCTATATTTATTCATGAAGAATTTTCAGGAAGTGTTGTTGGAGGCGGCACAAATAAGCAGGGGCGGGAGACTTTGCGCCACCTCCCCAGCTCCCCTCTGGGCACGCCGCTGCCTACAATAATATTTCCTATTTCCTCAGTATATTCATATTTCAAAAATTTGGAGAAAGCCCCTCTATAAGTATACCAACTACGTCAGATTGTAGGTTTCTAATTTGAGGACAATTTGGAAGAAAAGTCGCTAAATAGAAAAATGTACTAAATATGAATAATATAATACGATTCAGGATTTTAGAGTTGGTGCTTAGTGTTAGAGTTTTGCTGAACTTTTATTGCCCTTTTATTCCATAAACAGCTGAGCTTGTCTTGTTTTAATAGCTTTCATAGTTTTAACGATATTAAGGTAGATTAGATTAGATTAAGAAGGGAGGAGCTGGCTGATTAGCCTTGACCTAATTAAAGTAAGAACTCGTTATTTTCAGTTTAGGGAGACATTAAGAGTGAAGCACGTATTGTAATCTAGATATGTTGATAAATCTTCATCACTCCCAGGTACTGAAAGAGGTGTTTCGATAAAATGTCTGGATGACCGATATCGCTTAATATCGATACCTAGAGTCAATTTACAAATATGCCCCATCGTCTTTTACTACCACCTACTGTTAAAATTAGTTTACTAACGTGAAGAAATTGGAAATTTCAATTTTCTCAATTTGCTCAAAGTGTGTACGATAATAATACATTATAAACCTAAATATTTTCCATTAGTGGTTTCTCCCGAAAAACTCACATAAAGAGAATATATGTAAACAATATCTATGAAATCTTTTGTAAACTGTAGAGTGTGACCTGTCTGTGAGTCCATTATAATTTCATCAAACTATATTAAGAGTTAGGTGAGTAAAACCAAGTTGTTTCTAAGAGCAAATTTGGCGCAGGTGATAGTGATAATGGAAAATAACAATAAGTATAGTTCTTTTACAAGCTGTGTCGTATTATTGCTCGGTGGTAACCCGGCCAGTTTGATGTTAAAGTGCTTAAAAATAAATAAAATAATAAGAAAGCAAATTTTCTTAAGCTAAATATGAGATCAGTAAAAAAAAATGTAAAAAAGGACTTTAAAAATTATGGAATAAAATTTCACCATCGCCCGATTAATTGATTTTATTATAGTTTATGTAAAGTCAGTTTGAAAATCATAAAAAAGACCAACAAAGGAACTGTTGATAATACGAGCGATGTCATGAGTGCCGACCAACAATTTTTAGAATCACTTTAGTTCTATAGTCCTTTTTAAATATTGTAAATATTGTTTTCTACTTTATGTTAATTGATAGGTATGATGTAAATTATTTATTTATAATACTACATTATTTAATTATAATGTATGATGTTAGTTTAATGAATAACTCCATAAATGATTCAATAAAAGTAAATAAATACCATTTAACCTACGGCTATGCTACCGGCAATATTAAGAATGAACGAAGAGCAGATAACTTGTAATGGTGAGCTAGGTAAACAATCGACTACTTATGTTTGAGGTAAGCGCATAATACATCTGGTTAATTATATTCATATACAGATACTGTTTGCAATATTCAAGTAGGCGGTCTCGGGTGTTATTCTATCATAAACAAGCTTTGTAATGACTTATCCTGGTGGCAACGTTTTAGACTGAATTTTTAAATTGACAGTAGAAGTACTCATAATTTTTAATGACTTTTTGTTGAAGAGGTTAAACATTTTTCTAAAATCTTCTATTACATAATGTGCCTACATGAATGTACACATAAACTGAAGGACAATAGAATTATCCGATATTCAAATATAGGGAAATCACCAGATGAATCACATCAGAATGAGGCATTGCATAAATTAGACCCCGATAATTAGCAAGGGTGGTGCGAATGCACTAAGGGCGAAAACGAATAAGGAAAGAAAGTAAATGCAAAGCTGCATTTGCGTTGGAGTATGTTTATGTTGTTGTACGTAGCAGATGAATGGGGTGGTGGATAGTAAGGGGAGTAGTGCGTTCCGAGACCGGATAGGGATGATGGGGGTGCGGAAGGGCTTCAGAGAGTGAGAGTTGTCACGCACAGGGTTTGATTGGACTGCTGGCTGATCGATATTAAGAGATTCACCCTCGTCTGGCTGGACCAGTCGCTACTACTCGTGCTGCATATGTAGAACGCTACCTACTTGCTATGCCAATGTTATTGCTTTGCCATTTCAATAATTGAATTTACTTGATGCTTTTTTATGGGCGGCAGGGTTCGAAGAGGCGCGTTTTTTCAATATTAAATTAATCATTGACTTAGATGTGAATAATATGGAAGGGTATTTCAAAAATCGCACGACATAACTATATTATTATTTGAATTTAAAGACAAAGCTAGAAAAGCATCATTAAAGATTATCGAAAAATTTTAAATAATAATTAAATTAAATCTATTAAGTCTCCAAACAAAAAACTATCTAATGCCGTGATAAAATATATTTAAAACCTTTTTATACAGGACGTTCGATAATTTCACGTCAATAATTTAGGAGGATTTGGATGGTGTTAGAAAAGTACAGTCTATCATATGAATTTTGTTAGTTACCCTTAGAATTACAATCTCTTACCTTTCAGAATTTTGCTTTTTTTCCAATCTTATTACCTGTCGATTTTATAATTGACCCATCAAATGGATACCTACTTAAGATTGAAATTTCCGCAGATTTCATCTGAAGGTTACAGGCTGAAAGGGACGAGTCGAAAAAATCGATTTTTGAGATAAATACACTAAAATATAGCCAGACATCCAGATTGTCATATAACTACCTAACTGCACAGAGTAACAGAGATAAAAGTCACGAGTTATAAGAATGTAAAAAAGTCGGTGCCTACTATTTCATAACATTACTATTTGGACCTATAACCTTTTCCCCCATCTAAACATGCATAACCCCTTTTCAATTTCATTCCGTACGCCTATGTTGAGACAATATAAATAATATAGGCACACAAAAAAGAAAAGTTGTCGATTCCACGGACCAAACCAATCATTTCAGATGTAATTTAGCTTGCCGAATCCGAATCCGACAGTCTTGCCCCACCACGTCACCATTTTTTTCTATCCTCAAAGAACAGTTAGAAAAATGCGACAATTGCAGACCTACTAACTGTTTTTTGAGGATAGAAAAAAATTGTGACGTGGTGGGGCAAATCTGACACCGGATTCGGATTCAGCAAGCCAAAATACACCGGAAATGATTGATTTGGCCCATGGAATCGACAACTTTTTGTGTTTTGTGTGTTTGTCTAAAAATAAATACACATAGACCTCACTGAAAATTTAACCAAAGTTGGTAATATATTTAATTATTTATTTATTTATTTATTTATTTGTTACAATATCCAACAAACCAAGTCCAATTACAGGATAAGGGTAGATACATGCATAAATGTATAACTACAAGTACAAAGATACAAACAATAAATGAACAGAAGACAAACAACTTAGTAGATTAGAATATAGATAAAATACAAAAATAGTGACATGTGAAACGTGAGTAAATACAAACAAATTGTTGCTATGCATAAAGACAGTAAAACATACACATTTACGTATAAAATAATAATAATCACAGTTGCTTAATTTTATGGATGTTAGTGTTAAAGATATCTATTTGAGCGTTTACACTATTATAGTTTGAGAACATCTGGAAGAATGGTGATTGCACCAGTACATTTGTTCTGGGGGTAGGAAGCAAAAATGTATCACTGTGCCTTGAGGCAATACGCGGTACAACATAAGAAATGTTATTGTGGAGATTTTCACACTTATGTGATTGTGAATAATTTTGTACAAAATAATTATTGATTGAGTAGTCCTTCTCTTTAGGAGACTATCAAAGTTAAAAGTGGATAGGAGAACATCTTGGGGAAATCCTTGAGAAGGGTAATGCCCAAGTATTTTGAAATATAAGTTTTTTAGGAAGCGCCGTTGGATATTTTCGAGTGTTGAAATGTGACAGTTATAAATTGGATTCCATATAATTGATGCGTACTCCAACTTTGATCGTACGAAACAGTTGAATAATAGTTTTCATGAATCGATATTATTGAAGTCCTTGGTATTTCTTAAGAGAAATCCTAGTGTTTTATAGGAGGTTGTAACAGTTAAGTCAATATGGTCAACGAACGTCAACTGTGGGTCAAAAAGGATACCAAGGTCTTTAATACAATTAGGTCTCTCTAGAGACATATTAGAAATTTTGTAGTCAAATAGACAAGTGTTATGCTTTCTCGAATAGGATACGACATGGCATTTACTGATATTCAAAGATAGATTATTTTCAATGTACCAGTTATATATATATAGTGTAGGTTTCTTTGCAGATGTTCGCAGTCTGCTAGTGTGTTAATTTGACTGAATATTTTTAAATCATCGGCATATAAGAGGTAATTAACATCAATTCTAGCTGCAATGTCATTGATAAAAATTATGAAAAACAGGGGTCCAAGAATGGAGCCCTGAGGTACACCAGATGTTTGCAAACATTTGTCAGACTTATGGCCTCTATCTTGTACATATTGCCAACGATCAGTTAAGTATGACGTTACAAGGTTTAAGAAATCTGAAGATACACTAAAATGTTGGAGCTTATGCAGTAGAATGTTATGATCGAATTTATCAAAAGCCTTAGAGAAGTCGGTGTGGATAACATCTGTTTGACCCCTCTGATCTAAGACTTCATTGATAAATTGCGTTTTGATAACCAGATTAGTTACTGTTGATTTCCCTGAGACAAAACCATGTTGTTCGGGTACTAGACTGTCGTTAACATGAGCATATAGGTGATCATATAAAAAAATTTCTAGAATTTTACTCAAATTACTGATTATCGTAATTGGCCTATAATTAGTTATATACATAGTTTAAAAAATATGGGGTTTTAAGTTTTAAATTTCTTTTTTATCGATACTAACATGTTGTGACCCTCACCCTTTTTAGCCTGTACCCTTCATCTATTATTAGCTTCTTGCCTTCAAAAATCTTTATTTATTACTTCTCAGTATAATATAGAAACATTTTTTCCATTTATATATGCATTTGTATATTGCAGTTTGAAAAACTCATTAAATGACTTATAGTACAGGCAGTGAAGGCAAAATGTTGTAAAAACCTCGCAAAAATGAATAAAAGAATCATCTCTGGGATTTAAGTAGTTAATAACCTGTAGAATGGAATGATGCATTCTTTGCAATTCCAAGTTACGGGAAAATTTTAAAAAAATTGGAAAAACTTTTTGATTTTCGTTTTTTTTGCTCTAACGGCTAAAATAATGAAAATACAGAAAACAGTTTTGAATAAAATTTGTAGCTCGTCTCTTTCTCTAGAAAATAGGTCTTTACAAATGTTTGTCTTACTTAAGCCGTTTAGGAGATAAATCCAGTTTTCCACTTATAGTTTTGAGCCGTTCCGAAATGCGCGGAAAATGAGAATTCTCTGGGAGTTTCGTACGACCGGACATATCGATCGATAATAATTACTATTCAGAGCGGCTAAAAAAATGAAAACAACGTAAAATGTAGAGAAAAGTCTCAGCTTTAATGTGGAACTAATCACAAAATTCATACAAATTTTTATCATAGAGAAAATAGTGTTAGAAGATGGCTTACTAAACTTTATACAGTTGATTTATTCACATCTTTGAGTTTTATACATCCTGCCTATTTCTCCCGTAACAATGGGTGCTTTCTCACTGCATGGATTCGATTCCACGCACTTTAGTCTATATTTCGTGAAAATTTCATTGAAGAATGTTAAGAAACAAACAAGTTGTTTATGTTTTACTGTATAATTGTGCATTTTCTGAACGTGTATGGATAATGTAGACAAATTCAAAAAGTACTGCGCGCATTTAAAAAACTCTAAAGGCATTCGAAAGAATATGTTTTATTGTACTTATAATCCATAAATTAAGACTGTGCTATTATTATTCCTTAAGATATAGCAAATTGAACTCCAAAATTTGGAGGTGATTGATCGATGAGAAATATACCCTCTACTTTAATCGCAAGGTATATTTTTCCAAAAAAAGTAATTGCAATAAAATGTTAATTGGATTAATATATCATTATATAAGAATACATAAGCAAAATGAATTATCATTCTAACGACTCCCGATATGAATAAATCTGTGGATCAACTGTACAAAGTTCACTAAGCCATCTTCTGACACTTTCTCTCTTTGATAAAATTTGTTATGAATTTTGTGATTAGTTCCACATTAAAGCTGAGACCTTTCTCTACATTTTGGAGACTCTGAATAGTAGGAATTATCGATCGATGAGCCCGGTCGTACGACACTCCTGGAGAATTCTCATTTTTCGCGCATTTCGAAACGGCTTAAAACTATAAGTGGAAAACTGGATTTATCTTCTAAACGGCTTAAGTAAGACAAAAATTTGTAGAGAAAAAGACGAGCTACAACTTTTGTTGGGAACTTCTTTCTCTATCTTCATTATTTTGGCCGCAAGAACAAAAAAACCGAAAATCAAAAAGTCTTTCAAATTTTTTTTGAATTTTCCCGGAACTTGGAAGTGCAAAGAATGCATCATCTCATTCTCTAGGTTATTACCTACTTGAATCCCAGAGATGATCCTTTTATTAATTTTTGTTACCCTAAAATGTTAATTTGCCTGTACTATTAAACAAACAAACAATTAAAATAATGAAATCAACAAAACAAAAAAACTAGCAAAATCGGGCTGCAGCTTCGCGAGAAAAGCACCTAAAAGTGCATTTTGATGCATTTCGAGTGCATCGCCGCACTATTCTTTAAATGTCATTGGCTGTATTGCTCGTAGAAAAATTTAAAAAAACTGAAATACTCGTAAATGCTATACGTAGGATAAAAATCATCAGATCTTTTCGAAAATTGGAGAAAATATGTATTTTTATGCTATAAATACGTGATTAAATTTTATTTTATATTAGATTTTAGCTTTCAAATAGTATTTTTATATTTAAAAGATTTAAAATATTTAAAAGACCCTTCTGATAGCGACGTTGAATTCAGAAGGTCAAAATACATAAAAACTGGTAGGTTTAGTTACCGGGTCTGAACTTTTTTTTGTGGCTGTGCTGTCCCTGTGGCCACCGCTACATAGAAAAGTTCAGCCCCAGAAACTAGACCTACCAATCTTTATGTATTTTGATCTCCTGAATTTGATGCCACCATCAGATAAAAAAAACCCAATGATTAAATGAAATTCTGACGGCGGCATAGAATTCAGGAGGCCACAATACATAGAGATTGGTAGGTCTAGTTTCTGGGTCTGAACTTTTCTTTGTGTGTGCTTGTGTGGCTGTGTAGTCTAGGGAAAACCAGATGGCAAGAGACGGAGAGAACGACCTCCAAAGCTCATGTCATCAAAAATCTAATGGAAAGAAATGTATGGTGTCAACTAAACCCTAAATATTATTTTTCTCGGTCGTTTCAAGGCCACACACCTACATATTACCTTTTTTTTTAAATGTGTTCTGCTATACAAAGCTTCGCTCTCTCTTTTCCACCCTTTATTTATTAATTACCTTTTCCTTTTAGATGTATATTATTTTTCACTGAAAGTGTATCCATTTTTTTCTCTGGCAATATTGTCAACTACATCCTAAATAGCATTTTTTTAAAATTCTTAATATTATTGGGGTAATGTATGTTTTTCATTAAAAAAACCTTGGCGACTGTGTTTATTAAGTGCCAAATATTACTGTCCTCCGTCACATTTTTTTATTAAATTTTTTCTTTAGCGTGTCCATTCCGAATATTTTTCACTAAACGCATCCCTGGTTTCTTCCCTGGCAATAGTGTCTGCCAAATGTATTTTTTATTCGTTAAACAGTTTTCTGCTTCTCTCACTATCTGAAGCGAAGTATAATGAAAAAATCACTTTCATGTGTCAGACTATGTATCTACATAGATTATGAAAATTACGATCTCGCAATTCGATCTGGCCAGCCATTTGTCTGTCTGTCCGTTCGTCCGTCTGCCGTCTCTCTTAATGTTTTTGGTTCAGTCTAGTCAAGCATTTTCAAACATACTCATATAAAGTTTATGTCATATTTGAATTGCAAGAGTAACCATTATTTTAGATCACCCTGTAAGAATTGTGTAAGTGAGTATTATTGTACATATGTTTAGATGGTAGCCAGTCAACTTTAGAGTATCATAGATATTATAATTATTTTTTTACAATATTATGAAAAGCTGCAAGACTTAGTTTATATACATATATTAAATGAATGAAAGATACCCATCATGATAACTTCTATGTAAGTGCGTGTGAATTCAACCATAATTAAATGCAACGAAATGCCCGGTAAATATCAGGAAAGCAGTGGAAATTGGAGAAAATAAGTCTTAAAGGTACACAAGTGAAAAAAAATAACAAAAGAAGTAGGTATTTGAAGGAATCTGGCGTCATTATGGGTGAACTGAGGTCAAAGTTGAAACCAATTACACTGTATTGTTGCCACCGACAGACCTACTCGCTTCAAATGTCCCATAATTCTTCTAGTCGGACTGCACGTTTCAAATAGAGATTTCAATTTCCAGATATGCCTTGTCTATTATGCAATATTATTCACTAAAAATTACTAATTGTGGAATTACGTTCGTATTTCCATTGATAAGAATTCTTCGGGAAAATATTAAGAATTATATTTAGTTTCAGTCGATTATTATGTAGGGGAATATTAATTTGATTATATAATTAATACAAGTTGTATGAATATAACATTGCAAATTTGTACAGTATGGAAACTTCATCCGATTTAAGTCAAATTGAAATATATTTAATCGACCCAATTTGACAAATTGAAAATTTAATTTTTGTTTAATTCGGTGGTCGCTGGACATTGTAACTACTTATTCAAATTTCTCCTCTTGTAGTTTTAGAGTTTATACAGTCTATAAAATAGCGTTAGTCCTCCTTCTTTAAAATATTTTTTGAAAATCCAAACTATCGCTCTTAACTTTGGAAAGATGGAAATACAAACTACTATCAAAATATCCCTGCTTTCCACAGGTTCAAGGACTAATCCCAACCCTTATTAACGAAACAGTCTTTAACGGATGATTAAACAATATCAACCATCTCCAGGTCACCAACAAGATTGGTGAAACGCACATGGTGTAGTAGTTTTCGAGTGTAAATGTTCTTTTTTCTTTTTTTAATCGGTTCGTATTACCAACCTGGCGGATTTTAGTCATATGTATTCCACCACTCAACCAGGATACGCACACATAGATAACAACACAACTATTCCCTGAGACATTGATATCTGCTGTAGCTAAGACTCGAACTCAGAGGAATAAGAGCGGCTAGCCACGTTGCCTCAATCAATTCCGGTCTAACCAGTTGCTACTGTCTCGGTAACACATTAAGAACACCATTACATACCACATTCATGCCCTAGCCAGAATTTAATCCCGAAGCCTCGTGGTTCCACGCCTAGCACATAAGCACTGAGCCTAAGCAATGAGCCACTAAGTTTGTATTTGTGGAAATTACTTTAAAGTTGATAAGAAAATTATGTAAAAGTTGAGAAACAGCACCAATTTTAAAAATTCCTTCTGTGTTGTGTTCCTTGAAACCCCAGGATCATTCGTCATGACTAACATCTTTGCGGACGGATAAAATAAGGGGGTTATAACCCCAAAAATGACCCAAAAATTAAGCCTTGAAAAAAAAAATTTAAAAATGAATATTTTGGCCTGGAAATCTCCACTCGGGAGGTTTTCGAGGTTGCTGATCACGAAATTGACTGTACTTCCTGTTCGCTATTTTGAATTTCCTAAATTGGACCTCGGATAAATTTCTTTCAAGGCTTAATTTTTGGGGCATTTTTGGAACTTATAACCCCCATAACTCTTTCATTTTGTCCGTCCGCAAAGATGTTAGTGGTGACGAATGATCCTGAGGGTTCAAGGAATAAAACGCAGAATGAATTTTTAAAATCGGTGGTGTTTTCCAACTTTTACACATTTGGTACTTTTTTCCGGCTTATTTACTGAAGTATTAACTAGACGATGCTGAATTCTTTTTCTCTCTCACAACGTCTTGTCAAACGTTTTCTGTGTATCATTCTAGTTGGTCTCCGTTTGCTTTATAGTACGCTTGACGGCACGATATCGCGGTTGCCTCTTGACGCACGGCCTCATCAAAGTCCTTTCCCATCAGCTCTATGATGACATCAGCCCATGGTATTGGAGGTCGTTTTTCTCGATTCAAGTCATCTGCTTTTACCTGAACTATCAACCTTACCCCTGTCTCCGATTAATGTCATCAGGAGAATGAGATGCTGGAGAGTCGATTTTGGGGATGTATTTATTGAATTATCTAGAGTGCTGGGCTGTCTAGAGAATTCGTACAATTGTCTGAGTTATTGTCAGTTAGAAATCTTGGTTCCATCTATGACACTGCCAGTCCTTCAGCAGAAGTCGCATCACGTGTTTAGTTTACTATAGATGTTTTGTCTGAGGTCTTTACCAACTTTATTTTTGTCACAGATAGTGTTGTCCACTTTCATCAAAGCAGAGTTTTCGTCATACAGTCAGCGAATAATAAAGACCAGACGTTTGGGATGTCTCCACTTTCAATAATACAGTTCACAGTTTGTCTCATTCCACATTGCGAAAAGCCCTCGGTATTCTATGAAACAAAGGTACATAAGTGTGTAATGTTCTCTTGCAGTTGTCGCAAGTATTGACTTTCTAGTGCCACGTTCTTTGGCAAAGCCTGCTTGCCTAGGAGGTCTTTGCCCAGACTTAATGCGGAAGTTTGATTTGAGCAGCACTAGCATTACTTTACTGACGTGTAATATCAATGCCAGTGATATGTAGTTATCTCAGACTCCTGTTGCTCCTTTCTTATATATTTTTACGAATCATTAGCCCAGATTTCTATTTCTCGTATTTCTTTGGCACGTTCTGTGAATAATTCTTATTCCATTTAACTTCAGCCCTGATATTGTCTACTTTGCCCGATTTTTGTTTTTGTGTTCGTAGTCCTACTGTCAGTCATCGTTTGCTGGTCACTTTCGAAAAATTTTTCGCAGTGTTGCTGCGAGCTTGAATAACTCAATTCTGCGAGGTGTGGTGGTAGATATTGTTATATTCTTCGCAAATTCAAAACGAAGAGTATATTCGATTCGATCGGCACATTTCTGAAACCGTTAAATTTTCATATCACTGTGTTGGTGATCGAATTCTGAACAACAAAATGTGTGCCTATCTGTATGTGCGTCTGTCCGTCCGTCCGTCTGTCACGTTTCTTGTAAGCATGATAACTTAAGTACGAAAAATTCGATTGTATTGAAATTCGAACTATTAGCTAGAGGAAGAACTCTATTATTTTTTAACAAAATCGTTCAATAAATAAAAAAGTTATTAATTATTTAAATTTATAAAATTTCTCTATTTATATTATATAATATTGCTACATTGCAAAACCGGCTAATTAGGCAATAGTCCCTAATTTTTATCAACTTAACAGAGCAATAAATGTGTTACAAATGCGATAAGATTATGGAACAAGCTTTCATTCGTTTCGTTACAAAAAAAAATTAAGAAGCAATCGTATAAACAGTTCAATAAATCTGAGAAGGGTATGATATTTACTCCAGTATCTTCTGCAATGGATTAACACAAGTAGCAAACAATAATGTTTACTACTTGAAACGTCTCACTGATCTTCATACTACGGTTAATACAAAAGTAATTAAAGAAAAATACTAACTGTAACAGTTTATTATTTTTGAACATTGTCACCTTAAAATTTCATATAATATAATTATCTTGTTCATGGTAATGTACTGTTATTGCGCAATTGGCTTGGCCGCAAACGTAATTAAATTAGTTTCAAGCCAGGCGACAACATGGCTACCTCTATATAACCATATATACCATTATTTCTCACCATTATACGCTCCAGACGAATATAATGGCTGGATTATAACTTCACTTAACTAATTTTCCACAAGAACAAAAAGAACTTTTTATAATTCAATAACATTTTTCTGCTAAGTGTATTCCTAGGTACACAAGAATGTCTATACAGTGCGGTCATTTATATGGAAACTTACAAATCAAAAATATATTCGTTCCTTTAGGGAAAAAATGGTACTACAGGTCAAATTTACTATTTTGTCCTATCAGTTTGAGAAACATCACTATAACAAGAGACGGAACTTGAAAGATGCTTGATGGATTCCCCCTATTGAAATTGACTATATCCATCAGGGTGATTGCCATAGGCGTGTTATTTGTCATGCTATTTTATGTATTTTATGTTACTGTAGTTTTCGATTAAGCAAAAATAATGCGAAAAAATACAAGATTTTGTCTCAGTGTGTGTCATCAATTTTACTTTAAGTCGTTAACGAGGCAGTTTTAATAAAATTATTATAAGAGTGAAAATTGCAGTCGAGCGTTGCTGAAAGCAAAAACCTATTTGAACAATAGAAATAAAAATATATTGGCTGTGAACTTAATCTCAGTGGTACCAGGCAAAAATCAATAGTAGTCAAATCTGCTGAACAAGGTGACCACACCATCATTAAGGCTTTTTTGAAAATCCGAAAAATTTTAGATATTTATTATACAGGGCGCCCCAAAATTGAGTTCCCGCACGGAAACCTGTTAACCCAACTTACCTTAGTCCCAAAATGCATCCCCGAGGAAATACATTCTCTTAAAGTGAGACAGAGAAAAATGAGTTACCTGTGGAAAAGCTAGGCTTTTTTGGAATTAAAGGTCTGCAGCTGTCTCTTACCTCAACAATAGGAAACAATATGTTGCTATTGATAATATTAATTTCGAACTTCTAACAATAAGGTACAGGGTGCCGCAAGGCTCTGTACTGAGACTCCTTTTGTTTATTCTTGTATGTATATGATTTATTTCAGCTTTTGTATCCCACATAATGCTTTGCCCTTACCGACGACACATCAAATTTGGATTATAATTCCAACATTAGTACCTTAAACAGAGACAGCACTGGTTCCGTACAACAAACTAGTGACTGGTCTTGTATGAATAATCTTAGGCTTAATGAAGAAACTCAAAGGTTGGTTTTCTCTGCAAGTGTCCCATTAGTAAAAGGTGAGAGTATTAAAATTCTCGGAGTCGTCTTTGACGATACTCTGAGCTGGTTTAACCATGTGGAGGTTCTCTCTAATAAATTATCTAGTATCATTTTTCTGTTACGTAGACCATAACTTAAGAAGTTGTTATTTCTCTATGTTCTATTCTCATGTTTGTTACGCAATTCTGCTTTGGGGTGGCTCTTCTCATGCAGCAAAAATTTTTCGCTTAGAAAAGAGAGCTGTTAAGTAGCTAGCTAGAAAAACCAACTTTCAAAAATATTGTCAGTTCCACCAGGGCTATCTCGCAATTCAGACAGCCTCCTAGCCTTAGATTAACTAAATCTATTAAAAACACGTTAAATCTCCAACTATATGACCATATCCTAATGACTTAAAATCCCTTAATTTTAATTCATTTAAGCCTAAGATTAAGTGACATTTTCTATAGTACTGTCTTTTTCCTGGTCTAAGCGGCAGGTAACTTATTGTGACAAGATCACCTATCTCGCTGATTTTACTTCCACATCCACGTAGTGGATTGGAAGCATAGTAATTGCCAAAAATTTTCAAAAATTTTTTTTGTTCAAATAGGTTTAGCATGTCATGAAATCTTAAATTTGAGAGAAAAAAAAATCTCTGTCTGTCTATCGGTCTGTCTGTAACTTTTATTGACTTGAAATTATATACACGTATGTATTATAACGAGATCTGTAACTGGATTGTCTTTTGACCATATCCAGTGAAGGGATGGGGGGTAAATAGGGGTAAATACGGGAAAATGAGTCAAGCAAGTTCGTAAAAGTACAGAAACTTGAGATTCGGTGTATATACTAGAAACCAAGGCCTCAAATTTTTTTATAATATTCTACATCCCCCAGCACCACCACTCCATTATTAAAGGGGTTGATAAAATTAAATTGAGATATTCACTTAAAATGTAGTACACATATATATTATAACGAAATCTGAAACTAGATTATATTTTAATATTATATTATTTCGTTGAAGGGTTGGGGTTTAATAGGGAAAAATAAGTAAGGCAAGCTGGTAAGAGTACAGAAATTTGAATTTGGTGCGAATACTAGAAGCCAAAGCCTCACACTTTTTTTGCAACATTTTTCAACCCCCTCGCCACCCCCACTCCATTATTAAAGTGGCTGATAAAATTAAATTGAGATATTCACGTGTAATTAGGTACACGTATGCATTATAACATCTGGAACTATATTGTATTTTGAGATGATTCCGTTGAAGGGGTGGGGGGTAAGTAGAGGTAAATAGTGGAAAATGAGCAATTAACAGGTGCAAAAATTGTGTTTCAATTATTTCGGCTTCTACTGAAGCTATGAAAAGGGCGATACCAGCGTGTAGGGCAATTCCAGCACTAAACTTTGCTCCTTTTGACTTTTGTCGCAACTGCAACGGTTGTCGTTTGGAGGGTAAGTCCAGGCGGCAGGAAATTTTTTCCTATGTTATTGTGCCAAGACCATCTACCTCGGTGATTTTTGATTTTTTGCATACGTTTTAAGCCCCCATTAAGTATCCCAAAGCCACAAAATTCTGTATTTTTTAAGTCCAGGGGGAGGCTAATAGGTGCAAAAATTGCGTTTCAATTATCTCGGCTTCTGTTGAAGCTACGACAAAAGCGATGATACCAGCGCAGAAGGCGTTTCGAATACTACAACTTAGCTCCTTACGACTTTCGTGGTAATTACAATGCTTATCGATTGGGAGGTGGGGCAAGCTTTTTCGGAATAACATTTTCTTTTAATGAAATTATTTATTTGCAACGTGCTTTTACACCTTTAACCATCCTGTGATTATTTTATCACTTTATATCGTTAATAAAGGCTAATGCTGACGTTGACTCGAGCCAGTTGCCACCAAGAAATAAGCAGCGCCCAAAGAATTGCTGAAATTAATATATAAATGCACAGGAAAATGTGGAAAATCTTGTGGATGCAGAAAAGCGGGCACAAAATCCTGAGTTGTTTACAAGCACTGTGCAGGGGGAGAAACATGCAAAAACACATCAACAATTTCATGCATGCTTAATGAAGATAAATACGATGACGATTACGTGTTCAGTTTCAATATCAACCACTGAAAATAAAGAGAGAACCGAAGACACCGAAGAGAACTAGGATAAATGTGGAGATATGCAAATGGACAACATCGAACGAAGACCAAAACGAACTCGAAGATCGCAGTAAAAAATCACAGAGTAGCAGCAGCAAAAGAACCGCGGAATATACCTCCTGGGGACACCACGTAAAAAAACGCCTGGGACAGTACCTTTCTGGTGGTGTGGAAAAGAGTCTACATGAAATGTATATAGTACTTTAATGTGTGAGTAATATGTGTATCCGAATGTAAAAAACTAAAAATAGCTGAATAAAGTTAGTATACTAGCATGGAATTGTTAAATATGTATTCGCACCTACAGAATGTTGATATTTTCCAACTTACAATGTCCCGGTTTAATAACCCCTGAATAAATAATGAAAAATGTTCATATATGTATGAAATAGTAAAAGCACGTTGCAAATAAACATTTTTATTAAAAAAAAATTGTTGCTCCGAGAAAGTTTGCCCCACCCTCCAATCGATAGTCAAAAGTTTTAGTGCTCGAAGCGATCCCTATGCTGGTCTCATCGTTTTTGTCGTTATAGAATTTTGTGCATTTGAGATACTTAAGGGGGCTTAAAACGTATGCAAAAAATCAGCGAGGTAGGTGCCCAACAAACATTCTTTGTTTTATAAGAGTAACCGTCCTATTACCGACACCGAGTTATATACATTCAAGTGATATAATGCAAGACTGGGAATAGTTCTGTTACTCCTATAAACCGCTTATAACGGTTAAATGGAGAATCATATAAAGGTAACAGGCACCAATATTTAGTCACACTATACACCTCAAGGTTGCAGAACAGTAAGTAACAGAAACAGATCAGTAACTGCTATATCACTTTTTTATATAACCATTTTCCATAAATATTGGCGATAGAAATATATCCGTTACCACTAAAAAGCTTGTTATTAACACCTCTCTCTCTCTCTGTCTCATTTATAATGTCTCGTCTCTTTCCTAGAGATCCTGTACCAACTGACACAAGAATAATGTGGTAATGAAATTAAATGATGTAGGTACCTATATGGCCATAGTGGAAATGTAGTGCGAATAAATTATTATTGTAAAATATGACCCTTATACTTCGGAAAAAACTGTGGGCCTCTAAAATATTAAGCAATTAAAAAAAAATTAAATAAAAAAAATAATGAAAATTTTAATGACATATTTTTTTTAGAAAATAGTACAGAAATATGTTTTGTACATGCAATTATGACTAACTGCACTTCATTTGTTACGAAATTTTGAGTTTTTAATACACATTTTTTAGTTTTAAATAATGATTACTCATTGCCGCAAGATGGCTGCCAAACTTATGGCCGATGTTTTATTATTAACAGTTAATGTATTTTAAGTAATGTAATATAACTTTAAGCTTTGTTATAAATATTGGTTACTTTAATATAACTGTTTGAAATATTACATATCTTTAAATTTTATTAGGCAACTCTTGGTAATCTTATAACACCATCAGTAGACAATTTTTTGCGATTAATTTGTGTAAATAATAAGTGATTTGGCCTGCCATTGGCTGGAACAATTGTTGTTTAATTTTCAACCAATCACAGGCGCTTGCAGCAATATCTTAGGATCTCTCGGCAAAACATTTGACAAACGTTTATTAAAGATGTTACATAGTGCTTTTAAAGCGTTCTGCTTTACATTAAACATATTTGCCCACATCCTTAATTCGTTACGCATCTTTTCATTTTTCTCATCGTCTGTTTCCAAATCATGCAACTGAGAAAACTCATCATCATCTTTTAGTTCAGTAAACCACTTATTTCTGTTTTCATAATGTTCAACAGTATTAACCTCTTCTTGTTCAGTAGTAAGCCGCTTTTTCTTACTTGTGACCTCCTCAGTGTCATTATATCAACATTATCAACCGTGATATTATTCTATTTTTCATTGCCAAAAGGAACGTTTTCTGTATATTGTCCACCAGAACGTTTGACTTCCAGTCCTGCAACTGAATTCAAGAGGATTGAAAAGTTTTTTTAAACTTTCTGGTGAAATGTGTTGCTGTATTTTATTTTTTCCAATTCTGTAATACCAAATTCATTATTAAACATTTTGTTTGCTCTTGCCAATTACTTTACAAAACATAACCTATAATCAACTAATAAGTTTTTAAGTTTTATAGTATCTACTGACGCTCTTGAGTTATATAAAGGTTGCACGTTGTTACTATCTGCAACTGATGTATATAATTGTAACAACTAACACCACTATAAACCTAAACAATTAATAATTATATAATGTAGTAAAGGTTACCCTTATATAACTTTATTATATACCATTTGGTAGCAACCACTTTAAGTTTTATAACGTAGTAATGGAAATATATCTGTTACCATCTTATAGACCTGTAAGTAATAGTCATGCTATAAAACTCTTATATAACTTCGCAACTACTTTAGTAACAGTATAAAACTTCGTAACATGATTATACAAATCTGTTACACTTATAGACCCTTTATAAAACTAATGGTCACCGCATGTTACTAGAAATGTTTGTTGGGAGATCTTGCCAAAGACTATTTTGTATTCTTGGTCAAATAAAGATTCTATTGCCATTTCTATAAATAGGGGTAAATAAGTAACATAAGCTAGTAAGAGTCCAGAAACTTGAGATTTGGTGTATATACAAATTTTTTTTTATGATATCAGCCATCTCTACCGCCACCGCCACTCACTTATTAAATGGGTTAACAAAATAAAATTTTGATTGGATGTGTGTACGAGAACAAATGTTCTTAAAAAAAATTACACCTTCAAAAATTATATTAAAATTCTATGAGCAATTATTTCTACACACTGGAGTGCAATATAGGCATCAAGATGTTTTCGCTTTAAGAAACGTCAATGGGAAATATAGTGATTGCTTAGGCAGCGACAAATGATGTCCCCTGTTTTGTTAGTACACAGATAACTAATAAAATACAGAAATAAAATAGTTCTATGGATATGAATGTGCTACTATTTGTCTCGCATCTAAAATGTCAGGTGAAGTTCCAGGGTTCCGGCGGGTTCATTATTAAAACAATGGGGAAGGCTAGATATATGTATCCTCATTTTGTATAATCTCCTCAATATCGAGTGAAAAAGTGCGATAAATGATCCTATGATCCCGACATGTCCTGGCTGCGGATCAAATGATGATTTATAAAGGCGCTGTCAGCGCTGTGACTGATACACTATGCTAACGCACCGAGTAACCAATACAGAGCCGTATAAAAAACCTGCATACGCAACCATAAATCATCTCTAATACAGTCAAAAACCCAGCAGAATCATATCAGAACACTTTTTAACTTATTCTCGTTATATGGGGAGTGATTTTGCAGAAAATCGACTAAGCATCTCATCCTTTATGCCACCGAAGGCATGTGTACGCATCAGATAGCTGAGGAATTATTAATTATGCTTCTATAGAGATTATTGAATAGAGGATGAATTTAGTACAACATAATATATAGAGATTAGTTTTCTGTTAAATGCTACTTTGCTAATACAGGGTGCTCTGTAAGTAATGGTCTATAGAGCAACAGTGGATTGCTGACATTAAAATATCACGATTTATCTGAATTTATCTTAGTGTAAAAGTTGATATTAACTACCGGATGTTAAAGTGAAAATTATATTTTAGATTATCTCACATAACTTTTGAGGTTTTTCAAATATTCGAATGAGAATTAGTGAATAGGAGTTCTTTAGGCGAGAAATTCAGGTTGGCTCCCAGTTCTCATGTAGATTCTAGAGGGCTATAAGCAATCTTCAAGATGGAAATGTACGTTTAACTGTTCACCCGTAATGTTATTGCATCTTTCCAAACAATCCTAAATCTACCTCATCATAGCTCTACAACTTATGTTCTATATTACATGTAAGTAGAAGTACACATAAAGCGATCGCATGTTTGATACGCAGATGTGACAGATCATGTTATGATATCTGAAAAATATTATGAAGAATTCTAAGGCCTTGGCTTTTAGTACATAGTTATGATTCTCGTCTAGGAAAGCACGTTTTTAAAAACTAATAACTTTAATTTTCTAGTCTCGAATACAATAATATCTTATCTACTTAGTAAGTGATTTAGTCTAGGGGAGATAAAGGAATGTCTTTCTTTAACAATATTAAGGAGTATTTATGTGATTTGTTATCGCATGTTTCATTATTGATTGAGTGATTAATTAGGCTTATAACTCTATACACCACCTCCCAAATTTCTGTACTCTTACCAGCTTGCTTTACTTATTTGCCCCTATTTACCCCTGTTTAACTCCGAATTCTTCAATGGAATCATCTCAAAATATAATCTAGTTCCAAATGTCGTTATAATACATACGTGTATTATAATTTCAAGTGAATGTCTCAATTTAATTTTATTAAACCCTTTAATAATCGAGAGGGGTGATGGGTGGGGGGGTTGAAAATATGAAATAATTAATAAATCTGAGGTCTTGGCTTCTAGTATATACACCAAATCCAAAGTTATTATGTACTCTTACCAACTTGCTTTGCTTATTTTCCCTTATTTACCCCAATTTAACCGCCAACACCGGAATTAGCGCAAAGTATAATGTAGCTCCAAATTTCAACCATTGTTGAGGAAATGCGCGCACAAAAAAGTTACAGACCGACCAACAGACGGACAGAATTTTTTTTACTCAAATTTAAAATCTCGACGTTTTATGGCACTCTAAGCCTACTTCAATAAAAAAAAAAGAAAATTTGTTTACGATTACTATGCTTACTTCCACTTCACTATGTGTATGTGATAATAGGGGTCAGTAGAAGGGGTTAATGAACAAAAAAAATCCTTAAGCCTAAAGTTAGTTCAGACCCATAGAACGATTTGTCACACATTTTACGTCATTTAATTGATTTTACTTGTTTTGATGAATTTTCTAATTTACGTTGATTTTAATTTAAAATATTTACAGTTTTCAGCGAATAACATTTTGCTGCCCTCGAGGTTTTTCCTTAGACACCTTAATTACTTTCTTTTGTTTAAAAATACATTAGAAAAATCATGATTTAAATAGTTCCTCATCGCTCGAAAATTTGGGATTTTTTTTTATCAAATCAATCATATCACTAGATAATATATTCCATACTTTATTACACACTAACATATAAGTACACATATACACAGAAATGTCATAAATTCATGTGAATGCCTACATATTAACAAAGTATGCAAATGAGGACATTTTTTATGTGACTACTTTGCATTTGGAAATATTTGTTATTTTTAATTTTTTTTCTTCTTCAATTCTTTGGGACTTCCTGCCACATGTGTTTTTTCTTTTTAAGCGGTGCTCGGGGAATCTACAAAATATCACAATTAACCAGTATGTTACTGGTAAATAACCTTTACGCCTGTCACTTTTACGTCAAAGGATCAGTTAGAGGTTGCTTTTTTAAAATAAATAACACAAATAAGTATAAAAACTTGAAATTAAATATTTCGCCGACGTTTCGGAAATCTAATCTGTTTCCTTTTTCAAGGTTTTTTTTGAAAAATCTTTTTTGCTGTCTATGATAAATACACAGCTCTAAGAATGTTTGTTATATTCAATATCCATAGATACTTACTGTTTACATAGAACTGTTGTTATAGTTAACAGTTTTTTTTAGTTCTTATACGATGTTAACTTTGTGAAGTTCTTCTTTTAACATTGGCAACCAAGTTGTGCAGACATCTACGGAACAATTAGACACGCATCTATCCTTATTCAATAATATTATCGCGGATTCTTTAATTTTTCTTTCTTTGCTATCTGCCTCTTTTGTTAAAATTTTTGCCGAGTCCCAGTGTATATAGAATACACTCCGTCCGTTCTCCCAAGCGTGTTCGCAGATCTTGGACCTCTGAATTTAATTTTTTTTAATATAATTTTGATGTTCACCCAATCTTACACCAAATGGTTTGGACGACTCACCCACGTAATGTTTGTTGCACTCACACGGAATACCATAAATGCAGTTTTTTAAATTTTGCTCGTGGTTCATCTGTTTCGTCTTTGTCAGAATCGATCTTAAAGTGTTGTTTGTTTGAAATACCGTCCTAATATCAAATCTATCACAGGCATAGCAGGGGCGCGTTTAGATAAATTGGGCCCCTAGGCGCTGTGAGATTTGAGGGCCCCTCGATTAAAAAAATATTAGATCTAAAGATTTGAAGGCAACTATATTTTTACAAATACATATTGTATTATTTGTTTCCGGCTTTATATGTTAGCAAACTTGTCAATTTGAACGTTTGATATCACAGTTTTGTGTTTCCTCTGATACAGTATACAGAAGAGACAAATTTTGAAGTCGTTGTTGCCTCGAAGTACTTCGTAGGTAGTTCTTAATTCTTTTAAGCGCCGAAAAAGTGCATTATCATGAGGGATTACTGACCGGAATGGTCAATTAAATACACAAAAGGGTTTCAACATTGGGGAAAATATTCTCCTGGACCCCCTTCTTCGAAGGTCTGCGTAAATGTTCCATAAAAATTCTGAAAATATTCAGGCTCATTTTTTGAAGAAAAATAAGCATCTTTTGTCTCTTGTCGTTTTTTTTCAAAGTGCTTCCTTCTCCCGGAAGAAAATAACAAACAAACAAAAATATTTTTTGTAATTTTTTTACGGAAAAAGGAAACACTTTGAAGCAGACCTTCGCAGATGTTCACAGTTTCAATCGTCTATGGATCAAAAAATCGAATTCGGTCGAACTGGTGGTCAAAATGAATTTTAATCAGGGGGCCCAGGACAACATTTTCCCCAAGTTTCAGAACTATCGATTGAAACCCATTTTTATATAAAAAACTGCGGGGTCCTTTATACATTTCAGCAGGCGACTTAAGCCAGCATCTATCAAAAATTGATGCAATTTATCTAGAGATAGCTCGCAAACTATGTCGCCTCTATAGGTTGATACTAATGCATTGATCATTGCAGTGCACTGATTTTTAGCTTGTTTTGCATCGTCATACTCTTTTTCCAATTTTTTTTTATTTTCAGATTCTTTTTCTATTCATCATCGCCAGATTCATTAGAATCGTTTCCTAATGGTTCGTTCTTTTCGCAGTCTTCATCACTGGTTTCAACATCAAAATTTTCCCAGTTATATTCTCGGGTTTTCTAGATTGTTCTGTCTGAGGTTCTTGAATTTTCACATCATCATTATCCGAAAAGCTGATTCGTCATCTGGCACGTGCCGACTGCCGAAACTTAAATAGTAACGTCTGAGGAATGGCCAAATTGGTCTGTTAATTGATTGCATCCTATTTTAATACACTGAAAAAAATAGTTCGAAAAATCAATGAATGAAAGTTCATTTGAGAATTTATGAATCTGAACCGATTCATTAATATTACGAACATATTTTTTTCAGTGTGATACAGTGAATAAAGATAAAAAAAATGAATATTCAAGAATATTCAAACACGATAAACACACACAATAAATTCCTATAGACTTCTATATTGAAATATGTAAAAAATTGAAATCGCATGAACCATTCTTATTTTGTTATTTTTGTTGCAATTGAGATCTGATGAGGATGATATGGAAAAGGGAAGAAATGTATTTCATGATAGTTGTAATTATCATTATTGCTATCGGTAAAGCGAAAATAAATAACGACATAACAAAGAAATAACATTTTTACATCGCTTTTTTTACCTCAATAAATCGTGAAATGGGGGCCCCTGGAAAAGTGGGGCCCTAGGCGCGCGCCTAGTGCGCCTAGGCCTAAACGCATCTCTGAGGCGTAGAAGTTATTTACTAGTAACATACTGGTTAATTGTGATATTTTGTAGATTCCCCGAGCACCACTTAAAAAGAAAGAAAACATAAGTGGCAGGAAGTCCCAAAGAATTGAAGGAGAAAAAAATTAAGCTAATGCCACAAATAACATTTAGGCAATATTTTTAACTTATCTAAGTATTCACAATTTGACAGATAATTTATAGGATGAGAGGCGGCCGTACAGATGAATAAAATACATGAAAAACTTTGTGTGAGTGAGTAAATACTACCACAGGCATACATGGAGCCACTTTTCATATATAATAAGCAAATTTTGCCCGCGTCATGGAATCTTGACGTCAAGTCCAGTCACGATTCTTTGTGTCATCCAATACATAAATAAAACTAACGTCAAAATGTAGGTTTTGAGGTAAACAATGAGGTTATAGTGCGGTGCCAGGCTTAATTTGCCCGCAACCCAGATATACCCTCGATTAATTTTTTTTTGTATTATCTTAAGTCATCGAATACTTGGGTGAATTTTCTTTAAAACTAAAGTACAAACCTTCTAGTTATTAAAAAAAATAGGGTGCGTTTTCTTATTTGCCCGCATCCTCCCGTTTTGGCGTCACTTACTCACTCATACACAGTTCCTCATGTATCTCATTCAATCTGTACAGCCGGCTCTATATCTATTATGTTACATATATTAAGTGTATGTTATTAATATTCGTTGTACCCTGACTTTCTTGGAGCAGTTTGTATAATAACAAACACACAAAGGAAATAGATATATTTTGTATTTTTAAATGCTTAGAAAAAATACATTGTGGATCCTCCTCGTCACGACTAAAAAATTTCAAAACGCCGGTACAGAAACGCCATTTTATAAGAAACGATTTCTTGCCTCCCACGCTTAGTCTAATTTACAATTTAAAACAGGGTGAGAAGGAAACGCTCCCATTGGCTGAGAAGTTTAAACCTTGTGATAAGGAATAAGGTGAATCACGCGCTAGGGTAGAACTCGCGTATTCATAGGGTAGTTTACATACGGCATTCTTGCTCGTATATAACCCCATTGGGCACACATTTACATAAGGGGTGTTTTTTATTGGCGCGATTTACCCTTTTTAATATTAGGGTTGAAGAACATGTGTGGTTGATACCATTCAAATAGTTAGTGAACATCGTAGTGGTCTTGTGTATATTTGTGTGCAATATGAGTGAGACTTTCTGGATTGCCACGAATTTGGGGTACTGTTTTGTTTGAATGCAAATTTTATGAACTATAAAATTTGATAATTGTTGTAAAGCGTAAAGGTCAATAAGGGGAGAATATTACTTAACTTTTGTTCCTAAGAGAATGTACATATTTTATTATCAAATATACAGTGTGTCTAACCCCTCGCCTACACATCTTTGTACTCAGTTTTTTCAGAGCAAATTCACATTTCTGTGTGTAATTTTGGTGCCCAACAAATTGGTTTTCTCGGTCATTTTGAAAACATTTTTGAAAAATTTTTATCAGAAAAGAAAGAGAATTGCGAGAACATTTCGTCCATCTGAACTCGATATTTTTAACTTTTAGTATCTTCTAAAAAGATAAATAGCAGTAAATACACACACAAATGCTGCAGTATTATGCAAAAACACTGTTATCGCTCTAGATATTGATTAGTGAATCATCGTTTACCTTTATGTAATATGGATATAGAACTATTAGTACATTGTAAGCTGTCGTTTAATAAACACACTCTCTTTCGAAGTCTCTACTACACAAAGAAACAGAGTTGTCTCTGAACAGAACAAATATTTGACATTAGTCAAGAAAAATAAGGTTATAATTTTATAGCAGAATATCAAAGTCCCCTAAATACATACGTTAACTACCAACTTAAGTAAGCCAGAAACAATTGAGTACGGAGCAACAAAACGAGAGGTAATATTGATATATATATACTTTTTTAAAAGCTTGATAATTAGTTTTTATAAGTTAAAAATGTTCTTTGGGCGTTTCATATGAAGTAAATATGTTTCAAAATGATACAGTTCAAGTATTAGCCAAAAATAGGCATTTATTAATTAACAATTGGCCAAAATGCTAAAAATTAAATATTTCAGATGGACAAAAATGAACTTTTTTTAGTTCTCGTAATTTTCTTTTTTGATAAAAATTTTTCAAAAATATTTTCAAAATGGACGAGAAAATCAATTTGTTGTCATTTGGTTTATAAACAAACGCCAAAAAAGTGGCCAAAATGACTTTAAAAGAATTTGTTTTAATGTCGTCGGAAAGCTGGTGTCCAGATCTACATTTTGAAAAATGATCCATTTTTGATTTAATGGCGGGCAATTCAAAATTTCAGGACGTTTTGTTTTCAACAAAAGGTATATTTTCTGATAGTGTGAAGCCGATCGAAACTCTTGACATCCATGGGTGTTAAAATGAAAAAAAAAAAAACACTTTTGTTCCAGTTTATTCCACTTTGTACGTTAGGTACGTACTCAAATGACCCAAAACTAACGCAGATTTGTTGGAATTTTAATTGTGAAGGCAATTGGTTTCTAATTTGTCCCGATCGGCCCTCTAGAACCAGAGATATTCACTTTTTTATCTAAAAAAAAACCTCAGATATAAACTCCTGGTGATACTCCAGAAGGTATAAAATTATAATATTGCTGTTACAGGACTATGCATATCTCATCCTTTTTTACTTAAACTAATATGGCAAACACCCTATTAATAAAATTAATTATTTTTTTGACAAAAAATGACTTCATCGATCATGGCCACTGAGGACGGTAAAAAAATTGAAAACTTAGAAAACATAGTAGGCTTAATCGAAAAATTTCATCCAGAAAAAATGTAAATGTAAATGCAAACTGTAAGTTTAGCCTATATCCAAGTTTCTTGGATTGCTTGCCGAATACTGGTGCATAGTTCATCTCTATTATCATGAGACTTTTTGTGCACTGTTTGTTTCAGTAATTCCCATAAACAAAAATCCAGTGGCACTAGATCTGGAGAGGGCGGCCAATGAACTGATGGGCTGTTGCTTCTTTTAAATAATTTTCTTCTGACAATAAACAAAACTCCTATCTCCTTGTTCAAGTGTATGCAGAAACTTTGGCTTTTATGCTTTTAATTTGTGACGTCTGAGATATCCCCACGTACTCACTTACTTTGGACTTAACACAAAATGTATTTACTACCATTTCATCAGTCGCTGGGTCTTGACTTGCTCCTACCTTTATGCTGTTTATTAAACTCGTTGACTGCTTTCCTGAAAGAGTTTTGTTCAGGCGCGGATTCAGGCGGGTGGGGCGGCGGCGGCGAAGGGAGTGTCGCCCCTCCCTGAAGCAACGTTTAGATAAGAAAACCTGATATAAAAATAAATTTATTTTAGTGCATTTATTTTGTTTTTACCCATTAAATAATTGTCGCCCCCCCCCCCTAAACGAATTGTTTCTATTTCTTGATAAACTGTTGAATTAATTATAAGAAGGTACAGAAACGTGTAAATATTATACACAGTATCTTAATATTATCGAGTAAACTATACTAAACAAATTTTATTTTTCATAACACCCCGAGACAGAAAAAACTGATTTTACTTACATAAGCAGTTATTAAATAAGAAAACATTATAATAAATGTATAAAAAATCGCTGCCAAAGGAGTCACTACTTTCACATCTAGATTTCCCCTCCAAGTCTCTTTAAAGCAGTGAATCCTGACTATATTTGCATTTTAGTATGGTGAAATAATTGGTCATAATAATTTTACAAATATAATATTCGAGTTAGGTGCCCTAAAGAAATTTGAGATGTTGGCTTCTCCCATATATGCCAAAAATGAAGTTTCTGGACTCTTATTAGCTTACTTTACTTATTTCTTCTATTTAGCAAGGGGGTAAATACCCCCACCCCCACACCTTCAACGGAATCATCTCAGTAAGATATCATTACCCTACGTACCTGTACCAAATTTCAAGTGAATATCTCAATTTTATTTTATCAGCCCCTTTAATAATGGAGTGGAGGTGGTGGGGGGTTGAAAAATATTATAAAGAAATCTGAGGCCTTGGCGTCTCGTATATATACCAAATCCCAAGTTTCTGTACTATTACCAGCTTGCTTTACTTATTTTTTCTTATTTACCTCCACTTACCACCCATTCAATGGAATCGTCTTTAAATATAATCTAGTTCCGGTCATCGTTATAATACATACGTCTACCAAATTGAATATTTCAATTTTATTATATCCCCCTTTTTAATGGTGGTGGGGGTTGATATATATTATAAAAAAATATGAGACCTTGATTTCTAGTATATACACCGAATTTCCAGTGTCTTTACTCTTACCAGATTGCTTTACTTATTTCCCCTATTTACCCCTATTTAACCCCCAACATTTCACCGAAATCAGTGCAAAATATAATCTAGCTCCAGATCTCGTCATGATAGATATGTGTACCAAATTTTCAGTCAATGGCTTAAACCGTTCCAGAGTAATCGTGTTAAAATATTACAGACAGACAAAGAGATCGACAGATTGACGATGGACCGACAGATAGAGACTTTTTTCACACAAATTTAAAATTTCCGCATATCATGACATTTTATACCTATTTTCAACAAAAAAGAAAAACAATTTTTTTTTTCGATTGCTATACTTTCACTCTACTACGTGGACGTGGAAGTAATAAAGTTGGACACAGTTCTAGCTGGAATCCTCTGTATTGTATCGTCGTTTTTGCGAGAATTTTATGCGAAAAGCAAAAGCAAAAAGGCATAATTTTCCTCGTTTTCTTATCGCCGCTCATAACTCATAATATTTTTGCGTTTGCAGGAGAGGAGATAGCAATGATTGCCGTGAGATCGTGCCTTTGGGAGCTACGTGGACGGGGGAAGATGCGGAAGGGCTGATGCCCTCGTGCCTTATGTCTTCCGAGAGGGATTTGAATGTGCTCGTGTGCCCTTCGAGACATAGAATTCGCATTTGTTATACACTCATCGATGTCTTATCACGATCTAATAGAAGCGGACAAGTTAATATGGAAAATGCAAATGGGGGAGAAAATTGCATGCATCAGTAAAGAAGTGGATAGTTTGTACTAAGAGGTGGGTGACGACTTTTTTAGTTTACGAAATTCTAATTTTTATGTAGAGTGAGTCATTAAAATGAGAAATAGAGATTTATCATTTTAATGAATAGCCTCAAATTGGGATACTATAGACTAAAATAAGACGATTAAGCCTGATATGCCCTATATTGTCACGCAGTACTGGAAATTTATTTGGGACACCCGGTACACCATGAGTGGTAACGGATATGATTTGAGACATGAGATCGACTTAACGTATTTCTTTGCATTTTACTTTGTTTCGAAAAAGCTGAGTTAGCTGGAAGTAGGTTCACCGCACTGCATTGTCGCCGGGGCAAAAGTGCTGTGTCAATTAAATTAATAACAATACCTCACGCGGTAAAAAAGTGAGTTGGGTTTTGAGTTCGAAAGTAGAAAGTTCGCGGTACTGCGTGGGCCCAACTCCTTCCCCCCAGAATGGTGCGTCCCCAGGGGTTGTAATAACAAAATGTAAGTACACTCTTTTTGTATTGTTTTAATCTAATAAACTTGTACTTTGTTTTCTACCTCTATGTTTTATTTAATAGAGTATTCATTCAATAATTAGTTTAAACCCTCTCGTATGCCAAGCGAGTTAAAGTGGCTTCATGGGTATCGCCGATAGGACTCCGGGCAACCGGACAATATGGGAGATACCTGTGGACGTCGCACATAATACTCAAAATTAAGTCTTACACCCCTAAAAAAAGAGGGGGTTGCGACATTTGGTGGAGGCCGCCGTGTTCGATTCCAGGGGTGATTCTTCATAATCACTCCTCCTCTTAATTTTAATACGTAAAAATATTTTTTTTAAATTTTATAGCGAGTTAATTTTTTGTACCGTATTTACGTAATTATTCATTATTAACTCACTTTACATTTTTTTGCTCTTTATTAAATGTAGTACAGGCCACCACTTGTATACGATATTTTTTTTACCTTAAAATTGTTTTAAAAAAGTTGAGCTTAAGCAGAAAATTAATTTTTTTAGCATACTTATGGAATTTTTCGCATTTTAATAAGTTATTTTAAATATTTAGCTTGTATTTTACAATATTGAATGAATACTGCGTATTTTCTGTTTGATCGTAATTTTATTTTATTTAGAAACTTAGTAACTTCGCGTCATACAATTTTTTCTGGTAAAGTCCGACGGTAGAAATCAAGTGTACAAAATTATTTAGGGGCAGTGAAATAAGGAATGAACTAGGGTTTTTTTATATTGATTTAGTATTTATGAAGGCAAATGTTTTGTTGAGGATCTATTGATATCGGTTACGTACATTGATAATTAATTTTTCGAGTGATATTTCGCACAGTAGCGATGCTTAACTCATTAGACATTTTTTCACGAACTTACGTTACCTTCGTAAAACAGATTTTCTTGAAAATTCTTAATTTGCTCTATATTATTTCTGTGATGTAATTTTTTTTATTATCATTGATTTTTTTTTTTTTTATGATTGATTGATTTCATTCTAACTAAATATTAACTTTACTTAATGGTAAACGCTATTACTTGCTTTTATTTTTTTTTTTGATTTATTATTAAGTATATTTGATTTATTATGGATGTGCCAAATTTCGGCAGAATTGGGGTGAAAGCGCCGAATTTCTTTAGCTTGAATTAATTCTAAAATTTTTATTTGCTTTTGGTTCTTTCAGTAAATTAAAAAAAAATAGTTAATGACAAAGTGATTTGTGGTACTGACGTAGTTATTTTTTAATTCATATAAATTTTTTGTGCCAATAGCTATTCTTTCTCTAGAACCCGTCGACCTCGCTAGAGACAGCTTAGCAACAATTTTCTTTTTTATTTATTTATTCGTGCAAACAGTACCCCGAAGTGACTCGTTGTTGAGTTTTATTTTTAGATTTTTCGGTATAAAAGGCAAAAAGTTTCGTATTTTAGTGATAATAATGTTAGAATCATTTTTTTATTATTATTTTTACATCCACAACCTAACCCTAATAGTTAGAGAACAATTTTTTATCCATTATTGCGGACGCAATAAGAACAATTATTGTGCTTAGTATATATTTTTTTTGAGATGACATTTTTATAAATAATATTTTTCATTTTTATGCGTATCAATAATTCTTGACATAGGGGTTGGAAAGCACAGTTATTTTTTTTTAAGATGTACTTTTGTTACCATTTCGCTAATTCCCAATAAAAACGAATTTTTGCCAGGAATAAATAAAAGATTTTTTATATAATATATCCTCGCTTTTTTAATATATTGGGGTGATGATAGAATACGAAATATGTAATTTTTTTTGTGAAGATATAAATAACACAGTAATAGCCAATTATATAATATAAGTTTTTTTAACCCCGTAATATACGGTTCGTTGTGTAAAAGTACAAGAATAATATTTTTTGCCTATATTATCCCTAAGAAAATTTCTCTAGGAGAGAAAACAAAGTTTATAATGCATTGTGGAAAAACAATGAAAGATTAGATAGTTTAAGTTCATTCCTTATTCTTTATTTCGCGTATAAGTTGTAATAATGTAATATTTTTTCTGAGTTTTGTTGTTCGTTAAGTTAATATTCTATGAGTTAATTTTAATGCCCCTAAATAAAGTACTTACATTTAGGAAATACACGCAGTGCCATATGTTAAGATTTTTTTTTAGAGGTATTTGAGGAGAATAATTTTTTTTATAAAGCTATAGGAGGGACCTAAATATTATTCAATTATAGCGATTTATCTAAGTAATTCTAATAATTTTAATTCTAAAATAGAGTGAGAAATTGCCATTTGAAAATTAGATCCAAAATATCGTTATTTAAATATAATTTTTTTGTTGTTCAATGAAAAACAGAGCTAGTAAAGATTTGAAATCTGCAAAATAATAGTCCAGGATAATTGAGAAATTTTTATAACTTAAGCTATAAAAAAGGGAAGCTTTAAGTCAGACCAAAATATTATAGAGTGTGTGTCAAATTAGTGACAAAGTACAGTCACGGCAAATTTATTTTTATATTTTTTTTGGGGAAAATACCAACATAAGGTATATTAAAAGGAAAAACAAAACGATGTTACTGACAATATAGTGGCTAAAAGTTGAAAAAATGTTTTTTTGCAATTTGATTTTAAGTGAAAAGGGGTAATTTTGCAGTAAAACTGAAAGTTATAGAGTTGTCAGTTCAAAGACTAGCCCTATTGACCATATTGAGTTTTTTATGAAGTTTTTAAGAGGAAAAATACCTAGATAAAGGTATAGTGAAATGTTTTACCCATGAATTAATAATTTGTTTATATCGATTTGATTATGTTACAATTTTATGATGAAAATATAAAATGTATAAAAAAGGGAATATTGGCAATTAGTGAGTTACTTAATTACGTTGAATTGTTGTACCAAGACCCGGGTCAAATCAAGTTTAGGGAAATAGAAGGCGCGCCTAGGAAAGAGGAAAGTTTATTTTTGTGAATTAGGAGAAATAAAGTGTAATTAAAAAGGTACCAATTTTATGAGTTTATAAGAGTTATAATAAGATATTACGAGTTGATTGTTTTATGAGATAAATAATGTGTTATTAAAGGGTACCAAGTGTTATATGATTTTACAAGAATAATTATGAGATATTATGAGTTGTTACGATTTTTAATGTGAGTTATGAGATAAATGTGTTTTAAAAAAGGTACCAAGTTTTATGAGGTTAGAAGGGTTGTAATGAAGAGTTACGAATTATTGAAATATTTAAGGGTACCAAAGCCAAATAGGTGGCGTAAATGCTTAGGACAGGAAAAAAGGGGTTTGATGACAGTGATATAGTCCGGTCAAATCTACTATAAGGGGAAGTTTAAGAAAACTATCCGTTAGTCCGGTAAAAAAGCATGATTATGATTTTTGGTAAATAGGTGATGATTTTTTTATATGTTATGGTACCAAGGTTCCCTCATAGGTCGATGAGGATGCGTTAAATGCGTCTTAGGAAAAGACGTAGAAAAAGGATTTGATGACAGTGATATAGTCCGGTCAAATCTATTGAAAAACAAAACATGTTCTTTTCTTTTATAATTCAATGTTCAGCGGGGCAAATAGCCGGGAAAGTAGTTGTTTAAAGAAGAGAGCACGCTTTGTAACATAAAATGTAAGGAGATTAATAATAAAGTTATGATGGTTTATAATGTATTATGGTACCAAGTTTCCCTCATAGGTCGATGAGGATGTGTAGAATGTGTCTTAGGAAAAAGACGCGAAAAAAGGTATGATGACAGTGATATAGTCCGGTCAAACCTAGTGAAAAAACAAAACATATTCTTTTCTTTTATAATTCAATGTTCAGCGGGGCAAATAGCCGGGAAAGTAGTTGTTTAAAGAAGAGAGTACGCTTTGTAAAATTAAATATAAAAAGATGTAGAATGAAGAAATGATTTTTTTAAATGTGTTATGGTACCAAGGTTTTCTCATAGGTAAATAAGGGTGTGTAAGGAACGTCAAATAGGAAAGACGTTGGAAAAAGTTTTGATAAATGAACTGACTAGTAAGGTCAATATCAAATTTAATTAGCAAAAGTACAACAAAGGTAACTCTGATCTTTGATTCGAAAGAAAATAAGGGTAATAAATCGAATATCGTTAAAATGTTTGATCAATATTCCTTGAGAGGAAAAAGAGTCCAAAAAAAAATATGGGTAAATGTAATTTAAAGGGTATGTTGTTGTAACCTAGGTCAACAACAAGCCGAGAACATGAGTGTCGAAGGTTAAATACCGTGTGGGGATGTAAATGCTAATTTTTTTCTTTATACGGAATCAAATTGGTGAGTGCTGTTGTTGGGTCACGAAGCAATGTTGCTGGGCGATTTAAGCTAGTAGCTATTGCGAGGTTACTAGATAAATGGCAAAGTAAAGTAGGGGACGGCCTAACACCAGGCACAATCCAAGCAAAATTAAGTTTGTCACTATAATCAATGGCGGACTAACCAACTGCGGGGCCCTGGGCTATTAATGCTTTGAGGCTTGTACCTATATGATGCCTCTATATATACATACCCGTTAATTGATGCTTGATTAACTTCAAACTTTGGTGGTAAGAAAAGATCGATAAGTTGATTCTTTGAACTTAGTAATATGTGATACATGTCAGTAGTGTGCAATTTCAAGGGGATTTGAAAAGTCGATTTTTCAAAAAAATTATTAGCGATTTTTTTAGAAAAGAACTGGTAAGGTATTCTAAATCAGCATCTTTAGAAACCCTTTGTACAAGATTACATCGTAGTGGGTTCAAAGATTTTTGAAATAGTGGTCGTCAGAGAAAGAATTTTTTGAACTAAAAGTAATTTTTATCTGTAAAACGAATTCTCAAATCAAAAAAATGTATTCATTATTTTTTGTACAGAGTACTATATTGTACTAGTTTGACTTTACAACAAAATAATTATTTATTTAATAATACAAATTTAATATTTGCAGGTTTCAATTTATTTATTGTTTTTTTTTATTAGACTTTTTATTTATTTTGTTGTAAAATCAATTCAGTCTAGTACAATGCAGTATCAGCTAATTACTGAACTAGACTATATTAATGATAGTAAGTCGCGAGTAGCCGCTGTCGCAGAGACTGTGGATTGCGATGCGGAAGCAGACAAGAGCAAAAAATATTACATACTTATGCTATTGTATTTATTATTTATACCGTCAATGAGATCACCAGTACAGAGTATAGTCATAATCATATAGCATTTGGTTTTTAAGTCCGTCTTCAGCGTTCGGGGGCCCCTTCATCATCCGGGGCCCTGGGCTTAAGCCCCTATAGCCCCCCCTTTAGTCCGCCCCTGACTATAATAAAGAGATAGGTACCCCTTATGTCATTGATATTTTTACAAACGGGTGCGCACCCACGTCAAATAGAACTTTAACCACCCACGGTATATAAAAACCAAGGAAAAAAAATGAAAAAGTAATTAGTAAAAGTCATTATCCTCTGTAGTAAATTTTTTTTAGTAACAATTGTTTTATGATGTGAAAGCTATAATAAGTGATAAGAGAGAGATCGATATATAGTAAAGTACATGAAATTAAGATTGTTTTTCCCCACTTTTCCCCAAGAGTAAGCGGTCAAATGGAAATTAGTTTAATTTTGTGACAATATTTTTTTAAAGAGAGAAGAGTAATACAGGTAACAGGTCCTCCTTAGAAATGTTTGATTCTCCAACGATTTGCATATGGGTTGAGTTAATTTTTTGCAGAAGGAAGAATATTAATAAAAGCAGGTTAATTATAATTTGTTTCTATATAAAGTACAAGGTATTAATAAACTATTAATTTTTTTATATGACTAATATTTTTTTTAATTTGGCATATTTTGCATAATAGGTAATTTTTTTGTTTGTTTCGTGGATAGTTAAAGTATCAATGAATAATTTTAAAGATACCGAAATACATTTTCACTTTTGTCCTTATAAGATTAAACCTATGGAGTGTTTTTATTTTTATTTACATATTGGAAAAGATAAAAATCGATTAATAACTGTAACGGCATCAAAATTATAATAATAATAACAACCGTCTTTGTTATGTGCTGCACACAAAAAAACACATTTTTGTTTTTTTTTTTTGAAGTTCAATTAATGATGTACGTTTTTTGTTGATTTTGTTTGTGTGCTGAAACGAATGAAAGTTAATGAATAACTAAAGGGATCGAAATATATCTATTTTTTTACTATGAGATTAAATCTATGGAGTAAAGAAAGTATTTTTACGTTTTTGGAGAAATCGTTTTGAGATGTTAACTTTAAATTTTTTACGCAAGCTCCAAATTAGAGGGGCATAGAAAAATAAAGTAGATTTGTCAAGTTAAATCGAATTTTTTTTAAGGTTGTAATTTTAGGGTTGATCTAACCATAACAGGTAAACTACCTATTACTACTATTTTTTAATTTGTGGAATAATTTGGGCTAAAGTTTAAATCAATGAGATATTAAATTCCTTTTGTTTTGATTGTACTGTAATTCTCTCAATTTTTTTTTTAAGTCAACCAGGCTAGGAAAACTGTCTGTGGTATACTCTTTTTTCTGTTTTATAAATAAAGGGACGAAATGGTTAATTAAGAATTGTAACAAATAAAACATATTTTATTTTTTCAAACATTGTTATATAAGAATTTACTTGGGCCATTTTTTTTGCTTGTTTTATGTAATCGCATCATGGAACCGAGACACACATAGCACCGGAAGGCAACCCCATTCAAATGTCCCAGGAACCGATAATCTCACCTGTAAGTCGTAGCGACTAAGGCCGAACAGCATTTAAACAAAATGACTGCTGTTTCTTCTTCAAATTTTTTCGAAATCAATTCCAACATATAATGGTGTAGCTGCTTCTTGAACGAGTTTCTCTGTCAATCAGGCGACAAAAAGGCCCACGTCTAAAAAGGCAATTTTTTCTCCACCCACATTAATAACTTGTGGTAGTTTTCGCCTTAAATTTTTCCGCCTTAGCCTGACAGACAGTTATTTCCAAAAGAAATTTTTTGGAAATGGATAGATGGAGAGTCGATGAGAAGTACACCTTAAATGGTTATGGTCCAGTTGGTTCCGAACGAAGGAAAATGAAGTGCGTACCGCCCTACGCACAGTGGAGATGGCGACGATGGGAGCAGTTAGTCGTGGTACGCTTGGCTGGGATATCTCTACCGTTGTTCCGAGGATCCACAGGTTACACAACACGAGCCCAAATGTTGAAATGATAATTCATAAAGGTTGGGGATGAAAGACATTTAGAAAATATTTGGAACGTGGAAGGACAATGGTGTAAGTGTGGTTTATTAATTTGATAAATTGAACAGAGCCGGACTCCAAAAATTTGTGCTATAACAGTCGTGTGTTTTCTGAAACTTATACAGTGCGAAACATTTCTAAGTGCCCAAATAACATTTTTATAATCATTTTATCTTAGCGAAGTATTTTTTATTTATTTATTTTTTTTTTGTTGTTTTTTATGTCGAAAAACTTATTCTATTTTATCATTACAATAATATTTTAATTTTTTTTAATGAAAAATTTTTGTGTGCCCAAACAATGTTTTTAGAATCTTTTTACAGCCTAGCTTGGTAATTTTCATTTCGTTGGTTATTTTTTTCTCAAAAGATATTACCCTAATTTAACACTACTATATTTCATTTTATTTAATGAATCATTTTTGGTTGTCCAAATACTATCTTCAGAATTTTAATAGATTCTAGCAAAATATTTTTTTTTAGTATGTTTTTCTTTAAAACTCATTTAATTTATTACTGCAAGGATCCTTTAATTTTTTTTCAAATACTAATATGCATTTTTTAATTTTTATTGAATATTTAATTTTTTTTGACTCGGTAGTCTTTAACAATAGTTTACGGAGTATTGGAGCTTGCATTACTAAGGTTAACAAGATAATTTAATGTTTTATGTTATCGAATTATTGACATTTAATTATTTTAAAACTTGACAATGATTTTTTTAAATTTTTTTAATTTTTACTCCATATTATTATTTTATTCTTGTGTTTTGTTGTTGTGTATCGTTTGTATTGGAAATATTTTAATACTGTGTTTGCCGTTTTGTTGAATATTTTAAAAAATTTTCTATTTTCTGTACTTATTATTTTTTTTTTTTTGGTTTCTTGTAATTGTATACCCAAATGTTTAAAGCTGGGGACCAGCTTTCATGGGTGGGGGAGATGTGTCACGCAGTACTGGAAATTTATTTGGGACACCCGGTACACCATGAGTGGTAACGGATATGATTTGAGACATGAGATCGACTTAACGTATTTCTTTGCATTTTACTTTGTTTCGAAAAAGCTGAGTTAGCTGGAAGTAGGTTCACCGCACTGCATTGTCGCCGGGGCAAAAGTGCTGTGTCAATTAAATTAATAACAATACCTCACGCGGTAAAAAAGTGAGTTGGGTTTTGAGTTCGAAAGTAGAAAGTTCGCGGTACTGCGTGGGCCCAACTCCTTCCCCCCAGAATGGTGCGTCCCCAGGGGTTGTAATAACAAAATGTAAGTACACTCTTTTTGTATTGTTTTAATCTAATAAACTTGTACTTTGTTTTCTACCTCTATGTTTTATTTAATAGAGTATTCATTCAATAATTAGTTTAAACCCTCTCGTATGCCAAGCGAGTTAAAGTGGCTTCATGGGTATCGCCGATAGGACTCCGGGCAACCGGACAATATGGGAGATACCTGTGGACGTCGCACATAATACTCAAAATTAAGTCTTACACCCCTAAAAAAAGAGGGGGTTGCGACAATATAAACGCTGCTGGTTTGTGAGATACAGGTTGTTCAATGTTTGAATTTTATTTTGAGAAGAGAATGTTAAAAGTGTCGATTTTTGCCCCCAACTGCAAAGTGAATAAATGTTTAAATCCTCACTTTCGGGCCGTAAAATGATACGAAAAAACAGAAGCCCTTTATGAGCAACATTAAAATGAATTACAAATTATTTTTATTTGCCAAGCTAATTGACACCCTCTTAAATCAGTAACATTTGTACAAATACGTAGGGCTCAATAGTCATATTTCGATCTCTAGTATATTGCGCTTAGGAATTTCACATTTTTAATGAATTACCTAGTACCATTTTGCATTTCATCGGCTTCACCGATTATTAGAGAATTATTTAAAAAATAGATCTCAACTGGTAATGTACGAAAGATAATCTTCGGATATGTTAACCGTTAACACAGGTGTGCCCCAGGGGCCTATTTTGGGTCCTTCACTTTTTAAAATCTACTCGTCTAACTTTTCATCCGTTTTTCTCTCATGTACACAATACTATTATGCAGATGACACACATTTGTATTGTCTTTTGACGCGAGTTCGGCAGACAATTGGAAAGAAAAAAACTCGCTTTAGAATTTAAGGACAGTATCAAAATCAAAGATGAGCCTATTTTATTTCAAAATACTATGAAAAATTTGGGATTCATTATGGACCAAGAATTGAGATTTACACTACATGTCAATAAATGCCTACAAAAGGCATACTAATATATCAAAATAGATTTGTATTGACCAAAACATCTAAATCTCTGTGATTCTTTAGTATTGCCACAGTTGAATTACTGTGACACAATATTGTCTAAATGCTACTGATAGTAATCGAATTCAAAAACTTCAGAACTCCTGTTTGCGGTTAATTCTTGGTATAAAGAAGTTTATTCGAATTAGCCACACACTAAGTCTAAATAACTGGCTTAACATGAAAAGTATACGATATTTGCACTCTGTTTGTCAGTATTTTAATATACTGATTAACAAAATCCCGCCATACTTGTATTCTAAAATACGGTTTCGGACCGATGTCCACAATTTAAATATTAGATTTAAGGGTACCCTTATTCCTCCCGTTCATCATACCCAATATTTTAAGAGGTCATGTTCGTACAATATTACAAAATGTATTCCTTATTTACCACAGGAATTAAAAATTAAAAGTATATATGGATTTAAAAAACATGTGATTGAGTTAATTATGAGTAGGCAGTCGTTTCACACAAAAAATTGTTGTGTTCTTTTGCTGTTTCCCATATTTTATGCCCTTTGTCCAGAACTTAGGTCTATTTTTCTCTTATTGTAAGCATAAATTAGGAAAATTCGATTTTGCTATTTAGATTATTGTTTGTCGGGTTAGGTGGAAGAACAGGATGCCTTTATGCTTTACTAAACCTCGCCCAGTGAAATCGTTGTCTAAATTGTAATATTAATTTGGTTAACAAAGTCCTTTATTATTATTATCATTATTGTTTTCCCTGAGACACTATTTTCGTTTCAGCAAGTTAAAGAAAATAATTAAGTGATGGGTGAAATGTGCACCCACAGAAAGACAATAGGTTGGTTCGAGTTTATCTCAATACCATTCTAGAACAGTGATAATCATACGCACAGAATATGTTTGCGTTTTATAGAACTAGTTCAAGATTGTAAAGTATTGTGTTTGGGTTTTTCTGGGACTAGTTGAAAACAATCCTAGAACAGTTCTAACTAGTAGTTACCCTAGAGCAATCACTGGTTCAGAATCATTTTAGAACCATTTCTTGCGCAAGTGGATTTTGTTTTGACTATCTGTTTGTGGTATGGCAAGCTCGTCCACCATATAACCTCACCTCGCATATCGGAGTTTATTTGTTATTTGTCTGAAATTATCGTATTAAAAGCAATTTTCTCTTGAAATAATAGCAAGTATTCTTCGATCAAAAATGATTATATTTAATAGAAAACCTACGTTTTCTAATACAAGCGTCATTTCATTTGAAATTAATAAAATATTTCTTCACCCAACAATAATATTTTTTTATTTCGAAAGAATTTATAACAACGGTAGCAAAGATTTTTTCTTACTGAAAGCAAATAATATATTTAATTCAAATATAGAAGCGATTTGTTTTGGTATAGAGGTGTTAAATAAAATAAATATTATTGTATTGTATTTATTATTACAAGACATACATTAGTGGCAACATTATATTAGGTATATAAGCATATTGCAATAATAGTAGATAAAAACACAAGACCATAAGTCAACGTAATAAGAGTGAATAGCTGGAGTCAATGGGATAGTTTGTAATAATCGTTTCAAATCAAATTCGGACAGTTTCACTTCCTGGTAAAGAATTGCTATTCCAATACATGAAATTTCTCGATGTTCTTCAGCGATAACTTCAGCAACTCGATCTTGAAATTTTCTTCTGCAGAAGCTTGCTTTAAACAGATGAACTCATTTAATTCCTCTAAACCTAGAACAAAAATACAACATGTTATTGTGTACCTATTTGTTTGTTGTTAACTTCAGGTATAAATGTATAAATAATCTGCATCTGAAAATGGTTTTTAATACCAATATTTAGGGTTTATTAGTTATTTTATCAACTTGGACAAATTATATTCATGAAAAGCTTTTTTGTGTTACAATCAACATTAGTTATTAGTTCATCATTATTTTATAACTTTATATTACGTATTACTTACATATCACAAACCTTCAATTATAGAGCAAAAACTGCCTAAATAAAAGTTTGTGAAGCGCATGAATAGTTCAGTAAATAAAGATAAAAAAAATGCAAAACCTCGGACTCCGATTAGAAAAGATCGTTTTTCATGAAATAAGCGGCATTCGATTCGTAATTAGTAGTATTACAAATTCCACATGGTTCGAGGGTGTGCTTTTACCCTGGGGGTGGATGCCACCCCCTCTCAGGGGTGGAAATTAGTAAACTCAAAACAGCCACAGAAATCAATAGGGGGATGAATTCTAAACAAAAATGTTCCATGAAGTTTTTACGATAAATTACCCAATATTTTTCGCGTTATTCGCGATTGAAAGTGTTGATTCTTCATCTAAAAAATTCATGTTATAGAGCGATTTATCACGAATAACTGGAAAACTTTACATTTTATCAAAAAAATCACCAGCAACAAAGATAGCTAATAAAATAATAAATCGGCCTTTAAAATGTGCTTTAGTGAAAGTTGTTGGCATAAAAACTTACGGAGTTATGATGAAAAAGAACAGTTATCTCGTTTTCTCAGAGAAAAAATCAGAAATGAAACCAATGGCTTCCCCGCTATAATTGAAATTAAACGTAATCCATTTACAATTTACTTTATTTAGGTACTAACAATATATTCTAGAAGTTTAAAGGGTTTAGAATGCCTGAATTTGAAAAAAAGTTTGATTTAATTTTTAAATGATTTTTGAAATTTTTGAAAAGATTCTTTTTCTTTACAATAATTCAAAAACTATAGAAAATACGTAAAAAATGCAAGAGTACAAACATTTAGGGCATTTCTTGCAGAAAGTTTCGTTTTTGTTTTATTTTTCTATCGTTTATCCCAAGGTGGTAGTGGGGGTGGCTAATATAAAAAACATATTTGAGACATTGGCTTTTAGTATATACACCAAATTTAATCTGCACTCTTACTAGCTTGCCATACTTATTTATCCCTATTTACCCTCCCAACCCTTCAACGGAATAAGCTCATAATTTCGAGTAAATATTTTTATTTCATTTTATTAACTCTTTTAATAATGGAGGGGGGTTGTTGTTGTCACAAAAACATTGAATCGTTCATTCTATTTCAGTAATACAATCACGAATGATTGATACAAAAGATTTGATCTTTTGGGTAGTCAATCACAAATGGATGGAATCCTCTCAAAATGAACGAATGACACATTTCTACTACAAAACATTTCATAGAAAACGCTTAAGACACTCCACAGTAATAAGCACTGGAGCGCAAAGTGAGACTAGAACACACACACACCTAAAAACTGTTTGCAAATGTATATTTGGGTTCTACATGAGATACTGGACCTTAGCATCATGAGGATTTAAAATTTCAAAAGAATGATTTGATTTTTACTACTTATTTTGTAGACATAAGTGGTTGTATCTAAACCAGGACCGAGCACTCTGTACAATTCTTTATAAAACGCATTGCGCCCGGAATAATTCTGCAGGGGAATATGTCGCTAAGCCCTTTTTGTCTGGTATTATAAGTTTGCTGTCTCGCCGACGCAACCTCTGTGACTAAAATGCTAAGAAAATTTCTCCCTTGTGAATACGCAAGCAGCTTACATAAAACAGGGGTGGAAACATTTCTTTTGAAACTGAAAATGCATGGATATACACGCTCCTATACACATGTGTCCTGCTTTCCCAACTTATTTCCAATTCAGGGCACGATTCCTTAGGGCGCCACATTAACAATTTAACGAAAAATAAGGATATATATGAAATATGAAAATGTATACGGTCAGCCGAAATTGTATGAATTCAGAATAAACATTTTTCTGACCCTGAATAGCCTTCGTGTAAGTAATGAGGTTATATTGGAAATTTGTTAGTGTCTTAGATTTAATAATTTTTGCAAAATTTGTATATAATCGGAGTTTTTGATGATAAAAAAAATGAAGGCGTTGGTACCATTTGATTTTTCTACAGTTAACCATGTCCTCTTTTGTATGAAATTAAAACATATATGATTTATAAGCATGGGCCAGGTGCCCCTCGGGAAATTGGGCCGATATTTTTACCTTGACATCACATTACTAAGAGGAACTGTTTTGCAAGATATTACACCCCTGACCCCTCTGGTTTTTAAAATAAATAAATTAATCGAATTCTGCAAAATATTTTTATTCTCCTTAATAACATAACTATATTATGACTTTTATACACGCGGTAGATAACTAAAGAGGCATTAAACAAAAATATTCGAATTAAAAATTTTGAAACATAAAAAATTTCATGTAGGTATTTTGATAGACACTATCACCCTTTTCTTTCCAAAAATGCCCCCTACTATGTGCTATAACATATGTTTTTTTTCAAAATGGCCCTTCTGATGGCGGAAGCGGTGCAGTCCCCTGATATTTGCAAAAAATAAACCTCATTCAAGTTCATCCTTATCTGGTCAAATGCAATGAAAGTTCGACAAATGTAGAAGACTTCGAAAGTCCCGACATAGGGAACTATTTAATTTACAAGAAAATTGCTTATACTTGGAACTGAGTGCCTAAACTTAATATTTTGGAAACTCAAAAATGAAAACACATAAAATAAAACTATTTTCCCAGTTTCGTCAGAACTGCATTGAAATTATTGGTTAGATATTTACGGAGTAGCTGATATCGAATCTGATATCAAAAATATAAAATATGGTTGTCAAGTCAATGGGGGTGTTTGCATTTTAAAAAAAGTATATTTTTAATAGTTTTTAATGTTCTTCAGTAAAAGTTAATAGGTTTTGCGTGGTTTCAGTTGTTCTTTTGCGCCCGATAAGTTTATTTTTGAAAATTAAATTTAAATAAATCTTGTGACGTAGGAGAATTTTAAGCATATGCGTTGAATTTTTTAACTATCTTAGTAATGCAGAAAACTCTGTAAATTTCGATCAAGAATAACTGCGTCTTCTTCTTTTTCCAATATTACGTAGGAAATAAGTCATATTTTCAGGTTATAACAATATAATAAACAAGTAGAGTTTGAGATTTATCGTTCGGTTTTGCGTTTTTGTTTGTGCTAATATTAATAGTTAGAAATGAAAAGTGGCTATGAAAAAGCATATTCTAACAACTTGGCATTAGTTTCAATCTCGGTTTCCATGCATATGATTCATGACTATTACGTCAATAACATGGATTTTTTAGCTCCTGAAATGAGAGGTGTTAAAGAATTACGTATTCATTCTTATAATTGTTTAATTATTGTATTTTTGTACAAATATATCGAATCTAAATGAAATATTTGAATTTATTATTTTTAATGCGTGTTTCATAATTAGTAATTGAAATGAAACAAAATCCTTTTGATCCTTTTGATGAACTAATTCTTTGTGAAGCCACAGTTATTCCGTACCCAATGCAGTATAATCTCTCTCGAACAGGCATAATTAGTTAAGTCACTTATATCAAAAGCGAAACTCCGTGCTGCGGGCACGCCGAATTTTAACAATTCATCTGCGACTAAACAGCAACAGAAAGAAATTTAGTTTCCAAAAACTTCTTTTACCTTTAAACTTCACTTTTTGTCGTTATACTATGATTATATCTTTAATAATAAAAAAGTTTCTCGCTTACTATATTTTACAATGCGTTTTCGTATTTTTGCATAACATATAATAGTTTATATATTTTTTATAAAAAAGATGTCACGATAAAACAATTTTGCTTCATACTTCAATCAAGAACAATATTAGAGGAATATGTTCATAAAATTTGAGATCACTGTCTCTCACAAGGCTCGAGATACTGAGTGAGAAATAAGAAAATACACATTTTCATGCTTTTCCGAGTTTTGACCAAAACATTTTTTTTTATCCAATTTCGCAATTCCGAATTAACTGGCGAACTCGAAATTCGAATCCAACAGAAAACTACATAAAAATATGTTTTTCGTTTTAGTATTGAAAATACTACTGGGCGCATGATATAGGACCCATCTTACGAAAAACGTATCGAGAGAGACAGATCTGTCTAGGCCGCTACGCCGGCCTTGTATCCCTACCGAGCACTCTACGCCATGCTATTAGGGATATCACGTTTCAATAACAATCCAAGCAGTATCTCGAAACTAAAATATAAACATAAACACTCCTAAACTTAATGGTCTCTTGTAATACATGCCGACACTGCCATATCGTATGTCAGTTAGTTTGCGTAACTTGCGTTATTTCTTACAGGACACCGTCACTTTCAAATTAACATTAAAAAAAACAAAATAACCCAATAAAACATGGACTAGCTTAATTTGATCCTATGCACAAATATATTTAAAATTATGTAAATAAAATTATCAAACACATCTAAGTATGATATAAAAAGGTACAGTAGAAAAACACTATACAGGGTGTTCTACAAGCTTTATGACAAAATTTGACAGATGATAGCTGGGTTAGTTTAAAAAAAAAAATCAATGAACATGGGTCCAATTACAATGAACCCAAGTGGTATTATTAAATTTGATAAAAGTTTTTATTTTATAACTAATGCAAATGCTGAAAATACCTATCATCCTAGCCATCCATCCTTGGACTCCAAGAGCACTATAGTTGCATCTGGTATTTTCAATACGCTTAAGATACTTGCTAAAGATGCAAGATCTGTGAATTTTTGTATACCCTTTAAAATGCATCGTAGCGGGCTCTACACTCTACTAATATGTAATACTGTGCTGCTTCTGAGCACTCCAAATGAATGTCTGTATTATTTGTTACAGCAGTAAACCAATCGGTTCTGCGTTCTGGGATAGTTAAAAATGTTTTGTCTGGTTAATTCACTGATGTTCATGCAAAAAGGAGCTGGTACAATGTAGGTCTTAAAAGAACTCACATTTATAACCTAAAAAAGCAACATGTTAAGATCTGAATATATTTACGAAAAACGGTATGCCACAAATGTATTTGCTTTATTCTTCAAATATCTCGAAAAATTGCCGTTCTATATTTATGAATTATGACGTTTGAGATTTGGTAATATCTCTGGGTAATATAAGAAGAAGACGACCGAATTAATATTTAAAAATAACTATGTTCCATTTAATAACAGATGGCGCAGATTCAACAAATTTTCGTACATCACGATACTCCCACTATTTTTAGGTTTACGTTGATTATGAACAAAAGACTGATTTATTGAAAAACCGCTGCCTAAGGAATCACTACTTCCACATCCAGATTCTTCATCCAAGTCATTTTAAAGGAAACATCTTGACTATATTTGCACTCTAGTATGTGGAAATTATTGGTCATAGAATTTTAATAATATTTGGGGCAGATGTCATAGAAAAGTTTGAGGAGTTGGTTTCTACCATATACGTTAAAAATGAAGTTTTTAGTTCACCCTACTTATTTTCTACTATTCACCTCCCACCCCTTCAATGGAGGCATCTCAATCAGATGTCACTACAATACATACGTGTACTAATCTCAAGTGAATATCTCAATTTGATGTTATCAATCCCATTAATAATGAAGCGGTGGTGGTGGAGTTTGAAAAATATTAGAAAGAAATCTGAGGCCTTGGTTTCTAGTATATACACCGAATCCCAAATTTCTGTACTCTTATCACCTTGATTTACTTATTTTCCCCTAGTCACTCCTATTAACCCTAACCCTTCTACGGAATCATCCCAAAATATAATCTAGTTCCAGATGTCGTTATAATACATACGTCTACCAAATTACAAGTGAATATCTCAATTTTATTTTATCAACCCCTTTAATAATGTAGTAAGGGTAGTGGAAGGGTTGAAACATATTGTTAAAAAATTTGAGGTCTTGGCTTCTAGGACATACACCGAATTTCAAGTTGCAATACTCTTACCAGCTTGCTTTACTTATTTTTCCCTATTTACCTCTACTTACCCCCACTCCTTCAACGCAATCATGTCAAAATATAATCTAGTTTCAGATATAATTATAATATATAAATGTACCAAATTTCAAGTGAAAATTTAAATTTAATTTTATCAACTCTTAATAAGGGAGTGGGGGTGGTGGGGAGAAATAGAAAATACTAATAAAAAAACCTGAGACCTTCGCTTATAGTACATACACCGAATTTCAAGTTTCTGTAGTCTTACCAGCTTGCTTTACTTATTTTCCCTTATTTACCCCTATTTAACCTCCAACCCTTCAACGGAATCATCTCAAAATATAATCTAGTTCCAGATGTCGTTATGATACATATGCGTACTAAATTTCATGTGAATATCTCAATTTTATTTTATCAACCCCTTGAATAATGGAGTAGGGGTGGTGGGGGTTGAAATAAATTATCAGAAAATCTGGGGCCTTTGCCTCTTGTACATACACCGAATTTCAAGTTTCTGTAGTCATACCTGCTTGCTTTACTTATTTCCCCCTATTTACCCCTAAATAACCCCGAACCCTTCAAAGGAATCATCTCAAAGAATAATCTAGTTCCAGATGTCGTTATAATTCATACGTGTATCAAATTTCAAATGAATATCTCAATTTTATTTTATCAACCCTTGTAATAATGAAGTAGGGGTGGTGGGGGTTGAAAAATATTATAAATAATCTGAGACCTTGGCTTCTAGTATATACACCGAATTTAAAGTTTCTGTAGTCTTACCAGCTTGCTTTACTTATTTTCCCCTATTTACCCCTATTTAACCCCCAACCCTTCAACGGAATCATCTCAAATTATAATCTAGTTCCAGATGTCGTTATAATACATACGTGTACCAAATTTCAAATGAATATCTCAATTTTATTTAATCAACCCTTTTCATATTGGAGTAGGGGTGGTGGGGGTTGAAAAATATTATAAAAAAATCTGACGCTTTGGCTTCTAGTACATACACCGAATTTCAAGTTTCTGTGGTCTTACCAGCTTGCTTTACTTATTTTCCCCTATTTACCCCTGTTTAACCCCCAACTCTTCAACGGAATCATCTCAAATTATAATCTAGTTCCAGATGTCGTCATAATACATACGTGTACCAAACTTCAAATGAATATCTCAATTTTATTTAATCAACCCTTTTCATATTGGAATAGGGGTGGTGGGGGTTGAAAAATATTATAAAAAATCTGACTCCTTGGCTTCTAGTACATATACCGAATTTCAAGTTTCTGTACTTTTACCAACTTGTTTTACTTATATTCCCCTATTTACCCCAAATTAACCCCCAACCCTTCAACGGAATCATCTCAAAATATAATCTAATTTCAGACGTCGTTATAATACATACGTATACGAAATTTCAAATGAAAATCTCAACTCAACTTTATTTTATCAACCCCATTAATGGGGTAGGGGTGTACAAAATTTCAAGTCAATATCTCAAACCGTTCCGGAGAAAACGTGCGGACAAAAAAAGTTACAGACAGACCGACAGACAGACAGACCGACAGACCGACAGACAGAAATTTTTTTTTCGCTCAAATTTAAAATCTCGACGTTTCATGACATTCTAAACCTATTTCACGAATAAAAATTTTTGAAAATTTTTTTGCGATTACTATACTTCCAATCCACTACGTGGATGTGGAAGTAAATAAAAAAATACGAGTCACTTTATTTTTCACGATCTTTTAATATGTGCATTTATCTCAACACCATGCAAACACCCCATTACATATTATTACACCGTGTTTAAAAAATTTGTTTGTAAAAGTTGAATAGCTTTCAAAATTACTAAAAAAAAATTCGCCCAGTAACATGCTATTTTACATAATAATCAATCAAATCTTTAATTTTTTGTGTATTAACACGAAAGTGTTAATTTCATTTTTAAAGTTGTAGTTTGTTGCTGGACGTAAAAAACATGCTTGTACGTATATTAATTAAAAATCGTTAAATCTAATTAAAAAGAACAGGATTCAAATTTCAAAGTAGAATACATGCCAGCTTACTATGGATAATATTTTTAAACTACGTAATTATTTAAAAAGGATATGTTAATACCAATCAGTATTTTAGTGAAAACGCTGACCTCTGATGTTAACATAAAAATTGAGCAATTCGTACTTTTTCTGTCGTTAACTAATAAAGAGATTAACCATGTTGACGTTTATATTTAAATATCATTAATCTTTCTGGAGCTGTCCGCAAGATGAAGCAGTGATTGATTTTCATCTTTTTTAATTGAAAAGGAGCATACGAACACTTTTATCGATTAAGCAGCAGTAACAATTGTTTGCATAAGAAATTACTGAGCGTACAAGGGTTTTCAAAATAAAAAAGTTTGATATAACAAGCTTTACATATTTTCTCCATTTCAAACGTCAAAGTATCAACAAATGTCATAGACTACTAAAAAAATATATTTAAAAAATGAAAAGTCAATTTTTCATTAAGAAACTATTTCGTGAAGAATAAAATATTGTATGCACCACGAGTGTTATTGATTATAACGCCCATGAGGCAACATGCATCCCTCGGGCTGCATCATGTTACCCTCCGGGCGTTATAATCTATATAACGCATTTGGTACATAAATAACTATTACCCAGCACTTCCACCGTAAATGGATGTTTACCTGTGGATTGATTAATAAAAAAAGATAAAAACAAAAATAAAAGCTGCTAGATTCAGAAACAGAAGAAAGAAGAAACAGAAAAGAAGAAGAATAATAAATAAGGAGATGATGTTAGATGGAAACTTAAAAGAAGCATAGGAACTGAAAAGAAGTATGTCGCAAACGCCTACACTTCCCAACCAATGACGACAAATGGAAACTTGAAAGAAGCATGGAAACTTAAAAGAAGCATCTCACAAATACCCACCCTTCCCATCCTATGGTAGCATGGACAAACAGCGCTCTAACGCTCATTTTTTGAGATATCGACTTGAATTTTTAAAAAAATACTAAGACATGAGTCTGGAATAGGGAGTCACTGCAGCTTTTTGAAATTCTTTGTTTGCATGGAAGGGTTAAGGTCATTCAAGGTCAGATTCGTATTTTTAGAAGGGAACCCCTATTTTTTATTGCAAGTTCGAATTGTCTGACTAAATACAGGGTGTCCCAATAAAAACTCCCATTCCAGATATATTCTAGACGAATAGAGATATTTAAATTCTGTAAAAGCCAATTTGTAGAGCATTAAGAGAGCTTCATTTTTGAACATAATGGTTTTTTTTAATATATCAGTATATATATGGCGCTGTGCTCTAAAGAAATATGAATAATTGTAATCTCTTCAACATTTCAGTCCTTTAAGTGGGACAATCTGTATTTAATTTACAAATTTTAGAAGAAAATATTTAAAGAATTTTTCATATAATTGCTGATTTAAATATTTGACATCTAGTGAATATAATAACCCTTATACCTTATAAATTAAATACAATTAAAGTTACCTTTGGAATAATAGTTTTGACATTTCTCAATTTCAATCACATTTTGTTTATTGGTGTGTTAATAGAACGGTATTATTGTACCTAATTATTGTTTTCTTTGTGAATATTTATTATTAAATATGGTTTCTCATACAAATGAAGATAAATTAAACATGATTTTAATTTATGGGGAATGTCGTAAAAATGCTTCAAGAGCTGTAAGTTTATATGAAATACGTTTTCCTGACAGACCTTTACCAGATCGGAAAACTTTTGTAAGTTTGTGTTCTAATTTGAAAAATTATGGAGGTTTTAAGAAACCAGAAGCAAAAGAAGAAAAAGAACTGCAACTGATGAAAATATTGTATTGGTATTACATCAAGTAGAAAATAACCCAAGCATGTCAGTACGCAAGTTGACGGAAGAAACAAATATTGCACGTTCCACCTGCCACAGAATTCTTAAAACAAACAAATGTTTTCCATATAAAGTTCATTTAGTTCATCATTTGATTCCAGGGGACAATGAGCGGAGATTAGATTTTTTGGCGCAATTTTCAATTCTCTTAGAAGAAAATCCAAATCTTTATAGATACAATTATGTGGAGTGATGAAAGTCCATTCCACAACAATGGAGTAATCACAACACATAATTGTCGTTACTGGCCTCAAGAGAATCCTAGGTGGATGAGACATACCAGATCCCAGAATCGTTTTGGAGTAAATGTTTGGTATGGTATCGTTAATGGTTACATTGTTGGCCTATACCTCTACCATGAGAATTTAACAGGTGAAAGATATTTACAATTTTTGCAAAATGATTTACAAGAACTATTAAGGAATTTTCCCGCTCAGTTGGATAATATGTGGTTACATCAGGATGGAGCAGGCCCACATAATCATCATAACGTTGTTAATTATTTAAATCAAACATACCCAGGAAGATGGATTGGTACCAATGGAGTACTTAGATGGCCCGCTCGATTTCCTGACATTACTCCATTAGACTTTATTTATGGGGATTTAAAAAAAATGAAGTTTACAAAGAACCAATAGAAGACATGGCAGATCTTTACAATAAAATGTATACTAGTGTTGCCGCCATTAATCGGCATACATTATTAAAAGTTTGTAGATCTGAACTAATTAATAGGTTTACGATGTGTGTTAATGGAAATGGCAATAATTTTGAACGCCTATTAAAACAGTTATTTTAATTTCATTAATTCGTAAAAATTATTTTATGTTCGTAATTGTTTTTTATCGCTTAAATGTTTGAATTATACGATAAATAATATTTTAATTTTTTTTTCCAAGGGTTACTTCAAATATATTTAATTCATAAGATATGAAAAATTCTTTAAATATTTTCTACTAAAATTTATAAATTAAATACATTGTCCCACTTAAAGGACTGAAATGTTTAAGAGATTACAATTATTCAATATTGGCAAATACCAACATTTGGACTGAAATATCTCGAAAACGGTTAGTTTCATGGTATTTTTTTTTAGAACATAATCTGCTTAGAAATGCATTTTCTTTCACATAAACCCCATTTCAAAGTTTCTACCATCGAAATATTTCTTTAGAACACAGCGACATCTATATACTGATATATTAAAAAAACAATTATATTAAAAAATGAAGCTCTCTTATGCTCTACAAATTGGTTCTTACAGAATTAAAATATCTCTATTCGTTTAGAATATAGCCGGCCTGGGAGTTTTTATTGGGACACCCTGTATAAACTACTTTTGTTCGAAACATTTTTGCTGAAATTGTCATTTTTTTCAGTCATCCGTCGAGGAAAAATAAAAATTTTAGAACTTTGCGATTTTCTTACTCGAAAAAGAAGAAGTTTGGACAAAAATTGCAAGAGGCAAAATTATCCCGGGAACATTCAAAATTTTTTTCGGAATTATCCAATGCCCTTTTTGATGCACTTAAAGACTCCACAATGCTCTTTCCTGCAAAGGGTATTGGACAATTCCGAAAATTTTTGAGAATATTCCCGGGACGATTTCAAACTCTTTTAGCCTCTTGCAATTATTTTCCAAACTTCTTCTTTTAATTGATATTTTTACATAGTTCTTCTTTTAGTTCTTATAGATAGTTTCTTCTGCTGTTTGTCAAATCCGGCAATGAATATGTTTTATTATAAATATCTCTTGAATATGTATTAAGCAAACTCAGGTAGACATTCATACTCTATTAAAGCTGATATTAAAATGACTATCAGATATGGGAAACAAGAGCACACCAGCATTAAGGAAGTTAGGGTCGTACGGTACAGTTTCGGTCTGTAAACAAGAGACTAATGTGATGTTTAAACGCACTTAAAACATAAGCATATATTATGCATACCACGTCTAATATACATAATGAGAAATGGTAATCACCACCACGAAAGTTGCGTTTTGAGCTCCTGCTTAAGACCCATGAAATATGATTACAATAATACTACTTTAATTTAACTTCTGGATGATAAGAATTTTACTGCATTTTAGTAATGGGTCCGGTAGGGCAGATGGGTGTATAATTTCCAACCGTATTCCTTTATGCAACTGCTTTAGGAGACCGCAAACCTGCCGATTTCAAATTAGTCATATTCAAATTATGAGGAGACCTAACGGATTATTTTCACAGAAAGAGTTCGCCACGTGATTAACTAGTATGGTGTTTGCATGATAATTAGATAATACATAAACGCAAAGGTTGTAAAACCGCTGCCTAAGGAATCACTACTTCCACATCCAGATTATTCGTCCAAGTCACTTTAAAGGAAACATCTTGACTATATTTGCGCTCTAGTATGTGGAAATTATTGGTCATAGAATTTTAATAATATTTGGGGTAGATGTCATAGAAAAGCTTGAGGAGTTGGTTTCTACCATATACGTTAAAAATGAAGTTTCTAGTTTACCGTACTTATTTTCCACTATTTACAACCTACCACCTCAATGGAGTCATGTCAATCAGATGTCACTACAATACATACGTGTACTAACTTTCAAGTGAATATCTCAATTTGATGTTATCAATCCCATTAATAATGAAGCGGAGGTGGTAGAGTTTGAAAAATATTAGAAAGAAATCTGAGGCCTTGGTTTCTAGTATATACCCGAATCCCAAATTTCTGTAGTCTTACCAGCTTGCTTTACTTATTTTCCCCTATTTGCCCCTATTTAACCCCCAACCCTTCAACGGCATCATCTCAAATTGTGATCTAGTTTCAGACGTCGTTATAATACATACGTGTACCAAATTTCAAATGAATATCTCAATTTTATTTTATCAACCCTTTTCATATTGGAGTAGGGGTGGTTGGGTTGAAAAATATTATAAGAAAATCTGACGCTGTGGCTTCTAGTACATACACCGAATTTCAAGTTTCTGTAGTCTTATCAACATTTTACTTATATTCCTCTATTTACCCCAAATTAACCCCCAACTCTTCAACGGAATCATCTCAAAATATAAACTAATTCCAGACGTCGTTATAATACATACGTGTACGAAATTTCAAATGAATATCTCAACTTTATTTTGTCAACCCCATCAATGGGGTAGGGGTGGTGGGGGGGTTGAAAAATATTATAAAAAAATCTGAGGCCTTAACTTCTTGTACATACACCGAATTTCAAGTTTCTGTACTCATACCAGCTTGCTTTACTTATTTCCCCATATTGACCCCTAAATAACCCCCAACCCTTCAACGGAATCATCTCAAAGTATAATCTAGTTCCAGATGTCGTTATAATTCATACGTGTACCAAATTTCAAATGAATATCTCGATTTTATTTTATCAACCCTTTTAATAATGAAATAGGGGTGGTGGGGGTTGAAAAATATTATAAAAAATTTGAGACCTTGGCTTCGAGTACATTCACCGAATTTCAAGTTTCTGTAGTCTTACCAGCTTGCTTTATTTATTTTCCCATATTTACCCCTATTTAACCCCCAACCCTTCAACGGAATTATCTCAAAATATAATCTAGTTCCAGATGTCGTTATAATACATACGTGTAGAAAATTTCAAATGAATATCTCAATTTTATTTTATCAACCCTTTTCAAATTGGAGTAGGGGTGGTGGGGGTTGAAAAATATTATTAAAAAATCTGACGCTTTCGCTTCTAGTACATACACCGAATTTCAAGTTTCTGTACTCTTACCAACTTGTTTTACTTATATTCCTCTATTTACCCCAAATTAACCCCCAACCCTTCAACGGAATCATCCCAAAATATAATCTAATTCTAGACATCGTTATAATACATACGTGTACGAAATTTCAAATGAATATCTCAACTTTATTTTATCAACCCCTTTAATGGGGTAGGGGTGGTGGGGGGTTGAAAAATATTATAAAAAAATCTGAGGCCTTAACTTCTAGTACATACACCGAATTTCAAGTTTCTGTACTCTTACAAGCTTGCTTTACTTATTTACCCCTATTTACCCCTATTTACCCCTATTTAACCCCCAACCCTTCACCGGATTTCCTCAAAAAACAATCCAGTTCCAGATCTCGTTATAATATATACGTGTACAAAATTTCAGGTCAATATCTTAAACCGTTCCGGAGAAAGCGTGCGGACAAAAAAAAGTTACAGACAGACAGACCGACAGACAGACCGACAGACAGACAGACAGACAGAAAATTTTTTTCGCTCAAATTTAAAATCTCGACGTTTCATGACATTCTAAACCTATTTCACGAATAAAAATTTTTGAAAATTTTTTTGCGATTACTATACTTCCAATCCACTACGTGGATGTGGAAGTAAAATTAATTAGATCCATATTTTACTTCCACATCCACGTAGTGGATTGGAAGTATAGTAATCGCAAAAAAATTTTCAAAAATTTTTGTTCTTGAAATAGGTTTAGAATGTCATGAAACGTCGAGATTTTAAATTTGAGCGAAAAAAATTTTCTGTCCGTCTGTCTGTCTTTCGGTCTGCCTGTAACTTTTTTTGTCCGCACGTTTTCTCCGGAACGGTTTAAGATATTAACTTGAAATTTTGTACACGTGTATATTATATCGAGATCTGGAACTGGATTGTTTTTCTGAGGATATCCGGTGAAGGGTTGGGGGTTAAATAGGGGTAAATAAGGGAAAATAAGTAAAGCAAGCTTGCAAGAGTACAGAAACTTGAAATTCGGTGTATATACTAGAAGTTAAGGCCTCAGATTTTTCAATAATATTTTTCAACCCCCTACCACCCCTACCCCATTATTAATGGGGTTGATAAAATAAAGTTGAGATATTCATTTGAAATTTCGTACACGTATGTATTATAACAACGTCAGGAATTAGATTATATTTTGAGATGATTTCGTTGAAGGGTTGGGGGTTAATTTGGGGTAAATAGGGGAATATAAGTAAAACAAGTTGGTAAGAGTACAGACACTTGAAATTCGGCGTATGTACTAGAAGCCGAGGTCTCAGATTATTTATAATATTTTTCAACCCCCACCACCCCTACTTCATTATTAAAAGGGTTGATAAAATTGAATTGAGATATTCATTTGAAATTTGGTACACGTATGAATTATAACGATATCTGGAACTAGATTATACTTTGAGATGATTCCGTTGAAGGTTTGGGGGTTATAAGGGAAAATAAGTAAAGCAAGCTAATAAAAGTACAGAAATTTGGGATTTGGTGTATATACTAGAAGCGAAGGTCTCAGGTTTTTTTATTAGTATTTTCCATCTCCTCACCACCCCCACTCCCTTATTAAAAGAGTTCATAAAATTAAATTTAAATTTTCACTTGAAATTTGGTACATTTATGTATTATAACTATATTTGAAACTAGATTATATTTTGACATGATTGCGTTGAAGGAATGGGGGTAAGTAGAGGTAAATAGGGAAAAATAAGTAAAGCAAGCTGGTAAGAGTACTGCAAATTGAAACTCGGTGTATGTCCTAGAGGCCAGGGCCTCAGATTTTTTAATAATATTTTTCAACCCTTCCACTACCCTTACCACATTATTAAAGGGATTGATAAAATAGAATTGAGACATTCACTTGTAACTTGGTAGAGGTATGTATTATAACGACATCTGGAACTAGATTATATTTTGGGATGATTCCGTAGAAGGGTTGGGATTAATAGAAGTAACTAGGGGAAAATAAGTAAATCAAGCTGGTAAAAGTACAGAAATTTGGGATTCGGTGTATATACTAGAAACGAAGACATCAGATTTCTTTCTAATATTTTTCAAACTCCACCTCCTCCTCTTCAATATTAATGGGTTTGATAACATAAAATTGAGATATTCACTTGAAAGTTAGTACACGTATGTATTGTAGTGACATCTTATTGCGATGACTCCATTGAAAGGGTGGGAGGTAGTAGGTTGTGAATAGTGGAAAATAAGTAGGATAAATTAGAAACTTCATTTTTAACGTATATGGTAGAAACCAACTCCTCAAACTTTTCTGTGACATCTGCCCCAAATATTATTAAATTCTATGACCACTAATTTCCACACACTAGAGTGCAAATATAGTCAAGATGTTTCCTTTAAAGCGACTTGGATGAAAAATCTGGATGTGGAAGTAGTGATTCCTGAGGCAGCGGTTTTTTAGCAAATTTTGGTAATAATTAAAGTAGTTATCCATATGAAAAGGAACGTAGTGGGAGAAAAGTGAGTCAGGATACTATTTACATTAGATTAAATCTGTTTTAAAATTACAATAATTACACACAATTATTATAAAGCTTGTATGAATCCGTAAGTACCTGCTTAGACGAAGAGAATATTAACTACCTATAACATAACTATAACTCCAACTCCAACTCCATAACTATAGTTTATCATTTGCAAGTCAAGTTTACGCAGGAAAAAATTTGTAAATCAGAACAGATTTAGAATATTTTATTCTTAATGCAATAAAATAGAACATGCATGCTGTAATTCACATGGAATCAATTTAATTTATTTATAAGATCGCCAAATACCAAATGAAAGTGAATTTAAATCGTCCATTTTTATTTTGTGTACCAATGGCCTTGGGACGACCTCTATGGGGATTCCCCTTATTTGAGAATTCTCATGTGCCTGTGTAAACTGTGCTCCGCTCATAACGTAAACTACTGCATTCTAATCTGAGATATGCTATAGTAATATGCATGAATATTATAAATATTGTCTAAATGTTTTTGTTTCATTATCTTAATTTATTTTTCTTCTTCAATTCCTTGGGACTTCCTGCCACATATATTTTTTCTTTTTAAGCGGTGCTCTGGGAATCTACAAAATATCGCAATTAACCAGTATGTTACTGGTAAATAACCTCTACTCCTGTGACTTTTACGTCAAACGATCAGTTAGAGGTTGCTTTTTTTTAAAGAAATAACACAAATAAGTTTAAAAACTTCAAATTAAATATTTCGCCGACGTTTCGGAAATCTAATCTGTTTCCTTTTTCAAGGCTTTTTTTGAATAATCCTTTTTGCTGTGTATGATAAATACACAGCTCTAAGAATGTTTGTTATATTCAATATCCATAGATACTTACTATTTACATAGAACTGTTGATATAGTTAGGTAACAGTTTTTTTTAGGTTTTATATAATGTTAATAAGTATGTGAAGTTCTTCTTTTAACATTGGCAACCAAGTTGTACAGACATCTACGGAACAATTCGACACGCATCTATCCCCATTAAATAATATTATCGCGGATTCTTTAATTTTTATTTTTTTGCTATCTGCCTCTTTTGTTAAAATTTTTGCCGAGTCCCAGTTTATTCTATGCCCGTTCTCCCAAGCGTGTTCGCAGGCATACCTCTGAATTTCATTTTTTCTGATATAATTTTGATGTTCGCCCAATCTTACACTAAATGGTCTAAATGACAAACATTACGTGGGTGAGTCATCCAGAGCATTTAGTGTAAGACTGGGCGAACATCAAAATTATGTCAGAAAAAATGAAATTCAGAGGTCCAAGATCTGCGAACACGCTTGGGAGGACGGACATAGAATAAACTGGGACTCGGCAAAAATTTTAACAAAAGAGGCAGATAGCAAAAAAGAAAAATTAAAGAATCCGCGATAATATTATTTAATGAGGATAGATGCGTGTCGAATTGTTCCGTAGATATCTGTACAACTTGGTTTCCAAAGTTAAAAGAAGAACTTCACAAACTTAACATTGCATAAAAATAAAAAAAAATAAACTGTTAACTATATATCAACAGTTCTATGTGAATAGTAAATATCTACGGATATTGAATAAAATAAACATTCTTAGAGCTCTGTACTTATCATACACAGCAAAAGAGATTTTTCAAAAAAAGCCTTGACAAAGAGACGGTAGCGCAGTGGTTCAGCGCGTCTAGCGAAGCAGATTCAATCCATGCTCACCGCGGTATAATTTTAATTATAAAGTTATCCCCAAGATGTGGTTCGGACTTCACTATAAACTGTAGGGACTCGTTTCTTTTTACCTAACACAAAGTCATTCTGGATTTTCAAGGAGTTATCTCGGTGACTTGAGAGGCGGTTAAGAAGAAACAAACCCAAAAAACGAAAAAACAAAACAAAGGAAACAGATTCGATTTCCGAAACATGGGCGAAATATTTAATTTCGGGTTTTGACACTTATCTATGTTATTTGCATAAAGAAAAACAACCTCTAACTGATCCTTTGGCGTAAAAGTCACAAGCGTAGAGGTTATTTACCAGTAACATACTGGCTGATTGTGATATTTTGTAGATTCCACGAGCATCGCTTAAAATGAAAAATACACGTGGCGGGAAGTCTCAAAGAATTGAAGAAGAAAATGAATATTATATCACACAAACATACCAATGGCAAAAATGAAAAGAAAAACTAACGCATATAAACAAGTTCAATTTACTTCACTGAAATTATATGAATGATATGCTATCTTACTTTTTTAAAAGCTTTTAGTTAACTTGCTTTGTTGTCTGTCTGCGTGTCTGCCTGTTTGCTAAAAATCTTGCGATCAATATTTCGACTAGTTCTAATTAAGCTCCATCATCTGAACATAATAAATGTGTAGCGCTCATGTTGAAGAATAAGTCATTAATAGAGATAAAAATTAAAAGTGGCCCTAAGTTAGATCCTTGAGGGATACCAGGTATGGCAAAAACTGCAGTGCCTATACCTCCTTATTCAATAAATTGTTGTGGATATGGCGGATCTAACGAAAATATTTTCATGCATGTGTTACTTCCGCTTACACCGGATGTAGTACCTAATATTGTTTTATTTCATATTTGGATTCCTCATAAAATTTTAGCTTGGGTTTATGTACCATAGTATACTCTTAAACCTACAAGTTTTCGAGATAATTAACACTTTTGGAGATTTCTTACTGTTCCTACCCTTCCCAAAAAAATCGATATCTTCTGTCATGTGGCCGACATAGAGACTTCATACAAGTATCCTATGATCTAGCTAAAAATTTTCTGTTTTCATAATATCATACAGGGTACTTTATTTTCACAGTCGAATATTGTTTTATTTCAAAGGTCCAAAAGTCATTTTTTTTTCAAATGGAACCCCTATATATTTTCGCATAATTTAATAAAGTATTAAATTCTGCATCAATTCATGTTAGTATTCCCTGTACCTATCTCTTTTTGATTTTATATTATGGACGAATTTTTGTAGTAGCCAATACAAGTCACCTAAGTTGTTTCCTTTTTATCACAAACGAGAATAACCATGTAGATACTTGACAATTATTATATCAAAATAATAACATCGAAAACAAGAGGTCATTTTATATTAGATTTATGACACTTTGGAACAAAATTTACAAAATTGAACATTGAATATAAATACTTAATGCAACAACTGTTCAAAATGCCGTCAACTTTGCTGCTGACAAACCAAAATCCTGGAATTTTCAGCGTTACCTAAAAGAATTCATCACCCCGTTAGACCTTAAAGTTGGTAGAAAGAGGACAAAGTTGTCCTACTTTGCCACTGCAATTCCCACGTAAGTCAACATAGTAACACACCTTAAAAACTCTGTGGTATAGCCAATGAGCTATCAATTTTTCTTGTATCTCCTAACCAGTTTATGAATATTCCTGTCAACATTGATGGAATTTAGAAAGAAAGCTAAGTCATCAGACAAACTGCATAAATAACTTGATTTATATTCTCAATATTAAAAATTAATACATAATTTATGGTAAAACGGGGTCCGATTAACATTTGCACATAAATATTAAACATTTAGAGATATTAATAAGTTGTAGAAAAAGTTCGGAATAAATAATAATACAGTTAAAGGACTCGATAATTTGTAATGGTAATAACGTGTAGATTGGAAACGTCCAAGGCGTGCTTCAAACAGGCCCATTAATATTAATTATTGACAATGATGCTCGTTGAAAAGTTTGAAAATTAAGTGCTATGACTTAAGAGGTCAGAGATTTATGACTATGATTTATATTTACTTTTCTGTAAGCATATGAATTCTATTATTTACTAAATGGTAATTTAGTTCTGATCCATACGCGCTGTTCCATAAATAGATAAGATTTTTAATTTCAACATAGTAGTACAATAATTACATCAGCTAAGAAACACGCCAGGTACAGGACAATAACAAAAAAACAAAACACAGAAATATTAAATTTTAACGGCAAAATTGTTAATTAAATATTTATATAAATTGTTAATTAAATAAAGCTCCATACCATTTAGATCATAGGGGTTTATGAAATTTGCGAGCCCAATATTTAATATTTTTCATTTGTTGCGGGGGGCAATTATAATTTCATTGTGCTTTCAAAAACGCTTGTAGTGAATGATGGTAGATGGAGCCATCGGCTTAATTTTCAAGTTGTGGTGTTAGAACTCTCCTACTAAGGTAAATAGATGCCGCATTGGCGAGTTTGGTTAGTGTATTCCACGCAGACGAGTGTCAAGCTTGAAGCCATATGTCCATGTCCATGAATGGCGAACCATACATTTCGATTCGGGAAATAAATAGAAATAGCTTTGGTGGTAGTGATGGTCTATATTGCGATTTTCAATCACGCCGTCAATCATTAGTGACTCTTTGATATTAGTAATAGCACAGTTTAATAATATACAGTTGGGTCACTTCCCCTTATTTCTGTCCATGACCCCCCATTCTTGCCATCCACGCGAGGGCTACACTCAGTACAAAACAAGTTAGTTAAATGTTTGAAACTGTTTCATAATTATGTGAATTTTGTGCTATGATTATTATTATATTACAACATAGGACATAACCAACAAATTTGACATTTAGTTCGGTACGCCGCGCGCCGGTGTTCGCTACTCGATTTTAAAACTGGCGCCATCCCCCTTTGTGCGCGTTGTTTTTGCGCACTCGGTTTGGTCTATAGCATAAAAAACGAAACCAAGTCCCATTTTTTCTACATACAGTAGATATGGAGTGAGTCTACTGTATATTTCTCTACTGTGGCAACAGTAAAACGTGACGCGATATCCATACTTGACGAAATTAATTAGAATGAGATATTTATTTGCAGTTGAAGCATTTTCATAAAATATTTATCATACAGGGTGTAATCAGTTTCATGTCATTAAAAAAAACTGGTAATGGGGACCGACTAGACAAACAAAAAACCTTTATGACTTTTCCCTCTAGGGGCACTTTGAAAAAACTGATCTAGGTCAATATTTTTAATATTATGGTAGACAACTATTGAGAACCACTGCTTTTCTTGGTCAACGGACTTGTAGTTCCCAATTATACAACTTTTAAATTGTCATAAAAAGTGCTCACCGGCACACGCGTGGTCTTCGGTGTCAAAGGATCATCGACCGCCTTTGATGGACCGCCTCAACTGAACTGAGGCACGTATAAAGAGGTAAATAATTCGTTCTCTCTTCGTGCACAATGGCAAGCAAATAATGGCCATAGAGGTTTAAACAGAGCATTTCTTTACATGTGTGTTTTTTAATTTGGAACAAAATATTGGATTGTTTATAATTTAGAAAATTTAAATGTGGTTTATTAACATTTGATAACATAAATGAGTGTCCTGGGTTAAAAGCTTACTACTTACCTAAATGATTCAAAATCTCTGCATCTGCATCAATACACAGTGCGGTACGTCGAATTAAGGACATACGCACTGCGTTCAACACTAAACACTGAACTATCAACTAAACACATTGCATAAGGTTTCATCAAAATCCATTCACTAGCACTCAAGTTAGAGATTCTAGTCATTTTGGCGCTTCGTTAACTGGACTACGTAGACATCTTATATATCGTGTGGAGTTCAGAATCATGTTTCCATGAAAATTGTATGATGAAATGTATATTAGTGAAACATTTCAATAAATATTTAAATTATTTTAAACTTTTTTATTAACGATTTCTTGATCAAAACAATACAGATTACCCTCTAGTTAACACTAATTTACTATCCAAATCTTAATACAATGGGACTTTTCTTTCTTACCGAGCTTACACAAGAACCGTGATGAACGGATAGACGAACAGACGGATGGACAGATGGACAGGAGGACAGGCGGATGGATAGACGGACATTCTGAAAGTTGTTCAGAATTGGATTAGTAATACAGCGATATAAAACTTTTACTTCCCTCGCATACCGAAGGGAAGTATTGTATTCGAGAAAAAATCACCCTCCGAGATTTTTACGGATTCTGACGTTTCAGAACACGTAGATTACGAAAATATAGGTTTTCAATTCCGTCTGTCTGTCTGTCTGTCTGTCTGTTGGTGCATTTACTAAAAAAACTACTTGACGGAGAGCAGTGAAATTTGGCAGGTAGTTGACGCTACTGTCAGCGCAGAAATGGTAGAAATTTCACTGGAAAATATACAGGGTGGACCGTCTAAACGGAATAAATAGTGAAAAAAATTTTTTTTCGCTCAAATTTAAAATTTCCACGTTTCATGACACGCTAAACCTATTTCTGAAAAAAACATTTTTGAAAATTTTTTTCACCATTTTAAAAAAAATTTTTACCATGAAAAATTTTTTTTTTGTTCAAATTTAAAATTTCTACGTTTCATGACATTCTAAAACTATTTAAAAAAAAATTAAAATTTTTTTTACCATTTTTGAAAATTTTTTTTCTACTAAAATTATATTTTTTTCTTCAAATTTAAAATTTCCACGTTTCATGGCATTCTAAGCCTGATTCAGAAAAAAAAATTTTGAAAATTTTTTGAAATTTTTTTTTACCAACATTTTTGAAATGTTTTTACCACTAAAATAGACGGATTTTTTTTTTATTTCTTCAAATTTAAAATTTCCACGTTTCATAGCGTTCTAAATCTATTTAAAAGAAAAATTAGAAATTTTGTTTACTATTTTTAAAAAATTTTACCACTAAGATAGAATTTTTTTTCTTTGTTCAGATTTAAACTATCCACGTTTCCATGGCATTCTAAAACTATTCAAACAAATTTAAAAATGTTTTTGAAAAATTTGTAAAAAAATTTGAAAACATTTTTAATCTATTTATCACTACTATAGAATAGACGAAAAATTTGGTTTGCTCAAATTTAAAATTTCCACGTTTCATGACATTCCAAACCAATTTCGGAAAAAAAATTTTGCAACATTTTGTTACTAGTTTGGAAAAAAAATTAACACTAGAATAGATGGAAACTTTTTTTACTCAAATTTAAAAGTTTCACGTTTCATGACATTCTAAACCTATTTAAAAAAAATGTGTAATTTTTAAATCTTAAACTTCTTTTACCACTATTATAGAATAGACGGAAACTTTCCTATTTGCTTAAATTAAAAATTTGTACGTTTGACATTTTAAACCTATTTCAGAAGAAAAAATTTAAATATTTTTTTTTAACATTTTTGAAAAATTAAAATAAAAATGAAATTTTTTGACCACCACTATACTTCCACTCCAATGCGCGAATGTTGGATTGATGTGACGGATGGAAATAATATCTGACATATACACCTATTATACTTTTATTGAAAAATGTACAGGGTGGTCATCCCAAGAAATAATTCAGTCATGGTGGATATTTGTAAAGGTATTTGCGCAAGCCTGCCATATGTGGCACCTGTTATTTAGTATTGAGCTTGCTGTTGGATGAGCAATCTGTATATTTTTTTGACCAAAACTTATCAAGTTTTCTTTGTAATAATAGCAATAACTCTATTCCGATTATTATTCTCAATGTCATGCATTTCGTAATTATTAATTTTTTAGAGTGACCGCCATGCACAAATAACGAGGGAAGTTCTGTGTAAAGACCTTTACCGATTTTTTTTTCTCTGCGATCGATATTACTGGTTTTAGAAATCTTCCTATCAAATGCAATATAAGTGCTCTTCGTTTTCGGGTTTGCGAATAGTATAATAATAACATTACTAGAACCGTAGTGTGGAGTTTGACAGATTAATATTACCTGAACGTAAGCACTTACAGTCCTGTTTGAAGCTTGCCTCGAAAACCATCCGTGTATCATCAGCGATACATGCCAGTCTTGGACAACTTTTAAGCTAATTACTAAGTCCATATTGCATTGGTAATGCATCAATAACAAGCTAATATTATCATTGCATTATGTTTGTAGAATCAACTGCATAGTAGAGATGCTATCGCTACCTTAAATCATTTTTCCATCAGATAAATATGTATGCTACGTAAGGCCTCTCTTTAAATTATTTTGTTTTCATTGTGTTGTAAACATGAGTTATGTTTTTATTATTTGGAAAAATAAACAAGAATCGGTTTATGAGAATAAAACGTCTTGGATAACGCCCAACAGAAGGCACAGGATTTTCTCATGGAGTCAATTAAATATAAATAAACATTTAGAGAATACTATATATATCCAATTAATAAGCTTTGAGGTTTTATTGGAGCTGTACTAGAGAGACATACCCACATTATTAGTATTTAGTTTCACTGCAAATATGATCAATAAAAAACTTTAATTTTAATAATATTTTGTAATTTCGTTTCTATATACTGACTTTCTAGTGTCATTTTTAATAAGAAAACAATGGTGTTTTAATATAACCAGTGTCAGTATGAAACAAATTATTTGCAAATTTTTTAAAAATTATGAATAAAGTTTCACAGTTGTTTCGTAAATTAATTCGGTTACAGACATGGGTGATAGGATGAAAAATGGACGGTGTGAAACGGAGATTGATATCTCTAATGGTTTTGAGAAATCGGCGGTCAAAGTCGCATATGCAAGAATTTCGTCTCTACAGGGTCTTTGTAGGATTTTGCAAATATCAGAAAAAATAACTATCTAGGGGAACTAAAAGAAAAGCTATGTGTAAAAATATTAATGAAATCTTTGCATTCTTTCGATAACCTGACTTCTGGTTATGCTAGCAATTAAAAATCCTCTCATTCAACAACTAGCATCCACATAGTCCCCTACGGCCATGCAGATTAAACTAGTATCTAGATTGAAAGAATGCGATTTCAGTAATATTTTTACGTATAGCTTTTCTTTTAGTTCTCATAGATAGTTATTTTTTCTGATGTTTGCAAAATCCTATAAAGAATGTGTTTCAACACAATAAAGCAAACAAACAATAATTCACTTTTAAACATGCATACAGTATATAGGCTCCAATAGTAGTTAGCTAATAGATATGTGAAGATCTGTTGTTTTATCAGTCAATGTCAAATATAATTTTTCATACTTATTCATCGAAATTGTCTTGGTTTTGCATGGAACATCGTTATGAGTGGGCTTTGTGTCTTTCTGATGAGCTCAGAATAAGCGCGAAAAACGTTTCAAAGGCATTTTTAAAAATAGAGTGACAGATTTAATGAAAATGTACTCCATTAGAATGAAAAATTTTTAAGACAAGGTAGGTGAAAAAATGTATTCTAGGCCTTTGTTCTCATTTTTAACTGAATCTTCATTACCGTAGGGGGTTATGTAGATACTAGTAAGGGACTGTGTGGATGCTAGTTGTTGAATGAGAATTTCCAAATAAGAAATTATACCGGGTGAATCACGAATTTCCTAAAATATTTGGAACAGAAAATTGAAATTTGGAGGCCTTATTACACGACCAAAATGCCAGCTGATATTGTTTTATTACATTCAATGGCCACTATGATTGTTCCAATGTTATTAGGTTACAAGATTTACACAGAAATGTGCCATTTTAGTTTCCAAAGCCCACTAATCTATTATCTATTAGCCGCATGTTTCTAAAAGCTTGGTTGCATTGTATTTTGGCTGAAATCTCAAATATTTCTGAGCGGATTTTAAAAATTTTGGTATCATTAGATTCGTATGAAAAAGAGGTATTTAAAAATGTTGGTGAACGATTAAATTCTCATTTAAAAAAACCGAGTTAGTGGGTAAAAATCACATTTAAAAATTTTAAATGCCTCTAGAGAATTAAGTAATGCAATCATATTGCTCTTTTTATTTTTATAGCGTAGCACACAAACTAAAATATATTTTGGGCACCACAGCATTCTGGATTCAGAAATAGATTTTTTAATAAAATTTTTAATGTTTATCAAAAAGTGACCAAAATGGATGTATTGTATTCAAAATTTCCTCTAGATTCCAAAAATGTAAAAATATATAGGGTGTTCCATTCAAAAATCGAAAGTTGTGGGCATTTCCGGTCAAACCGGATGTGCACCAAACTTGATTTTTTATTGAAAAGATGGAATTTTAGTCGTGTAATAAGGCCTCCAAATTTCAATTTTCTATTCCAAATATTTTAGGAAATATCGGGGCGAGCGCAATTCGTGACTGACCGGTAAAAATTCATTTAAGGATTTTTAATTTGCTAGCATAACCAGAAGTCAGGTTACCGAAATAATGCAAAGACTTCATTATTATTTTACACATAGCTTTTCTTTTAGTTCTCATTGATAGTTATTTTTCTGATGTTTGCAAAATCCTATAAAGAATATGTTTCAATACAATTAAGCAAACAAACAATAATTCACTTTTAAAAATAAAAATAATGTTATTTATATTCAAACTATTTGTATAGTGACCATTTTGGACTATAAATAGTTCAAAATTAAAAATTGCTGTAATATAACCATTTTAGCAACAATCTACAATTGTAAAATGTGTTATCTGCGAAACACAGTTGGTACGATACCACAAAAAGATACCAAAATTTTATTTTCATATTATATGTTTAATTTTGATTAAAAGTATTCATTATTTCTAGAACACACAAAAATTTCATTGTATATATGCCACATATTTCAGAGAAAAATTTTCTTAGCAGCCCAAAATCGATTTGCTATTACCGAAACGAAGTCGTAATCAGTTAACATTTATCTCATATTTCACTAAACATGGTCTTAGTTACCCGCCATGTCACATAGAATTTATATACCTTTGTAACATTTTAAAACTATTTTGAGAATTATTATTGTCTGCAAAAACATTTAAATAATAAATAACTTATATTGTTGTTGCTGTACATAATCAAAAAGTATCAGTGGAAATAATAACACAATGTTCTTTTTCCTTCTTCAATTCTTTGGGACTTTCTGCAACATGAAGAAGGAAAAAGAAAATTAAGATAATGCCACAAATAACATTTAGACAATAATAACACAATGCTTATAAAAATGTTTTGTCGTATCCCGAATAATTGTATAATTATCGTTTACTATGTTTTTAAATCCTATGTACACGTTTATATAACACTTGTGAGAGTCATAATAAAATAAATTAAAGAACTACGTTATTTTATAAACTGTGTCCTTTTTGCGTCTATAAGCCTTGTATAAACGTTTTGAAAATGTTTATATCAACAATCTTGTTTTATAAAAAATGTTCTGTAAACATTCTTTCAGCTTCTACAAAACATTATATTGCTAGTTGGGTTAATACCTAATTGAAAAAAAAAAAAATTCTTATTAATTGTTAAACCCAATTGACATGGTCCATATATTAGGTTTAATTACGAATACAGTCCCAACTGTTCTCATAGATCTCTTTTTGCAGATTCTACTTTTTATTTTGATTCAAGCTGTCTCAAACGTTCTCTCGAGGCTCTTGCACTTCCACTGTAAATGGATATTCACCTGTAGAACAGTTAATAAATAAAAGCTTCTTGCGCCGAGCTAATGTATGTCTTGGCAGACAAACGAAGTGGACGGACTGATGCACGATGTTCAAACGAAAACGCAGATGAAACCATGTATGGATGCAAGCGGGCAGGAGAAGAAGCACACTGCTAGATTCAGAAACAGAAGAAACAGATGACTCAGAAGAAGAATAAATAAGATGGGGATAGATGGAAACTTCAAAGAAGCATGGAAACTTAAAAGAAAGATCCCAACAAAAGATCACACTCCTACCCCATGCGTCGTGTGGCTTTCGCTGCTGACAACAAGTATGTCTCATGTTCAATCCAGCGTATGCAGTCGGTCCGGCGGTATATAAAAACATCTGGATGGGATGTCCGGAATCGGCAGCAATGTCTACCTTACGCTGGCAAATCAATCAATCAACCTCTATCCCGGCAGTTTTCGGGCCGCTTCGAAAAAAAATGTGTACGATCATTATGCCTATACAGAAATGGCATATTCCTTACAAATCACTGAATACGCATGATTAGTATCATAAAACCATTTGCATCAAAATGCAATTCTATTAAAAAAGTCTTAGTTTAAAATTATACTTACAAAGTCACGTGCTGATTTTATTTTCAGTATATAAGATTTATGTCAATGCATTCTGCTAAAAATACATAAATGTAACCTTTCTACATTATTCAGTTTTATTCCAGAAGAGGAAATCCATCCGAGATGGCCAGATTTCTCAGAGACCGGAATATTAGAAACACAAGCTGTGGCCTATTTGAAATAGAACCTGCTTACCAAGTCAATGAGGGCTTCTTTGCTTGCCCCATCTTCCGCATAAGTTATACTGCACATTCAGGTGATGAAAACGTGAGTGAAAAATGAAGTTCTGTAAGTATCTCTGGTTAAAGTTGGGTTTAAATCAAATTGATTTTTAAGTTATAATACAGATATTTTAGTTTTTCTTCATTAACAAACTTTTTGAAAGGAGGAGGTGGTTAATTCGACCGGATTGTATGTTTTTTTTTACGTTTGTTCAAGCAATTTATGTGGAAATTATTTGTAAACTGCAGATTAAGCCTGTGCGGTGATCCCATACTGAGAGATTAAAAGAGAGGAAAGTAATTTTTCTATCTGGAAATTTTCGAGATTTTGGCGGAGTCGCCAGGAATAATAACAATTAGTAATTAGACATTTTCATAGAAACTAGTACTGAATTTGATGTCAAATGTTAAAGATTCTAAATGGCGAATCCAACGAGGCTGCCATAATTGTATAACCTTTGTAGATTTATATGAAATTGTTAAACTTTTGTTTACTTTTTGAACATTACTACCTAATGTCCACTTTGCAGTTAATCGAGCGATGGTGAAATTTTTTTCACCATCGCTCGATTAACTGCAAAGTGGACATTAGGTAATAATGTTCAATTAATCGAAGGACGGACGATGAAATTTTATTTCAAAATTTTTAGTGGCCCTTTCTTTACAGGCGGGTAAACCTTTTTCAAAAATATTTGTTGGATTTTGATACATAGGATGTCCCAGAATTGTGTTCCTGGATGGGAACCTGTGATTTCTGAGTGCATATTGGGCCCATGTAACCCAATTTACCTTAGTCCAAAAATGCATCCATCCGGAAGTACATCCTCTTAAAGTGAGACAGCAAAAATATATTTTTTTCAATAATTTTCGTTATATTGAAGATACAAGAAGTGCAAATATTCTTGACTAAAGATGACGGTCTCGGATGATTAGGGGCCGAGCTTGAGCTCTTTGCCCCAATCATCGCTGTAGACCTGGACCGGCCTCATGACGCCAATTTTGCGCCCACCTTAGAAAAGTGTACCATCTTATGTTTTTTGGTATGCTGATTACAAATATCACGTTCAATTTGCCAAAAATTGAACGTTTTCATAGATGGAGAGAGAAAACGATTTAGAAACATTTTATGCATCACAAGGGAAAAGTGACTCCCTCAAGTGGAATATCACCTGTAGAGAACAAATACCCTGATGATGCAAAGTTTGATGCCTTGCTGGTAATATAGTCACCAAATATAGCCGAACCCACTAGAGCATTATTAACTGACATTTACCGTCTTGACACATACAGTGTAACCATCTAAGAGAAAAGCACTTTTTTGAAATACCTGAAAAATTCATGATAAGTAAGGCCAAAACTGAGGTCATATTAAATTTCAGTGAGCTGAAATAAATGGGAATACAATAGTTTAGTTCACTGCGCATGACTTTTTTCCATTTGTAAGCCAGTGTAATTTATGCCCTTAAGCGGCTTCGCAAACTAATACCCTAGAAATAGCTCAATTTTGGGAATTATGGCTATTGACTTTTTTGTTTGTAAGACCAAGTACAATAACTTTGTACACTTTACAAACTTGGGCGTATTGGAGCCAAAGTCTCATAAGACTTTGGCACCCTTCTTTCAACTTCTGATGAGAGCTCCATAAGTACTCTATGTCAACCTGATAACAACCAAATATCTTTTGTTTCACAAGTTTCTTCCTAATAATTAATATTTAACTGTCTGTAATTTTTTAATCACCCTGTGGAAATATGGAATACTTGAACATTTTTACAGAGCATTCAAAGGGCTGCAAAGAAGGTACTCATCTAATATCAATCAAAATACAAGAAATTATTATCGTTTTTTCCCTCTATTTGTATTTAACATTTATTTACAATTCCGGAACAAAATTTCGTAATAACAGAAAAGTAGTTTATTTAAAAAAAAAAAATACATTCATAGCAAATTCTCCACATGCCGTCCACCTATTTCAGTACACAAACCAACTCTATTCATCAACAACGAACAACTTCGTTGGAAAATATACAAAATCCCTCTAAATTCATCGTTTGCGTTCTGTAAGTACAATATGTTGTCAAAGTTGCTCCCTAGTGTTAGTTGGAACAGAGTATACAGTGGTTTTTAAATAACCTCAAATACAAAAATCGTAAGGGTTCAAATCTGGCGACCTGGTTGGTCACGATGGTCTCCATAAACTCTGTCAACAAACTGTCGCACAATAATTTTAAAATGAGTAGAACAACCGTTGCGGACGAACTATAAATGATGTCGTATTTCCAAAGGTACATAATCAAGCAGAGGTAGTAAACCATTTTACAAAAAGTGTAAGTACTCTTGTTCATTTAGACGGTTTGGTAATTTAACTGGACTGGAATTGATTGTTAACATATCCACACATTTATTGTGAATTTCTGTTGTTGTTTCGTTTGCTTTGTGACATGAGAATTTTCATCAATAGATGAAATTTTGTTCTAGAATTGTAAATAAGTGTTAAATACAAAAAGAAAAAAAAAACAATATTTTTTTATATTTTGATTGATATTACAAACATGTTCAACTTTTCTGCAGCCCTTTAATGCAAGTCTTTAAAATACGCATATACTCAGAGTATATTGTTATTGAAATTATAATATTGATCAATAATCTTATCAAGTATTAGTTTATTAGTTGGAAGTTAAATTATAGATACTCTAAATGTAGTAAAAAAAATTGAACTTGTGCGTCTTAGAGGAGATAATGACAGAACTTTGGGAGAGGTATGTTAGATATTTAATAATAGGCACCCGAATAGGCCCAACGTCACTAAAAGTACCGTTTCTAAAATAAACAAAATATTGAATGTGGCGCTGTGACAAGGCGTATTATAAGAACGGATAATGTACGAAGAAGACCCAGGTACGAGCAGACCACTTTAAATTATTTTAACAACAATCTAAACGCCAGTGTAAGAGTAGCTAGCTTAGATTTGAATTTAGCTAGAGAAAATATTCGCCGATGCCTTAAAAAGAATAAGGTAAAACCATTTAAACTTAAGTTTTTACAGACGTTGGAATCTGGTAATGATGAACCACGGATGGAATTTTGCTTGTGGGCTCAAGTTTGAAAACTACTTTATTCAGCGATGAGGCAACTTTTACCACAAATGGGGTGGTATCGTCACAAAATTGTAGGTTTTGGGCTACAGAAAATCCAGAGTGAGTTATTAATTGTAAAAGACAATATTACCAAAAAGTTAATGTTTGGTATGGGCTACTCAATGAAACAATCATTGGTCCTTTCTTTTTTGAAGGTTAATATGAATAGCATGCAGTTTTTACAGTTCCTAAAAAACGAATTTTGGAATATGCTACATCAACTTTCAATACAAGAAAGAGTAAATCTACACTTTCAATTAGATGGCATTCCTGTCCATAATGCCAGAGTGGTTACCAGATGGTTTAATGGTAACTTTCCTAATCAATGGATAGGTCGAAGTAGCCCGTTAATTGGATGGCAACCCCGATCCCCAGACTTAACACCGATGGACTTCTTTTTATGGGATTTAATAAAATCTAAAGTTTACAGGTCACGCCCAAGTAATAGAGAATATTTGTGTGTAAGAATAAGACAAGCTTGTGCAGAAGTTACCCGGCAACAATTACAGAATGTCGTAAAGAATATTAAAAACAAATCGACAAGTGCATCGAAATAAACGGCGGCCTTGTAGAGGCTACAATAATTTAACATGAATTGTATTATGGTGTTTTTGTTTTCGTGTAATGTTGTAATGTGTTGTTATTTTGTTTGTTAAATACCTAATTATTATTACTTTCAATTGTTCATACATGTTTTTAAGTTAAATATGATTAAGTTTGTTTAAAGGACAATATTTACTAAAACTATCCACTTAATTTATTTTTCTATTGTTTATTTTTCATGGGCTACTTCGATTTTTAGAAAAAATCACGTAGAAGTTATTATAAAATATTAATTACATTAATTTTGTCATAAATCTGTCATTATGTAATATTTTTTCACGAAACTTTGGATTTACCCATTTGAGATGTTTCTGAATCCAGTGGTATAGTTAGATTTTATAAAAAAAATCGCTAGTCAAATTTGTCCATTTTTGACATTGAAAAAAAATCATAGTAGATCTTGAAGATTGAAATTTATCTCTAAAAATTTGTCATAAAGTAGAGCTTTCGATGGCCTATCTTTTAAAAAAATCCCCATTAAAATCAGATAATAGACACATTTTTTACAGGGGTGTTTCTTTCAAATTGGGTCACACTGTATATAAGAAAAACTATTATTTTAACCTGAAAAATCGATCCTGAACGTTTGGCGGTTCAATTCTGGGTCACCCAGTATAAAGAAAACATAAAAAAGTCATTATAAAATATTAATTACAGTTATACATATTGTAACTAGTATTAGACTGAAGTCGGGAATATTGTGTTTAATTGAAATACTAAAGACTGGCTAATAGACCTAGTTTCTGAAACCAACAATTACAAGAAAACTATAGACACTGTAGTCATTTCTATTCAGTTCTTATCTCTCCCTATCCAATATTCCTGAAAATTGCGTAAAAAAGTTTTAAGGGTGCAAGCGCCACATTTGTGGTGTTTAATGTTCTGTCGTTAATAAAATTAGAAACCTTATTTGTTAGTTGTGTTTGCACCCATTAAAATATTAAAATTGACATGCTATATTTTTCCAGGTGACAAGACGGCGGTCGATCTTACACCCGTATGACCAGTAAAATAGCAGCATAGTCTATATATTAAAAGCTTTCTCTGAAATTGAAATTCAATACTGGAGCTGACTGGTAGCTAATGTAAATATATATTTCAGGTTATCCTGATTGTGATACGACAACGCCCTGTTCGACTAATGAATTGAAAGTCTATTCCGGCAACGGCAACAATGTCAACACGGGAGAACATACACAATTCAATCTCGAGCCTGATTGGCTTGCTCATCTTCTACTCTCAAACAGGACAACGTTTGTCTTTGAAGTTTACTTTAAGGCTGCTTGACAATGACAGGAATTTCAAATCTACAACTCGTACAAGTTTCAGGAGCACGGATACTTTCAGGCGGAAGACTCGGACGAAATGTTTCAGTTATTCTGGAATTGCTTTCGGGTGACGCAAGGGTAATTTTGGGTTAGAGTTTAATTTTATTAAAAGTTCGGGAACCGAACTCGAGACTATCATGTACTCTCATATCTAACTAACTTCGTTTCATTTATGGCAGTATTGCGTCAAATTCTTTTATACCAGTTTGTAGGTAAATATAATGCAGAAAAATTTATTCAATAAGCTATTACTTAATATGAGCCAGTACAGTCTCGAAAAATATCTTCGACAATGAAGCCTTTAATTAAAATGGTGACACATATCCATACTGGTTTCGAGAGAGGAGAAATAGTATCTTCACTGTTTTGTGACCCCTCGAAGGCACTTGACTGCGTGTCACACCAAATACTTTCAGAAAAAATAAATGAATACTGTTGATTACGGAATTAGGGATGTAGTTCGCAATTTAAGTCCAATGTTTGACGGTCTTTCGCTCAGAATTCTTTCTGTTAAAACCGATTGACGTGAAATTTGAACAGTAAGTAGAGAATGGCTCGGGAAAGTTATATAGTGCCGATGTGCGTTTTTACCCTGGAGGTGGATGCGACCCCTTTTTGGGGGTGGAAATAAATACACGAAATAACTGCAGAAATCGACAAGGGGATGAAATCTAAGCAAAAAATGTTCTATAAAACGTTTTCGATAAATTAATATTTTTCGAGTTATCGCGATTGAAAATTGATTTTTCGTTTAAAAAATGTATGTATCAGAGCCATTTTTCACGAATACTCGGAAACCTAACGCTTTATCAAAAAAATCGTTAGGAGCAAAAATAAGATAAAAAATCAATTGGTTTTTGTTTTGTAACCCTTGAAATTCCTTGCAAAATGGTTCTTGGAGAGATTAGATAACATAAAATCTGCTGCCTAAGGAATCACTACTTCCATATCCAGATTTTTCATTCCAGTTACTTTAAAGTAAATATTTTTACTATATTTGCACTCTAATATGTGAAAATTACTGGTCATAGAGTTTTAATAATATTTGGGGCAGATGTCATAGAAAAATACTAGACAGAAATCTGAGAACTTAGTTTCTAGTATATACACCAAATCCCAAGTTTCTGTACTCTTACAGCTTGCTTCATTTATTTTTTCCCATTTACCTATACTCACCCCCCACCCTTCAACGGAATCGTGTCAAAATATAACCTAGTGTCAGATGTCGTTATAATACATACGTGTACCAAATTTCAAGTGAAAATCTCAATTTAATTTTATCAACTTTTTTAATAAGGGAGTCGGGGTGGAGGGGGCATGGAAAATTTTATAAAAAAATACTGAGGCCTTCGCTTCTAGTATGTACACCAAATCCCAAATTTCTGTACTCTTACCAACTTGCTTTATTTATTTTTCCTTATTTACCCCTATTTAACCCCCAACCCTTTAACGGAATCATCTCAAAATAGAATCTAGTTCCATATGCCGTTGTAATACAAACGTATACCAAATTTCATGTGAATACCTCAATTTTATTTTATCAACCCCGTTTAATAATGGAGTAGGAGTGGTGGGGGGTTGAAAAATATTATAAAAATCTGAGGCCTTGTCTTCTAGTACATATACCGAATTTCAAGTTTCTGTACTGTTAATAGCTTGCTTTACTTATTTTCCCCTATTTAACCTCCAACCCTTCAACGGAATAATTCCAAAATATAACATAGTTCCTAATGTCATTATAATATATACCAAATTTCAAGTCAATATCTTAAACCGTTCCGGAGAAAACGTGCGGATAAAAAAAGTTACAGACAGGCCGACAGACAGAATTTTTTTTTTCGCTCAAATTTAAAATATCGATATCTCATGACATTGAAAACCTATTTCAAGTAAAAAAAAAATTGAACATTTTTTTACGATTATTATACTTCCAATTCACTAAGTGGATGTGGAAGAAAAATTAAGAAAATAAAGCCATTGGTTTCATCGCTGATTTTTCCTCCGAAAAAACGAGACAACCATTTTATCATAACTTTGTAAGTTCTTATGCTAACAATTTTTACTAAAGCTCATTTTAAAGATGCCTTCAAGTACTTTAAAAAAGATCGGAGAAGTTTTCCTCCAAAAAGTCGTCGTTTTCCCTTTATTCAACGTTGAAAGGTTCGAATTCAGTTTTCGGTGAACAGCCACCTTCAACGAGCCAAAACTCGGTTCGTATTGCATCTACAGAAATAAAAAAAATCAATCGGTTTGTTATTTTATTAGCTTCAATTTTGCTCCTGATGGTTTTTTTGATAAAACGTAAGGTTTTCGAGTTGCTTATTCGTGAAAAACCATTCTAAGAAGCATTTTTTAGATGAAAATCAACATTTTCAATCGCAAGTAACTCGAAAATTATTGATATATCGAAAAAATTTCATACAACATTTTTTGCTTAGAATTTATCCCTCTCTAGATTTCTGCAGTTATTATGAGTGTACCAATTTTGACCCCCGAGAAGGGGTGGAATCCACCCCAGAATAAGGGCGCACATCGATATAACTTCTGTTCCTTTATCCATTCCCTACTTACTGGCCAAATTTTACTACAATCGGTGTATTTCGAGAGAACTCTAGGGTAATAACCTATTTTTACCGCCAAACACTGGACTATAACGTCATATTTAACAAACAGTAAACCAGTTACATATTATAATGGAACGAAGTCGACTGCACTGGCGGTTAAAGAAGGCGTGCCCCGAGGCTCTATATTGGGGCCATTACTGTTTATACTCTACTAAATGATTTACCTTGTTATCTACAAATGACAAACACTTTACAATGTGCAGATGACACCACTATATAATATCGATGATAATTTAAATCGCATTAATCAGGAGGCTTAATATGCCGCAAAAGAACGGTTCACACGTAATAAACTGTCTTTAAATATAGATAAGATTATCCACATTAATATTTCCCTAAAAAATATTTTTAGCGAAGCAGACACACGCCTTATTGAAAAAAACATCCTTTTCATTTTGCTTGATGTTTACAACTAATCAAAATAGTTATACTATTAATTTTTTCCAAAAACGTTGTATTTTTGTACTATGTATTTTAAATAAGCTTGAAAATGGCATGGCAAATTAGATAAAATACCAATTAATCTCCCTTCATTTAAAACCGGTGTGTGTATTTAAGAATTAGAAGATGGTAAGGCATGACAGAAGGACACGCGAGCAAGAGCAGGATTCTATGGAATCCCAAAATTTTATTTTTCATAGATATATCCTTAACACCCTGTACCCTGTAGTGTGAATATTTAATGTAAGAAGTTAACTCGCAATTATTATTCAACCAAATATACCCCAACACTTAAACATTTTAACCCATTCTACCCGAATTTAATAGCACTAAATAAACAGATAATAGCAATTAACTTTTTCCACCTAATTTTAAAAAGCGTGTAATCTATGTAAATGGTATAAAATTAACTAGTTTTTAGCGTGTTCCTTAGCGGATAATAGTAAAACCGCAAGACTATTTGATGGTTAAACAGCATGATTAAACAATTTCTTCGTTGAATATCGCTTAAGAGAAGAAACCGCTGAAATGACAAAACGCATCTAAAACCAAATCGAAATAATTTAAAATGCACGATTAAAGACTGTTATAAAGTTACCTTTTTAAACTCATTCATAAACTTTTTAGTCAGACTTTGGATAAACTATTCTACGTGATGGTTCTTTTACGGCCGAGTTTTTGTTCTTTGTTATTTTGTTTTAGATCGGTTGATTGTTGGAATAGAAGAACATATTTAAATCGAAAACGAATTGGCTGAAATGAAAATAACAGTCCTTATTAGAATTATATAAAAAATATTAGTAGATATAAAATCACTATTATTGTTCGGAAGAATTATGTCATCATTTACAGATATGACCACAATTTCGATATGAAGGAAAAATTACTGGACAATCTTCGGAATGTATATTATTACCTCTTTATAGGTTTAATAAAGAATATTCGGCAAGCCCGAAAAACAAATTGTAAATGTTTATTAAGCCTTAATTGTAACTACTGATTACAACTATGAGTTGAACTCATAAGAAAGAAAATGTACAAAGAATAGAAATAGAACGTTAGAATTTTCCCTCTAAATTTATTATATGTTATTCGGCGTTTTTTCGCGAATATGTATTTTGTTCTAGATTCTAGATATCTATTTTATTCCGAACGGATGTTTCTATATACAGGGTGTTCTTTAATGACGTGCTAATATTTCAGGGTACGATTCCTTAGGTCATTTTATGAAGAAAAATTAATATGAATATACGTCCGCAACGGCTTAAACTTTTTACTACAGGGTGTTGAGTTTTCTTTTTTAAATCGTTATTTTTAATATGTATGTGTTAATAGGATACAAAACCACATATTTTAGTTCAAAAATTTATTTTATTCTTCCACCAGTGGCGTCCCTGCAAACATGTTCTCTGATATTTTTTACCAAGAAAGTTGTACGCCACTGACATCTTTCCATGTCTGATTAGCCTGGTCAACTCTACATGAAAACGATTTCTTGTGTTTTTCCCATCAGACGCACAGTTCTTGATTCAAACAATTAAATTCAAATTATATAAAAAAAATCAAGGGGCCTAGCCAGATGTGTAAAATATCCCTAAAAAAATTATATGAATGGACATCAAAGTATTCCCTTGGATATAAAGAAAATATTTGTTGCAAAATTGTTTAAAAAATCTTTGGGACAGTTGAACTTTTGCAGAAAAAATGATTAAAACATGGTTGCACCTTAAAGAATCCTAATATAGAGGCGAAGACAGGTGGAAGCATGCCTATCATGTGAAAGTGGCCATTTCCAACAATTTTTTATAAAACAAAATTTATCATAACCAATTTTAATAACAACTAGTTCCAATTTTAATTTAATGGTTTTAATGACGGACTGTGCGCCTGACGAGAAAAACGCAAGAGACCGTTTTCATGTAGAATTAACCAGTCTAATCAGAAAAAATATCCACATGGAAAAATGTCAGTGGCGTACCACTTATTGGTAAAAAATATCAGATGACATATTCGCAGGGCCACCACAAGTGGAACGATAAAATAAATTTTTCCGTCGACAGTGTATTAAAGAGTAAGATTAATCTATACAAAATCGTTTATTAATGACACCTATTGATGCACGATTTTTTTTATTAATAAATGATTTTAGTATAGACACCCAATATACCGGGTGAGTCATGAATTGCGCTCGCCCCGATATTTCCTAAAATATTTGGAAAAAAAATTGAAATAAGGAAGCCTTATTAGACGACTAAAATTCCATCTTTTCAATAAAAAATCAAGTATGGTGCACATCCGGTTTGACCGGAAATGCCCACAACATTCGATTTTTAAATGGAACACCCTATATATTTTTACATTTTTGGAATCTAGAGGAAATTTTGAATACAATACATCTATTTTGGTCACTTTTTGATAAACATTAAAAATTTTATTAAAAAATCTATTTCTGAATCCAGAGTGCTGTGGTGCCCAAAATATATTTTAGTTTGTGTGCTACGTTACTATAAAAATAAAAAGAGCAATATGATTGCATTACTTAATTCTCTAGAGGCGTTTAAAATTTTTAAATGTGATTTTTACCCACTAACTCGGTTTTTTAAATGGGAATTTAATCGTTCACCAACATTATATTTAAATACATTTTCATACGAATCTAATGATACCAAAATTTTGAAAATCCGCTCAGAAATATTTGAGATTTCAGCCAAAATACAATGCAACCAAGCTTTTAGAAACATGCGGCTAATAGATAATAGATTAGTGGGCTTTGGAAACTAAAATGGCACATATCTGTGTAAATCTTGTAACCTAATAACATTGGAAAAATCATAGTAGCAATTGAATGTAATAAAACAATATCAGCTGTCAGACACATTCGTGTAGTTATAGGCAATCTTGAGCTATCAAACATTTAATAATTGTGAGCGCAAAGAACGTTACAATTAAGTTTAGCATAGGTATGTGGAGGTAAACACAATTACATCCACAAGGACATTTGCAATAGAATGCGACATCAGTTCGGTTTTCAGAGTTTTATTGAAATGAACATACATATCGGGCCTATAAATAAATAAAAATCAATTCCATTTGAACAATTAAACTGAAACTAGGTAACAGTACGTATCTTTAAAATAATTAATATAATTAAACCATAAATTGACATTTATAGATATTGTTCAAAATGTCCACCATTTTTTTCTATACACAATTCGGCTCTGCGTACAGTTGCTTGAATGGCTCTACGCAATTCAGCCGGCGTTATTTCATTAAGAGCCCGTACAACTTTATGTTGCAGTTCTTCACGGGTATTTGAAGAAGTTTTATAAACTTTATTTTTGAGAGTTCCCCATACATAATAGTCGAGGGGTGTTAAGTCAGGTGACTTAGGAGGCCACCTGATATGACCTTGATTTGCGATAAGGCGTTCACCATGCAAGTTGTTTAAATATTCCATTACTCTTCTGGAATTATGTGGGGGAGCACCATCTTGTTGGAAAAACAGATTTTGTAAATAGGCAAGAGGAAGTAAGTCAAGAAATTCTGCTGTCTGGTTTTGTAAAAAGAGTAAATATCGTTCGCCAGTAAGTGTTCCATAAAAAAATATGGGTTCAATTATTCGATCTCCAAGTACTCCAAGCCAACAGTTAAACCCAAATCTTTCCTGAATATTTCCCCGCCCTACCAACCTTGGATTTTCTTGAGCCCAGTACCTAGTATTATTTCCGTTAAACATACCTTGGTTCGTAAATCTACTTTCATCTGAATATAAAATATGAAAAGGAAAACCTGGGTTTTGTTGTACTGCATTTAAGAACCAGTTGCAATATACTAGCCTCCTGTCGTTATCATCTCCATAAAGATGTTGACGTATTTGGTATTTATAAGATCGAAACTTATGTTTCTTTAAAATTCTGCAAACCGAAGACTGACTAATGTCGCATTCCATTGACAATTCCCTTGTTGATGTTGTTGGGTGTACCATCACAAATCCTAATACATCAATTTCTTTGTCCTCACAATAAATGTTTGATGGTCATCTTGTTGATTGGGTTCGTTTCTTAATTCTTGTTCCACTCTGGCAAACAAGTGTCTGCTTGGATGACGTCTGCTGGGATATCGTTGCTGATACAGTTCTGCAGCTGCAGTTGAATTTTTGAGACGCTCTCCATATATCAGTAACATATCGACCTTTTCATTTCTACTAAAATTATTCATTTTCTTTAATTTTTACTCAAAGAGATTTCCGCAACGCTTTATTTTGTATCTGTCTGACAGCTGATATTGTTTTATTGCATTCAATGACTACTATGATTTTTCCAATGTTATTAGGTTACCAGATTTACACAGAAATGTGCCATTTTAGTTTCCAAAGCCCACTAATCTATTATCTATTAGCCGCATGTTTCTAAAAGCTTGGTTGCATTGTATTTTGGCTGAAATCTCAAATATTTCTGAGCGGATTTTCAAAATTTTGGTATCATTAGATTCGTATGAAATTGAGGTATTTAAAAATGTTGGTGAACGATTAAATTCCCTTTAAAAAAAACCGAGTTAGTGGGTAAAAATCGCATTTAAAAATTTTAAACGCCTCTAGAGAATTAAGTAATGCAATCATATTGGTCTTTTTATTTTTATAGTAACGTAGCACACAAACTAAAATATATTTTCGGCACCACAGCACTCTGGATTCAGAAATAGATTTTTTAATAAAATTTTTAATGTTTATCAAAAAGTGACCAAAATGGATGTATTGTATTCAAAATTTCCTCTAGATTCCAAAAATGTAAAAATATATAGGGTGTTCCATTTAAAAATCGAAAGTTGTGGGCATTTCCGGTCAAACTGGATGTGCACCAAACTTGATTTTTTATTGAAAAGATGGCATTTTAGTCGTGTAATAAGGCCTCCAATTTCAATTTTCGATTCCAAATATTTTAGGAAATATCGGGCGAGCGCAATTCGTGACTCACCCGGTACATGAAATTAAATACTTAAATCCAGACGCCGTGTCACCAATATCTGTCACTGTTAAGCTTGTCACTTTTGAAGTCGGTGTTGTAAAACGTTGAATAAATGGATATTGACGAAGATTTTACATTAACCCCGCCTGAAGTGGCAGAAACTGCAAATGTAGTATCAGTAAGTTTACTGCCAGAAAAAAGCCGAAAATTGTATGAGAAATCTTATGCCGAATTTATTTCATGGTGAAATATTAGCACGTCATTAAGGAACACCTTGTATATCTCAGCTATAGTTTGAGATTTTCGAACTCCACATATTTTTAAATTACATACAGATAGGGATAGGTCTGACTGCAACATTTCCTGACTCATCAGACTATGCTCTAGATATACATATTTATGTGAATATTTGTAAAAAAAATCCCGAAAATGTTAATAAAATAATAATATTAAAAAATAACAAACAATTACTATGCTGTCATAGTATCATCAGCCACAGCCTACTGCGTAATAAGTAATTGCCGCGCTACCATCAGTAATCACAAATGTGCATATGGGGTGTTCCATTTAAAAAATCGCCTTCATTTTTGTATCATGTAACCTATGCAGGCTATTGTTAGTTCAGTTGTATTTAAAAAAAATATAGATGCAACCCTTCGGTTTCGTATTCAACTTTTTTTTAGAATTCAAAAAATAAAAGTGTTGAGGTAGGGATAATGAATAATCCTATACAGTGGACTAGACTATTAAAAATGTCGGAATTGCACTAACATTGATAGACAAGTATTTTCAGGGTAGCTGATACTGAATCTAATGTCAAAGATTAAAAATTCAAAATGGCAAATCGAATATGGCTGCCATAAACGTTTGCAGATCTACATGAAAGTTATATGGTGGATGGTGATATCAGAATTCTCTGATAACGATACAAATTCAAAACGACGGATACTTTCGTTAGCTATGTAGGAGCTGCAAAAGAGGTCACTAAAAAAAGCGAAATAAAATTGAAAGAATGAAATTGCCTTTAAAAGAACGGCCACTAACAATGTTGAAATAAGATAATTGAACTTTATTATCAAAATGAGCAAATAACTAAATCAAATGTATTTTTATCCGACTTCGTTATCGATATTAAGTCCAAGGATTAGGTTTTATTTAAGAATTTTTAGTGATTTTTTCCAAGATAATTGAGCAATTGTCAAAAAGTCGAGATGGATTATGTCTCTGCTCATATGAAGGTCAGAGTTCATAAGATTTTGAAACACCTGTATTCAAAAATGTTAACGTCTTAGTAAAGGAGCTGCAAACAATAACCCATAAACATAATAATTTCAGCGGCTTCAATACAATAAATAAATACAGTGCTTATGAAAATTGTATTTACTTTGTAGAAAATTTTATGTACTCACGATTAATAATTGCAGAAAGAAACAATGTCTTTGTATTGAAAGAAACATAAAAAACAAATCGACGCATAGAACACAACACAAGTCACTGCACAATTACGAGGAAAAATTCTACGCCGCGGCACTAGTAGACATTCTGCAGATATATTATAATGTTTGTAATATTTTCCTCTGATGAGTCAAAACTAGTAGTCGGGGATCCAGTTATTCGAAATATATCGGATATATTTCACTGAATTGATCCGATTGTAAAAATTCTTTCACTGAAATTAAATTTGGACTTTTTACTACAATACCACTCATACAATTGATATCATATTTGTAGAAATAGAAAAAGTATCCAGATGCTACATTTTTTTCTACAGTATTTCAGCACCCTCGCGTTCTTTATTTTTTCTTGGATGATAAATAACCAAAAGTCTAATTCAACGGGTGCCATCGCAATCGCCATACATTATTTAACCTCCGTCTAAAATTTGATCTTTACAGCTTTTATAGTTTTTCAGACAGCACGAGTTATATTCGAAAAATTTTAAATATCGTGTTTCCCCAAGAAGAGGTATAAATTAACAGGAGATGAACGAAGTCTATATCGCAGATCACATAGACTTAATTTTAAAAGTGTATAAAGAGATGCATATACTGAAAATAAACGGTCTCTTAGTCCCCTAAGTACTATTTCTTCTTCATCTATAGTTTACCTCAGACTCAGACTGGGTATAAAAAATGTCAGCGCCTTTGATAGTGCGGTAAAGAACAAAGATCCCAACTTTTTTTATACCGAAAATAGGTTTGGGATAAAGTATGCATATTCTTTTATCTATTTTATTTTTATTTTTGAAAGTTGTTAGCTGAACACGATCTGATATTTTTAATTTTATCAGCAAACAACCGAGCTATTGGTATGATATTGTTATTCAAGCACGACAGATTTAAAAAAACAGAATCATCCTCGTATTTATGTAAAAATCTCCCATCGAATTATGCATGCACGTATCATCCACAGATTGAAATTCACTAAAAAACAACGAATCCTCGATTTTCATTTACATTCTACAGCAATTTAGGGTGATGTAATTGTTAATTTTCTGACTAATTTACAAATTCTTTAAACGACCAGACATTTACAATTCCTTGTTTTCATGTAATTTAATTTAAAGTAATCTTTGAATTAAAGATAAAAACGCCTATAAAATGTAGATGTACAAACCATGAAAATGTAAAATAGTTTTGTGAGAATGGCGAAAAAATGTGTTCGCTTCATTAAATAATTTTAGGTAAAAACTCTGCGTTTCATCGCGCCGCACCGCTGTATCAGTAGTTTTGGATATTCAATAAGCTCAATTACGGGAAGTGGCACTTTTTTATTTTTTTGAATAACTACTGGAAATTGGTAGCTTTTTATCGAGGCAACTGTAAATACGAAATATTACTTTGAGCGCGCATAAGAAAACAATAAAACCGAGTTTCTATAAATTTCTTGTGTCAAGTATTTATTTATGTTACTTTTGTTCGGTAAATTGAGTTATTTTGTTATAATCATATTTTTAAATTGGGGAATAACTGTGTAACTGCAAGGTATGCATGCCATGCCGACTGATTCATGTATTCTCGTACAGTCAAGTTCTAAACGAGGCCGATTTTAGCAATGTTGTAAATCAATTGGCAAATATTTTTTTGATTTCTTCTAATGAGGAGTACACTTTAGTATTTTGCACAAATAACAAAATAAAACACACTACTATGTTTTCTACCACTATTTATTTATAAAAATTGCGACTGTGTTTCAACTTACAAAGCCACTGTCAAGCAGTGAATCAAAAATGGCTGATTTACAATTGCACAGAAATGTTATATATATTGACAATTTTGGATGGATAGATAGGTACAATAAGGACTTAGGCAGGTAGATGACAATAATAAACTTAATTATGAATATTCAATTTCAATGTCGTCCAATTCCAGAAAACTATGGTTGTTTTCGAGGCAGTGGTTCGCGAAAGATGAATCAGTTTTCTGTAACCTATATAATCTAAGGTGTTCTTGATAACGTATTTTGAAATTTCTACCGCTTTGCCCCATATAGATACTATTACACTCTGTACATTTTAACTTATAAACTCCGGATTTCTTAAATTTCCGTGTTGGGTCTTTTGCATTGTATATGTTTGATAATTTACTCTGTGGTTTAAAAGCTATTTTTAGATTGTGTTTAGAGAGAACATTAGCATTTTTTTCGAATAAATGGCCACAGTAGGTAATTGTTGTGTAAGTAAATTTAGTAGTTTCTTTTATTTTTGGATATATTAATTGAAAAGTGAATTTTTTCCGGATTTTGTTAATTAACTTTTTAATGACATCTTTACCAAAATTATTTTTAACTCCAATGTCCTCGATTATGTATAGCTCTTCATTCAGATCAGCCTCATACAGAGGTAGTGAAAAAGCTCGAGTTGTATGCTGCCATTTTTTGTTGGTGTGGGTGTAATAAGTCGTAAGGAATTGTAATTCCTGTGAATGTTGGTTTTCGGAAAATTTTAAAAACATATTGATTATTTATACGTGACACTGTAAGGCCTAGGAAATTAATTCTATTATCTGACTCTATTTCTAATGTAAATTGAATTTTGGGGTGTATGTTATTAACATAATTTTAAAAATTGTTCAATTGCCTGGTAGTACCGTAATTATATTAATAACATACACCCGAAAATTCAATTTACATTAGAAATAGAGTCAGATAATAAAATTAATTACCTAGACCTTACAGTGTCAATATATCAATATACTTTTAAAATTTCCCGAAAACCAACATTCACAGGAACCAAAATTCCTTACGACTCATTACACCCACACCAACAAAAAATGGCAGCATACAACTCCATGATCCACAGAGCTTTTTCACTCCCTCTGTATGAGGCTGATCTGAATGAAGAGCTACACATAATCGAGGACATTGGAGTTAAAAATAATTTTGGTAAAGATGTCATTAAAAAGTTAATTAACAAAATCCGGAAAAAAAATCACTTTTCAATTAATATATCCAAAAATAAAAGAAACTACAAAATTTACTTTCACAAAAATTACCTACTGTGGCCATTTATTCGAAAAAATAGCTAATGTTCTATCTAAACACAATCTAAAAATAGCTTTGAAATCACAGAGTAAATTATTAAACATATTATACAATGCAAAAGAAAAGATACAACACGTAAATTTAACAAATCTGGAGTTTATAAGTTAAAATGCACAGAGTGTAATAGTATCTATATAGGTCAAAGCGGTAGAAATTTCAAAATACGGTATCAAGAATACCTTAGATCGTATAGGTTACAGAAAACTGATTCATCTTTCGCGAACCACTGCCTCGAAAACAACCATAGTTTTCCGGAATTGGACGACATTGAAATTTTACATTTCTCAACAATAGGCTTTAAATTAAACATTTTAGAATCTCTGGAAATTCATAAACACAATAATATCAAGGATTAATCAATTAGATCTTATATATTCACCTTTATTTACAACCGGCAGACCCATAATTGAATATTCATAATTAAGTTTATTATTGTCATCTACCTGCCTAAGCCCTTATTGTACCTATCTATCCATCCAAAATTGTCTATATACATATAACATTTTTGTGCAATTGTTAATCAGTCATTGATTAACTGCTTGACAATGGCTGTGTAAGTCGAAAACGCAGCCGCAATTTTTATAAATACATGGTGGTAGAAAACATAGTAGTGTGTCTTATTTAGTTATTTGTGCAAAATGATTAACTACCACAGAGTAACGCCTCCTTCAATCAATTTTTTGACACTTTAGTATCCTTATACAAGGTTGGTGCATACGAACAAATAGTTTGCACGATAATATGCTGGCTCGAAAAAAATTGAACATTTTTTCTAACACATTTTTTATTTTAAAGATAACTTTAATCTACGAAGCGATAGTACTGTTCACATTTTACGCAGATCGTAGAATAATCTCACTGCAAGCCATCCAAATTGACGAATTTCTGTCCAACTATAAGAGATGCATTTTAATGGTGAGAGTAAAGCTTACTTTTTGTTTACTACAATACAAACTTGTTTAAGAACTATTAGTAATTAAATTAATAGCAGTTAATCTAATAACAGTTGACCATCTTATTCGTCAAACCCAATGATTTAAATTCTTATTGTAAATTGACCTAAAAACTAGACAAATCAAACACATTGACAACACTGTATGTTTGCTAAGCAGCGGAATAACCTATAATTAAACAAGCTAACCGTTATACTCTTCGCCGATTTACTGCACGTTTTATATAATTGTTGCACATTCTATAGCATACTCTTCGTAGTTTTTTTGTAAATAATATTAGTTTTAGACATTTTTGGTTTAATTACAAAACAAAACAAATTTTTTTTGATTAAAAAAAAACTTTTTATTTATCGATCGATTTTTCTCAAAAACAATAGGATACTGACTATCATATTTACATACTGCACAATCCGCTAAGTGTGTGTGTGTTTTATTCTCGCTCAGCGCGTCAGTGCTCAGTTACACTGATGAAACTCACAATTAGTTAACGTTGCAAGGAAAATTTTCAGACACATCAAAACATAAAGAATAAACAACAATACACAGGCAAGAAAATACATCCCACTGCAGCATTAGATCAGGAAACTAGAAGAAGGAAACGCAGAGAGAAGTCAAATAGAAGTAAAACAAGAATTGGAAAAGAATAACACTCTGCAGTGTATACCACAAATATTACGCACACCTCCTTTTCAAACAAATTGAGAAGTACATCGGAAAACTACCAAACTATCAGGCGGCATTCATTAAGGGCAAATCAATGGATGATCATATGTACATCGCCAAATGGATCCTGGCAGAAAAATGGAGAGAAGGAACACATGGTCTCAATTGATCTCCAAAAGGCATCTGATGCCATAAGTCATCAGGCTAGAGTTAACACCTACGAAATACCTAGGAACATACCTAACAAATCAACCGAAAAGGAGGGAAATAGTAAAGGAAAAAATCAGTCACAAGTGCTACTATCTTTCATCGAGGAAAACAAACCATCATGGAGTCTGATTAAAGAGATATACACCACCATCATATTTCCTACGATGACAAACAATAGAAAACACGGCAACGACAAAAGCGAATAGAAGAAGTCCGAGAAGACCTGAAATGGAAATTGTTCAAGTACTCACAAAAACAGGAAAACCACAGAAACGACAGAAAACGTCAGCTATATTAGAGGGGAAAAGTATAATTAAAAGAATAGAATCATTCGCGATGAAATAATCGGTACACATCCAAGGATGGGACACAATATTCCTATTAAAGAAAGAGCTAAGACTGAACACCAACAAACTGAACATAAGGAGCCATGCTACATAGGAAAGGATCATATGTTCTGGGAAAGAACGACAAGGCAAAACAAGAAATACAATAAAGAAATATCAAGGATATACACACTGCCAGATTCACAGACAGAAGAAATAGACGACTCACAGGAAGAATAGGCAAGGAGAAGATCATAGACGGATACTCAGAAGGAAAAACATTTCACAAACACCCACATTTCCCAACCTATATTCTTATGCCATGCGTAGGAAGGGCTCTCGCTGCTTGCAATAACAAAAGTTCTGCGAAAATATCAGTAGTGGTTCAACAATCAAACGATTTCATTTCCAAAACAATCAAAATATTACTTATAAACGCTTTTAATAGTTTCAAATCAGTGACATATATTATTTAAAAACTTTAATTGACATACTTACTATTCTCAGTTATTCAAAACAAGTATTTATAAAGAAATTCATAAACCTCATGGCTATTGACAAATTAAGTTCTAATCTTGACTCCTATGTAAAAATTTAACGCAAGAATAAGTATTTTCTACATATCCAAGTAAAAAATGCGAAAATTTACATCTTTAACCGAAATCAAATTCAATTTGTTTTTATACAATTAGTTATAAAATACAGTGATTTCATGGGAACGGTATTTTTTTGTGTTTTGGATGAATAGCAAATAATTTTATTGTTAACTGTAAATGGTAACAATATTCTTTTTTAGAAACGTAGGTGGTTACTTTCACCATTTCTTTTGCACTCAATATTTTCGTAAATTGTAAACAACTTAGTTAACGAATATCTTTATTTCGATGCTTGGCTTTCTTATTTCTGTATAAGAAAGAGTTCATTTCTCGGTGTAAGCACTTAGAGCTCACTACAACTGTACAAAAATATTATATTTAATAAGTTCTTCTAAACAGTTATACCTAAATAGAAGTAGATTTAAACGATCTTAAATTTATTTAACGACATATTTTTTATTCCATGGCGATTATTACCAAAAATTGCCGAGACAAAAATTATATACAGAGGGTCCCATAATTATGTGCTGTCCTTCTGGAGTGCTATAGAACACAAAACAGTAAGTCGAATTCGGTCTGTAAACATCCTAAATTGGTTCATGGAGGTGTTACAGCCCTTGAAGAAGATAAGTGATACAAAATTGTTTGCTAACAGTTCGAACCGTCTTCAAATGTATTGCTTATTTAGTAGCTTAGTAACGTTGAATTTTACATTTAAAAATGTAACAAAGATTTTGGGGCGTAAAAATTAAGATACTTAAAAATTAATACAATAACGAATTTTTAACCTACCGTAACGTTCATATTTAAAAAATTGGTGCGGCCGTTTATGGTTCAAAAATAGTCCAAAAATGGGTCAAAAAGCGAGGTTTCTAAGAATTTGTCAAAGTAAAAAAAAATGCCCAGTAACCGAGTAACTGTAAGTAACTTATTTTTTTAAACTCAAGACCCATATTATAGTCAAACAACCCCTTACAGGTTAAAAAACCCATGTATCACGTTAAAAACTAAATTATAAATAATTTCTTCTTGAGTGGCTTTTTTTGGAATTTTAATTTGATCGCAATCTACCCCTAGGGTGTGGTAAAACTACCCCCAGAAAAAATAAATCATATGGAAATAAGTAAAAATAAAGTCCTGCGATTCTCAGCACATTTTGTATATTACTTAAGTCAATTTTAAGACACTTGAATACAAAAAGAGATCAAAACAATACACCACTCTTAAGGGGGGATATAACTAACTCCAATTAAAGAAATGTATGCACTGCGTTTAAAAAGAGTAAAGTAATTTTTTTATTAATTTGCCTTAATATTAAGTTTGCGTGTGAAAAGATTTACTTTCAACTTATTCAAAAACAACCTTTGATTTTTCCAGAAAATCAGATGTAAAACGGTGTTTATTTGAGAAGATAATTTTTTTCTGGTTGCTTCTATATACTATAACTTCTATTTTCAAGTAGTGGCAGTTCGTTTTTTTTTGCTGTGTCCGGTAAGTCTCTCTTTAACATCCAAACATGGAAAGCCATCATATTAATGCTCCCGTTTCCCCGATACCTTGTTTCCATAACTTTTAGATCTTCTTGTTCGTTACAGAAATTTCTAAGAACAAGTTGAACATTTTCTCGGGAATCATGAAAGTGAAAATGATAAGGAGATAGTGAAAAAGATGATCAGTAACTTTGGGAAATTGGGGTGCAATACGAATTTGAAACTTCATTTTCTTCACAACCACATAGACCAATATTTCCGAAAAATCTTGGAGATTTCGGTGAAGAACAAAGAGTAATATTTCATATTTCATATAAACATGGTATCAGGGACACTGGAGAGAATTAATATAATGGCTGACTATGTTTGGATGCTAAAGAGATGCACAAACAGCAAAAAAACGAAGACTGCTACTACGTAGATCCCTCGAAAATAAAAGATTTCGTCATAGTAGAAGAAACTAGAAAAAAATAAATAAAAATAAAATTTTCTGAAATAAATAACTTTTTACTTTTGATTTTCTGGAAAAATCGAGGGTTATTTTTCAATAATTTAAGGAGGTTCAGGCATTAGACGAAAATAATGAAAAAAATCTGAAATGAAGTTTTTTTAAGAGATTTTTATATGACTCAATTTTCTGTAAAAAATCCAAAGTCATTAGGAAACTCATAAAGTTAAAAATTTAAAAAAACTTTTACATGTAGCCCTATGGAAAATACGTCAACCCAGCATGCAAACGGTACATTTTAACACTAATAACTAAATAAAACACACCAGTATGTTTTCTACCACATAGTGGTAGAAAACATAGTAGTGTGTTTTATTTAGTTATTTGTGCAAAATGATTAACTACCATAGAGTAACGGTTCCTTCAATCAATTTTTTGGTATATTTTAATTTATAGCAAATAACCAAATAATGTCAGCAGTTCCGAAAACTAACTATGTAAAGCATTGATGTCTTACGCATATTTTAATACCGTTTCCAATTTAATTAGGAGACTTTTAATAAATAGCAAAAATGATTAAACATTTGTAAACTGTCAAATTTATCTTTTCGCTAATTATTTTTAACTGATTTTTCAAATAATTAATGGCTTCATTTTTACTGCTTCTTATTTTTTTTTTAAATTAAACTTACTGAAACAAATTTGTAAAATATTTAAATAAATTTATTCTTTTTAAATAAGTTTGGACAAAACATCCAAAAATTAGTTCATTAACAATAAAAATGATTTATTTATGCCTTTATGACAATAATTATTGGTATAATCGATTTATAACTTTTTGTAATAATTTATTATAGAAAGGTTTCGATTTAGAATTCGACATACTTTTGGTTGGGACTGTAACGCCTCAACCCCCTTAAAACAAATATTTCATATCATCGGTACGGAAACTTCAAATTCAAGAAAATTAATACAAAATTTACTTTGGATATATTTTCATTAATTGGAGGTAGTTATATCCTTCCTTAAAAGTGGTTTATATTTTTATGTCTTTTTCTAATCAAGTGTTTTAAAACCTACTTAAGTAATATACAGAATGAGCTGAGAATCGCTGGACTTTATTTTTACCTATTTCCATATGACTTGTTTTTTCTGAAGGTAGTTTTACAGCACCTCAGAGGTAGATTGTGATCAAATTAAAGGTCCAAAAAAATCAAGTAAAAAAAATTATTTCAGGTTTTTTAACGTGATATGTGGAATTCTATCATTTAGAGGAGTTCTATAACCTGTAAGGGGTTATTTTCATACAATGTGGGTGTTGAGTGTAGAAAAGAACTTATTTACAGTTACTTGGTTGCAGGGCAATTTTTTCCTGTACTTTAACAAATTCTTAGAAACGCCCTTTTTTAATTAAATACCCAATTTTTGTTGTTATTATAACGTAGTGCAATTTGCCTCATTGGCATCTTCTGCTACAGCAATAACTCCAGCCGTATCATATCCGCTTTAAAATAGAAAATAAAATAGTGATATTATCTTGTTTTTTTCCGGCTACTCATTACATATTCAAATAAAGATAAATTTACACTAGAAAATAAATTGTCCTATTATTTATTATCCGCGACAGTACATCATACAAAATAAAATTAAATTAACCAAAGCGAATAGAAAAGTGTCCAAAAATATTCTGGAAATATGAATCTCTAGTGAGTTTAATACTAATATTTAAACGTAGTGAAACGCAAACATATTTTAAGAGACAAAGAGTGGTGCATGATTCTCTGCTTGCATTGGGCTATTTTAGTCGATTTGATGCGGCAAATTATCATATTTTGTGAACTGTTTTTATAGGTTTTATAAGAGGAACTTTATATCATGTTTGAAGAAGGAGCTGGGCGGATAGTAATAAATGAATAATATCATAATGAACTGTAAAGTATAAGTTTATTGAAGCAAAATAGGTAACAAATCTAGAAGAAACAAGTTATGGCATATGCCATTTCAAACGTGTTGTAAATTTCTCTTTTTTAAAAATTGTTCAATTTTTTTCTTCAAAACTCTTCAAAACGTCAAATGTGACGTTAGAAATAAATATCTTTTACCCACAATCACATTATAATTGGAGTTTTATCCACACCTATGAAGCATATAAAGTACCACTTTATCCACAAGTGGAATAATGAAATTACTTTATTCCACTTGTGGAATAATGAACAATACAATCTTAAATCAATTACATTTTATTTAATTTCTAATAATATTAATATAAAATTTATATTAATAGACGTTTCCTTATTTGTTTTATCATTTTACTTCGTTTCCATTTATAACAAACTTGTAGTTGTCATCGGGGAGAGTTGCTTCTTCACCTTCCCGAAGGATTCTCTCAGGAACAAAATCGCTTTCTTGCATTTTTCACCAACTTCACAAATTTCTATCAATGGAATCGATAAACAATCAAAACTAAATAGCAACCATCCAACACCTTCCAAGTTTTTCTAAATTAATTTTAATAATTTTTGACGTTACAGCGCGAAATGTTAAATCATTTTTTGATGAAATCTGATTCTAAATGACCGTGATTGTGGGTAAAACGTTATTATAGCATTCGTGTTTTAGTTGAATTTTACCCACTCAAAAAAAATGAAACTTTCGTGGATAAAACGCTATCTAAAACACTTGTACAATAAATAACTATTGTTCAACGTAACCATAGCAACCGAACCACTACACGTGGTTTATTGGTCTCTGATTTGTCGATATTATTCCAGCACTGTGTGTTGGATGGAATAATACTTATTCCGACATGGTTTTTAGTTGTGGAATGTTTTTTTCTGAAATAGTGTTAGAGAATAGTATATTTTACAAGTTATGAAATTGCTCATATTCCACACGAGCGAAAAGTTTGTGGTTCGAGCCGAAGGCAAGAAAGCACTTATTATGTCATATTTTGTTAAATAACTGGAACTAAATTATGTTCAGGAAGCACTATAAAGTTTCAATATCTTGGCATCTGCTAAATTAAACACCTTGTACATTTAAGATAGACCTACACTTGAAATAATAAAAAACTAAAAAGTACATTTCGTTTTAAATTCCAAGTACCTCTGCCGAAGTACTGTATATTTCGGCTTTCTTTACAAAAACAAAACAGGTCGTGGGTTATCTCTCTATTACTCGAAAGAGGCGAGAATAACAAGTGTTATGTAAATTCGGTACATCTCTAAACTCATATTCTAATCTGGTGAGATAACTGACATGTGCATGGCGTGTTCATAGCCTAAACTTAAGTTTTTTTATCTTAATTTGTTTAGACATTAGTTTTGGTGGACTCGCTATCTACTTAATTAAATGGAATAAATACAATTAATTATTCCATATAATTAAGTAGATAATATTACAGTTAAATAAATATACAGAAAGTTGAAACATGTTACACCTAGATTTATACAGTGTGTTAACGGAATGAGTTAGTAAAACAGACTTTTATACAGGTCCAGTCAAAAAGTGAAACATTTTAAAATTTGGCAATTGAGTAACAAATACCCTACATGAGGTATCGAGCTATAATTTTGGGCTATTTGAGATAACTACGAATCGGTTACGCTATCCATTTTTCAGACAAAAAAATGTCTAACAGTCAATTTCAAAATATTGACCCATTTAAGGGACCTTAGTAAGCCACGAAAATATTGTAATTAAAGTTTCTTTAAAATATTCAAATAGAGCTCATCGAGTACCATGTTAAGAAAACAATAAAAGGTGGCAACGCGTTCCACAATAGGGGTGTTACTGTGATAAACAACACGTACTGTATATAAAACATTATTGAAGTTACATTTTTGGGGTAGCTTGATTAGGCGATATATCAATTTTGATGGATCTTGGATATAGTTTATTTGTAATCAGATGCTAAGCTGATGCCAACGGGAGTTCCTCAAGGTAGCACGTTAGGACCCCTTCTCTTCCTTATTTTTATCAACAAAGCCACTTAAAAGTAACGCATGCCTTCCATGTTACTCAATCTGATGATGATGTGGCAGTTGTATCAACGGCAGACAATGTACATGAGATGTCAAGTAATGCAAACATCTGTACCTTACTAATGAATAGCAACTTTGGACTAAAACTTAATGGGACAAAAACTCATGTCGATGATCTTTGTTTGTTAAGTCTAATTTTAATCGGTTTATCCAATTTTGCGATCGAAATATACAACATAGTGTTATGAATTACACCCCCTTGGAACTAGAAATTGATACGCCTATGCCTAATAGTGAGTGACTGGAAACTTGTAGAAAGAAATGGACTTTTTCTAGAGTATGATGAGAAGATTCTTGATTGTTTCTGGATGAATCTAGATGCAACTTCAGAGTATATAAGGCGCGATTAACGGCGCAGAAGGAGTAGTTTATTAGGAAGAAGTTTATAAAAGTGAAACGTAGCGAAAAAGTGAGGTTAAATATCAAGTAAACAAAGTGTAAAGGTTATTTTGAAGTATTGTATAGTCAGTAAATTATTAAATAAAGTGTTTATCTCTTGTTGAAATTATTTTAGAACCCACGGATTCATACAGGGTGTTTCCTAAAAGGTGGAAATACGAACAATAGCTTAAAACACACGAATGACATTTTATTGCTTAAACACACTTCTGCCGCTAGTAATGGTGTGACAGTTATGCCTGTTAAGATATACAATCACCTCACTAACTATTTGAAAAAAAAAGAACTGGTTTAAAATTGTTTAAATCAGAATTAAGAAAAAATACTGTCGTATTTTTCTTACTCTTCTTTTTTTAAAAAGCGTATTTTTAATTTTATAACTATTACATTTACATAGATTTTATGTTGACTCTCGTACCTACCTTAATAATATCTTGTGACGAGGTGTTCATCTAATTACTGAAAACCATTATTTTACTATATTAAAATAATACACAATAAATTGTGACGATTTTTTAAATACATGTAATGTATGTCTGCTTAAATAAAGAGTATTATTATTATTATTAATAAATTTCTATGCAAGGTTCATCTCAATATCTCAATTAGATGTGTTGCATTCGTCATTAATTCATCCATATAATGGTCTTAATTTAGCTATGCGTATTAGATTTGGCACCGTTCTTCCAACCTGTGTATAGGATTAACAATATAAAATTTCAATAAACCTACCTACCTTCCTAATATAACATTTAGGTAGAAGAATTTCAATGTGAAAATAATTATTGATAATACAAATTTGAAAAGGCATTTTTAACATTATTCGCGGATATTTTGAAAAGTTATTTGAAACCTATAGTCTTCTATTCCGACCGGAAAATTTTGAAATATTTCATCATTTTAGCACGAAATTTAAACTGTATGATCCCATTAAGGCAACGTACCTGATTTCTCCTTCTATTGAGTTTTCTCTTGCACAAACTAAATTTTTAACATGTATATACCATTCCTGTCAAAACGGCGCGCTAAATGTCATCTGATCTACACCAAAGATTTTTCTGCTCATCTACGGTACCGATACTTACATACATACTGAGACACTCTATATATGTATACCTTTGGTAGCGTTGACGCTCTGGGGCATATCAAATAATCACAAGAGACGCTTGTGAGCAATATGCAGAGAAAGTCGGAGATAACTTTATATTAAATTAGGAATTGTTGCATCCACAAGTATGGTCAGTTATCCATATACTGGTTTCGAGCTTGTTGGTTCTCGCCAGCGTGGAATATACTGACTAAAGTAACTGATACGGCATCCATTCGCCCTACGAGGCTAGACTTAAGGAAGTAACTTGGAAATAAAGTCGATGGTTCCACCTACCGTTATTCATTGCAAATACTTTGAAGTCGGATTATGATGATCATCAGAAAATTATCCTTATGCGAGTTAATTGCGAAAACTTTTCTTAAATAACATGTTATTAGATACAGTTTTTCTGGCGAAGTGAATGATAGAATTTTCAGCCTTACATTATTTTTTCCGAGGTTTTAAGGACATATCATCTAATACTCCTCTATTCAAAGTTGGATTTAATACGTAGACAAATACGCACATACAGCGTGTGCAAAAAGTATTTAAGCATAACCATAAATTTTAAAATATTGAAATATAAAAAAAAAACATTGAATAGGTCGATTTTATTTACAAGTACGCAACTATTGGTGTCATTTATAATTTTTAGTTTTACACACTCCCATCCCCAGCCACCTCAACTTTCTCTTTCAAATAGCAACCTATCCTTTATGATACCTCAGAATAAATTAACTTTATTATTGAAAAAAAAAAAAAACGCAAATTACCTAATAAGATGTTCAAATAGAGCTCCGTTAACAGTTATGCCATGTGCAAGTCGCTGTTGAGTGAAGTAAACAGTTATGGAATCCCGTTTGGGGTATTGGACTAATTCTAGTTCCATATTCCAATCGAGAGGTGTAAGATCAGGAAATTTAACTAGCCATTCCACTGATCCTCTACTGTCTATTCATCGCCCCACTCAAGTACCGTCTTACATCAACTTCATAGTGTATAAGAGCACTGTCTTACTGGAACCATACGTCATCAGATACTGGAAATCATCACCCGGAAAACTATAGCGATTGCGGGAACCATTTTAGTTTGCAATAAGTCCAGGTAAATTGCATAGCCGTTAACGGAGCCCAGTTTCAATATTTAAATAAAGAATTTGTTAATTTATTTTCTTTGCATTGCTGCCACTCCCGGATATACCGCCGACTACGCACTCCTACAAAAATACAGTCCTGTAGAACACTCGGTTTCCTATTATAAAAATTAATAGAAGTTGTATTACAGATTTAATATAAATCAGTGATAATAAAAGTAGAACTTATTTCGACGATTTCAAGCTGTGATAAATTTCTTTCATGATGTAAATCGGATTTCTATTTCAGACATTAACATCGTTACCAAATACAAGTATCATTTGTTTCAATGGTAATAACTATGTCTAACCAATTGAATTCTTTTTTATAGACTGCTGTCTGGTAAGAAAGCTATAGAACAATCTTTAAAATCTACGTTTTTATAATCATCCCATTAAGTAGCGCACAAATCCGGCTAATAATCTGAATAAACCAGAGTCTATGGTGCGTATCTGTTGTTCTCACGCTGCTACTTGTGTATAAATAAGGACTTTATATACTTAAACTCGAAATGAATGGTAATTGTTCAATGATAATAGTTTATCCAGGAGATAATTTTAAAAAATTAACATTTCGGTTAATAACACCCACACAAAAATAGTGTTCTGTAGTCGGGATCCGACATAGTAATCCCTATGTATTCCGGCGTGCTGAACACGAATCCGATGTCCGTTTAGCTCTATCACACATAATTTTTTTGTAAATAATGAAGATAACCTAAAAAATCCAGGTTTCTTAGGCTACTTTCGCGATTTACAAAAGCCTTCTTCAAAGCCTACGTTAATAATTTCAATTAAAGAATGAATAGTTAATGTTGTGGAATGCTTTACTTTAAAGCCGAATTGATGCGAATTGAATAAATTATTTGTCTCAAAAGGAACAAATTCCTGGTTGAAAACTTTCTGCTTCATTTAAATTCAGTTCTAACTATTTGGCACATATGGTGTCTTAATTATCTAATCATTAATTACATTGCTAGAGGTGAGAGGTTTATATTAAACAATTATCATTTCCGCTGTTTTTGCACACATAGGTGTATAACATTTTCATATCTTAATTATGAAGCTGTTTTGCAATTCAATGAAATAAGAAGAGCACAAGCCCAAATATTTGTTTATTCCATCTGCTTAGTATCATATAAATAGCTTACTTACCATATAATATACATATGTATTATTACTACAACATTCATTATTATATAAGTCTTGGCGAATTATGAATGAAAAGATGAATGAGTGAACCTTATTAGTATTTTAACGCATAAAATGTTTTGTACTCACGTCAGATACAAAATATTACTCATCATAATTTACAATACATTGAAATATGCAAAATGAGGCTTAAAACGTGATAAACTTGACTCAAAATACAACAATCGATTCAATGCGGGAACTGGTAGCTGTGCGACACTAATACACCAACCAGGGTTCCACAGGGTTCAGTTTTAGGCCCTGTGCTATTTTTATTATACACGAATGATTTTGATATTTTCATTTCAGATGGGTATTAACATCGATGAAAGTCAAACCTGGAAGGAACTTTGCAATTACGTGATGGCCAAATTGAATTAAATTTTCTATTTATTTAAAAATTTAAAAATTGTTCTGTGTAAAAAGCAATTGATAAATCGATACCACGTTCAAGTTGAATCTAGGTTGAGCTAGGGAATTTGTTTATGGGATAATTCCACTCTCTCATCGATGTATTGGTCGTTCAAAAGAGAATTATAAGATATATAGAGGGTATTACCCAACACTCATTCCTGCAGGGAATATTTAAAAAAATACAAAATCTTAATATTCTTTGGTTTGTATATATTTGAATATGTGTATTTATGTTTGTTAACAGATGTTGTTTTAATACAACTGAAAAGGTTCACTCTGTTAATGTACGAAACGAAAAGAACTTTTATGTGCCATTCTGTATGTACAAAATATCCTCAGATGGTCCAGATTATATTGGGCGTAAGGTTTTGAATTATCTACCAGACTACTTAAAGCAGGTCAAACTTTTACATCGTTTTAAATTAGAGCTTAAGGAATTTCTTTTGGAAAAATGTTTATATTCTATTAATGAATATATGTTAAGTTAGAAATTTGTATTATCTTAAAGGAAAATAAATGTATTATTATTATTAAATAGGGATAATTAGAGGGGAAAAAAGCAGAGAACGTTTTGAAACTTGGCAGTTTATTCAGGCATGCTATTGAACTTACTAAAAGTCCACATCTCTATCTGGTGCGTTCGAGCCGCCATCTTGAAAAAATGGTGTTCTAATTTAGCGTTTAGCTTATATCTTGTAAACTGCTAGAGATTTCGAAATTATGTTTCATATAAAATATAAAGCCCATAGGATTCTTAACAAAAGATGTACAATACATTATTTCCGTTTCTACTGTTATACTCTTCGAAAATACAAAAACAAAAAAGTTATCGATACATTTCTAAAATTGTAGCAGAGAAAATATTTTTGTATCATTGTATTAACCTTACAAATATTTATGTATGTCGATTTGTCAGCCTCTCCATCCGTGATATTTCTTGTAAGCACAATAACTTAAGAACGAAAAGTTCGATATCATTAAGATTTGAACGACAAATCAGTGTAAGTTAGAGGAAGAACCCTTCCATCGATCGATAAATATGAAGGTCATGAACCGTTTACAAAAAAGTACACGCGGAGAATATTGTAATCGTGGATAATATCCTATAAACAGAAACACAAAAAGACTGCATAATGTACTAGCGAGCATTTTGCCAATCAAGATGGTATCATCAGGAGATAATTAAAGTCACAAGTAATTATCTAAATTATTAACTTATTGTTGCTTTGTGTCGTGCATCAACTTACCCTCTCGAACGACGAAGAGGCACTTTGCGCCTTTATTACACACATAACTATTACCAATTTTTTAAAACCTCATCATCAAATCAATATTTCTCGAAATATTTAAGAAACGCGAAAGGTTGAATTTTTTTAAATGAAGCGCCTCTTATAGAGATGCAAATTTGGGGGAGTTTTGCTACATATAAAGTACAAATTCTGTGAAAATTTCAGACTTTTCATTTATTAGCTTTTAATAATTTTTTTTTTTATTTAGAAAACAACTTTATCTTTTTTAAATTCACTAAAACCATTGATTGATCAAAAAAGTATTAATTAACTAAAAGTGATTTAAAACAGTTTCAGTTATTTACAGCGAAGGGATCCTTTAAAAAATATATTTTCTTTATAATTTTTTTTTAAATAAGGTATTCTGCGAGCATAAGTACGACACTTTTTCTGTAAGAGTGTTCCTATAACATATTTATTTACCAAAGTGACTGAAGAGGTGCACCGTGGTAAAAAAAATAAATCTATTATTTTAATTTTTTTTGTATGTATGTAAGAATTTACAAAAAGTTTGATCAGGACATATAACTATGAGTACTCATATCATGGATATAATAAAAAAAATTACAGAGTTCTGAAAAAAAAACTCATCTGTTAATAATTTTTAAATAATACACAATGTACAGGAAAATAATGAATTGTAAAACGTACTTACTTGAATACATCCCCATATTTTTTTCCACGTTGTATGTTTTTGCATATTTTTATGCCCCTTTTGATCCCATCCTTGTATTTCTACCATCACCATCATCTTTAACTTTTTTAAACCCGCGCCTTCGCCATAATTACAAAGTGAAAATTTATTGCATCCATTATATTTTTTTTTATCACTTATTTAACGTCGGCCTATTTCCGCTACCAAGGCCAATCACCGACGCCAGGTGTCGAGCTACCCCTAACCTGGAAATTTTGCCGAAACTCTTCTCTTTCGAAGAGTAGGGATTTTTTACTTGCCTAACATTTAATAGACAAGGGACCGACTGTTTTACATCCCCTCCGAAGGATGGTATATCCGCTATGTAACCCCCGACCAAAGTTACATACCTTCTACGCATGCGCTGATATACAAGCCGTTAGAAGATGGAGCGAGAACGCTGTGTTTCCCTGGACACCCATCCAAGTACTAACCGCGCTTGACGTTGCTTAACTTTCAGTATCGAAATACAGAACAGTCAAGGCGCCTTCCACGCTCGCCCCGCATCCATTATAAAATTCGAAAAACAAGAATGCGATAAAAGAAGCATAACTTGGGACATCTAAAAACTTTTTCCGAAACTGTGTAATTATGTAATTATGCAGTTATTCTTTTTGGGGAAACTCTAGTATGAATCCTGCCAATCATCAGTTAAATTGGAAACAAAATAAAAATAATAGAATTTACTTTCTTTACCACGGCGTACTTCCTCAATCACTTTGGCAAATATATATATTTCGTCCCTAGATGGATAGGTAGTCTTTATTTCCCCACTATATATGCATATTGTACATATATGAACATTTGCAGCAAATCAAGGAAGTAACTAGTGAACAACAGATTTTTAATGCACTTAAATAAATTTGTAAAGTACAGACAGGCACCTTATGTATATTATATAAAAAATGTATCAACCGAGTAAAACAGTGCTTTAGAAATTTGTTACAGTCTTTTTGAAGGACAATAGGTTTAGTTGCTTTATATCAGGTGGTGAATGATTATACAAATTTAGCTTGGAAGAATTTTTGGCGCTTCGAGTTAACCTTGAGCGAGGTACTCTAAGAAGTCCAGCGGCACGTGTGTTATGTGCTCATGATAATCAGATTAGATAGGGAGGCTGGACGCATTTTTAGGGTGTCGAATTCTAAGGTTGTCATCTAGATATATGCTTGGGTGTTTAATGTGTGCGCTTTTTGATACATTTTTATTTGCAGACATCATTACTCTCTGGGTTTTCTCTTGATTGAGTTTATTTAAAGTGAACCAGTTTCTTGCCTCGAGTTCTATGTCAGAGCCTAATTGGATTAGATTAGCAATGTTGCGGTCAAAGCACAAGAGAGTGGTATCATCAGCAAACAATGTTGATTTAGTGGTCAACATAAATTGCGGAAAGTCATTAATATAGATTAAAAATAGCAGCGGCCCCAAGATAGAGCCCTGGGGTATACCACGATTAATATCTAAAAAATCTGACGTCATTTCCATTGCTGACGCTTGTGCAAATTGGCATTAAAAATAGAGAGAAGTAGCCCTCTAAAGCCATATAATTGTATTTTCTCGATTAGTTTATTGTGAGAGACGCAGTCGAAGGCCTTGTAAAGGTCACACAAAGTAATTGCAATGTGATGGCCTCCTTTAAAACGCCCAACTATGTCACGAACGATCTCTATGTGGGCTCATAGATATCTTTATTAAAAAAATCATAAAAAAATTCAAACTTTTTTAAATATTACCTTTTTGGCAAACCGATCGGTTCACTCAATGAAGAAAGAAATATTTTCTTTGTTTAAAATATATCTTTTTTTATCAAAAAGTAATGAATGAAGAAACCTAAAATTTTGACAGAATTTGTACTATGTAAGTACCAAAAAGTAGCGGGAGCAGGTAGACAATACTTATCCTGCTTCTCTTTTTTTAAATGAACATATCATGCCCCGAATTTCTCCAGTTTTCCCTTTTTTTGAGATCTAAGTCCTTCTTCATTTTTGGTAACTGGACTATTAATCTTTCTCAAGCTATTGCGTATGCATACCGGTGGCACATGCTCACCAACTATATTAATACACTAAAAATTTGCAAATTCCGTAGTAGTTTCCTAGAAAAAGCTTTTATCTGACCCCGGCCGCTTATCTCGGGATACATTATTTTATAAACGGAGCATGTAAAATATTCAGGTAGTACGTAAATGTGATACATTTCTAGTTAAATATTCAGTAGACGAATACAGTGGAGCTCGGGTGTCACGTATCTGGTGCAAAGAACGCCTGTTCCGAAACAATCAGTGCCCAAATCATAACTTTGATGTTACCGCGACAGTTGCTGAACGCTGCTTGTTCCTATCTAAGAGGTTATTTCCATTTTTTTAACCAGTAGTGCGTATTATGCCATGCCTCTGTTTTACGGAATTCGGAATGATTAAATACTGGTCTGAGAGCTTAAGAGTAATAACTTTTACTTCGGCTTTCAAAGTTATTGAAAAACGTTACTTTGAGCATTTAGCAGATAACTTTCATATACTCGATATCTAATATTTAATACGAAAAGACAAGCAATTATTTTTATACTCTTCGCAAATACAAAACGAAGAGTATATTGCATTCGATCGGACATTTCCAAAACCGGTGATATCGCTCATATGGAAAAAAAATTCATATCACTGTGTTGATGATAGAATTCTGCCTGTCTGCTTCTCTGTCTGCCTGTCTGTCTGTCCGTCCATCCGCCGTCCGTCACGTTTCTTGTAAGTACGATAACTTAAGAACGAAAGGTTGGGTTGTAGTGAAATTTAGACAGTAAGTTAGTGTTAGCTAGAGAAAGGATCCTTCTGATTTTGAACAAAATCGATCAATAAATAAAAAGGTTATTAATTATTTAAATTCTTTAAATTTATACAAACTAACAAGTATTTTTTTATTTACGATAAGAATGAGAAGAGTATTCTACAGAATGTGCAACAATTATGTAAAAAGTGCAGTAAATCGGCGAACAGCATAATGGTTAGCTTGTTATTTATATACAGTGTGTCTTCCGATTAAGTTCGCTATAGATGAAATGGACAAAAAAAATTTTCGAATTTTATTTTTTATATTCAGGGGTTCACCCCTGCTTATCTAAAATGTAATTTTGAGTGGTACTTTCTTTAATCACGTAGTCCATCAGGGTTAAGCAAAAACGAATTTCTTGTTACCCTAGTAGCACCAATATTGCACCAATATATAATCCATATAGGCCCAATATATGAATATTGGTCCTATATGGATTATATATTGGTCCAATATGTTGTGCTACTAGGGTAGGTAAGGTAGGTACCCCTACTTTGATGATTTTGATTGTTTTAATCAGGGCCTGATATAGGGGGGGGGGGTATGGGGGGGTGTCACACCTCCCCCCAAGTTTGAAGCCAATTCGGCAAATCGTTTACCATTCGGCACTTTCAGCGTTCGGCAATTATGTACATAAAATCATAGAAAAACTCAAAACAATAGAAACTCAATGTCATAAATAATTATTACTTGTCGAGCTGCTCGAGGGATATTCTGGAACAAATACCTTTCAACATTTTAGTTGCACGATGGGCCACTTTAAAAGAAAGAAGAGTTAAAGTTGCTTAAAAAAAATTAAGTTGTATAATATAATATATCCGTTTTATTTATAATTAATTTGTGGCAATATTCATTTATTATGTTTGTTGGGTATGTTGCCACTGTAAAAATATGTAAAAATTTTGATGGAGAAAACCTCTGCGCCAAAAGGATCAGACAGAGGGAGGCTGGTGTCTAATCATTCTAGCACAAAATGTCACACAAGTGAAAGTTTTGATAACGGAAAACGAAATAGTTTCCGAAACGTTAACAGCTTTCGATTTAATTTACTTCATTATCATTTAACAATTTTCTTTCAGTTTATATATTTTTACGTGTGACTGGTGTGAAACATTTTGTAATAAAAATATTAAGAACCATCCACTCCCTGTCTGATCTTTTTGGCGCAGAGGTTTTTTCATCAATATTTTTACATATTTTCACAGTGGTAAAATATCCAACAAACATAAGGAATAACCGTTTGTATCTTTTATATTTTGCATTTTACTTTAAAATAAAGGTTTTTTCTTCAATCAGATTTACATTTTTTTGTATCCCAAAAATTGAATGACCTTCTTATATAAATAAAACAGAGGACCAGATGAGAAGAAGTCATTCGGCATTATAACAATTTCACACCCCCCCCCATAAAAATTGCTTAAAACCGGCCCTGGTTTTGACATAATTGCATTTTACGAAAGAAAAAAAAATGCCGGCTTATTGAAGTGTTTGATTTACCAAGTATCTAGAGAAAAATTATCCAGTTATTAATTTTTATTTTTCAGCAAAATTACAATTTAGGAATTCAATGAATACAAATAACAATTAACAAACTATAATTAAAAAAATTACAATAGATCTAAAAGTAAACATAAATATGTCGCGTCATTACTCAAAATTGTTGCCATCAGCTTCAACACACAGCTCCTCTGACAATAATTCCAGAATGTGCAGGGCAACCGTCCTGTTGTTGGAACATTTTCATCCTTTGCAATATGGGTATATTTTCAAGTTGATCCAAAAAAATGTATTTAGCATTTCCAGGTAAGAATGTTACTTTACATTCCCTTCAATGAAATATGGACCAATTATTCCAACGTATGAAATCGCACACCAAGCATGAACATTCTGAGAATATTGCCGTCTATGTCGTATACGAAAATTTACGATTTTCCAAGGACCAATACCTACAATTCTGTGAACTTACTGTACCATCAGTGGAAAACGTTGCCTCGATTTTGTGAATGTGTCTGTCATTTAAAATATTTTCGCTCATCCATAAATAGAAATTCAATCTTTTAGCGTAATTTTCTTCAAAACTGTGTACAAATTTTGGTTTATAAGGATGAATTTTGCTGGCCTTGAATATTTTTTGTATGGTAAATGTAAATGAAAAGGTATTAAATATAGGTAATGAAATAGAAAATACCCGGAATTGGAAAGCGGCAGTTCAAAGTAATTACTGTAGAAACAAACTAGTACACAGGGTGTGCAAAATATTCTCTCGGACCTCTTTCTTATAACCAACCCGCCATAAAAAAACTTTATTATCGGAAGATAGGGCACCGTTAATGGATATTTACCTGTGGAACCGTTAATAAAAGAAAAGCTCCGGCAGACAAACGGAGTGAACGCAAGCGGGTAGAAGGAGGTGCATACTACCAGATTCAGAATTTAGGCAACTACCCACTCAACATTTTAAAGGAGCATTAAATTGTTTAAGGTAAATCTGGCGATTTCCGAAATTCTTTCGGAAAGCCAATCAAGTCAAAGGTTTTTAATACAATTAGGCAGGGGCGAATTAAGATTTTGTGAGGCCTCTGGCTAAATATTAGGCAGGCCCCTTTGCAATTCCCGTAAAACAGATGCCCGAGGGACAGCGAGTTCAATACTCGTAAAATCGTAGGCTACTAATTATAATTATACATTAATTTTACGTGGCACATCTATGATCCTATAGTATACTTTAAGGTCGAGTGGGGTTAGGGCTTCTTTTCAAGGCGAACGGTTTGCTTAGGGTGTTTTACTAATTTTTATACCAGTTTATAAAACCTGGTTTAAATTTAAATTTTTAGCAAAATCGTCCTATGGGAACCCATTTTTTAATAACAATTTTATATACAATTCATAAATAACGCGATTTTCGACTCCAAAATATTTCTATCGTAGAGTATGGGTTAATATAAGAAAAAAGTCTTATATGGACAGTGTGTCTCACTTAAGAGTGTAATAGCATAATCATTGTTTTGTTTTTTGTCCGATTTGAAACAAACTGATTTTAAAAGCTACAGGTCACCAAGGTCCTATTTAAGACCACCAAATATCACTTTTCATCTTTAAATGCAAGGCCATATACGACACTAAATCTATAAACCATGAATCCGAAGTTTAATTAATTACATTCTAAACAATGAGGTCTTTATGAAAAAAATCCTTTTGAAGCAATTAAATAAAAATTATTTCCAAATTTATTTCTTTGAAACAATTTACACAAATGAATAATAAATACAATAAAAAGAATTAAATATTATGTTCTATCAAACCTCCATCAGCCCTAATGCATGCCTCAATTCGCTTTCTGTTATTGTTCTTAACTTTTCAGATGGTTGCAGAATTTAACTAAACTTGACACTTAGGAGTTTTGAATGATTTCGAACAAGTTTTGTTAACAACATTTTATTATGGTTTAACTTTTTAAGTTTAAAAAAATGAAAATTTGAAAAAGGTAATATCAACATAGGTGGCTCCTCCCAGTAAAATGTATATTTTGATAACGTTCACCTTTAAAAAAATACCACAAAAGTTATATCAATGTAAATGAAAATCGTATTTCTGTAAAGTATTGAGATTACCTCGGAAATATATCATAATAACACATAGGATAAAAACATACGTAAAAAACCCGATAGTTTCCTTTCCAGTAAATAATGGAATAAACACTTTAGTAAACCGGCATACAAATTTTCTTTTTCGTAAAATGCAATCATATTAGAAAATCATCAAATCGGCGTATGCACTTGAAATCCATAGGACTCTAACTTTTTAATCTGAGCAACTTTCTTTAATGACATTTTGCTGTATCTTTTATAGAAAAGGTACTTAGAGGTGTTTTAAAATCTCATGAGCTGTGACCTTCATATGCGCAGAGACATAATCCCTCCTGTCGACTCAGTTACACTTCTTAAAAAAATTATATTTATTGCTTATAATTTATCCCGAACTCTTGTTTATGTATCCAGCAAGGCAGCCTCCAGTGTCTTCAAAAAAATACTTATAACGCAGAATAAACTTTGCCTTTTGCGCATTTCGCGGCTCATGAGATCCTGAAACACCTCTACCTAAACAAGAATTGTCATGGCTTACGTGATTTAAAAAATAAGTACACCTAAAATTACTTTTTAGATAAGCAGGAGTGAACCCAAAATATGAAAAAAGAATCGAAAATTTTTTGTCCATTTCACGCACAGCGAACTCAATCAAGTCACACTTTATACTGTTGATCTAATTCTGTTTACGCTAATGATGCTAAATTACATCATTCTGAAAATATAATAGTAGGTACATCACTATCTGGAGAAGATTACCAAGAGACTTCTCACTTTCTACGACTCAAAAAATATAGTACTGTCCCTATCTGACGTCTGTTTATAAAAGTGGTGGTAAAATTATTGCTGCATTACCTTACATTTTCTGTAACTGCTGAAATTTTGAAAAAAACGTATAGAAAACTATCTGGATAGAAATAAATTGCTCTTGAATAAAGAACTTGGATTCCGGTGCGATAAATCAACACAAGATGCAATCTCTTTGTTAACATCCGAATAGCCTAAGGCTAGGCGCGCACGGGTGACTTTTGCCACGCAACTGTTTTGTCACCTACCTCGGAGTCCATCGAGTCTTATGGAGATGCGCTCACGGGCGATGTGACTGTCACGTCACTCGTGAGCGCATCTCCATAAGACTCGATGGACTCCGAGGTAGGTGACAAAACAGTTGCGTGACAAAAGTCACCCGTGCGCGCCTAGCCTAAAGCGTTAAATGAGAGCACAGGCGCATTGTCCCTTTTCCTGGATCTTGCACTCTTATTTGTTGAAAGCCTTGTAAGGTTTAGGTTTATAATTTAATGTCAAGGTACTGAAGCGATCGTAAACAACGCTGCCACTATTTCCACATCCAGATTTCGCATCCAAGCCTCTTTAAACTAAAATGTCTTAACATTATATTTGCACTCTTGTATGTGGAAATAATTGCTTCTAGAATTTTAATAATATAATATTTAAAATCGTCTGCCCTGAGGTGGTAATGAGGTTGGATGTTGCCAAAAAATTTTTTAACAACTTTTGTTAAAAGAAACGAAACGACTATACGTTTATATTCGTTCTTCACACATAAGTTTTTTATTGAGGAAACTCCATAGTGAAATATATCAATATATCATTTTGCAAATTATATGTTATGTCTATTACAACAATTCACAATGAAAATAGTGCATTAAAAGCCAAAGGTTACCATTGATTACATATACAGGATGTTTGGTGCATCGTGTGCCAAATTGAAATGGCCGACAGAAAGGGTTATCTGTTATCCTTTCAGGCCCCTTAACACTTCCCATGCCCTGCGGGATTTTTCATATCGACCTTCTATCTTTTTAATGAAAGAAATCCCAAATTCTACATTTAAATTCAAATTATAAAAAAAGTATTAGGCGTAGACTGCGAATTTCATTTTTATTTTGATGTGTATTGTTGAAGGGTTCTTTTAAATCCAAAATAACTGGCATTAGTCATCTAGTTGTTTTTTTATTCACTCGCAAACTTTCGGAATAGGTAAAATTTCAATCTAAACTTAGATTTTAGACGGCTATAAAAAACAAACTCAGAGCAACCGGGATCTTCCAACTCCCTCAAAAATTCTCTAGTCTATCCTCTTGCTAATGATATCCCACATGTCATAAAAATCTTTTAATTACTTCGTGAATTCGCTAAATTATTGAATCGGGTCACATGAGGCTAATATCCAAAATTTCGAATAAAAAATTATTTTTGCTTAAATTATGCATGGGAAACAGGTAAAATCTGTTATCTCACTCTTGTGAAGTAATGTCTATCTTCTATCTCTTTCTGTTCATTGGTTTTCTTCAAATAAAGAAACAATTACATTTTTATCATTTATTAAAAAAAATTTAAAAATCTTACTCAAAGTGTTGGTCTCTGTTGCGAATGCAGGCCCGACATCTGCTTCGTATTTCGACAGTTATTGTATGAAGTCGTATTTCCTCCCTAATTGTACCGAAAGCCGTTTCTATGCGTTGGACAAGAGGACAAGTTCCTCCTTCCGGCTGTCCCGAGGAAATACGACTTCATACAACAACTGTCGAAATACGAAGCAGATGTCGGGGCTGCATTCGCAACAGAGACCAACACTTTGAGCAAGATTTTTACATTTTTTTAATAAATGATAAAAATATAATTGTTTCTTTATTTGAAGAAAACCAATGAACAGAAAGAGATAGAAGATAGACATTACTTCACAAGAGTGAGATAACAGATTTTACCTGTTTCCCATGCATAATTTAAGCAAAAATAATTTTTTATTCGAAATTTTGAATATTAGCCTTATGTGACCCGATTCATTAATTTAGCGAATTCACGAAGTTATTAAAAGATTTTTATAACATGTGGCACATCATTAGCAAGGGAATAAACTAGAGAATTTTTGAGGGAGTTGGAAGATCCCGGTTGCTCTGAGTTTTTTTTTATAGCCGTCTAAAGTCAAAGTTTAAATTTAAATTTTACCTATTCCGAAAGTTTGCGAGTGAATAAAAAAACAACTAGATGACTAATGCCAGTAATTTTGGATTTAAAAGAACCCTTCAACAATACACATCAAAATAAAAATGAAATTCGCAGTCTACGCCTAATACTTTTTTTATAATTTGAATTTAAATGTAGAATTTGGGATTTTTTTCATTAAAAAGATAAAAGGTCGATATGAAAAATCCCGCAGGGCATGGGAAGTATTAAGGGGCCTGAAAGGATAGCAGATAACCCTTTCTGTCAGCCAATTCCATTTGGCACACGATGCACCAAACACCCTGTATATTGAAACAACGTTATTTTACAAGTTTAGAAAATCATCAATTTTACGTGTACTTGCAGTAATCTGCAAAGATTTCAAAGACTATTTATGATGAGTTTTCTTAAGTTCCAATATCTTAAAATATGATAAATTGGATTAAAAATAAAACCCCTGCGAGAACAAAGGTTCAATGATTCTCAACTGATCGATTTATGATTGTTGCCAAATATATAACCATGGTTGGGATTAAGTTTTTATGTAATAATTTATAATGTGGATGAAAAAGAGCAAGTTCCTAAACACGTCGGAAATGCTATTTTGATATAGTGGTCATAGGCGTACATACAATTCGACGTTTTTCTGTAATATTTAAGTGGTCTTGCAGAAAAGTTATTTAAGGAAATATTTCGTTCATATTTTATGCTTAGTTTTAAGAAATTTATTTGCCATTTTTATATAATAATAATTAACTTTGGATAATCAGATATTTAATTGACCAAAAGTAATATGCTTCAGTGTTACAATACAACGCATATTTCAAGAATGTTCGAAATAGAGGTCATAACCGAAATGGAGTTAGTTATACATAAACTATTTATTATCAAGCAATTTGATTTTCATGAGGCATTCTTAAAACTAGTAGAAAATGCAAAGTCTATAGGGTGACCGTTGTAACTTTTGAATATGCGAATAGATTATTTTCAAATTTGTGATGTAAAGAACCAAATGGCTGACTTCCCATTTCGATGCAATTACATGAAAACCAACCATAAATCTGTCTCTGTCTCGTTAGCATGTGATAACGCACAGAGCCAGCCGTACTTAAAATTTTTGTGTACAATACAAATGAAATTTAGATGTATTGTCTTGGGTAAATAAATAGTTGATTGATTAAGTAAAAAAATTTAGTCTCTTTTGCTTGTGTCAAAATAGGAATAATTTAAAAGTGAATTATTTATTATTTGTTTGCTTATAGTAACGAAACATATTCTTTATAGGATTTTGCAATCAGTGGAAATAAAAACTATCTATGAGAACTAAAAGAAAAACTATATGTAAAAATATTAATAAAATCTTTGCATTATTTCGATAACCTGACTTTTGGTTATGCTAACAAGTACAAATTCTTATTTGCCATTCTCATTATAACACTTGCATCCAACATAGCCCCCTACGACTAGGCAGATTAATTGGCTAACTTCAACATACTGGTAAATTTGTAAATGTGAATATTTTTATTCCGAACTTTTTCTGCATTAAAGTACTACCTTGAACTAAAAGATAATGCATTTATAACTTATATTAAAGTGAGTTATTTTCTATGGGCCTGTGAATAGTAGATGTACAAAAAATCAAGAGATAACAATATTATATTGTTATTTTTATGTACTAATAAATATCAATAGCCATCAAAAATGGCAACACAATATAGCATTTTATATCGCCTTTAAAACATATTTTGATTTTTCTTCCTAGCTTGTTTGATTTTCGAGCAATTCCGTTTTTTCTATTGCCCCGCGCGCAAACAATTTTAAATAAACAAAAATTTGCGCGCATTAAAAATACAAAATTTGCAATTTTTTTCAATACCGATTTTCTCGAAAACCATGGCATACACAAGAGAATTACAAGAGGACTTTTTTTAGGCAATTAGCCAAGCTTTCGTTTTTATAATGAGCAGTTTTTTTTGTATGTTCAACGGTTAACGAGTCATCAGTAAAATAAGTATTTCTCGCCGACGGGGTGGTTTATAGGGAGGGAGGGGTGGCGCGGCACCCCCAGAACTGATGTTTGTGGTTTTGTGATGTTTAATCCTCCCACTAACAGTTAGTGAAGGAAAATCTCAGATAACATTTTTTGCGAACTTCTGGTGTATTTTTTACTTTACATTATTTATTAGAAATACATAATGTTTTATAAATAAATAATTCACACCATGTCTATCAATTAATATAAGGTGGCAAAATAATTAAAAAGTGGTAGTAAAAATTGTCGGTCGGTATGGCTATCTAATGATTGTGAATTATTCCTATTTTTTATGGATTTCAAACTGACTTTGGATATCCTATAAACAAAAAAGGACAGAAACTTTGAAGCTGCGAAGATGAATCTTTTTGAATAATACAATAATAACAACTTTAGCGAAGGTTGTTTTTCCATATATAATATTCACGAAGTTATAGATATTCTGTATGATTTCTTCGTCATTAAGAAATGGATGATGGACTTTTTCTCCCCAATTACAAAGTTTTGCCAGGCGTGTTGTGATCTATGTATTATCCTAATTGGCACCCGTTTGTTGAATAGCACGTCTGACAGCAATGCGCCAACTGTCACTGTTCTCTGTTAGGCGCACAGTGTCACTCAAGCTTTCTCCCATTGACTTCTTGGTGATATCGGCTCAAGGCTTTGGAGGACGTCCTTTTCGCCTCTATCCATATAGTTTTCCCTAAACTGACCACTGTTCAATATTATCATCCTCCCTGCCTCCCAGCTCACGCGGTCAAAAAATGAGAGGATTTCGGGAAAATATGCTGCTGGGGACGTATTTCTTGCAAAATCGAGCTATTAGTGCAATGAACTGTCCAGGGAATTCGTAGCAGACGTCTAGACACTTACATCTAGAAGGCATTAATACGCTATTTGTCTGCTGCCCTGATGGTCTAAGTCCCAGAGGCATAAAGAAAGATGGAGAAAACTAAGGCGGTAGCAAATCTGATCTTATAAATAAATATATTGCAAGTGTGTAAAAAGTGATCTGCTCCATATAAGTGATTTAGTAAAAGCTTGTGTTACTGCTAAAGCAAAAGATGGTTGGCCAATAAGGCAAATTGCACTGCGTTATAACATTAACAAAAATGCGATATTTAACAATTTAAAAAAGTGGAGAATTAGCGACACGATTGGTGCCAAGGATATCAACTAAACAATAAGATTTGGAATAGGTGAATACATTAAGAGAACATGCATAGTACTCATTTATTCAAGCTGGCAAAGAAACTAATGACCCTAGATCGAGTCGTAGTCGCCGGCCAGTAAGAAGATCGGAGCTGCGCTGTCATCCAACAGCACATAAATATTCACTTGAAGCAGAGCATAAAGAAGTTTTGTTCTAGAATATACAGCATTTGGAGTAGAGTTTTGGAATAATATAGTCTTTACAGACGAAGAACGTTTCCAGGTAACAGATATGGAGCGTATTCGTGTTTACCGATCCTCCAACACGATTCAATGGGAAATTTAACTATGACAAAGTGGCAGATTTTCCGTTTATACGTGACCCTGGATATCGGCGTGTGGTCCTGGTGTTTTGTGGCATATTGAGGCATGATTTAATAGTGAAACGGTACATTAGGATTTTAGTTAATATTATGTATATTTCTTCTGTGTCACAATTATTTCCTTACAATGAGTTCATATTTCAACAAGATAATTGTTTCGTTATATTGCTCATACCACCGTAACTAACTGGCTTCCAGACAACAACATTAATGTTCTTAACTGGTCCAGTCATAGACCACCCTTAACCCTGTGAAAGAAGTATAAATACTACTCGTAAAAAATAACCGAAACCGAAATGTGAGATCACAGAATGCCCAAGAATTACTGGAGTTAATGAATAATGCTTGGCAAAATATTACTGATAATACAGGCACACAAAATAAAAAAGGTGCTCTGTACATTTAATCAGACCCTGTTATTCTTATGTTTTTGGACCTGCTCAATCCGATGCTGCCGGCAGAATTGCTCCATGAAGTCAAGATTTTTCCCCTAATCTCAAGTAATAGCTAAAAATCTGTGAAAATCTTAATTATGGGCGGGGGGGAGTAGGGGAAAATTCTGACGTGATGGAGGCAAGCCGACTCGGGAACGTGATTAGCGGGTCAAAAAACGGGGAGGTAGGGGGTCTACCCGAATGTACATTTTTTCTTTGAGAAGCTGTGTAATTATTGCATGAGTTTATTGAGTTCTATACCATCAGACTAATAGAGATTTTAAACAGAAATCATGCAATAATGAAATATTAATATTTAGTTTTTCAATGTTTTAAATGATATTTCTTATGAATTAATTAAACTGTTTATTGTCCACTTTTTTAAACGTTAAATGCCGAATTTTTCTTAAAGTTATAACGCAGAGCAATGTGTCTCATTGACCATCCATCTTCTGCTATAGCAATAACTCCAGCCTTACCATATCCGCTATAAAATAAAAAACAAAATGATGATATCAGTCTTATTTCGGCTAGCCCTTACACATTCAAATTAAGATAGACTTACGCTAAAAAAAGTTGTATTGACGTATTGTATTATTTATTGTTCACTACAGTACTCTAGGTATATTTGAAAATGTTCCACAAAATGCATGTTCAACCCCATTTCCGCGCCCATGGCACCGTTTTTGTGCATCGGGAGAACTGTAGACTGTAGAGTACGCATCTTCCGCGGCTTTCCGCTCGCCTTGATTTACGGTTCGGACTATGCTAGTGATTGTTATAGTTTATTGTTTTATTTTTGTCGTTTGTTATGTTGGTAAGTGTATATTATGATTGGACCATAAAATTCACATCGTGTGCATTGCATTTGAGTAATGTAAACACTTTACGACATTGTATCAATGTTTTAAAACTTTACTTTTTTATTTAGCAGCACCGCTCCATATACCCTTTCGGTTTGTCCAGTACGGGACGTGTTTTACGAGAGGAAATTCTAAATCAATATTGGAAGCATAGGATTCCTATTATTCCAGTGAAATTAAATAAACTAGAATTTTCGTTTTACGTGCGATTTTCAGATGATTCAACACGATATTTTTATATGTTAAGACTCAGATTACTTAGCACGAGAATCATGCTCAAAATGGAAAAGGACTGAATAATTCTGGAACAACCTGGAATTGTGCAAACTGCTTTAGATAAGTTACATAAAGAATCCTTGAAAAATCTCCAAATTTAGAGAGTACGTTTTGAGTTACAATTATCCAAATTCAGTGATATTGTAACGATGTCGAAGCACAATGCAAAAATTCAGGCGTTTAATAAAATGCCTATAGATTTTACGAAAAGCCAGCTTATTGTATAATAGAACCTTCTTTCATTATAACTAGATAATTGTAGTAGTATTTATAGGAGTGTAGGTTCTGACAATATTCCATGTTCATTGTTTGTACACATTATAGGCTATATTGCTGATCCACTTTATAAATTAATAAATCTTTCTTTTATCGAAGGCACTTTTCCCTCTTCATTAAAAACAGCGTTGGAATCAATTCATAAGAAAAATGAAAAGGAACTAATGTCAAATTACGGAGCAATTTCATTACTATCTGTTTCTTCCAAGCTTTTTGTGCTTGCGTATGCTGGCCAGTTAAAAGTTTACCCCTATAAAAATAATATTTCATCTTCTAGTCAATATGGCTTTAGGGAGGGATACTCCACTCAAGATGCAGTTACTTCCGTATACACATTTCTACTTCAAAATATTGAAAAAAAAAAAAAGAAGGTGAATGTCTATTCTTTGATACAGTAAATCACGGACTGCTGTTTAATGAGAAAATCATATTAAAAGTTAGTAGCTTATCGTATCAATCAGATGCTAAGCTAGTGTCCACGGGAGTTCCTCAAGGTAGCACCTTAAGGCCTCTTTTCTTTCTTATTTTTCTAAATTATCTACAAAACCACTTAAAAGCAACGAATGCCTCCCATGTTACTCAATTGGCTGAGTTATGTGGCAGTTGCATCAACGGCAGACAATGCACATGACTTGTCAAGTAATGCAAACATCTGCACCTCACTAATGAATAGTTATTGCAACAAAGGACTAATACTCATAGGAACAAAAACTTAAATGTTGATGTTTGCTAATAACACCCCTGAATATAGCTTATTAGTAAAAATCAATAATTTATCTATAGAAAACAGACACTATGTAAAACTCTTAGGAATAATTATTGACAGTAATTTAAACTGGTTTCAATATATTAAAGATTTAACAAAAACATTCTTCGGTTAGATGCTATATCTTCTAGCAATTTCGTTCTTGTGTGAGTTTAGAACTACTTAAAAGACTTATTACTTTGCACAGGTGCAGTCATTATTAAACTATGGCATTCTCTGCTGGGGTAACTCCAGTAGAGTTAATGATCTATTTATCATACAAACAAAAAATAAAAATAATTAATAATATGTTGTTCAAATATTCTACCTATTCATGTCGAGATTTGTTTGTTTTGCTTGGACTACTAACCTGCCAGATTTATACGTCTTTTCATGTTGCTTGCATATTTAGTCGAATATTAATAGGTTTATCCAGTTTTCCGATAGAAATATACAATATAGCTTAAGACACACGAAGTACAATTTTATTGCCTAAACACAATCTCTCTTCTGCTAGTAATGATGTGACAATTATGCCTATTAATGTATATAATCATCTCCCTAATTGAAAAGAATAGCTGGTTTAAAATTGTTTAAATTAAAATTTAAAAAAATGCTATTACAAAAAGCAATATACACTCTGCAAGAATTTTTTAGTATTACTCATTAGCACTGGTGACAAATATTATATCACTGTTTTATGTTATTTTTTTATATGCAGTATTCTTCTTAGTCCTTTAAAAAAAGCGTGTTTTATTATTTTGTAACTATTACATTTACATAGATTTTATGTTGACTAGGTTATCAATATATTTTTTGCTAATAGCTCCCTGTACTTATATTAATCCCCGTACCTTGTGACTAGGTTTTCATCTAATTATTGAAAACCATTATTTTATGTTATTGTGTGTTTTCTTATATACAAGTAATGCATGTCTAGTTAAAGAGTATTATTATTATTATTATTATTATTATTATTATTAAAGAAAGTTAAAAATTTGATGCAATGATATTCAACTTCGCAGTCGTACAGGCAGGCCTGTGGCCAGAAATAAATTAAAGGGGGTGCCGATCGGATTTCAAGGGCTGCCAATTTCTTGATAATTTAGAATAATATATGAAATAGTTTCATTCAAGTAACATTGGCATTTCCCCAGGGGGTGCTCAAATATTCCCAGGGGCATCCCCTGGCTACAGGCCTGCGTACTGGCAAGAATGTACAGTATAGGAGTCAGCCTGTAGTTACTTGCCACATTTGTGTCAGTGAGAGTCATGATTAACCCATGGAGCAAGGCAGACAACAAAAGTGATAGAGAATTTTGTTTAGTGGTGCAAAGTTAATTTATAAATGAAATCAATTGTCTAAAAGAAATCAGCTTGATATTTACTACCGAGTATCAATCTCATTATTTGCAGTCATTTTACAATTCACTTATAATGTTTTTATATAATGTTATCACTTCTTGACGTAATTATAATTATAATTTATTTTACCAATTATTGATATAAACAATATGCACATTTGGTACATCTAAATAAATAATATTTATTTAAGCTAATTCACACAAATTAAAACGAACATAATTAATTTATGTCTCATTATAGTAATAAAAAAATATGACGCATAAACACATAAAACACATAAATAACAAACACATGTATACATTATTAAAAGAATTTATAAGAACGTATAAAACAAAAATAAAAAACCTAATATAAAAACTCTTTTAATAAAAAGTATAACAGAATAGATGGGGGAAAAAAAGAGAAAAGCTTTATCTTTTTAGGAATTCATCAACACTATAATGCATTTGTTATTAAAAGTTTTTTTATTATTTTCTTAAATGAAGACAAGTTTAATTATCTCTCAGTTTTAGGAACCCTGTGAAATAAAATAATACAATTATACCGCAATGAGTTTTGGAATGTCGCTGTTTTGTGCACTGGGATCACCAGAAGATTTTTATGTCTTGTATTATACAAATGATTATCTGCAGAGGTGGAGAACGTGCACAAGTTAATTCTTGCAATAACAGACATTTGTAGATATAGATCTAGGTACTGTAAAAATATTGTATTTTTTAAATAATGCCTTAGAGCTAGCTTTATTATTTACGTTGAAAATTAGTCTTAGCAATCTTTTCTGGGACATTCGTTGAATATGAGTTGAACGTTCCCAGGTTAATATATTCAATGACAAATGTGAATAAGCTAAAGCATAATACACGCTTATTTTACAAAAGTAATTTATTCCAATGAAAATCTGCTGTCTATGTAGGTGCCAAGGAATTTTATTGATTGTATAAAAATTATGTTATCACTAGACGTTAATACTCTTCTAAAATTAAAATGTACCAAATTGTGTTTTCATCATTTAAAATGAGATGATTTCCCTGGCACCATGTCTGTATATCGTCTAGTGTAACATAAATTTTATGATATAACTCCTCCTGTGTGACAGTTGATACCGAAACAGTGGTATCATCTGCATACATCGTGATGACGACATGTTGAATGTAATTTGGCAAGTCGTTAATGTATATAAAAAATAACGGAGGGCCTAATATTGAGCCTTGGAGAACCCCCAGGATTACATCATGGATATTCGATGGAAATTCATTACACCTTACTACTAATTTTCTATTTTCGATATAGGAGTTAATGCTACTTAGAAGACATACTGACAATTTCTAATTTATTGGATAGTATATTTCTGTCTACAGAATCGAAAAATTTCGATAAATCGGAAAACAACTGTTTGTGGATATAATTTTTGATGCCGTTTCAGTTGATTTTCTTGCTCTAAATCCACGTTGAACTTAGTCAGTATTTTATTTTCTTCAAGAAATGATATGATACGGTCGTAAATAATTTTTTACGCTTGTTATTTATAAAATCATACATGTATATTCCATTTGAGAATTTATGAATGGAAATGAATTAAATGGCGTGAACAATAATCGCTTTAAAATGAAAAACACTTAACTAGTGCAACAATATAACATAAAGTTTACGTAAAATTCAAGACCGTAGTGTTCTGCAATGTTATGGCCTATAGAGTTTTTTAATAAAAATATTAACTTTAATGAAGCTACCTTTGTGTTCTTCCTGTGTACTTGTCTACTCATAGTTAACAATCTGTTGAAAAATATAGTAGCTTAGTATGCAAACAAATGTAAATTCGAAGACAATAAAACAAGTGATGAACACGATAAGACTCTCATATTCTAAGAACGCGACTACTATAACTGTCAGGCTTTACCTAATTCATTACAACTGCTGATGCATTTCGCAGCGAGGACATACTCACATATACGGCAAGCTTGCAATTTCTAGTTTTTGTTACTAATCACTAATCTTTATTTATTATTACTTATTAACTTATCATTATGCATTATGCATTCGATTTTACATAGACATTTGCCAAAGAAACAGCGTGCTTAAGAATTATTTGGTTAGACTAAGCGATGAGGAAAGAAAGACAATATGACGAGTTGCATAAGTGTCATTAGACGCTATAATTTATTCACAGCAGCCTATTAATCTATTCAAATTAGAATTAATGAAAACGTCAAATCTGAATAAAAATTTCCACCCAGCTGAATTTTTCTATGGTAAGTATATTTTCTTCAACAAAACGTCAAAGACCTTAACGATATCACTGGAGTTTGAAACTTTACAGGAGGTCAAAGGTCAAAAAATAGTTTTTTGCAAATATGTTCGAAACTATTAGTTTTACTATAAAAAGAGGTGGTATTTTGTGGACTAGATTGCTGCACAACAGGTCCTACTATATACAGGGTGTCTCACCGGAAACTGAATCGATCGATATAGAGAAAAGTACTCATCAGAAATTTTTGAAAATTTAGATAGTTACTAATGTCGGTGTGGCCAATCCAACTAAAATAATTAGAAGCATGGGGTAGTTCCGGTTATACCGGAAGTCGATACCAACTTGCTTATTTTAAGAAGAACAGCCTATATATTTTCAACTTTTCGAGATAACAATAAAATTATGAGTTCCGGCATGTAGCACACCCTATATCTAAACCCAGTAGTTTCGAAGATATTTGACATTTTATAAAAAATTTGACAGGTGCAATGGTTTGCAAGAACCGTTATAACTTTTTCTGTGTAGGATATCCTCATTTGCTCTTTGACACGGAGAAATAACACAAGGAGAACTACGTTCTGCAACTGAAATAAATTCAATAATATCGTACCAAGTGTTCCGTTTTTCGCGTTATATTTTGTAAATTTGAAACCAAACAAAACTTGTTTAGGTCAAATGGAACACCCTGTATTTTTTTACGTCAAGTTGTGTAAAATTGAATTCCATTTTTTCTGATATTAATGAGGGGTTAAAGTCTTCAACTTTTTGAAATATTTGCGATTTTATTAGAAATTCATGAATTGTAATCATTTCATCAAAATAGCCATGATTAGAAACAATCAGTCAACATCTTATGTAAAAAAATGCCAGCACGTTTAAATTACACTCACGAAGACTTTTTAAATTTGTTTATTATTTATGGAGAATGTGATAAGGTAATATCAAGAAGTTGCAGCACATTTGTTACTCGATATCCAGAAAAACCCTTCTGGGAGTAGATACAGGAATTATTAGGGATGGTAGAGGAATACATTTATTTTCCTATTATCGATCCTCTGATACTGAATTTGGTTCAAGAGCTTCTGGGTCATTTTACCGTACTTATCCCTCTCTGTAGAATTTCTAATTTTAGGAAATCACACCTTAAAAATTTTAACGCCATCGCCGAACACCCAGTATACAATAATGTACAAATATAAATTGACGCTACTGTATTAGAATTTATATGAAACGAAGAGCTTCGAGACCGCTCATAATGGCAAACCGGAGTCATTGTTTTTACTATAAATTAAACTATAGGATAATTGCTTGAAGACACCATTCGTTAGAGCCTGGAACAGATTTGATGTTCTTGTTCGTCCTTTAAGTGATTTCAGCTATAAAAAATAAGTCGTATATTTTTAAGTGATCTTTTACGAGCTTGTGAATTAAAATGTAACTAAAACAGTGTCTACTAATAATATATTTTCTTAACCGTCCCGATTGACGACTTCATTTGTTTCTTGCCTATAAAATTTAATTTATTACGAAATACTCATATTGAATTTTGTTTTATGCCCTGTTGTTTTTTGCATTCGCCAACAGTATCTCATAAACAAGGTGATAATATTTCTATATTTACATTTTGGTTCGAATTAGTTGAAATAATTAAAAACAATGGTAGGACTAGTGTAGGACAAGTAAATGGATTTACTTCCCTTGCATACCGAAGCGGATTATTCGAGAAAAAATCACCCTCCGATATTTTTTTGGATTTTCATGTTTCAGATCATGCAAGATTACGAAAATATAGACTTTTCAATTCGGTTAGTCCGTCAGTCTGTCTGTCTGTCATTCTGTACTTACTCCCAATCCTTCACCGGAACAAGCTCAAAATATAATCTACTTGCAGATCTCATTATAATACATACGTGTACCAAATTTCAAGTGAATATCTTAAACTGTTCCAGAGAAAACGTGCGCAAGAAAAAGTTACAGAGAGACGCACATTGGTCAATTTTCAAGTTTTAGGCTGACAATATTCTACAAATTTGCAAATGAATAGAAAATATTCGTTAGAAATATTTTTATAGTGAAAAAAATTTAGACACTAAAGGAGTGGTTTTTGAGGAGGTTTTAAGAAATTATTTAGTTTTAAAATTTTGAAACTTTGTAGATGCGATAATGTTGTACCCGTAAATATACAAAAAAGTTAAACAATTCTAAGGAGCAAGAGGATGGTTTTTAAGGAGCTTGAAAATGAAATATTATTTTAAAATTACGTAACTTTTTGAATAAGTTTTGTGAATCTAGGGAAAACATGTAAAGTAAATGTAGTGAAATAAATATAAGCTCTTAAAGGATGGTTTTTGAAGGGGTGCAGCGAACAATTTTATATTTCTAGGAGGACGAAATTATTTCAATTGTGTTTTTTCTGTTTTTGATGCAAAATGGTTTACTTTATAATTCTAGGTTGATCTTGCAATAATATTAAGATATGTTGTAAATTAACTTGTATTTAAAATTAATCGCTCTAAGTAGAGATATGTAAAAGTAGGGAACAGTAATTTTCTGAATATCTACAAATTTTTGCAGCTATATAGTTTTACTTATCTAGATTTAAGTTTTGTCGTTTTAAGAACTATAATTACTTATTATTATTTTATCATTTTATAAAAAAGATCTGCTACCATCTGCTATTTTATCATGATTTTACTTTTTAATTACTTATGCTATATCATGGCATGAAGAAGTCTCTTCGAGATATGGTCAATGGAATCTGACAAAGAGGACAAAAATGTACTTGCATGTCCTTAGCGAACATCTCTATAGAGAAACAGGCAATAATGGACAAAATTAAAAAAAATTGATATAAAATTTCTGAAATGTGACGAAAAGTTGTAGGATTAAGGTCAAGTTTTTAAAAACTAACGATTCGTGGTTTGATGGGGAAATTAAATTTAGTGAACTGGAAAAGTTGAAGAGGACACGTCTCTAATCACCCATCCACTTCCAAAATACCTAGTCGGTCAAGGAAATTGTTTGATAAACTTAGTGAAAGAGCTAACAGGTGCAGAGATTAAGGACATGCAAGTACATCCTATTATTTTTTCCTCTTTGTCAGATTGTATTGACCATACCTCAAAGAGATTTCTCCGCGGTATAGCATAAGTAACTAAAATGTAAAATCATGATTAAAATAGCAGATGGTACATTTCTTTGCTCAAATTTAAAATCTCGTTTCATGATTTTTTCAACCAATTTCGCCACCAAAAAAGTTTATTAAAGTCCTTTTACGATTACTATACTCTCACTCCACTACGTAAATGTGGAAGTCATCAATTAATATGACTTCTAATTTAATTTTATGATTGAAAACGGTTTGATAGCTAGCGGGTGCCCCATTATACTTTGACCCTTTCTAAACTTATATAACTTTTGAACTAGTTATATAATGAAATGCGGTTTTCGCCGGTTTTCCTCTAATTTTGATAAGTTTTTTCCTGAGTAATCATCTTTTTTTGCTCACTTTCGGTTTAACCAGAAATGACAGCGTATTTTAGGGGATAGGGCAACTTTGCTATTTCAAATGGAACACCCTGTATATTTTTTCATAGTTAGAAAGGGCATTGTTTCCCCTTTCCGAAAATGCCATATTTGTCATGGAAATTATACAGAGTGATGGTTTAAAAGGTTTTAAAGTGAATACTGCGTTTTATCGAAATGCTACGAAAAAATAATGATTCACAAAGTAGACTATGGAAACAAAAGACAACATCGCTTGTAAACGTCAAATTAGTCTATTGACAACTCGGGTTCTTGAGTTACTGTAAGAAAAATGTTTACTTTAAGTGAAAAAGCTAAGTGTGTAATCTTCTTTGCTGAAACCAAATCTTACAAAACAACTCAAAGAAGATTTAGAACTATGTTTAACGAGGAAAATCCAACAAAAAATTCAGTTAGAAAATGGTATAGACACTTTTGGAATTCGGATTGTATTGACCGTAAAAAAAGAACTCCAAATAATGAAAATGGGCTTAATAATTTTTATTTTTATTTATTTATTTATTTATTACTGCAACAAAATTATTAAACAAAATGTCTTAACCTAATTACATAAAGAACAAAAAAGTGACACCTGAGGAGACCTCGTATTGTGTCGAGCAGTATTTACATTCTATATCTACATATGTGTTCTATATCTACATATATAATTAATCATCTTTAAACAATGTGTAAAATAGTATATAAATTTGATTGAAGTATAATAAGTTGATAATTAATAAAGTGGGCATAGAAATAGTATAAATATTTTGCGGCTGTGTAGAAAAGAAAAGAGTGCAATAATTTATAAACGGGGGTAATAATTATGAGGTGGAAAGAAAGAAAAGAGATGGATATATAAAAAGAATTGTAAGTTTTAACGGTAGATTGCCATCTATATAATACATTAACCTTTATAATTTTAAATTTGTAGTAATGTTAACTATATTAAAGAAATGATATGTGACGTTTTTGTATAAGTTATGCCAGGAGTGTAGTGTAATTGTCAATCAGATATTTTTTTGTTTCTATTCTAAAACGTTTTTTCCTCATTTTTTTAATGTGTGGTGGAAGTTTATTAAGTAGTTTGGTTCCATTGTATTTAATGCATTTTTGAGTGACAGTTTTGGTATGGAACGGTACTGTGTATGTGCTGTATGTCCTAGCCCTTGTTTCATATTGGTGTTCAATAACAGATCCAATGGTGTCCTTCTTATTATGTACGTAGGATATGGCAGCATGCATGTATATACCTTTCACATCAAGCAATTGTTTTTCGATGAATATGTCTCTGCAGCTGTCTCTGGTTTTTTTGTTAAAAATTATTCTTAATATATAGTTTTGTGTTATTTGCAGAGGTTGTAAAGTTGCTTTATAAGCGGAGCCCCATACTGTGACACCATATCTAATTATAGATTCAACTAAACTGTTGTACACAACTAGTAGAGTTTTATTGTTTAGTATGCCCTTTAGGCTATAAAATTTATAGATTAGTTTCCGTAATCTTCCATTTAAATAAGCGACGTGACTTACCCATTTCATGTGCGGGTCTAGGATCAACCCTAAGTATTTTATGGTGTCGGCACTATGTACACAATTGTTAGTCGATTTATTAACGAGTATAGGTTCTTGCACTTGGGGCATTCCAACTTTTGTTGGGGAAAATGACATATATTTAGTTTTCGTAATATTTAGTTTAAGGCGATTGCTATCTAGACAAAAGTTTTTACTTTGCTAATTGCATCGGTAGCTTTTTGTTTTGTGGATTTCCATGTCTCCTCTGCACAAATTAGCACCGTGTCGTCTGCATATGATATAATATTGCATCCGTAGTTTCTTTGTAAGAGGTCGTTTATGTATATAAGGAATAAGCTAGGACCTAGGATAGTTCCTTGTGGAACGCCAGTTCTTATTTTTTTTGCTTCGCTGTACGAATTACCTATTTTAACTTGTTGTGGTCTATTGGCTAGGTATTCTTTGAATAAATCATGTACTCTCCCTCTGATGCCTATTTTGTTTAGCTTGTTAAGTAGTTGAGTATGGGATACTGTGTCAAAAGCCTTTTGTAAGTCCAAAAAGATGGCTAAGACTTTCTTGTTCGATTCGAAATTAGTTAGTATTGTATCTGTTAATAATTGAAGAGGTTCTTCAGTGCCAATGTGCTTCTGAAATCCGTATTGATGCTTTGATATTATTTTATTTTTATCTATAAATGATCGGAGTCTATTATTTAGACATTTTTCAAAAATTTTTGCAATATTATTTATTAATGATATTGGACGATAGTTTGTCATATCATTTTTATTGCCATTTTTATATATTGGTACAACAATACTTTCTTTAAAAATTTCAGGGACGGTGGAATTTTTAAACATAAGATTAATAATGTAGGCAATAGGTTTACTGATATGTTTCGATATGAGTTTTAAGATTTTTGTGGTTATACCATCTTTTCCCGGTGAGGCGTTATTTTTCAGGCTAGATATTAGAGGTGTTTTAAAACCTCATGAACCGTGACCTTCATATGCGCAGAGACATAATCCGTCCTGTTGACTCAGTTACACTTCTTAAAAATATTATATTTATTGTTTACAATTTATCCCGAGCTCTTAATAATGTGTACAGCAAGGCAGCCTTCAGTGTCTTCAAAAACATACTTAGAACTGAGATTAAACTTTGCCTTTTGCACATTTCGCGGCTCATGAGATTCTGAAACACCTCTACCTCTTCTATTTCTCGGTCATTCACGTCCTCTAGGAACATTGAATTAAAATTTTCGTTTAAGCTTTCGTTTCCTATCATGTATTGTATTTGATCGGGAATATCTCTTGTGATTTGTTCGCCAATTTCAACGAAAAAGTTGTTAAAAGCGTTAGCTATCTCTTTTTTATCGGTTATTTGTTTATCGTTCTCAATAATTTTGTCGATGTTATCACTGCATTTTTTGTTAAGATTTGTAACTTCACTGATGCAATCCCAAATTTTTTTGTAGTTATTTCCGGAGGATTGAATTTTTTCTTTGTAGTAGTTATTTTTCGTAGCTCTGATTAGCATTGTTACGGTATTTCTATAGTTCTTATAGTACTCTTTTAGTTGTCTATTTTCTTTGTCTTTCATGAGTTTCCGTTTTATTTTGTCACGTTTTAATATGGAGTTTAGTATCCCTTGTGACATCCATGGTTTAAGTTTATTGTTTCTGTTTGTTAATTTAACTATTTTTGTTGCGTCCTCTATTTTTAAATTTATATTATTATAGAATATGTTAGCTGCTTTATCGGTTTTACTTTCTCTGTAAAATTCATCCCAATTTATTTGGGCGACCCCGTCCAAAAATTTTTTCTCGTCTAGTTTTTTAATTTCCATTATCTTTTTTGTTTTTAGTTTTTTATTATTTCCAAGTTCTACATTAAAGATTATTGGGTAGTGGTCAGTTATATTATTATGTAAAACCGCAGCTACACTATTTACCTGTGTGTTTGTATTTATTTTAGTAAAGATATGATCTATTATCGAAGCACTGATATCGTTTTCCCTAGTAGGTACGTTAATTTGTGAACGATAGCCATTCTGCTCCAACATATTTACATACCTTAGGGCAGGAAGGTCCGATAGGTCCTTAATATTTATATTTATGTCTCCAACCAGGATTATAATATCATTATTGTTCACAGATTTTACATAATTCTCAATATCGTCAACAAACACGTTTACATTTGTGGGAGGAGGTCTATAAATACCAGTAACCACGGCTTTTATATTACTATAGGTAAATTTACATTCTAGGATTGTTACCTCGGTAAGTTTAACAACCCTAACATCTCCACACAGGTCATTTCTTACAAAAATAAATACACCATCATTTTTGTTGAAATTTGTTTCATTATAATAGGGTTTATAGCCTTCTATAAAGAAATCATTTGCATCTGTTGTGGACCAAGTTTCTGATAAAACAATGACCGCTACACTTCTGTCGTCATTATTCATTTCAGTTATACTAACACAAAGTTCATCAAAGTTTGCCTTAATGCTCCTTATATTATAATGTACTATAGAAAAATTATTCACCCCGTCTCTAAAAAGTTTTTTAAGTTCGTTAAAATTATTGCATTTTTTAGTTTCAATATTGTTATAGTTTTCTAATATGTTCATTGCTATTTCTACACCCGCCATGTCTATATAATTTATTATTTTATTTAAGTATACTACTTATGATATTAAATATTTATTAAATTCTTATTATATTTAAGTACTATATCTAAATTTATATTTAAGCACTACTTATATCTACTTATAATGCAATTGAAATTTTGGAAATGACACAAAATGATCCTTCTTCTTCTACGAGAAAAATTTCTTCCGCGACAGATATTCCGAAAACTACTGTTCATACTGTTATGGAAAATGTTCTAAAATTAAATGCTTATAAAATTCAGATTCATCAAGAATTAAAGAAAACTGATTTTCCAAAACGGGTACAATTTTGTAGAAAAATTCGTAAATTACGTAGAAGAGGTAGGCATTTTCTTGATAAGTTAATCATGTCAGGCGAAGCATAATGTCACTTAAATGGCAAGGTGAATAAGCATAATTGTAGAATTTGAGGATCACAAAGTCCCAGAAATTTCCTTCAGTATGTCAAATCCTCTCCAAAAGTTACAGTTTGGTGTGCGGTATCAAAACAAAACAAAATTACGGTCCCTTTTTTTAACAATCCAATTGTTAATGCCCCATCATATTTGGACATGTTAGAACATTTCTTTTATCCGCTACTTGAACAGGATAATTTGTTAAGGACTGTCCATTTCCAACAAGACGGTGCTACGCCTCATTATGCTATGATAACTAGAGATTCCCTGAATGCCACCTTTGCAAATCATTGGATAGGAAGAGGAGGTCCTACAGCATGGCCCTATATCGATCCCCAGAGCTCACAGTTCCAGATTTTTTCCATATGGGGGTATATGAAAGACAGGGATTATAGCCCTATGTCACAGAATTAAGAAGAACTGAAAGAAAACATTCAAAATGTCTTTAATAACATTGCCCCCGAACAGTTAAGTAGAAGCTGTGGCAACTTCGTAAAGAGAATAAATAAATGTATCAAGTTGATGGCCAGCATTTTGAACATCTTTTGTAATTAATGTGTATTATTTTGTTTATTTCTTATTTGTTTAATAAATATTCTGTTACACATTGTTATATCGAATTTCATATGTACATTTTCAATATTAGCAATTTTGAAGTAATATGAAACTGTTAATAAACTAATTTGACGTTTACAAGTGATGTTGTCTTTTGTTTCCATAGTCTACTTTGTAAATCATTATTTTTTTTCATAGCATTTCGATAAAACGCAGTATTCACTTTAAAACATTATAAAACCATCACTCTGTATAATTTCCATAACAAATATGGCATTTTCGGAAAGGAGAAACAATGGGCTGTCCAACTGTAAAAAAATATACAGGGTATTCTATTTGAAATAACAAAGTTGCCCTATCCCCGAATATACGCTGTCATTTCCGGTTAAACCGGAAGTGAGCAAAAAAAGGCGATTACTCAGGAAAAAACTTATCAAAATTAAAAGAAGAATTGCACCCGGTAGTATATGATAAATATACATCCTGTAAAATGTATACTTCTCCCATTTGTAATAAATTAAATATTGGCGCAGTATTACCCTGTCGTCAACGGGCAAAGTTGCAAAATATAATTTCAAGAGTGCAATCATTACCTCCTCACCGGGCATTATATATTTATTATGTGGTTTAAGTAAATATTACTGAACCATTACAATGTTAAAAGATTTATGACACAAGTTATTCTGACGGTCCTCCAGTCCGTACGAGCACTTAAACTTCCTAAACTTTTCCGCCTATACTTTGTGTACAAAAGCAGAAAGTAGGAAAATATGCGCCGCAAAAAACTTCGCAGGAAAATGACAAATAGCGGAACTGAATTCGTTGCTAGGAGACGCCGTGGAAATATGGCTGCATATAAATAAAAGAATCATGACGGTTTCTGCATAGTCCAAATCACCCATTTTAGAAGACCGACATCCAGTTTATACACGGAAAATCTTAAATTTATATTCTCTCTGCGATATTTTTCAACCTAATAATATCACGTCTCCATTTTCTTTACGACTGGGAGGAGTAAAAGGAATTAGACATTGCGATTTTTTGCTCGTTTTGGAGGTGTAGCTTGAAATAAATATATGAACTCACTGAACAGTGCATCTCATTTAATTAATAGATATATTATTATTTTATTTATTTATTATATACTTCGACAGATTTACATTTGTGCAGAATTAAGAAATATTTTTAGTAATGACTCGGACCTTCATTCGAGAAGACAAAACTTTTATATACAGGGCGCTAATGAGGAGCACAGTACATTATTTCTGCAAAAATTGAAAATAAGTAGTGGGTTCAACATGGGCTCTTATGGACCTCAATAAATAAGCAGAAAAACACGAAAGAAATGACAAATATTTTTAAAATTTTGAAGGTAAATAGAAACTATATAATAATGAAAAAACCGCTGCCTAAGGGATCACTACTTCCACATCCAGATTTTCCATCCAAGTCACTTTAAAGGAAACATCTTGACTGTATTTGCACTCTCTTATGCGAAAATTGTTGATCAGAATTTTAACAATATTTGTGGTAGACGTCATGAGTTTGGTTTCTAGCATATACGTCAAGAAAGAAGCTTGTCCAGAAGCTTATCAGCTTGCTCTAGTTATTTCTTCCTATTCACAACCTCCTACCCCCACTCCTTTAACAGAATCATTTCAATCAGATGTCATTACCCCTGACCGATGAGCTCCAGATCATCCCAGATGAGCAGTTTGCCTACTGAACCGAACATTCCACCGAGCTCCTAGTACTTCGTCTAACGGAGTACATCACGGAGGGTTTCAACCACCGCCAAGTCACAGGAGCGGTCTTCTTAGACGTAGCCAAGGCCTTCGACAGAATTTGGCATGAAGGTCTTCTGGCGAAGATGTTGTGGATGGGTTACCCTGTCGGTATCGTCAAGCTTGTGAGATCCTACCTTCACCGGAGGCAACTCTGTGTGAAAATTGCCGACAATATATCGAACTACAGGCCCATGGAAGCAGATGTACTGCAGGGATCAGTACTCCCTCCCCACCTGTTCACCATCTACACCTCCGACATGCCAATAAGAACCGCAAGGACCTCTACGCATACGACACAACCATAATCGCAAGATCATGGAGTGCAAAACTTGCCACCCACAACCTCCAGGGGATTCCTTCTGGAAGAGTGGTGCAACAACTGGAAAGTCAAAGTCAAAGTCATATTGGCACGCCAGCTTCCTTCATCTGCCAGATGTTATCAACCCAACTAATAATAGAGTGGGGATAGTGGGGGGTGGAAAATATTATAAAAAATCTGATAAAATAAAACTGATATTCACTTCGAAGTTAGTACACGTATGTACTGTAATGACATCTGATTGGGATTAAAATTCTGTGACCAATAATTTCCACATACTAGAGTGCAAATATAGTCAAAATGTTTCCTTTACAGTGACTTGGATAGAAAATCTGGATGTAGTGATTCCTTAGGCAGCGGTTTTTTCATTATTATACAGTTTTTTATTTACCTTAAAAATTTTAAGTATATTTGTTAATTCCTTCGTACTTTTTTTTAGACCCATTTATAGAAGCTCATAAGAGACCATGTTAAATCCACTATTCATTTTCTCAATTTTTACAGAAATAAAGTGGCAAAAAATTTTGAAAAATTCAGATAATCTTATTTTGACTTAAATAACGTTGTCTCAAAATTTAATTACATTCTCTCACATTTTAAATCTCAAGTGTACATCCTTAAGTACATTCTGTATGCTGGCCTGGACCACTGGCCTCTGGGCAAGCCTTCGTCAAAAGGCGAACTACTAGAAATAATGGCCAGAGCTAAGAGAAACACGGCCTCGGGAATATATAAAATAAATTACGAACCGGACGGCATAAAGCAGCTAATCCTAGAAATCATCACCAACGCATGAACGGAAACCACACCCCTGCCTGAGGAGTGGAACACAACCATACAGATACCGATCCCTAAATTCAAATCACCACAAAACGTGGACAATTACAGAAGAATAGCACTTTCCAGTGTAGGGTACAAATACTACACACAATTCCTCCTCAGAGAAATGGAAAAATACATCGGTGAACTACCAGATTATCAAACGGCATTTATCAAGGGTAGATCAACACACGACCATATGTACACCACCAGACGGATCCTGGAAGAAAAGTGGAAAGAAGGAACAAAAATGTATATAGTCTCAATTGACCTCCAAAAGGCATTTGATACCATAAGGCATGAGGCTATAATCAACACTTTGCTCAACAGGGGAGTACCGCACTACTTAATAAACAGAATAATAAAAGCAGGTCTGCACGAAAACACTGCAATGCAATGGTTTGGGCAGACGACGGAATAAAAAATCAAGAATATATGAGTCAAACCAGGATGTCCCCTATCCCCCCGACTATTCACCACAGTCTTGGACCAAGTGATAGAAAGCACAATAAAGAAGAATCAGAAATTCAATGGAAATGATGGAACGATAAAGCCCCCCCATCGCACTTGCATACGCCGACGATATACTCATCATCACCGAGGAAGAACAAGACATCGTTAAATTTCTAAGAAACATGACACCACATCTGGATTCCTATGGAATGAAAATAAACTTCAAGAAGAGCCTAATAATGGTCCGAGACCCATTGACAAAAACAAGTCCAACAAGTGGGGAAGATTACAAAATAGGAGACTACACCCTGAGAACCACGAATAGAATGAAATACCTAAGAACATACCTAACGAATCAACTAAAAAGGAGGGAAACAGTAAGGGAAAGAATCAAAACAGCCTACAGAGTCACAAGAGCTCTACTACCCTTCATTGAGGACAATAAACCACCATGGTGGCTAACCAAAAAGATATACACGACCATCATAATGCCTTCGATGATATATGGAGTCAAAAACGCAACAACGACAAAGGTCTACAGAAGAAGCCTGAGAAGAGCTGAAAGGGACATTATCCAACTGCTAGCAAAAACAGGAAAACCACAAAAACGACAGAAAACGTCAACATTACTAGAGGGGAGAACAATAATTAAAAGAATAGAATCATACCAAATGAAATACTGGGGACACGTCCAAAGACGAGTCACGACACAAATACTAAAGAAAGCGTTGCGACTGAACAGCAACAAACTGAAAATAGGGAGGCCATGCTGCACATGGATAACAACAATCGAGAGGGTTATGACTAAGCTAGGAAAGGATTATACACACTGGGAAAAATCGGCACAACAAAAAACGGAATACAATAAAGAAATATCAAGGATATACACACTGCCAGACTCAGAAACAGAAGAAACAGAAAACTCAGAAGCAGAATAGGAGAGAAGATGATCACAGACAGAAACTAAGAAGAAGCATATCACAAAAACCTGAAAGTAAAAAGAAACACGAAAACCTAAAATAAGCATCTCACAAACGCCTACACTTTCCATCCGATGAAGACAGAAGGAAAACAAGAAGAAACATCTCACAAACACCTACACGCTACATCCTATACTCCTACCCCATGCGTCATGCGGCTCTCGCTGCTGACTACAAGCATGTCCAATGTCCAATCCAGCGTATGCCGCCGGTCCGGCGGTATATAAAAGCACCGGGGGTTTGTTCCGGCACACGGTGAGATGATCCGATCAGCTGGAGCCGCATGAATATGTAATAGACGACTGAGCGACTACAAATGGACGTTCGATGGGCGATCGAGCTGCGTGGCGGAACAAATCTCCATGCACTGGAATTGGCAGCAATGACCACCTTACGCTGGCAAATCAATCGATCAATCAATCAATAACGTTGTCTCAAAATTTAATTGAATTCTCTCACATTTTAAATCTCAAGTGTACATCCTTATATACATTCTGTATGCTCGGTACTGGAGCATAATATTGGTAGGTACAATAAGTAGTATCTACTACTTCCACTGACTGTGTAAAAATGTCATCAGTTGCAATTTCAATGTCCATCCCATTAATCACGATGTACCAGTTATTTTAATGAGCAGTGCTGCACAAAATATAAATGATATTTTAATAATCGCACAACAAAAAAGACAAACCAATCCCTAAAACTTTTTATAGTTATATAATTAATATTGTATGCCTTCTCATTTTTCGTACAATATTCCGAAAAAAATTAATTCTGAATTCAAGATGCGTATTTCTGTTGTATATTTAATTGTATAATTCTCTTCATTATAATGACAACTTCAGCCAGCATAAAAAGTTGCTGAATCGCAAGCAGATAAGTCGTGGAATCATTGAACTTATTTTCATAAATATTTAACATTATTGTTCGTAATAATGCTAATTTTGTATGTTTATAAAGCGATATATACGTTATACTTTTCATATTTTTATTAAAATCGTTATAAATATTTATATTCTGTTGATTTTATAAGTCTCCGTATTTCAATTAAAATTTATTATAATCGATCAAGATACAAGATTGGTCTTAGTAAATGTCATTAACTTGTCGTTTATTGAAAATATGTCTTGAACCTAACAAATTCCAAATTTGACGAGGTAAAAGTACTGCGTGAAACTTCTTATAGAAACAACCACAGAACACAGTTAAGCGCTTTTTGTAGTATTACAAAAGACTACATTTATTAATATTTGTATTATTTACTTGAAAATAACAGCATATAAATAGTTTTCTGCGTGAAATTACATAACAGTGACAGTTGCTTTATTAATTATTATCCACTGTCCATAAAGCATGCTGGTATCTTTTACTATTATTGAAAAATAATAATGTGCTTATTATTGATTAAGTTCCCGTTTCTTGGGGGTTTTAGATTTCTATTGTAATGCTATTTATATTACGGGTGCTCCAATGCAATACATTAAAATGGCTAACGTTTTAATAATTTTCATAGAATTTTTTTAACAGATACTTATGCGTTTTGTATTTTCTGTTAGACTTATATATCAAATTTAGAATATATGTAAATTACCATGGTACAATACTCCCAACCGAGACCGGGCCATATTAGTCATATCGGGTAATGTTCAATGGCTTGGAAACTGTTTTATATACAGGGTGTTTCATGTATGCGGTCATTAATTTCTAGGGGTGACTCTACATAAAAATATGAATATGATAAAACTTCATATGAAAGAAACTGTATTAATTTTTCTCTTGTATGAACTAAGGAATAATAACAAATTAAATGATTCAGTAGGTTTTAAAGATTATCAAATAAAATGAAATGTTCAAAATTCATTGAAAAAATTCTGTTTAAGCAAGAAGACTGGAAAAATTCTTTTAGGTTGAAAGAACCCGCACAAATTTTATGGGAATTGGTTCCCGGTCAAATTGACTGAAAATTCAATATGATTCACTTCAAGTGATTCTGATCAAAAGTATCCATGCTCAGAAATTAATAGGCTAGAAATTATCGAGCCTATAATAAATAGAAACCCTGCTAAAAAAATGTTATTTTTCCCTTTTATTATAGAACTTAATTCGGCTAGAACATAGTTTTATGAATAATTCCAACAGGATTTTATATATTTTGGCTTAGTAATAATGAATATAATAATTCATTAGGATAAATTGTATGTAACTTTCGAAATGAGACTGATTTTGGCAGACAAAGCCCAGCAGGCAAACTGCTTAAGACGGAAAAATTGATTTGCTCGGTTTGTACATCATTTAAGGACGTGAAAACGGGTACTAAGGGGTTTACCAGGTAGCTAAATTCAAGTACGAGGTCAGCAAAATGAAAATCCAAGATGGCGACCACCGAAAAATTTCGTTACCTTGGAATAGGAAAATTGAAAATAGTAAATTATCATAAATCTGATTTGAGAACCGTTATTTGAGGTCGCTTAATACAGAATACAGAAAAGTGAAACTTCAATATAACGACCAGAAAATCACGATATCTTGGGGTAGGAAATCGAAACTTAAAAATTATCATAAATCTGAATTAAAAGTGGCAACTTGGGGGTTTTTGAGGTCGCCGAGTTCAAATCTTAGGTAAAAAAAATGAAAATTCAAGATGGTGACCAGAAAATCACAGGGTCACTATGTGCATATCTAATATCAAATAATTTGCGTGTGTACGTATGTGTGTGTATATGTATGTGTATCAACAAAAGGTAGTGTTAAATAAAATGCGGGATATCACAAAATATATGTTATTCAATGTACAACTCGTGGAGATCCTAATTAATTATTATATTAATTATTAAGAAACCAAAATAAGTAAAATTCTGTTGGAATTATTCATAAAACCTTGTTCTAGGCGAATTAATTCGTATAATAAAAGGAAAAAAAATAGCATTTTTTTAACACGGTTCCTATTTATTATAGGCTCGATATCTTCTAGCCTATCCATTTCTGGGCATTGTGACCTCGGAAACTTTCGATCAAAATGACCTAAAGTATACCATACTGAATTATCAGCCAATTTGCATAAGATTTCTGCGGGTTTTTTTCTCGAAACCTGTTGCTCCTGCGGCATTACATACTATTTTGTGCACTTATAGCCAAGGAATCATATCCCGATGAGATAATCACAAAAAATTCACATTAAAAAATTTGGGGAAAAATAAGTCCCCTCTTTCCAATTTTGTTCACCCCTGATTGAATATACCCTTAGTGAATAACATCAGATAATGACATTTATTGTTATCGAATCACTTGCAAGAACTAGTGACTGTAGCTCAAAGGGTTCTGGAGATACTAAGTAGAATGTCAATTTTGAGTACTCCCTTGAGAGGCCCATAGTAGGAATATCCGGGTCCATGTTTATATGAACATTTCTTCATATTTTTTTATGTAGAATCGCCGCTGGAAATTAATGACCGCATACCTGAAACACCCTGTATACTATCTACTACCACTACTACTATACTATACTTTCTTTAACGTACATCGTGTCTCACTGGATGCCGCTGATAATTAATATTATATGATTTGTTGGTAAATTTAAATACTTTTATGCATGATTTTTCATTCTGTTATCATATTTTTAAAGCAAAATGTTACAAAGATTTTGTTGAAACACACAAACAAGGAGACGTACACGACATCGATACTGCAATATACTGTGTGTCTTAGAAGTTAAAATGAAATTTACGTAAATTATACGAAGAAACATAAAAATCACTTTCATTATTCGTCAATACCTGACGACTCTGATTACAAATCAGTAAAATGTTTAATGCATACTTCTCAAAATTTCATTATTGCCGTCTTATGAAATCGTGATGTATGAATCTTTCTTAAATTGAAGAAATGTAATTAATCGCATCATTTTAGCATGAAAAATTTGATAAGCTTTAAAATTGAAGGTACAGGGTCAGTTGACTTCATTTTTATTGCAAAGTATTCAGAAAGGCCTTTAGAAAAAATGGTACCTTTTATTATTTTGCGGAAACGTTGGGTTTCATTTTGTGTCCAAAAATTGGCCAATATTAATGGCCAATTTAATTAAATTAATTGAAAAATTTGTTATACACAATATGCCATAGAATTAGACGAAAATGGTTACTCGGGGGTTCTTGGGGTATCACGAATCTGAAGTCCATTTAGGGAGATTCAAAATGGCAGACCGGAAATCGGGCCATTTTCTAGAAGAAATGAGAATGGATATCTTGGCCTTGAAAATCTGTACTCGGTTTTTGAAGTCGCTGATTACGAATCCGAGGTCTAATTTGGTAAATTCAAAATGGCGGACCGGAGATAGAGTCAATTTCTCAGGAAGAACTCGTATTTTTTCGTTTTTGGTCTGAAAATGAGTACTCGGGGGTTTTTGCGGTTACTGATCACGAATAAAACGTCCAATTTACGAAATTCAAAATGGCGGGCAGGAGGAACAGTCAATACTTCGGAACACCTTGTATTTTTTACTTTTTTGGGCTGAAAGTATGAAAAATACGAGTACTTCCTGAAAAATATACTACTATCGGTCCGCCATTTTGAATTCTCCCTAATTGGATATCAGATTGTTATCAGCAATAAGGAAAATCTCTAAGTTCTCACTTTCAGTCTAAAAAAGAAAACAATACGAGTTTTCGGGAGAAATTGACTGTTATTCCGGTCCGCCATTTTCATCTGGTAAATTGAACTTCTGATTTGTGATCAGCGACCTCAAAAACCGCCGAGTACTCATGTTCAGCCCAAAAACAAAAAGAATTTCCTGAGAAATTGACTTTATTTCCGGTCCGCCATTTTGAATTTATCAAATTAGACCTCGGATTCGTAATCATCGACTAAAAAAACCCCGAGTACAGATTTTCGGTCCGCCATTTTGAATTCCCCAAATCGGACTTCAGATTTGTGATCAGCGTCCCCAAAAACCTCCTAGTAACCATTTTCGTCTAATTCTATGGCATATTGTGTATGATAACAAATTTCTCAATTAATTTAACTAAATTGGCCATTAACATTGGCCAATTATATTGGATCAAAAATGAAACCAAACATTTCCGCCAAAAAATAAAAGGTACTGTTTTTTCTAAATGCCTTTCTGAACACTTTGCAACACGTTGCAACAATTGACCCTGTACCTTCCATTTTACAATTGGCCAGAATTAAGTAAAATAGAATAGGATAGAATGAAGTAGAATAGAATGGTACATATTGGAGTAGAACAGAATAAACTACTCTATTGTCTTACAAAAGACATTAGCATTGTCAGAGTAAGCTAGCATTGAAGAGGTATTATAATAAATTATTAGGTAGATCAGAAACACTAAAATATGTAAAATATATGAAAGGAGGGCAGCAGGAGGAGAATTATATTATATACAGAATAACCAATTTAGCTTTATCAAAAATACAAGAAAGCAGTAATTATACCTTACTATCGTAAATTCAACTTTTTTGTATATGTATATTTTTCAAATCGAAACTACGCCTTCAAATTAATAGAGCTTCTCGATTTAAATAATGTTATGATACGATTACCCTAAAAAATGCGGAAGACAAATAAGCCTAGGGACTAAGGCCCCATAAAATTTTATGAATGAATATGCTTTGATTCATGTGTAGATACGCCACACAGAACGTGGGAACATCTGATAAAATGTGGCAAGGTAATCGTGATCCGTTTTAAGCATTGTGAATTAAAGAACGTTTATTTTTTAGCGGTGTAGTAGCAATTAGAGACGAACGTTAGCTTTTCCAGGTTTTTCAGAAATCTCACTGGTTGTCTTTATGTAATGTTTTATTCTTTCACGTAGAAGGAAATGTAATGAGTGGGATTAAGTGGACGTGCAATCAATGTTATTTATTTTATATTTATTCGTAGTGAAATTGTCGTCAATGTTAATTGCTGATAATAGCTGTCTCAATGATTCTTTATAGTTATACCCGATGCATTACTGCTGCTTCTTGTATGCTGCATTCAAAGCGACATTTCTATTTTATGCCCGTTTGCATTCTCTCCATATTTTTATGTGCATATTTTTAAATTTTATTTACATTTCTACTTCGCAGCATCTAAGAAACAGTCTTAATGAGCGAGATAGTCGTTAAGCACGGAATCGATATTGTGAGGGTAAAGAAACGTTTGTCACACACGTTGGTGTGAAAATGCGACAGCTGAATAATTTTAGGATTCCACCTTGACAACGGTGAAATTTTATTTCACACACTGACCGTTTCTGAAATGGCTACTCATTAAAAAATTAACCCTTTTTTAGTAGTTTCATTTCATGTATATGTGCGAAAGTTATATTATTTTTTTTATTCGCCATATTAAATCTTTAAGTTTTTACATCAGATTCAGTATCAGCTCCTCTGAAAATACATAATTAGTAATTATTGTTAGACATTTGTTCCCTGGCGCCTCCGCCAGAACTTCAAATTCAAAAATTTATTTTAAGCATTTTGCACACCTTTTACTAGATATAGCTTGATGAAAGTTAGGATGGGAGTCAGTTAAAAATACCCTATCACATCTCTTATCGGCTAAAATATTGCAATAGGCCGAATTCTATTTCATTATTTTGTTTCAAATATTAGCTTGAAACACACAAAATCCAGAAAGTGAAATTTTAGGTATGTTATTAATGTAGATCTCAGATTAGAATGCAGTGCTTGTAAAGATAGGCAACGTGTGTTCTTGTCTCTGATTGGTATATTTGCAAGCCAAGTTTATGCAGGGGAAATTAGGAAATCAGAACAGATTTCTGATTTCATCCTTACTGCAATACAATAAGAACATTTATGCTGTAATTTAAATTAAATAAATTCGATATCTTTATAAGATAGCCAAAGTCAAATGAAAGTGAATTTAAATTGTAATTTTTTTTTGTGTACCAATGGCCTTGAGACGGCCTCGATGAGGATTCCACTTACTTGGGAATTCTCATGTGCCTGTGTAAACTGTTCTCTGCTCATAATGTAAATAACTACATTCTAATCTGGGATCTGCTAAAATATTTAACATCACTGGAAAAGTTCCATAATTTTCCATGCGACGTCATATTTTTGGTATATGGAACAATAACTGTTTTGCACGAATTGACAGTAGGCTCCTCCGACAAGCACCATTGGAAATTATGTTTAAGGTAATTTGTACGACATTCGATACCATAATTTCATGTTTATCTCCTGTAGAAGAAGGCCGATATATTTAAAAAACTAAACTTAAGTACAAAACAATCGGAATTTTTCGAGAAAATCGACATAAACAAAGCAACAAAAATATTTTAGCTACACTTAGACTTTCTCGGATGGCAAAAATATATTTAAAAAATTAACCTATTGGCACAGCGTTTGACGGTTTTTCACTCAGAATTCTTTCGGGAAAAACCCACTTACGCGAAACTCGGACAGTACGTAGGGAATGCCTCAAGGGACAAAGTCTATATAGTGCCGATGTGTGCTTTTACCCTAGGGATGGATGCCACCCCTTTTCGGGGATGGAAATTAGTAAACTCCAAGTAATCACAGAAATCGATAGGGGAATGAATTCTAAGCAAAAAATGTTCTATGAAGTTTTTCCGATAAATCAATATTGCTCGAGTTATTTGCGACTATAAATGTTGATTATTCATCTAAAAAATGCATGTTAGGGCGATTCTTCACAAATAACTCGAAAACTTTACGATTTTTCAAAAAAATCATCAGGAGCATAACTGAAGCTTCTAAAATGATAAACCAAGTTATGACTCGTCAAAAGTGACTGTTTGTTCGCCGAAAACTGAATTCGAACCTTTCAATGTTAAATAACGGAAAAACGACGAATTTTGGAGGAAGACTTGTCAGATATTTTTTAAAGTATTGAAAAGACCTTCAAAATGAGTTTTACCATACAGACTTACGGAGTTATGATGAAAATAAAATGGTTGCCTCGTTTTTTCGGAGAAAAAAATTCAGCAATGAAACTAATGGATTAACCGCAAGAATTGAAATTAAAAGTAATCCATTTACAGTTTATTTTATTTAGGTACTAATAATATACTCTAGAAGTTCGAATGGTTTATAATGCGTAGAATTGGAAAACGGTTTGATTCAATTTTGAAATGATTTTTGAAATTTTTGAAAAATATTTTTTCACAATAACTAAAAAGTCGGTAAAGATATTTACACAGAACTTCCCTCTTTATTTATACAGGGCGGTCACTCTAAAAAAGTATTAATTGCGAAACCACATATGAGAATAATAATCGAATTATTACAAAGAAAATCTATTAATTTTTGGTCAAAAAAATATATAGGTGCCAAATATGGAAGGATTATTTACCTTTACAAATTTCCAACATGGTTGAATTATTTTTTAGGATGACCACCGTATATTTTTAAATAAAACTGTAATAGGTGTCTTCCTTGCAAACTGCGTTAAATATATGTCAAATATTATTGTCATCTGTCAGATTTTCGGTTCGACATCCAGTGAAGTGGAAGTATAGTGGTTAAGAAAAAATAGGCTTAGAATGTCATAAAACGTGGAAATTTGAAATTAGAGCAAAACAAATGTTTTCCACCATCTATTCTAGGTATACCTAGTTGTAAAAAAAAAATCAAAAAAATGTTTCTTTTCTTTTTCTGAAATAAGTTTAGAATGTCATGAAACGTGAAAATTTTAGATTTGAGCAAAAAAAAAATTTCCAGTATCTATTCTATAAGTAGTAAAAAAAATATCAAAATATTTTTCTTTGACAAAATTTAAAAAATTTTCAAAAGCATTTTTTTCCGAAATAGGTTTAGAAATGTGGAAACTTTAAATTTGGCAAAAATAATTTTTACTTCTATCTATAGTAGTCAAAAAATTTTCAAAAGATGTTTCTTTGACAACATTTTAAAAAAATTCGTTTTGAAAAATTTTTTTTGAAATAGATTTGGAATGTCATGAAACGTGGAAGTTTTAAATTTGAGCAAAAAATATCCCTTCTTTCTACCGGTACAAACATTTTCAAAAAGTCATGAAATTTTTTTTTCTGAAATAGGTTTAGAATGGCATGAAACATAGAAATGTCATATTCGAGCGAAACATTTTTTTTTCCATTATTTATTCGCTTTAGACGGTCCACCCTGTATATTTTCCAGTGAAAATCTAACCATTTTTCTCTGGCAGTAGTGTCAGATATCTACCAAATTTGACTATTATCCGTCAAGTAGTTTTTTTAGAGAATGCACCAACAGACAGACAGACAGATAGACAGACAGACAAACTGACGGAATTGAAAAACCTAATTTTTATAATCTACATGATCTGAAACGTGAAAATCCGAAAGAAATCTCGGAGGGTGATTTTCTTCTCGAATACAATACTTTCCTTCGGTATGCGAGGGAAGTAAAAATGTAAGAGTACAAAAATGTTTTTTTCTTGCAGAAAATGTCTTTTTATTCATTTCTCCAGGATGAAGATTAATTGAGATATCACCGTACCATTTTAAGTTTGCATTTGAGTGAGAGGACCACCTTCCCCGAGCCCTTTGAACTCAAAATTCTCAAAAACGAAGGATTCAAGGAACCCCTTCAACTTAACAGGTCTTGTAGCCCTTGAAATTGCCTGCAAAATGGTTTTTGGAGCGATTAGATATCTTAAGAATTAATTAAGTTATCGTTAAATAACCAATACGAATGTTTTGTCAAAGCTACTTCAAAGAGCAAGAACGCGGTCCAACTAAGTGCATTGCCTCCCACAGAAAACGCAGTAGCCGAACATTTGAAGAGGGTCTATTTACAAGTTCAGTTGTGGCTGGGAAATTACGTAACGCATGAAAAATGTGGTTGAAAATATAATCAAACTATTCTAACGCCGTCGCCGATGAAAATGACTCGGCCTCCAGCTCCACAAAATATTCTGAAATCACTTTCTTGTAATTGCCAGAATGAATGTTCAGCGGCATTAGCCTGTAGTTGTCGAAAGAGTGGACTGTGTTGCACACAAGTATGTACTACCATAGCGGCAGCTGTCTCCATGCTCCACCAAGTATCGAAAATTTTGTGGATGGTGAAGAAGATGAAATAGAAACAAATCAATGAACACATATTCAAAATTAAAATACAAATATTACTTATTTATTTTTGTTGCTCATTTGTTGATAAACTTTTTTCTTTTCCAAGTAAAAATTTGCCCATTTTTGTTGCCAATTTGTAGTTAAATTGTTGCTAAATTGCTTATAACAATTTCTTGTAAATTTTCAATTTCACCTATGAAATCTGACTTCTAAAACCACCTCAGAGCCATTTCTAAAATTCAAAATTTCATCTCATTTACTCATTTCTGTTGTTGATTCGTTGCCTAAAATCAAAAGCACACTTCGTACCATGAAGACTTTGCAATAATATCAATTATAAACCGAATGCCGTTTATTTCATGAAAATCGATCCTTCCTAATCGGAGTGCAAGGTTTTGCACTTTTTTGTCTTTACTAACTGGACTATATTCTCAGATTTCTTCAGTCATGGAAAGTTTCCAGTATATGATTCCACTATAGACAATTTTCCACTACGGCTCCAAAATCAATTTCCATAATATAAAATCGCTAACGGTATTCACACCCTATTTATACAGGGCGGTCACTCTAAACAATCATTAATTAAGAAACGATATATGAGAATAATAATCGGAATGTAGTTATTACTATTATTACAAAGAAAACCTGATAACTTTTGGTAAAAAAATGTACATACAGAGTGATCATCCGACAGCAAAAAGTAAATATTGAATAAGGTGCCAAATATGGAAGGCTTGCGTAAATACCTTTACAAATTTCCACTATAGTTGAATTATTTCTTAAGATGATCACCCTGTATATATTTAAATAAAATTATGCCAATTGTGTTAACTATATGTCAAATATTATTGCCATCTGTTATATCTTTACGTCCACATCCAGGTAGTGGAGTGGAAGTATACAGGGTGTCCCAATAAAAACTCCCAGGCCGGATAGAGATATTTTAATTCTGTAAAAGCCAATTTGTAGAGCATAAAGAGAGCTTAATTTTTGAATATAATTGTTTTTTTTAATATATCAGCAGATGGCGCTGTGCTCTACAGAAACATTTCGATGGGAGAAACTTTGAAATTGGGTTTATGTGAAAGAGAATGCAATTCTAAGCAGAATAAGTTCTAAAAAAAATACCATAAAACTAACCGTTTTCGAGATATTTGAGTCCAAATGTTGGCATTTGCCAATATTGAATAATTGTAATCTCTTCAACATTTCAGTCCTTTAAGTGGAACAATCTGTAGTTAATTTACAAATTTTAGAAGAAAATATTTACAGAATTTTTCATATTTTATGAATTTATTTAAAGTAACCCTTGGAAAAGAAAACGAAAAATTATTATTTATCATATACTTAATTCAAACATTTAAGCAATAAAAAAACAATTACGAACATAAAACAATTTTTACGAACTAATGAAATTAAAATAACTATTTTAATAGGTGTTCAAAATTATTGCAATTTTCACATCGTAAACCTATTAATTAGTTCAGATCTACAAACTTTTAATAATGTATGCCGATTAATGGCGGCAACACTAGCATAAATTTTATTATAAAGATCTGCCATGTCTTCTATTGGTTCTTTGCATTTTTCACTTTTTAAAAATTCCCATAAATAAAAGGCTAATGGAGTAATGTCAGGAGATCGAGCGGGCCATCTTCCATCTTCCATCTTCCTGGGTATGTTTGATTTAAATAATTAACAACTTTGTGATGATTATGTGGGCCTGCTCCATCTTGATGAAACCACATATTATCCGACTGAGCGGGCAAATTCCTTAATAGTACTTGTAAATCGTTTTGCAAAAATTGTAAATATCTTTCACCTGTTAAATTCTCATGATAGAGGTACGGGCAAACAATGTAACCATTAACGATACCACACCAAACATTGACTCCATAACGATTCTGGAATCTGGTATGTCTCATCCACCTAGGATTCTCTTGAGACCAGTAACGACAATAGAGCAGTAGCAGTGACGTCACAGTATTGCCAACTGTCAGTTGCCTGGGTGGTAAATTCAGAAATTTGACATTTGAGTTGGGGTCAATTTTTGTTCAATATAAATTAAAGTGGAGGATTTCTTAACATCAGATAGATGTAGTGATGTTTATAAATATATATTTTTTAAATCTACTGTGAGAGAAAATTTTATATATTGACATGATATTTGCCACACGAACAGACAGACACTGTATAAATAATATCAACAAAAAAATAAATTAAAATTCAAAAATTTAAACATAATGCTATAAGCGAATCAATTTATTATACTAGAAACGAGCACTCGAGGCATGATGTATCGAGCAGACTCCAGAATGTAATTACAACTAAGCCTGAACTGTAAATGAGAACAGAGTAACAGGATTCAAGTATTTAGAATTACATGTGTATAATTGTAAGTTGTGAAAACATGATTTTAAACATTAATTGTATTTTACCTTATCATAATGGACTTTTAAATAAAGAAACGTGATTGTAAAAACGCCCATATACAGCCAGAACAGTACTGAAGCATCCATGGTGTCCAAAAACATGTTCTAGTTTCATCTTCTTGAAGACCCATGCAAAAGCTCAGCGACTGGGCTATAATAAAAATAAATTTTGTTAAAATATTTTAAATTAAGAACTTAAAAGCTACCTAGCTAGTGTAAACATGAACTTTTAATCATTTAAAAGGTAATTATATAATTAGAATACAAACACAATAGGTGTAATCCACTTTAAAAACAGTATTACCCAAATGTCAAAATAGAGACTCGTCTATTGAAAATATTACTACTAAAGCACATCGTAATAGCTCCAAATGGTATAAAATATGTAAAGACTCATGTAAACTATACTTACTTTGTGTGTGCCCATAATTTAAAGGACTATTGTAAGGCCCACAATGTTATTTGAGAATGACCATAGCGTAGCTCAACGATTATTATGAAAACCATTATATAAATGAACTTTACCAATGAAATATATGGTTGCAGTGAAACAGGACTCACTATACTTCATTTACATTGCATTATGTTCCATTAATTTGTTCATCTAGGAGGTATGAGATGGTGTTGAAAAGTACCCGCTACCCCTAGAACACAAAATGTTATCTATATGAATTTAAAATGTTTGTAACAATGTTTATTGTGTGTATAATTAGTAATACAAAGCTCGTTTACAACCTGGAAACCAAACTTTGTATGTAAAATAGAATTTAAGAAAAATATTGTATAAATTTCAGCAATTTTGAAAATTTCATTGATACTAAATAAAATATAGAGTGTGGCATATGGAAATGTTCAGAATTTAATGCAGATTAATAATTTAATAGTAAAATCCAGCTTTAGAACTCATACACAAAAATATGTGTAAATACAGAATTCAATAAAATAATTTTAATAATCAAGCAATCCAATCATGTCAAAAACGTCAAATTAGGCCAATTAAAAAGCTTGAATTTTTAAAACAGTCACCCATTAGAGTTCGTAGAGACAACATCTAGAATTGTTGATCCAGAAAATTATAACCTTAAAAAAATTTAAATAAACAAATAATAACCAAAAGTGCCAAGAAATTTAAAGTAGAGCCGTTTGTACTCAAGGTTAAGAGTAGACAAATAATTTAAATGCATATCTAGCAAGAAGTGATAATTAATAATATACAATTTACAAAGTTCCTGAAATTTAAATTTTTAAATGTTTCGAGAAGGTAAACAAAATTATAATTAAAAGTATTTCATATGTTGTAAACATCCTAAGAGAAAAATTAAGTGCTACGAAAGGTAACAGTACCTACCTTTTAAAATAAAGTGTTTTCGGTATTAAAAATAAGTGTTTCGTCCAGTAAATTAATGAAGAAAGCAGAATTCATATCACAGGCCACTAAGGTGAAGTTCCAAACGTCAACGATTCGCCAGGGATCGCAGATAAGAAGTAAGACTGCCGGCAGCGCCACAAGCGCGAGTGAAATGTCGAACTAATCGAGCAGCGACAATAAATCCATGGTAAATATTTCTTAAAAATTGCAATTTTCATAAATAAAAGGCCAAATAAATTTTATTTTAGTATTTAAGTCAGACAACGTATGTATTTGTGTATTTTTTCCAGTATAGGTTTCCAGGAAGGAGTTTTATAAATAAATATTTGTTTCTTGTTGTTTTGAACTCTGGCTTTCATTTACCTTTTCAGACTGTGTGCACCAATGCTAACTTGAGCAAATTTGAACCGACTTGAGCCCTGGAGAGTCTGTCTGTCCAAATTAAGGGACTAGACATCATGCTACAAAGTTACTGTTTTGTGTAGTATAATAAATTTGACATATTGCTGTGCAAGCGATTTGTCTGGCGCCCAATAATATAATTATTTTCAAAACATTCACATTTATAACAAACACAAAATATCGTAACAAATGGCGCCCAACGCGGTGCCAGTTTTGTAATCTAGCATTATCATAATCACAAATAAACAATTTGTCAGAATTATAAAATTTATATTTCAGGAAACTGAAAAGCCAGAGTTTGTGTTGATATAAGGTATACAGTGTATCAAAGAATAAGGGTATATTTATTTCTTTTTGGTATAAAATTTTTTATTAGTACCACAACTGGTAATTGTCTACTGCAATATATGAAACTTAGGAAAGGTAAAGAAATAAGCATGGACCAAGAACAAGCATCGGCTGGTACATCAAACACACAATCAGAGGGGGATGTAAATACACAACCTGACTTGTTCCGAAAACTAATGGACATGATGGCAGGCATGAATAAAACATTGGAAAATAACAGCCAGAAATTGGAAGAGAAACTAGAAGAAAACAACAAAAATTTAGAAGAAAATTTAAATAGAAGAGCAGAAGAAAACATACAAAGAATAGAAGAAAACAATCAGAAACTAGAAGAAAATTTAAATAGAAGAATAGAAGAAAACAACAGAAATTTGGAAGAAAATCTAGATAAAAAGGCAGAAGAAAACATACAAAGAATCGAAGAAATAAAACAAGGTATAGAAGAGACTAACAGAAATATGGAAGAAAATATTAGCAGGAAAATAGAAGAGAAAATGCGAAGAATGGAAGAAAGTCAAACTGAACTGCGAGATAAGATTGAAAGTCTTGAGAACAAATGGGAAAGAATTGGAGAAGTGATGAGTGAAGAAATAAGAACAAAAACGAATGAAATTACCCAGGAAATTAGACAAGAAGTCAGGATAGAGGTAGAAAGTTTGATAGATGATGGTATAACAGAGATGGATAAGAGGATTAAGAAACATGGAGAGGAATATAATTCCAAATTAAAAGAACAGGAAAGTAAGATTGAAAAGAATACGCGGCTATTACAAGAAAGGAATCAAGGTCAAACATCCACACATATATACACATGCTCGAAAACACCTTTCTATTTCTTTGGGGACAATAGAACACATCCCAAAATATTCATCACACGCTTACGACAACACATGGACACACTACCCAGCCATGTGAGTTTAAAGTCAAATATCCAAAACATGCTTAAGGGGGAAGCAGAATTGTGGTACCAGACGGTCGAGGACAAATTTTCGAATATTGACGAATTTGAAACCTTGGTACTCAAACAATATTGGAGCCAGTACACACAACAAAAAATAAGACAAAACCTTTTCAATGGTAAATTCAATGAAAAATTAGGAATAACTAGGGAGACTTACGTGTTGAGAAAAGTCTATAACATAAAGCACTTAGAACCTAAATTCACAGAGGGGGAAATAGTTAAATATCTTGCAAGACATTTCTCCAACGATATACAGAATGTTATAATCACCCAAAGGATTGTATTGTTGGATGATCTCATTGAATATTTGAGGGAGATCGATGATTATCGACAAAATACTTATAATTATGATCAATCAAATCGCGACCAATTTAATCAGAATTTTAGATATAGGGGGAATAGTTCTAACTACTTTGATAAGAGAAACAATAATTATGAAACGAACAAAAATGTGAGAAATAATGACAAAGGTACAGATGGGGCAAACGACAGGTTTAACAATTATTCTAATAATAATAATCGTAGGGAACAAAGGTCTCCAAATGCGACAAATTTCAACAGATATCGGGAGTATGATAATTGCAGGGAAAATATAAACAATCAGGGGATAGATCGTAAACATGTAAGATGGGAAGGTGATAAACGAGATACGAGATCGTATGCTCAAGTGACAAATACAAATATTAATAGGAATACGAGGGAAAAACAAAACTCTCAATCCGATTTTGATAAAATAGAAACGACTGCGCAAGTCAATGCTAGGGATAGACAGGATTTTTGAATAAGGAAATTTTAAACGTAGCTCATAAGTATATGCATATAAAAGAGTTCATCGGACACGAAAATGGTAACGAAATACAAAACGCAAAGATAAGCCAACTGCCAATAGTTCAAATTAAAATAAACAATCATGTTTTGCATGCTTTAGTCGATACAGGATCGCAAATTAGTCTGCTTGATAAGGATATTTATGACAAATACTTAAATCAAATTAAATGCATAAGGGTATCAAAGATAAAGTTGGTAAATGCCAACGGAAAAAAGTTCGCGGAATGTGACAAGGTGTTGAATAGTAATTTTGTAATCAATAATCAAACTTTTAAAGGGGATTTCGTAATTGTAGCAAACCTGAGTTATAATGTGATAATCGGAGAAGATATCTTATCAATTATAAGGGCAAAAATAGACTTGGGTGAGAAAATGTTGTTCGTCGAAGGTGAAAGTTCACCGATATATAATTTAAATAAATTGAAGGGCAAGGGTCCCGAGGGTAATAATTATTTAAAGGGCAAGAGTCCCTATATTGTTGAAGGCAAATGTGCCAATATGGAGTATTTAAATGGCAAAAAGCCAAATAATATGTATGAATGCTGCGGTAAACATACGATGGAAAGGTCCACGTATGAAATAAATACGAGTTTTATTAAGCCCAATGAATTAATGAGTTGTTTAACTGAGAAAAACAAAAAAGATGAAAGATTGCTACAAAAACATGATACCAAAATAAATAGTGAACCCTGTATAATAAAAGGTTACATGGATAAGTTTAAAATGGAAGAAAGTAAACATATTACAAATATTATAAACCCTATGCAGTTCAAACATAAGAATAAAACACAATGCAAACTAATCTATACTAACAATATAAATAATACAATCATTGTATCCTTAAATAATAAGAATTTAAATAACAAATTAAAATTGCAGCTAAGTAATATGCAACCAATTGTAAATGTGATGTTTATAGGGGGGGGCAGCAAAAGGCTACTTGAAATTAAAAAGAAACGCTGGAAGTCAAAAGGAAAAAAGCCAAATAATATGTATGATTACGGTAAGAACACGGGGGCATTAACCACGTACGTTATGAATACTGATTACATCGAATCTGATAAGTTAACCATAAATTGTCCGAATGAACATGAGAAAGTTACAAAAACTTTATTACAAAAATATAATCCATTAGTGAACTATGAACCTAGAGTAGCTAAAGGCTACGTGCACAAGTTAGAGGTAGATGAAGAAAAACCTTTCAAATGCAAAACGTACCCTATTCCTTACAAATACAAGGAAAAGGTACAAAAGGAACTAATTAATATGTTAGATGCGAACATCATTGAACCAGCTAAAACTAATTTTATTAATCCTATCGTTGTGGTCAAAAAGAAAGACGATACTATTAGACTGTGTTTAGATGCTAGGAATTTAAACAGTATTACAAAATCTCAATTCGATGCGCCACAGACAATTGATGCTTTATTATCGAAAATTGGTAAAAATAGCATATTTTCTAAGTTAGATCTAAAAAACTCGTTCTGGTTGATTCCATTAAGTCCAGACTCTTGTAAATACACCGGTTTCAGCGTGGATGGCCATATCTTTCAATTCAAAGTAGTACCTTTTGGATTGCAATCAGCTTCATCCGCACTGGTTAGGGCAATGCAGAATATATTAGATAAGTATGACAGTTTCTGTGTCCATTACATCGACGATATCCTAATTTTTTCTGAAACAGATAGAAAACACTGTGAACATTTGGACATAATTCTTGATGAATTAAACAAAGCCGGGTTGAAATTAAACATAGAAAAGTGTGAATTTTTCCGCACATACGTTAAATATTTGGGGTACAAAATAAAACAGGAGGGTATCAGCATAGGTGAAGAGAGGGTTCGAGAGATAAAAGACTATCCTCGACCTATCAATTTAAAAATGTTGCGTGGTTTGTTAGGAATGTTAAATTACTACAAAAAGTTTATTCCTAGATTATCAGAATTGGAAGTTCCGATCATTGAGTTACTAAGAAAGAATGAAAAATGGGAATGGAATGAGAGGAGAGAAGAAGCTTTCCAAACCATCAAGAAAAACTTCCATGACAATCTACTGCTTCACAGTCCTGATTTCTCAATACCATTCATTTTACGCACTGATGCGTCCGAAAATATTATTGCCGCCGAGTTAACACAATGGCAGGGGGGAACAGAGACTCCCATATGTTTTATTTCTAGGATTCTTAAGCCCTATGAGACGCGATACTCAATTTGTGAGAAAGAAATGGTCAGTATCGTATATTCGATCTCCAAGCTATCGTTCTTCTTAACCGGAAATCATTTCATTATAGAGACTGACCATTCTGCACTATGCTATCTAATGAAGACAAAATTTGCAAACAGAATATATCGGTGGTCTTTGTTGATACAAGAATACTCGTTTACCATTAAACACAAGCCGGGGAAACTCAATGTAACAGCAGACGCACTGACACGTAACCGACATGTAAAAACAGAAGACACTAACACATTTACGGTTGCATTAAACACCTTATCACACACACACAATCCGTACACATACGCACATGTACACTATAGTCAATCACACTTACAAGAACTAAGAAATGAAATACTAGTATCCCCACGCAGAGGCTTCACCTTCAAAGACAATTTTATTATAAAAACCATTTCAAACGAGGAAAAATTTGTAATAGACAAGACCCTAGCTTCACTAATAATTAAAGATTTGCACATTAGATATGGACATGTAGGAATAAGAAAAACATGGTTAATTTTTCGTGAAACTTATTATTGTGAAAAAGATCTCTCTCTAACAAAAGAATTATTGACTAAGTGCCATGAATGCACATTAGGAAAAATTAAAAATTATAAGAACAAGAACATAGTATACAGCATAATATCTACCAAACCATTGAAATTAGTGGCTATCGACTTTGTTAGTAATCTTATTCCCAGCGAAGATGGGTATAAACATATTTTAGTTATGGTAGACATATTTTCCAAATTTGTTAAATTATACCCCACTAAAAGGTGTAATACGTTAATAATAAAAAGAAAAATAAACGAATATTGCAGAACGATAGGGAAACCCGAACGAATTTTAGCAGATAACGCTACCTATTTTAATAACAAACGCCTCAAAGAGTATTTAGAAAAACAGCAAATACAATTAGTATATACGACAATTCGTAGACCTCAAGCCAATCCTGCTGAGAGGTATATTCAGGAAGTAAACAGATTTATGAGAATTGTATTACAAAGTAACCATCGAGAATGGTATTTCTTTACTAAAGAAGTTGAAAATTATATAAATAATGTGCCTAGTACGGTTACAGAAATACCTCCTGTAGTTAGTATGATGGGGAAGCAACCAAATAGGCCATGGACTTTTGACAAAACATTAGACTTAGAGACCATACGTAAGAATGTTAAGCTTAGGTTGGTACGAAATGCTAAGCGATATCAAAGTAGGGAGAATAAGCGTATAAGGAAAAGAACCACGTTTAACGTAGGGGATTCAGTAGTAATCAAGCGAATGCGCGTATCTGATCACAAAAATAATATATGTGCGAAATTTCAGAACCCATATGAAGGCCCATATGTAATTAACAAAGTAATTAACGAGAATACGTATGAGTTGATGGATGAGCGAGATGATACAATAAGAGGGAAGTTTCATATAGAAATGATGTACCCATATGAACAAGGTTAGATTATAACATTAAAAAGATATAACGATAAGGGGGGAGCATTTAGTACAATTAAAAAGATTTTCTAATTCTTAAATATTATGAAGAGTTATTAACAGAACTAAACGATAAAAGGGAATGTTAATACCTAAAATTAATACCTTTTGAACGTTAAATAAATAAAATATTACTTATAAGCTGAATAAGCAGTTTCATGTGGCAATCACACGTCATGTTGTGTAACTAACAAAAATTTTTATAAATTAAAATTTTATTATAGTTAAAGGGGGAAATATGACATGATATTTGCCACACGAACAGACAGACACTGTATAAATAATATCAACAAAAAAATAAATTAAAATTCAAAAATTTAAACATAATGCTATAAGCGAATCAATTTATTATACTAGAAACGAGCACTCGAGGCATGATGTATCGAGCAGACTCCAGAATGTAATTACAACTAAGCCTGAACTGTAAATGAGAACAGAGTAACAGGATTCAAGTATTTAGAATTACATGTGTATAATTGTAAGTTGTGAAAACATGATTTTAAACATTAATTGTATTTTACCTTATCATAATGGACTTTTAAATAAAGAAACGTGATTGTAAAAACGCCCATATACAGCCAGAACAGTACTGAAGCATCCATGGTGTCCAAAAACATGTTCTAGTTTCATCTTCTTGAAGACCCATGCAAAAGCTCAGCGACTGGGCTATAATAAAAATAAATTTTGTTAAAATATTTTAAATTAAGAACTTAAAAGCTACCTAGCTAGTGTAAACATGAACTTTTAATCATTTAAAAGGTAATTATATAATTAGAATACAAACACAATAGGTGTAATCCACTTTAAAAACAGTATTACCCAAATGTCAAAATAGAGACTCGTCTATTGAAAATATTACTACTAAAGCACATCGTAATAGCTCCAAATGGTATAAAATATGTAAAGACTCATGTAAACTATACTTACTTTGTGTGTGCCCATAATTTAAAGGACTATTGTAAGGCCCACAATGTTATTTGAGAATGACCATAGCGTAGCTCAACGATTATTATGAAAACCATTATATAAATGAACTTTACCAATGAAATATATGGTTGCAGTGAAACAGGACTCACTATACTTCATTTACATTGCATTATGTTCCATTAATTTGTTCATCTAGGAGGTATGAGATGGTGTTGAAAAGTACCCGCTACCCCTAGAACACAAAATGTTATCTATATGAATTTAAAATGTTTGTAACAATGTTTATTGTGTGTATAATTAGTAATACAAAGCTCGTTTACAACCTGGAAACCAAACTTTGTATGTAAAATAGAATTTAAGAAAAATATTGTATAAATTTCAGCAATTTTGAAAATTTCATTGATACTAAATAAAATATAGAGTGTGGCATATGGAAATGTTCAGAATTTAATGCAGATTAATAATTTAATAGTAAAATCCAGCTTTAGAACTCATACACAAAAATATGTGTAAATACAGAATTCAATAAAATAATTTTAATAATCAAGCAATCCAATCATGTCAAAAACGTCAAATTAGGCCAATTAAAAAGCTTGAATTTTTAAAACAGTCACCCATTAGAGTTCGTAGAGACAACATCTAGAATTGTTGATCCAGAAAATTATAACCTTAAAAAAATTTAAATAAACAAATAATAACCAAAAGTGCCAAGAAATTTAAAGTAGAGCCGTTTGTACTCAAGGTTAAGAGTAGACAAATAATTTAAATGCATATCTAGCAAGAAGTGATAATTAATAATATACAATTTACAAAGTTCCTGAAATTTAAATTTTTAAATGTTTCGAGAAGGTAAACAAAATTATAATTAAAAGTATTTCATATGTTGTAAACATCCTAAGAGAAAAATTAAGTGCTACGAAAGGTAACAGTACCTACCTTTTAAAATAAAGTGTTTTCGGTATTAAAAATAAGTGTTTCGTCCAGTAAATTAATGAAGAAAGCAGAATTCATATCACAGGCCACTAAGGTGAAGTTCCAAACGTCAACGATTCGCCAGGGATCGCAGATAAGAAGTAAGACTGCCGGCAGCGCCACAAGCGCGAGTGAAATGTCGAACTAATCGAGCAGCGACAATAAATCCATGGTAAATATTTCTTAAAAATTGCAATTTTCATAAATAAAAGGCCAAATAAATTTTATTTTAGTATTTAAGTCATACAACGTATGTATTTGTGTATTTTTTCCAGTATAGGTTTCCAGGAAGGAGTTTTATAAATAAATATTTGTTTCTTGTTGTTTTGAACTCTGGCTTTCATTTACCTTTTCAGACTGTGTGCACCAATGCTAACTTGAGCAAATTTGAACCGACTTGAGCCCTGGAGAGTCTGTCTGTCCAAATTAAGGGACTAGACATCATGCTACAAAGTTACTGTTTTGTGTAGTATAATAAATTTGACATATTGCTGTGCAAGCGATTTGTCTGGCGCCCAAGAATAATAATTTCAAGACATTCATTTTAAACAAAACACAAAATATCGTAACAATATACTTTATTAGTGTTGTTTTTACCAGTGTAAAGTTTGGTGTCAACAACGTTGACATCTTTGTAAACCCATAAATTAGTGAAAATAAAGGCTATATTGGATTTTTTACATTTTTTGTACATATATAATATCAAGACATATTTTAGTAAATGTTTAATTAATATACGCTCAGTTACAGCTAGGCAGTGACATAGGTTAGGTACTTAGTATTATTACACTAAGTTAAAAGTTATCAAAATACTCATTGATTTATGCCAATATATCAATCATATATTAATGGTTTTATAAACCTATTGTAAAATCTACGTTTTTTGACGATTTAAAATATTTCCCTTCAACTTTTTATTGATTTATATCTTACTTTTGTTAGGCTCAAAAGTTTGTAACGAGTGTAAGTGTTTATCACATTACTAACAACAATCAGAGGTTTGTATTATGAAATGCAGGAGTAATAGTAAATCTAATAAAAAGATAGGACTGTGAGATCATTTCAGTTTCCATTTAATTTAAATTACGAGCTAATATGCAACATAATACGCTTCGAATACTTTATATAGCTATATACCTAGTTTGGTATCTGTTCTGATTCTTACAATTATAATTACAGAGGTTCAAAATATTGATAATGTACACAAATAAAATACCAGTGAAGGTTAGTGAGCTAAAACACAACAGAATTTAAAAAATAACACACTTTTAACAGCATCGTCTACCATCATTGAATGTTTCAAATTATAGGGACATATTATACATAATTATAAGGGTAAGTATGAATAATAATAGTCTTATAGTTTAGATATAAATTTTATTTACAAGAAGGGTCACAATGGTTCATTAATTCAATGCTATATTATATTTTTGAAAAATTGTCCAAGGATATAGTTTCAATCTCTCACTTTTAAATCATATAGGTTGGCTCCATTAATACATTTCAGCTTAGAAATGTAATGAGGGGACTCCTAAAATGTACAATATAAATAAAATTATAATAAATTCACTGAAATTCACTTACCATATCGAAAATTAATAACTTTTGACAGGTACGCAAGATAACACGCCGGTTGAAAAACACAAATAAAACACTAAATTAAAGTCAGATCAATAAATCGCGAAATGAATAATAGACGAAAAACACCCAAAATTGATGTGACACGAAAAAAACGTTTAAAAAAGCACTACAAATTCTTTAAAAACTCGAATTAATCAGAAAGCACACAAATGCAAAACTAGGTCATTACCACCCAGGCAACTTTGGCGGCCATGTTGTGACGTCAGCTGCTACTGCTCTATTATGTGTTGTGATTACTCAATTGTTGTGGAATCGACTTTCATCACTCCACATAATTGTACCTAAAAGATTTGGACTTTCTTCAAAGAGAATTGAAAATTGCGCCAAAAACTCTAATATTCGCTTATTGTCCCCTGGAATCAAATGATGAACTAAATGAACTTTATATAGAAAAATTTTGCTTGTTTTAAGAATTTTGTGGCAGATGGAACGTGCAATATTTGTTTCTTCCGTCAACTTGCGTTTTGACATGTTTGGGTTATTTTCTACTTGATGTAATACCAATGCAATATTTTCATCAGTGGCAGTTCTTTTTCTTCTTGTTGTTTTTGGTTTCTTAAAACCTCCATCATTCTTTCAAATTAGAACACAAACTTACAAAAGTTATTCGATCTGGTAAAGGTCTGTCAGGAAAACGTATTTCATATAAACTTACAGCTCTTGAAGCATTTTTACGACATTCCCCATAAATTAAAATCATGTTTAATTTATCTTCATTTGTATGAGAAACCATATTTAATAATAAATATTCACATAGAAGACAATAATTAGGTATAATAATACATTTCTATTGACACACCAATAAACAAAATGTGATTGAAATTGAGAAATGTCAAAACTATTATTCCAAAGGTAACTCTAATTGTATTTAATTTATAAGGTATACGGGTTATGATACTCACTAGATATCAAATATTTTTAATTATAATCTAACCTAATAACAAAGCAATTATATGAAAAATTCTTTAAATGTTATCTTCTAAAATTTGTAAATTAAATGCAGATTCTCCCACTTAAAGGACTGAAATGTTGAAGAGATTACAATTATTCAATATTGGCAAATGCCAACATTTAGACTCAAATATCTCGAAAACGGTTAGTTATATGGTATTTTTTTAGAACATAATCCACTTAGAAATGCATCTTCTGTCACATAAAAACCATTTCAAAGTTTCTCCCATCGAAATATTTCTTTAGAGCACAGCGCCATCTATATACTGATATATTAAAAAAACAATTATATTAAAAAATGAAACTCTCTTTATGCTCTACAAATTGGCTTTTACAGAATTAAAATACCTCTATTCGTTTAGAAAATATCCGGCCTGGGAGTTTTTATTGGGACACCCTGTAGTACCCGTAAACAAATTTTCAAAATTTTGTGTTGAAATAGATTTAAAATGTCATTAAACGTGGAGATTTTAATTTTGAGGGGGAAAAATGTTTCATTCTCTATTCTCTTTAGACGATCTGGTCCACCTTGTATATTTTCCAGTGAAAGCCTATCCATTTCTTCGATTTCTTGAACACCCCGTATGTCCACGGTAGTCGAACAGTTATTCCCAGCTACTTATGCTGTCATTCTTTCAATTCGTTTATTTGCATATATGCGGGTACAATTATATATGCCATTCGTTTATAATTGAATAATTATTGTTTCTGTACCAGGAACTGTTCGTAATTTATTGCGACTGCTACTTTATTTATTGTTGATATTCTTAATTTGCAAATTAGATGCTACAATGGAATTTGTATGTAGATTTATTCAAATTTTAATTGCATAAGAAAATTTCAATCATTGCTCGATACGTGCACGATTAGTTAGATCTTAAGGACGCGTTATTACTCAACTGAATCTGATAATTTTATTTCAAGATTTTTAAGAGACAGGATTTTCAACTATAATTGTCATAGGCAAACATAATTTACGCTCTTGTCTTCTGTGTTATTAATTTTTTGGATAAAACATTTTGTTTACTTTTTGAGGAAGACCCAGTTCCATCGTGGAACAACATATTATTTCCAATTTGGGTGACTGAAATTGCTCATTTCATGCTTTTTCTAATTGCTTATTTAATAATTACGAACATCGTGATTGATGCTTATGTTGTTATTTTTAAAAGATTTTATTTACCTTGGTTTGTATGTTAGTATTTTCTCCGCTATGGTTCAAATATTGCAATCAAAATGTGTATTAGTTCTAATTAAGAAGGGCTTTGAAATTTTGCATACGGGTGAGTCCAGTGACAATGTAATATAGTATGTCTAATACGTTTTATATCCAATATGCGGACGAGGAGAGCGGGTTTAGGAGTAAAACATGATAAATCATGTGACGACATGCGTCATTCTAAACCCAATATAGCGGACGCCCGAAGATGGCATATTATCTTTTCGTTTACGACCCCCTTGATATGAGTATCAAATGAAAATGTTTGACGAGTAAAATACGATAAACTATGTAACGTAATTTTAAATCCAATATGGCGGACGCCCTAGGATGGCGGATTATCTCTTTCCTCGCATCTACCTTGTCATGGATACTGACGGCACATAACCTACTACAGAGGAAAATCCGATGCGCCGCATGACAGCAACCCCCATGTAGATATCCGCAAGGCCCTTGAATAGTGAAATTTGCTTTAAAGATTGAATAGTGGCCACTCAGAGGAAAGGTGGGCTTAGATGGCATATGATTCTTCCCCCAAAGCCAGAGGTGGCGAGGGAATCAATTCTGGTTCAAAAAATTGCATTTTGTGGTATGTTCGCAGTCACTTTGTCGTTACTGTTCAGAAAAGTACTTTCTAAGTAATTTTACACGTTCATTTCAATTATCATTTCCAAAATATTCTTGAGTTAAGTCCAATTTTGCAATTTTTTATTAGAGAACGTTTACTGGGTTCTATAACAATACAATGGTCTACAATAATACTGATCAAAATTATATTTCCCCCGAACATTACAGTCCCAAAGTATAACCTCAATAAGAATTTCACAATTAAAATACCAGACAGGGAAGACTGAATGGTTCTCCAGTACCGGCACAAACAGTCTGTTATACAGACGGTTCTAAGAGAGGACAGGAAGTCGGAGTTGGGATTTACGAGATAAAGTAAAAAACGAAAATCCCAATAAGTCCAGGAAAATAAGTCACAGTAATCCAGGCTGAAGTTGCCGCAATACAGCGGTGCGCAAAGGACATTATAAGGAAAGGAACTGTTAATCAGTCGATTGCCATTATTTCGACAGCCAGGCAGCGCTAAAAGCAATCGGCTCCATACAAGTCAAATCGAGACTTGTATAGGACTACACAAATGCCCTTATAGACCTAGGAAGCTACAATAAAGTAACCGTGGCGTGGGTGTCAGGACACAAGGGACACAAGGAAATGAAAAAGCTGATGAACTGGCCAGAGAAGGCGCGAGTAAGGCCCTTATAGGACCCTTTTACGGAGTGGCCAAGCCATGCTTCCGAGCATCCATTAACAAATAGGCGCAAACTAAGTCTGTGGAATGGTGGAAAAGTTTCCCGCGATAGTGTGTGAAAGTAAATAAGTTCTCGTTTTCAAAATTGTAGCCCACGCCCAATTTTTGATCAGATTGGATGATAAAATAAAATGTTCGAGAAAGCCTTAGGAGTAGTTATGCTGGTTTTACAATTAAGGTGTTATATGCCAATTGACAGCTGCCAAAACCCTGCGAGAATTTAAAAATTTTTGAAATTTGTTACATTAGTAATCTGCGAACAACCAACCACAAAACCCTGTACGTTTCATTGATATAAATATTTTTTATTAGAAATAAATACGTTAGAACCACTAAAAGTTGCCAAAAATGACCAATGGACCACTTTAGACCAATGTCTGCATTTGAACCACTTCTGGCTAAAATTAATATTAAATTAGTAATCAGCTACCCAAGAAACATTCAATAAAGTCATAAAAATCCGTTAAACAAAAATTTAAACTAAACAAATTTTTAAAGTTTTAAAATTTTTTAAACTTTCGCGGGATTTTGGCAGCCCGCAATAGGCATATAATACATTTATTTTGAAACCAGCTGTTGCCTCATAAAGTACCAGCTTTCTCGAACATTTTGCGCCTAATTTCATCCAATTTGATCAAAAATTGAGCGTGGCCTAGAATTTTGAAAATGACAACTCGGAACGATCGGCCAAATTTACGGAGGACCTATTATGTCAAAACAGAAGGACCATTAGAATAAGAGTGGGTCTTCTAACCAGTCACTGCCGACTTAATAGACATCTGAGTCTAATGGGTCTGTCAGAGGACGCAACATGCAGATTTTGCCAAGAAGCAGAGCAAACCTCAGCCCCTGTATTGTTCCAATGGCCTTGCTGGACTGAGATTCCAACTACTTGGCAAGGAAACCAAGAACTAATAACTATACTAAGGGGTCCTTATCAAGGCTGTGGAGTCTGATACAAAGGACAAGGCTGGATAAGGAGCTCTAAGGAAAACAAACAGGAGCACCACAATAGATCCATGGTTAATGCCAATCAGCCAGCTCCTCCTTCCTAAATCTAAAAATCTAATCTAAAGTTATATCAAAGATTTATATTTCTCGTGTCTATATCTCTACTTGTGTTAATTGCATAGTGTTAGTATTCGTATATTAAAATGAAAGACAAACGAATTTCTAATTTTCTACCTCAATTAATGCAACAACAGGTTCATTCATAAAGACTTTGTCGCAAAGATATAATTAGTTCAATTCTGAATTATTTACAGCTGGATTTGGCAAAGTTGAGCATTCCTCATTGTTATGCAAGTTCAGTAAGAAGAGACCGGCTATTTTAAATATTCGCATCTGATGCCGAAAGAGCAGCGCAGACAAAACTAGCGTCCTGTATGAAGGGTTGACAAAAAGCGGTCTCGCTACCTCTGATTGATAGGTGACAGGTCCACTAGACGGCCAGCAAAAACTGCCCGCTGCAGCGGCGTATACAAATCAAGCTAGGGGATTAAACGATTAATTTAGCGGGTGTTCCTAATATGGCTTTAATGTTTTGTAATTCAATAAAAAAGTGTCTAAAACCGAAACAATCCAACCCCTTTGGGAAGGGTTGTTAAAAAAACGCAGAAAAAAAAAATAATTAGAGAAAATTTTAAAGTCAAGATATGAATATTGTTACATTATAAAATTGGCTATGCTTAAGTTGGTCTCTAATGTTTATAAAGTTATAAGTAATGAATTTGTCACAGATACGATAAGATTATGGACCAGGTTTGGCGGCTCAATCCGTCTCGAACTAGACAACGCCAAGGTCACTCACCAACAAGAACTAATATTCCTTACGATAATACTGCGAAAAATGTCCCGTAGAATGTGCAACAATTATATAAAAAGTTGAATAATTTCGCGAAGATTATATGGTTAATCTAATTTATTTGAAATATGTTAATTCATTATGCAAATTAAATGAAATATATATAGAATTTTTAGGAAGGGGTGATTCCTATATTGCGTTATTTAGAAATTTCTATTAGGAGAATTATCACATAAATCCTTTTCAAACTTTGGTGATATATTTATTACACTGAAACATATTCTTTATAGGATTTTGCAAACAGCAAAAAAAATAAATATCTATGGGAATTCTGGTTAAGCTAGAAAATTAAAATCCGAAAATGGATTCGTATAATTTCTTTCTTATTCGAAAATTCTCATTCAACAACTAGCATCCATACAGTCCTCTAGGGACATGCAGATTATACTAGTAATTACATAACCCCCTACGGTAATGAAGATTCAGTTAAAAATGAGAACAAAGGCCTAACATGAATTTATTTATTTATTATACATTAAAACAACTACGTTCAAATTTGTATGTGACTGTAATAAAAATTGTGGCCCTTGAAGTGAGACGCCTCCCAAAATTTTTCGGTTGCTGGCTGACACAATTCCTTCTCTCCAAATCATCGAAAATAAATAAATTCAATTTCGTTTTCTCCTTGTGAATATAGGTATAGCACGAACTACGGAGAACTTCTATTTTCAAAAAATGAAGTCAATTGAAATACAATTACTTTTTCACTTAAAATGTCACATTTTTTATGATAAAGAAAAAAGTTTTGCATGTATTTTATTTTCGTTTATGAGAAAGATAGTTGTGTTTTCGGTATATGCGCCAAATGTCAGGGCAATCTGCTTAATAGTTCTTAAGATAGCATGTCGGACGTGATATCTCAAGAACTATTAAGCCAATTGCCCTGAAATTTGGCAAATATATCCAGAACACAACTGTCTTTTTCATAAACTACGGAAAATAAAATACATGCAAAACTTTTTTTTATCATAAAAAGGTGACGACATTTTAAGAGGAAAAAGTAATTTCTTTTTCATACGTCGAAGTCTCCTCATTTTTCGGAAAAATAAATTCTTCATAGTATATGCCATACCTATATTCACGAAAAGTAAAAGGAAATTAGATTCTTTTTGTTTTATATGATCTGGAGAGAAGGAATTGTGTCAGCCAGCAGCGAGAAATTTTTTGAGGCGTCTTTAAGGAGCACCAAAGCCACAATTATCACTATAATCAGCTAAAAATTTGAATGTAGTTGCTTTAATGTATAATAAATATATCTCCACTGTTTGAAAATTATTTGTCTAATAGTTTTCCTAATAAATATTCCTAAAAGACGCGAATTATCAGCTCGTCTAATGGGAATACCTCTTATACTTTATTTTACACATTATTTGCAAATTATGTTAATTTTATTCAGTGTCACTTGAAAAATCCCAGACAACAATAATTACCACTTAACATCGCGACGTCACTGATTACGTCTGAATGCGGTCCTGGAACGAAGCAGCACCACCTCGGACTTCTAATTAAACATTATTATTCGACATGGAAATCCTACCTACTTAATTACCAATATGGAGTAACGTTGCACCGGCAAAAATGTCACAAAAACTCAATTAAGCGAAACCACATCTCGGTCTTGAACTACAGCCAATGATCTCTGAGCTACAGCTCGTGCATTTAATTCCTATAACGAGATTTAACATGCGTTGTGCTGAGTATTTAATCCGTTGATTCTCTGTATGCATACATACGTATAGCGGAACGGAATTCAAGTAAATGAAAGATTTGTGATTTGCATAAGTGCATAAGTTTTGTACTTGCTTTTCTTTTCCATTCACTTGGCTCTAGTAGATGAAAATATCAAAAGTAGAGCATCAAACAGACTCGTCTCGAACCAAAATCAATCAAGATATTTATTGAGATAATGTTTAAAGTTAAAAATGGTTCTTGAAAATAAATAATTAATTTCGCCTTAGATATTAGGAAAATCTGAATGCTACAGTATAGCTGAGCCTCATAGTCTAAGAGCTGGTGACATTTTTCAGTGATTATTTAGTTAAGGCCTAATTCGGATTGATTGTCTCTGAAGATCTGTTGTTTTTATCAGTCAATGTCAAATATAATTATTTCACACTTATTCATAGAAATTGTCTTGGTTTTGCATGAAACATCTTTATGAGTGGCTTTATGTATTTCTGATGAGCTCCAGAATAAGGGCAAAAAACGTTTCAAAGGCTAAGCATTTCCAAGAAACAGAATGATAGATTTCATGAAAATGTAATCCATTAGAATGAAATTTTTTAAAGAGAAGGTAGATAAATAAATTCATTTTAGACCTTTGTTCTCATTTTTAACTGAATATTCATGATCGTAGGGGGTTATGTAGATACTAGTTTAATCTGCATGGCCGTAGGGGACTGTGTGGATGCTAGTGACAGAATGAGAATTGTCAAATAAGAAATTAGACAATTTCATTTTAGGATTTTAATTTGCTAGCATAACCAGAATTAACGTTATCGAAAGGATGCAAAGATTTCATTAATATTTTTACACACAGTTTGTCTTTTAGTTGTTATTTTTTCTGCTGTTTGCAAAATCCTATAAAGAATATGTTTCAATATGGATTTAGTAACTCATGACTGGTTCCCCTATTCACTGATCACACAATTGTATCCTATATAATAATGGCCTTAAATTTAATTTAGGTATTGCAATACCTGGGTATCTGCAAGGATCAAATATATGGCTGCTGTTGTTCAGCATATGTATGAATGACTTCTAACGAACTATAAATCTCTCTCTTGAGGATTCGAAATATACGCAACTGTTTAAAATCTTGACTGTGTAGAGCTATGGAAAATTTAAATTAGTAATAAAATGAAGCTCCTAATAAATGTAAAATTATTATTAAATTCATAGTTAATATAAGAGTACCCCACTTTCTCTATGATGTCACTTAAAGTATTTTCTTTTACAGCAAATTATCTAGTCTCTTCTGGCCCCATCAACCAGACAGAGAACAGTATAGAGCAGTTGGAAAACCAGATGAAAAGATTCGAACCTACTCAGGAATAGATAGCAATGGAAAGAGACAAGCAGTGTCCTATTACAGTTTCTTCACGATGCTCGAAGAGAGAGAGAGAGAGTTCTGTTGGATAGAAAGAATTTTGCTCGTATCTTCCCTCCAGGAAATGGAAACGCACACTGACTTTTAAAATTAACGGAGTGTTTTACTTATTTCAAAATAGTAAAATGGAAGAATGTTATTAATTTCATGGATACCTCCAAGAAAGGGTCTAATTGAATAAATACTAAACTTGTTATGACAGCACCCGACCCTGCGCAACTGCAACAACAAATAAATACCATCATGCAAGAATTCATAACATGGTGCCAGGGTAAAAGGCTCTTGCTAAATACTGAAAAAACTGTATGTGTTAATTTTTATAACAGACGTCCCATAGAGCATATAAACATTGAAATAAATGGCTCTAACATCCCTCTCTCTGATAGTGTTAAATACTTAGGCACAACAATTGATTCAAACCTCTCCTGGAATACATGTATCGACATCTTATGCAACAGGCTTAGGTCTTCTTACTTTGCCATTCTAAATTTAAAAGATAGTTTTGACGAACAAACACTTATCAGCACCTACTACAGCCTCTGTTATGCACACATCTCATACAACATCGTACTATGGGGGAAAACTCATAACGCAAATCGAGTATTAGTCCTGCAAAAAAGGATCATGAGGCTAATGTTCAATATCCCTTGTAGGGAATCCTGCCGCCAATATTTTGTTAAATACAAACTAATGACTGTACCCTGTGTATACATTTATAAAACACTATTATACATAAGGAAAAACATAGCCAAATTCACAACTACCTCTGAACAACATCGTTATCCCACAAGACACGGGCATCTGCTCAAAAGCAACCCTCATAGTACGACCCTATATGAAAGGTCGCCTACCCACTCTGGCATTTCATTATATAACAAGTTGCCCAGGCACATAACTGATACTAGCAACTTCAATGCCTTCAAATATAAGATAAAAAAAGTCCTACAACAGAATTGCTTTTACAGCATCCAGGAATACTTAAATTGCGCCATCTAGTCAATTAGTACTTGTTAATTCTATTTTATTTATTTTATTATGTGTATCGTTTAATGTAATACGTTATGTGCTTATTGTCGTTACTTCTATATATGTAAGTATACTATTGTACTAAAATGCATTTGTATGACGATTCCAATCCATTTGTATGGCTTACTGGATAATAAATAAATTATTATTATTATTAATTATTGTTAGACTCGAGGTTATGCTGTACAAAAACAGATGGCGTTGGTAATAAATGTTTACCTAAGTCTGATAAATATAATTTATTATAATTCATTAGGTATACCTTATGTAATGTTAGTAATAGCTTGAAATATAATCGAGAGTTCACAATGTAGATTTTTAAATCCTAAAGGTCGATACCGTTGAAGATCTAAACATATTGACCATATTGTCAATTTGCAAATTAAGGCTTATTTTGTTTGACATATGGACTTATATTGCCTGCTATTTTGGTACAGTTTATAGAAAATACTGTGAAAACTGTGTGAACCTTGTCAATATTCGGGAAGATTTGTATTTAAAGATAATTCTGATTTATGTGTACCTCTGGATGACTTCAACCTTCAAGAGGTTACAGATACGACTTTATTTCCACGATTATGTGAGAGATAACTTCATTGTACTTGTACGCTTTATTGGATTTAATATGTACAATATTTGTTAAATTAATATATTTTCTACCTAGCAAAAAATCTAGATTATTGTTGATACACTTTTAGGCATGGTTTGAGCAATAAACTTCTATATGTATGCACCTATCATAATTTATGTTTTCAATTCGAAATTTTTAAAGTTTTCGGCGAATAACATTTTGCGGCCCTCGAGTTTTTCCTTGGACATCACAATTACTTATTTTCGCTTAAAAATACATCAGAGAAATCATGATTTGAACGGTTCCTCATCGCCTCAAATTTCGGGGAATATTTTACCAAATCAAATTGGTACCAGCGTGCGCGGTTGCCTTGAAAAATCCTTGGGCCAAGTTTTTCCTGCTCTTTGCTACCCAAACTGTTTACTTTTTAACATCAAAGAGGTTAGTAATGATTCCAAAAGTTTTTTTGAGAGCCCGAGAGGCCTGCGGACCCTGTTGCTGGCTGTCGTATCCTTCTGTGGTCTTTTCTCCAAAGAGGTAGGGTTTCATGGATTTGAATATCACACGGCTCTGGTCTAAGATAATCGCTTGATACAAATACTTGTAATCATTGCAAAGGACATTTTGAGTTAATTTCTTATATTATTTTATGTATTTGCCATGATGCTCTAAGGAATAGGATTAATAATGTCTCTAGTTATTACAAATAATAATAATAATACTTTATTAATAGCATAAGCTAGATTTCATACATTTTTTACGTTAGTGTGTATCAACGAAATGAATTATATTAATGAAATTTGAAGTTAATCCTGTGTATAAAGTTAAATATTAAATAGCGATTGGTGACATTTGATAAAACATATTTGTAGCATGCATTTTTGAATAACATGTGGTTTTCACAGTTTCTTACCGAAATTGGTGGTTCATTATCCATTTTAGAATAGGTTAACCTCGCTATATCTTGTATGTCCTGTTGGAATATATATTTTCCTTTGATCTTGTGTCGTGTTCATGAATGTTCCTCAAGAAGGTATAATATTCTGATGAATGTTTTGTCACTAACTCATGTAATATTTTGTAAATAAAAGTCATTGTATTTAAAGGCATAATTTGTTTCACTCCCAGTAACTTCGTAGCATCAAGCATTAATTTTATATTTGTATTTTGTTACAGTTTAGAATAATTCGTAATGCTTGGTCTTGTTCTTTCTGTAATATGTTTATTTCAGCATTCCTAAGTAGAAAAAGGATTGCTGAGCAGAAGTTAAAATGTGGTAAAATAATTGTTTTATATATGGTTATTATCGTCCATGTACTAAAATCTTTTCCTTTGCGTCCCATAAAATTTATTTTTTTAGCTATTATATATTTTTTGGAAATATAAAGAGCATGTCCGGAGAACGTTAAACGATCATCAATAATTACACCTAAATACTAGAACTTGCTCAATTTTTGTTCCATTAATGTTCATTAATAGGTTATTTACTGTGTCAACTCGGCTGTATTTACTTTTAATTATCATAAACTTAGTTTTATCTGTATCTATTCATATTAAACCATTTTTCTATTTCTTTAAGCTCACTGTTTATTATGTTTATAGTTGAGTCTACATTATTACCAACTAAGTATATTAATGTGTGTCGTCAGCAAATAGTTGTATGCTGCATTTCTTAACGTACTTTATATTGTCATTTATGTACAGAACAAACAGGTTAGGCCCCATAACGGTTCCTTGCGGTACACCGAATATTGTCTCTTTTGGTAAGGATGTCATATATTTATATTTGGTAACTTGTGTTCTATTTTCTAAATAACTGGTCATCCATTTCACAATGTTATGTCCAAATAAGTAATTTTTTAACTTAACTTAAGGCGTTTTCCAACTTGATAATGTTGTTTGCAAAGCAAGGTCGTACGAATTTAGTTTTCGAAATTCAGTTTGATATTTCGATAGTAAGTTGTTGGCGTCTATATATTCTATTATTTGTTCTTTAGCAGATAATTCCAGTAATATTTCGTAGACTGGTACTATATTTATGGGTCTATGCTCCTCATATCGAATAGTTTTATTTTCATTTGTTATGATGTTTTTTAAATTGTGTCAGGTAATTGCAAGCTGGCTCTTGTCCTATAACTTTTTAATTTTAAAAAATATTTCCAAACATGAATAGTTAGACAAAAATAAATACAATATAAATTAGTATTAAAAATCGACCTATCCAAGTGATTTTCTTGTCACTTGTCTTGTATCAACTTTATAAAATTTATCATTTTCATCATGCACCCACTGTATAATTCAATAACCATAAATAATAAGTGACAAGTCATCTCAATGCCAATTTCCATATGGTGCGAATCTTACGTAAAAACTGCACGACTGATCCGTGGACAGAATCGATTCCCTAATGCAGGTCACCGCAAATTAAACAAAAAATCGAAAAAAATCACGCCGAGCTTTATTAAAATAAGGTCGAGATTGTCGGTATATTATTAAAACACCAACGTGTATCTGATGTTTTTAGTGAATGGAGTTCAGGATCGTGGCACGAAGTGGACCACCCGAGTGCCCCGTGTAATTAAAACCCGATACTATATTTACCGACTGACCTGCTCGTATATAATCAGTATGTAAATCGTGGCCACGAAAGAGCCATATTTATTAATCCAATATTGACGTTATATTTAAATTATATACCCGTCTAGTATTGTACCAGCTGGGTTGTTATTATACCTTGGCTAATTATTGACCTTAGAGCAAGAGATATGGAAAATCTGAACGTTGGAATTCATTGCTTCATTATGGATGAATGTAAATTACTTTCCATAATAACATTCTACTTATTTTATTTATTCACTGGTTTATTGAAATTGCTTTTGAGGTGAGATAACTATTTATAAGAAAGGCACGTTGCGCAACTTTCATACAATGATTCTACTAACGTGACAGAGTTAAGTGAATGTAAATTTTCAATTAATAAGGCCTAAGCTAATTAAAACCATTGTACTGTTTTGGACAATAAATAATAGGACAACTTCTCTTTTCTATTGTGAACCTATTAGGCTAGGCGTCAGGTAGATTAACATCGTTTTAAATAGGGAAAAAGATTTTACTGTTGGAACCAGTTCATTATAGGCTCTTGTAGATATACTAATCGTCGGCCCCCCGGAACACCCCCAATTTTGGGGCAATATCGCTCAAAAATCATTCATTGGCCAATATCTCGGTTCTGAACGGTCCTAGGAAAAAAAGGTGGCTATTAAAGTAAATAAATTCTCGATCGAAATGGTTCAGATACATTTTACGTAGTATTGATATTCTTGGAGTTATAGGCGGGAATGTCTACAACTATAGGTGGATACTACCATTATGCACTCGTTGCCACACCACCTTGCGGTAGCGCGTTTGGCGCGTTTTTTTTTAAGTAGTGGTGTCCCTAATTGGCCTAATCCACTTTTTGTTTATTTGGTTAACTTACTTCTAATTCTCTTTTTCTCTACTGCCGATGCATTCGATTAGTTTGGATTTTCTCCATGTTGAGGGTTCAAAATGGTCCCTTGCATAAATAAAACTGCGAGTGTTGGTTTCATTTTCGTCTGCAACGTCTTTATCAGATTCAGCCTCCTCGTCTTCTTCTTCTTCTTTTAGCGGGGCGCCTAGAGGTCGCCGCACTCAGGCCTTGTGGCCCATTGTGCTACCGCTAACAAGTTAAGGAGCTCCCCCGTACAGACCGGATTCCAGCCCAAAGGCTGAAATCCTTCCCACGGGAGAGCCCCTTATTTCCTCGAGCACTGGAAAGCCAGTACCGAAGTGTTTGTGCCTCAGGTTCACGAGTCTTGGGCAAGAAGTGAGGACGTGGATGGAAGTCTCGTCCTCGTCCTCACAGAACCTGCAATCGGGGTGGTCAACTACCCCCATTGTGTGTAGGTGTTTCCTGAAAGAGCCATGTCTTAGACGCAGAAATTGCTTTGTTCTCTCCGGCAAGGGCCCTGAGATTAAGAGCTTTGCTTGCCGGAGTCCTGGATAGGAATCCCAGAGGTCAATGAACTGGGAGCGAGTCACCTCCTCCTGTGCATCGTGTTCCAAAAAAACTAATACCTTATCTTCAGGTTCTTCGACTTGATCTAAGTCGTCTACATATATTTCGACATTTGTACACAATTGTCCTTGACATTCAGAACAATTAACGGAACATCTTAGTTCAGCTTCTTTACAAGCACATGCGGCTTTGCAGGCTATTGAACACTTGCTGCTTATTGTTTTCAATAGTTCTTGTGGAGCAACTTTGTTTTTGGTAAGTAATAGGAAACAAACCATTTTTTTTTTCTCATAGAACGCCAATCTTGAGGACTTTTGGTACTGCCGTAGCACGGCTGAATTTGACAGTACGTTCTAAAAGAGTGTTGGCATGCGGCAGACTCAGTATGAGGTAACGATGCAAGATTACATGTACTTTTTGTCACTGACTTAATAAAGCATTTGTACCTGAATTCATTCAAAGAATGGGTTATGCTCCGTAAAGGGCTAGATAACTTTTTCGCCTGCTATATCTATAACATCAGAGTGAGAATTAGAGTTTTTAAAACATACCACGTTTTTTGTAATCCTGAGAATCTTGTAATAATTTAGCGAATTTTGCTTTGCCTTGCAGAAGTTGTGTTATATCCACTGAATGCGTGGAGGAATAATATGTTATCCGCAACTTCTTTTGGGTATTTAAAAGAGTTCGAAGAGCAAATTTGTTCCCCCTTGCTTTGTTTCATAAAATACATGTTTGAGCAACGCAACGTGTGGAAAATTATATCATAAGGATTAAAAGTTCAATATAACTCCAAGAATATTAATACTACGTAAAAATGTGTCGGAACCATTTCGATAGAGAATTTACTTATGTTTAACTTTGATAAACATCTTTTTTTCGTAGAGCCGGTCAGAACTGAGACAAAAATATGTTTGTGCAATGCTTACCCAAAATGGGGGGGTGTTCCAGGACGTTGTCAATAAAGAAAAGAAATAGAAAAACTTAGTCCAAAATGCCAAAACAAGACAGAAAGAACGAACAGGTAAGTTGTGTTTGTACGTAATCAAGTACTTAATGACATGAAAGGTAAGTCAATAAACTTTTAAGTGGCACAAAATTCAAAAAGAACGAAGGCAACATACAAAACCAATTGACGAGTGGGTTATGTCTACGTTTTTAGCCATGTAACGACTTAAACTAAAATATTGCTTGAGACTATCACAAGACGAGACGACAATACAGCCACCAGCAGTTCTCAAACAATATAAAATAATAAAGTTTGAATTAAAAAACATTTTTTTCTCCAAAACTATGAGCTTTAGACCTCATGTTATATAAGGTTTCTTTGTTTGGCTAGTCGTTCCCCACCATCAGTTCTTCTTGATGACATGAAACCAATTACACCCTGTATATCTACACGAAACCAACATACCTAAAAAGTATATACGTAGAGGCTTGCAAAAAGAATTAGAATCTAAACCATCCACAAAATAATAGCTACCATTCCTGTTGCCAATATTAGAAAGTAAAATACTATTGAAAACCAAATCAGCTCTTTGGCTGTTGCAAATACTGGTATAGTATTTCTAATGTCAATATGAAAATTTAGTCTAAAGCGTTGCGACCAGGATAAATTATTACAAAGCCTAATGTGATAGAATAAGACCCGAGTTTGAATATTGCAAACGATACACGTATACAAATACGGTTAACCAGATATGTGATGCGCTTACCTCAAGCGAAAGTAGTCGATTGTTTACTTGGCTCACCATCACAAGTCCTTTATCTGCATTTGGTTCATTCCTAATATTGTCGGTAGCACAGCCGTAGGTTAAATGATATTTATTTACTTTTATTGAATCATTTATAGAGTTGTTCATTAAACTAATATTATTATTATAAATAAATAATTTACATCATGCCTATCAATTAATATAAAGTACTAAACCAATATTTACAAAAACTAAGTGAATCTAAAAATTATCGGTCGATGCCCGTGACCATTGCTGGTGTTATGAAGTAGTCCTTTGGCGGTCTTTTTTATGATTTTCTCAAACTGACTTTGGATAACCTATACGATCTTTAAATTCTGCATACGTTTCATTGCCATTGTTATTGAAATTTGATTCACATGATGTTCAAAAATGGAAATTCTCTTGATGTATTGATTTGCATGAGAATTTCAGCAAGAGAACTTATTTCTACGATTTCGAGAATTGGGCTCCTGATGTAGAGCCTTCTATGGCCATTGCAAGGAAATCTAACTTTATCACCCTGGCATTATGCAACTGTGGTATGCACCTTTAATTATCAAACACCCTGTATAATACATGAAGAGGAAGGAAACAATAACTTCTTAGGTACTTACAAATTGCATTATTAAACTGTACATTTAAAAACATGGAGAGGAAATGTAGCTTAGCTAAGTCGAAAAAGAAATAGGAAAGTAGAAAAGAACATACCTAGTGTGCCTCATCATTATTTAATTAAAATAAACTACCTTTGTCGTTTGTGAAGATAGGCTTTTTTGTACCTACAAAAAACTCTTCTTGTTTCTTATACGACGTCATTGTTTTTATTTAGTTTTTTAAATGTAACGTTTATGATCTGGTGGAGTTTTTTGTCGCGAAAGACGTCCATCGAACTTTTATAATTGCATCGTAATGTATTCGATTTGAAATAAAAATGAGTATTGCAAACCTCGCCGCTTGATCGTTACAAAATAAATCCGATGTACTTATTTCTTACAATTGAATGACTGAATAGTTCCATCCTTGTCTGCGATCAGGGACGGAGTGGACTTTGGAAACATTATGAGAAAACCGTTTTTGGAGATTATTTGAAGAACATTTTTTTTTATAAAAATACAGTCGATTTCGATAATTTTTCATTTTTACACCGACCTCAATATTTGTATTATAGTCCGGTTTCAATTCGTCAAATATGGGATCCCGTGTGCAGATTTGTGATACAATATTGTGCAATACGTCAAAATTTTCAGAAAACCTTGTAGAATATGGATACTGATGGGCCCTCTCTAGCAAATATGGCAGAGGGGTATAATTCACCACTTTAACATCCCTAAAGAAACAAAAATGAAATAAAATAAAATTATGTAAATAAATTGTATGTTGCAGAATTAAAAAAATACTTTTTTTTATTTAAGATAACAGAAAATATGGTTTAAAAAGTGACATTTAAAGAGTAACAGAGAGGTGAAACTTACCCCATATAGTATGTCACCCCTAAAATTAAAAAGTTATTTTTTTGTTTTAATAATAAAGTAGGTAGTAGTTTTCTTGCCCTCAACATCATTTTTTAAATAAATTGTAAAAATATGCGAATGTAGTTTTCTTACCCCCAACCCCATTTTCTTAATAAAGTGTTATTGTTGTTTAGAAGTCAATCTTCAATAGATAACACTAACAATATTAACTTCTCTGAAAATTTGCTTGAAAAATGGTGCTCTAGTAACTTGTTAAGTTTAAACCTAGACAAAACCAAAACGTTTGACTTTGCTGTGAAACCAGCTAATACTAATATTAATAATGTGCCTGTAAAAACTTTGGGTATTTTCCTCGATTCTTCCCTAAGTTTTGCTCATCATACTAACGATTTGTGTAAGCGTTTATCAACACACATATTTCTAAAAGGCAGCTACAGAGTAGACTGAGTGAAAATTATTTAAAAATAGCATACTTTTCTATTTTCCATAGTGTAATGGTGTATGGAATAATTCTATGGGGTAATACCTGTAGTGCGAATCAGGTTTTTATACTTCAGAAAAGAGCAATCAGAATCTTAGCTAAAGCAAAGTCTACTGATTCATGGAGACCTCATTTCAAGAATATGAGTATTATGACCTTACCTGCTAGTTATATTTATTATTGTTTGTTGTATATTAAACAGAAATTTAAAGAAAGGACTGTCCTCACTCGGGGGAATGTTCATGACTATAGTACTAGAGAAAGGAAAAACTTATGTCTATAAAGTGTGTGCCTCAGTAGGACGAGTACTTCCTTTTTGAACTTGTCAAAAAAAATGTTTGATGCTTTACCGCAAGAGTTAAAAAAAGAGGATGTAAGTATCAAATGTTTCAAAAAAAAAGGTCAGGGTATTATTAATTGAAAATAGTTTTTATACTATTGATGAATATTTTCAGTACTTCAGTACACTATCTACCTGATATTCTTTCTGCTTATTTTTTCTTTTTTGTCTGTTTATGTACTACTTGTCTTTCTGTTTTTTTAATCTTTATGTATTTATTATTATGACGACTGTATACACTATTGTGTAAAATTAAGAAATATATTATTATTATTATTGTTATCTCTGTTGTTGTCAGCTCTTTCTATGCTGGCAATTTTTCATGAGGTACGGGCTAAGCCAAGCACCCTCATGTTTGATTCAAGAACTTGCGGACTATTCTTGTTGTTCCTAGAATCACAGCTTTTTGTAAGTTTATATAAGTACCCTTGTGTAAATTTAATTTTTTTGATGTTTTCGTGTAAACTCATAGGGATGACGCCGGTGGTTGACAGTACAATGGGTACTATATATACATTGTCCATACCCCACATCCGTTTTATCTCTTCCATCAATTCCGTGTACTTCTGATATTTTGCTGTTATTGTTTTTTGGACGTTATTATTATTATTATTATTATTATTATTATTATTATTATTATTATTATTATTATTATTATTATTATTATTTTATTATTATTATTATTATTAAAGCAAGGGATGTTGTTTCATTTTTTAATCTTCATCATTAATTTGAACCACATAATTTTTATAATGGGCTAGGAGCTCCCAAAATTTAAATTTAATGAATTTCCACTTGTTACATATTTATGTAAGAAGTGGAACTTCTTATCTTATAGGGTAGAATATAAATTTAGAAAGCTCCTAGATTATCCAGTGTTACTGTCTAATTTTCTTTTCTTTTCAGGTGAAGGGCGTTCAAAACTTTGGACACATCATTGAAATAAGTGACTAAAAGTTTAGTGTTTTAAATATGAAAACTATAAAGCAACTTAATGTGAAAAAAGCTTTTAATACTGACATCTAAGGATTTTCTTACAAGAAACAAAAGCAAGGCGTATTCAAAGAATGTGTGTTTTTTGTGACAAGGAGAAAACTAAGTTTCAAAATTTAAGACGTGTGTCTTATGAATCCTCAGGTCATCTTCTTAGAGAAGCGATAGCAATTTAAAAAAACGATATACTCTCAGTAAGATTAGCTGAATGCATTACTGCAGGAGACGTTCACGCTATAGACGTGTACTACCACGTGAAATGTTGGAGTAAGAATGTTTCAAACGTAATTCAAAAACGTAGGGTAGAGGATACTACTGAAGTATCACCAAGAACTACTGCATCCCTTGTAGAATTTCTCACTTGTATCAAGTCATTTTTTAAGGATGGAAATATTACTTCTGCAGCCCACCTACACAATACATATTTAAATATATTCACTCTAACGGAATCGATATAGAAAATGATAAAGTTTTGTCTCGAAGAGAACTAAAGTTATTCTTGCAGAAGGGAATTCCGCAGCTAAAAGGAAAAACGAATCTGAAAGAGCATCTCTCAAACGTACGGTTGATATTGCCAGGCCAGAAGTTGGAGATCAAGTTAATAATTTAGACGTGTTACATCAAGCTTCAATTCATTTGAGAAAGGCATGCCATTCTGTCCCTAAATGGGCATTCATTGGTTCTTTAGATGATGATAATTTTAAAATTCCTGAGGAACTTGAATTGTTTCTAAAATGGTTCTTGTGTGGATCTGGGCAAATTACCTCCACCTCTAAAAGACAGTCTATAATAGATAATCGTGTGAATAGGCTTTCACAAAGTTTAATGTTTGAATGTCTTACCGAGGGTATAGGTCTGGCTTTACATAAAAAGACCCGGAGTAATGCAGCAGTTAATATTTTAGCAAAACTTGGATTATTTGTTGATTACAACAAAATTATAGGCACAGAAAGCAATATGTCCAAGACAATTTTAAAGGCAATATCTGATAATGATGGAGTAAATGTTTCTTCACAGCTCCATCAAGATAAATTTGTTCATTTTGCCGCTGACAACCTAGACTTTAGTGAAGATGGCCGATAGCCGTACTCCATATTTAAAATAATCAATTAAGGCGTTTCGCATTTAATATATGGCGCAATGAAAACATACTTTTCAACCCCTAATGAGCTAGGGGTGGAACAAGTGGAAGTCTTTACAAGTTCTAAAAAATTTTTTGTATTAGTAAATACTACTCGTTTAAATTAAGATATGTTCGAATACATTATACTAAGATAATTTACATTATTTTGTACGGGGTGGCCGTAGGGAGTTGTTTCTTCCCTCAGACGCACTTGCGAGAGACGGTCCCATTCATTCTCGGAATCTGTGGGGTATTCTGAAAATTTTAAGGTATCGCCCAATATTGTACAACGAAAATACAAAAACAAAAATAGTGAAAGGGAGAAATTATATAAATGTACCTAACTAGCACGTTTCTTTATGCTATTCGTTTGCTCGCGTTTGCTCGTCTATCGTCTTCGTTTGCTCGTCATTATTTACAGCGATACGTTTCTTCACACTATTCGTTTGTTCGTTATTTCTTATGGCTCTGTTCGTTTGCTTGTCAGTTTTATTTGCAAAATTGACCAGAAACGTCAGTAGGTGGGGGTGGCGCAATCAAAACGTATTCAAAGAACGAGTTTTTTCTAGCTGATCACTTCCTCGTTGTTTACTCGTCACTGCACTCTGTCGATTAGCCAGAAAAAAAAAATCGATTCTCTAAGGCGTTTTGACCGCTGCACCTCTACCCACTTACGTTTGGACAACTTTTCATTTAAAAAATGACAAGCAAACGAAGGGATGTCGGAGGTAAATAGGTTATAAAGGAGCGGAGAGAGAGGATTGCCTCTTGAGGGACGCCCGCTGACATCCTTTTGTGTGAGGAAACCAACATCATCTGTGTGGGACTATTTTGCATGTTTTCCCAAATTATAAAGGAATTGGCAATCTGATGAGCACCCTCTACATTTTTTTTCTAACTACAGGCTTGTGTGAAGGGTACTTTTCTCTCTTTCAATTTTGTGAGACTTACCCACAGTTTGGAAATTTTGACATGAATTATTACTATTGAGTTAGGATTCCCGCCAGCCACGGTTCTGGATTTAATAGTTTAACTTGAAAAAACGAGATATCCTTGCCGTTCTTTCTACTCTTTATTAGGCAGTTTATAACGTATGCAAGAATATTTAATAATTTTCATGAAAGAAACCACTAAATGGATTAGATAGTTACGAATTCAGGACCAGTACAGACAATGCCATACATTTCATTTGTAATTTTAGTACTTTTATTTTCAACAGCAAATCATCATAAAGCCGTGTAAACAGCGTAAATTTAGATTTGTATTAATAATCACAGGAAATGTTAGAGGCCGGTACTGCAATTACTGATTGTCGGATGTACAGAGCTGGCTTTTAATAATTTGTATTCCACGGATTTCAACTATTAACAATTCGTAATTAATTGGAATCTAGAGTAATAACCTTTTAAAAATACACTGCTCTAACCACATTGTTGAAAATGTTCACATATTATTCAATTTAATAACTGTAACGGAATGTTGGCGATATCAATAATTTGTCAATTTACTACAATAAATAATAATTTTATTACAAGTATCTTGGAAAATTAACTTCCGGAGATGGTAGTTTTGTACTTTTAGATAGTACCTCGGTATTACATATTATAGTTTAGTAATAAATGAAATGTAACTTTTCTAATAATGCGTATATTTTTTAAATAAACTCAATAGCAAAGTAAATGTGTGTTGCTTTTGATCCCTCTCTTCTGCTAATATCAGGTTAATAATTTTTTACATGCTTTGCAATAAATTATTTCTACGATCCTACAGAAGTGGCAGCCACCTCCTAGATGATTTCCAGTTAAGTCCTATGCTTCAAAGAAAACGAATGGTTTTGTTTATAATGTCACCCACGAAATCAAGTGTTCTCTAGGTAGGGTTATTTAACACTCACAGAGGGGCCGTCGTAAGGGGCAGGTCTCTCATTGTTGCCTTTCAAATAAAAATATATTATTATAATTTCAGAAAGATGTCATTGTTTGACGTTTTGACTATACCAGCTTCTTCAAAATTAGATCAACAGTATACATTATGAAGAAGTAATCTTCTTGTTTCTCACACTATGCTAGTTAACCGGTCCATCGGTAGGCTCAATAATTCTAAGTCTAGTGGTTGTATGCGTAATATCCAAGATCAGATCAAACCAGAAGTAACCAGTAACAGTAAGTTCTTCAATCTGGAGTCGTCCTATTAAGGAGATAACTTTCGGTCAAACGCCACATTTGTTATTTTAAAATAACAGTCAGGTTATTTTAAAATAACAATCAGGTACGACAAAAACCTGAAAAACGTTACACAGCGTTAATTCCTTATGTATGCGGATTATCCGAAAAGTTGCGCCGCATCGGTGATAGATTTGATATTAGGACGGTATTTCAAACAAGCAACACTTTAAGATCTATTCTGACAAAGACGAAACCAACAAACCACGAGCAAAATTCAAAAAGCTGCATTTATAGTATTCCGTGTGAGTGCAACAAACAATACGTGGGTGAGTCATCCAGACCTTTTAGTGTAAGATTGGGCGAACATCAAAATTATATCAGAAAAAATGAAATTCAGAGGTCCAAGATCTGCGAACACGCGTGGGAGAACGGACATAGAATAAACTGGGACTCGGCAAAAATTTTAACAAAAGAGGCAGATAGCAAAAAAAGAAAAATAAAAGAATCCGCGATAATATTATTGAATGAGGATAATTGCGTGTCGAATTGTTCCGTAGATGTCTGTACAACTTGGCTGCCAATGTTAAAAGAAGAACTTCACAAACTTAACATTGTGTAGAAACTAAAAAACTGTTAACTATATCAACAGTTCTATGTAAATAGTAAGTATCTATGGATATTGAATATAACAAACATTCTTAGAGCTGTGTATTTGTCATACACAGCAAAAAAGATTTTTCAAAAAAAGCCTTGAGAAAGGAAACAGATTAGATTTCCGAAACGTCGGCGAAATATTTAATTTCAAGTTTTTATACTTATTTGTGTTGTTTATTTATCAAAACCAACCTTTAACTGATCCTTTGACGTAAACGTCACGGGCGTAGAGGTTTTTTTACCAGTAACATACTGGTTAATTGTGATATATTTTGTAGATTCCCCTAACACCGCTTAGAAAGAAAACATACATGTGGCAGTGAAATTCCCAAAGAATTGAAGAAGGAAAGAAATTAAGATAATGCCACAAATAACATTTAGACAATAAATTTCTATAATGTTTCCAAAGATGGGGATAATAGAGATGGGATGGTAATTATCAGTAATATTTATATCACCTTTTTTGAAATGAGGTAAAACCTTGGTAATTTTTAGAACATCAATGAAGTGACCTTCCCTAATGCACGCATTGATAAGAAGAGTAAGTGGATATAAAAGTATGTCAATGGTAGCTTTTAAAATTAAGCTATTTATACTATATACATCAGTGCAACTAGAATTTTTAAAACTATTTACCGCTTCCGTAACCTCAGTAGAGGTTACAGCCTCAAGGGAAAAAATGAGGATTTTTATTAGGTAAATACAAGTAAATAGAATTAGCTTAGATTTGAATATTTCTATTTTTTGTATTTGTTGAATTTTACTTTAATAAATTAAATATATTATGAATTTGACTCTTTATTGATCCACTAGATCTAAGATTGACGACCTGCGTGCGATTCTGTGACGTGAATCGGATAACTGCTTACCACGAGTCGACTGCGATCCCGTCAAGTTTGTATAGCAATCCGAATACTCACAGAATCTATCGATGGTCTTAATTGTTTAAGAAGTGTTTCTCAAATGCTAGTTTATAAGATCTGATCACAAGTGCACTGCTAGACGACAAAATACGTCGGCAGGCAGCAGCAATAAAAATAAGTATAATCTTCATTTTCGTCCTGGGGAGTCTCAAGAGATACTAGAATCCCCATTGAGCTAGATAGAGATAGCTATATATCGTTGCGAAGGCACTACGGGCGGCCGTCTGTTATAAATTTTTGTCATTTATTATTTTACTATAACTCACAATACGTCATAGTCTACTAATATAACAACCTTAAACACTGTTTATTGCTTGATACTTCACTTCACAATTCACTTATGATAACTCTGAACTATCTGAACTTATCTGACCTAGAAACTAACTCCCACGCTACTGACTTGGTCCTTATATACCCCACAGATGCCCCTTCTAGAACATTCCAGACCTTTCTGATACAGAAATCTCTAATAATCTAGTAGTAACCTCCCGACGCACCCAGCGCCACCTCTGTGGTGGTAGCTGCACTCTAGTAGTATAATAGGGGCTTCTATAGAGTAGAGGCATGCTGTTTCTAATAATAATTACCCCTCACGCCACTGGATGATGCAACAATATGACGTTTCCCGGTCATTTATTAAGTATTTTTTAGTGAATACTAACAGTATATCAGATTTCCGCCTTGATAACAGTGTCATCTACAGTTCAAATATTATTATTTCATCGTCGTTTCTTAATTAATTGTTATTTAAGATATCACCATCCTGTATATTTAAATCTTTTTCTCTAAAAGTATAGTAGTTTTCTTCTTTATCAGTTGTAATTACATGTCAAATAATATTTGTTAATTATCTTTCAAGGGTGTCAAACCTTACATTTTTCACTAAAAGTATATCACATTTCTTTGTTGGCAATAGTGTCAGTTACCTGCCAAATATTATTTTTCTCCGTCAAGTAGATTTGTAGATATAGACAATCTGATCGACACTCCGCTGGAATTGAAAAATATTATTTTTTCGTAATCTGCATAGTCTGTAATGTGAATATCAGACTATATGAGAGGAAATCTTGGACAGTATTTTTTACGATTACAAACACTTCCCTGCGGTAAGCAAGAAAAGTAAACAAATGTAAGAATATCTACTCTGTTTTCTAAGGTAGTATTGGAACTTTTTTTTGTATCTCAAAAAATAACCACCTATTCACGGGCTGATAAGAACAAATTGTCCCAAAATCAAAATAAAACAATAAATATGATTTTTACTCATAGACCTATAGTGAACTATGAAAATCCTGAAAAAATCAAGTTTCTTGGACTTTACCTTGACCCGAAGTTAAATTGGTGTCACCATGTGGATTTCCTTGCAAATAAACTGACCAAAAATACTTTCTTTCATTCTCAGAAATTTGAGAATGTTGTGCCAATGAATATTTTAACTATTGCCTATCACTCATTAATTGCATCTCATATAGCATATGGACCGTTAAACTGGGGGCTTGAACCTCAGGCTAGTAGAATATTTTCTGTACAAAGAAAAGCTATTAGTGTCATTTCAAATCTGGGATATAGAGATGATGTTAAACAAAAGTTCATCGATTTAAATTTATTAACATTCCCTTCACTATATATTTATAAATGTTTATTATTCATTTATAAGAATGTTCACCTGTTTGAAAGAAAAGGCTCTAATCATAATTATAATACTAGACATGAGTTTGACATAAAACTCGACTATAACAGACTGAAATCACGTCATTATGCATATAATTACTTTGGCCCTATTTTTTATAATAAGCTTCCTTTACATGTTAGAAGTCTCCCAGCGGCGAGGTATAAACGTGTGATAAAGGATTTCCTTAACAAAAGCGCATTTTATGATGTCCACGAATTTTTAAATTGTGATGTATCTATGCTGTGGTAAGCGGAAATAGGTATTTCAGGTCTTCCGTAAGATTTACTATTTTAGTAATATGTAGTATTTTAGTGTAGCAATGACTGTAATAATATGTAATGTTTTCTTTTTAATTCCGTATCAACATTTTTTGCTGTCTTATAGCATTCATTCTAAATTATAAATTGTATGTATGATGCTTTGTATATATTGACGTGTGTAAAACACATACAGTGTTGTGAACATCAATAAATGATTTGATATGATTCGATTTGAACACTGCGCACTTTACACTTCCTACTGAAAAAGGTCAATTGGAATAATTATAAAACTGTAAAGAGGTTATCTAAACGACGGTCCGTTAGGATTTGCAGGATGCTTATCACTTAGGCCAGTCCGCCTCTGCGTGGGATGTCACCAGAGTCTTTTTCCGTCAGATTCCGTCATCTGTCTCTGTCTAATGCATTGTTGCGGCACAATTGAAAAAGTGACTGGCGAATGCGTACATACATATAAATTATTTAAATGTTGGTAGATATGTATGCAAGTCGTTCAAAGAATACCGCCACTCCACAAAAACTGGCGTACACTCACTGCTATAATTTGCAATCGTCTGCCTATTGTGCACTTTTCATAACGATTTTTTTAGCCGACTCCGGCATTCTCTGCAAAAATGAATATCAAGTAAAGTCTGCTTATACGTTTTATGTCTACCGTCAAATATTCGGAGCTTGGTTTATTAGGGCCGGTTAACCAAGTGCTGATATTTCGGTGCTTAAGACATAAAAGGGAGGTCACAAATATTCCCAAATCTATGAAAAATAGCAACGAATAAAAAATAGTGTTTTCCCACGTTATATTAGAATTATATAAATTGCTATTGAGATAGTATAATGAGATAAAATCGAACTAAACTTACCATAATTATGATTTGATATTATTTTGAATAGGCAAAATGTTTCAACTAAAGAGGAAAATCCGCCATGGGAACATCATTTATAATTAGAATAAGTTGTCGTGGCTATACGGGCTATGCTACGTTCCGAAAGCCATTTCCTTAGGGAAAAAAAATTAAAATAAGAAAAAATGTTTCATTTTCCAAAATTTAGTAGGTAACTCACTGGTTTCAATGTTCTTTAAATCCTTTACGAAATGATTTATAGAGGCGAAAATTTTCCCTACATGTGTGGTATAGTTCACCTAAAGTCGGGTACAATTTAAGCTGACTTGTGTAATGGCCGCTAAGACGTCAGAACTAAGATTTTATTCGATGCATAAGAAATGCCAGTAGTTCTCAAACAGTTTTCTCGTGTAGCAGCAATGATGTCGCTAAATAATTATAAAAAAAATAGGAAAGATGTTGCCATAAAATGTTAAGATTATTAATTTAGTAAATTCGTCATTTTAGTGGAATTCTGATTATACGGTGTCCGCCATAAAGTTGCCTACATATGGGAAAGAATTGTATCATTGACATTTCTAAAAAACTCTATTGGGGATCACTGGTTTGGCAGGACTAAAACGTAGTTGACGGTGGTACTGAAAAATGGGTCAAATTGTTAAGATATCGAAAATATTTATTAAGAAAAAGTGTATAGAATACAACAAGGACCCCATATATATCAATTTTGAAGCAAATATGAGGAAAATAAAAAAGTGCAAATTTTACCCCTACCATTAATTACTATATGAAAAATCATAAATTCTTGTGTCTATTTCGCAAATATTTTTATTTATTAGTTTCGACAAAAACTTTATGTATTTTAATTGAATAAAGGTATTTGCATGTAAAAAAGAAACGAACCCACAATATAGTATTTTTTAGAAATCTCATAATAATACTAATAATAAAAATTTTCCTACATGTAGCCAAGTTTATGGCGGACACCGTAGGTATATAGGCTCGGGCACAAATGAAACTGATAACAAAAAATGAATTGCCCAATTCAGCCAATAACAATGAGTTATCAGAAAAAGAAATCGAATACTAATATTGTTACAATCCAGCAAGAACCACGGGGAGGTATGGACATTTCTTGCCAGGAAAGGTTAGAATCGTAGTATTAGTAGGGGAAATGATGTTAGTAAAAACAAAATATTTCATATAATGAAAAAAATCTGAAATCTCTATGAGAATAACGAAAATAATTATTTTTCTTTTAGCGGTAATAAATAAATATTCTGGTTGACAAAATATGTATTAAAAAAATTAACAGTAATTTTAAAACAAATAAATTAAAACAATTCTGAAAGAACAACGCATTGGCACGTTTTCATAAACACTAAAACACTTGAATACTACACTTGAACAATTTACGATACGTTTTCTTAAACCATAGGACACTACATTTGAACAATTTATCTACTCGACGCACGTTTCACCATTTCTGTCTTAATATATAACGTAAGAAAGCCGATTTTATTAGAGATAATAACGCGTTAGTGATAATAAAAGACACATTTTTGGGAACATAAAGTTTTAACAAAACTCGCGGCGCGGTTTAATAATAATTTTAGAAAGAAAAGTAAGAATCGAACTCGCAATCACCCCATTTACATTTATTGCTGCTCGAGTATCTTATCGATTGGGCTGCGCGATCCTGTGTTCATTATATTCTATTTATATACCAGAAAATTGTAAGACTTAGTGGTTTGACATTGTTCGTTTGACGGATGAATATCCACTGTTTACCACTAAAAGTAACTTAAATATTTCATATAAAGACGTTTTTCATATTTAGAGTGCTGTTAATTCACGGGAATAAATAATATTCGTCGTCGAATCACACAGTTTAAGAATCGCTGACCTTATGACTATGTTTCTCACTCCTCAGTGTACATTTCGTATTTTCGTCTCAAAAGAAGTGAGAAAGAATCTTGGTAGACATACATTGACAATGTCTTTAGGCTTTAATTTGTGTGCAAGAGATAGTGAACACGTATGCGCAACATTAATTCATACATCGGTCATTTTAAACTCGACCCGACTCTAGTGTCAATTTCAAAATGAAAAAAAAAGACCGACAAAGGAATAATTCATACTACCAGGGATGTCATGAGCGTCGAACAACAATTTTTAGAATAAGTTTTTAATTATTTTAAATGTTGTTTTACGACTTTATATTAATTGATAGGCGTGATGTAAATAATTAATTTATAATACATTATTAATTTATAATAACTAATGTTAGTTTAATGAACAAATCCATAAATGATTCAATAAAAGTACATGAATATCATTTAATCTACGGCTATGGTATCAGCAATATTAAGAATGAACCAAGATCAGGTAACGGACTTGTAATGGTGAGCCAGGTAAACAATCGACTAATTTCGTTTGAGGTAAGCGCATAAGATATCTGGTTAATTATATTCGTATACGGGTATTGTTTGTAATATTCAAGCACGGTCTCGGTGTTATTCTATCACAAACATGCTTTATAATAATTTATCCTGGTTACAACGCCTTAAACTTTTAGAATTTCTAAACTGACAATAGAAATACTATGACTAGATAATTGTATTCTATTGGATAACTCCATATTTTTTTTTTTTTTACAAATGTTATATTTTGTTTCTCAATGGCGGTTTTCAAAGCTTTTCTTTGTATGCTTTTGGTTCATAATAGTGCAGGGAATGAGCCGGGATTTTGGGGTTTCTGGCTAATTATTGCTGCAGCTACGAAACCTACATTTCCTCCGTGTTCGAGGATAGGGAACATGAAAAAAATAAGCCAAAACAGTTTTCAACCCATCCGCATATCCCGCAAACGGACTAAAACCACCCGTTGATCACTAACAACTAATTCATGTTAGAGTGAGTGAGAATTTACAATTCATTTACTAATTACCATGCTCACAGGACCGTAATGTTCCGAACTTACAGCCCATGAGCAGAAAGTGGAAATTAAAATTAATTTACTAATTACCATGGTTACAGGATTATAATATTACGCCCCTTGGGCTGTAAGTAAATGTATTATGTACCAATTTATTTACCTGTCAGGAAAAATAGAAATATTTAGATATAATATCTAGTTCATAAATACACAAAAACGCTATGTATGTAAGTAATCGTACCCCCATTACTTACATACATAGCATGTTTAACTCTCCCCACCTGAGAGGACACAACGGTGGAAAATCTTAAAAGTTATTTATAACTGTATTAACTTTAAACGCAGTAATACGTACTATATTAACAAACTAAACTCTAAACTACGCACATTCAAATGTTTATATGTGCTTCAAATCCTGATTTATAATGGTTTGGACTGTTTCAAATTCTGATACGATAAAATAATCATCTCCATTTTGATGTAATATTGAAAATATCAATGTATATGGAAGACAATAATGGTCCTAAAATGGGCCCCTGAGAGACACCACTGTTTGAGATTTTAGACTGTAAATCAATTTTATTGACACTCACTCTCATCACCATTTTGATCACGGGACATCCACCGAAAAACAAAGTTATGAATATACAAGACCATCATCCGATCAACCTTATGCTATGGGTATGAAACATGGACACTCACACAGAAATCAGCGGACACAATCAAGGCATTTGAACGGAAGATTGTAAGGCGAATACTTGAACCAGAGGATGACGGCGGCACCTGAAGAATGCGATTTAACCACGAAGTGTATGAACTCTTCGAAGAGCCATCCGCCGATTAAAAAGGCTGCAGAGGGACATGTAGTGGGGATGGAAGACAGTAGAATTCCAAAAAAGGTTCTACATGGAGAAATAGATGGTAGAAAATCAGTAGGAAGACCAAGGAGAAGACGGATAGACGAAGTCAGTGAAGACGCGCACAACATTGCGCAAATAAAGAGATGGGAAATCATAGCTCTGAACAGGACAGTATGAGAGAGGAAGCTAGAGGACACATTGTTTTCTTTTGATGAACGTAAGCTGTGTTGCATTAATTGAAATTGTTAAACATTTCAAGTTGGCATAGTGCCGTGATTTAACTTCATTAGAAGGATCTTTTCCTAAAATTTTGTTAAAATGTAGGCATTGCAACCAACACCATCAAAAAGAAGCCATCATTAATTGTTTAAAAATGGTTCATTTCATTTATTTTTATTTTCGTTAAGTAGTTATTATGACTCTAGGCACCAATAAGGATCGATCGTCTTTATTAGGTCAAATTTATTTTAATAGCACTATATACTATCCCCATATCTACATCTGCAGCCGTAAGTAAACCATCACGGTAAGTGAAAATATAATCAACCCATAATAAGCTGTAACGACATTGTATAAACGTACATAAAGAGATGCGCTTAATAAAACACAAGAGGCAGTTTTAGAAGCGATACTAATCAAAAAATTAAAATTGTCGGAATATCAAACGATTCCATCTCCGTTAACATTTAATTTGATTTTAAATGAAGGAAAAATTGCGATGTTAATTAAGAAATAACATTTATATGACAACGTATTTTAATGAGAATTCGGAAATATTTCTATATTTTTTTAAATATTTATTACTCCCAAGAATTGATTAATACTTGATTTGCGTTTTATCTGCTTTGATTGGACGCCATAATGAAACTTATGTATCATTAGTCTCGATTTTGGACCCATCACCTATCAAAATATTCCAGGGGGGGATAATTATTTATTTTCAATTATTTCCAATTTCATTCAGTAACAAAAAGTGGAGAGGGTTGGAATTCTTGGTGTGACACGGCTTCTGAAGTTTCCACAAACAACAATAATTAAAAACAACTGAAACTAAAGTTCAATTAAAAATATGGCTATATTTAAACTAAAATAATGTCACAGTTGATCGAATTCATTCAAGCTTGTTATCTCTACCTAAACTCTGTCATGATTCAATGGACCATTTCTTATTAACCTTAGGAGATATCTATTCTGTGATTACATCAAAGGCATGTCAGGCTTTTTAGTTTTTCATTTTTAAGATGAGCCATATGTTCCTTGAATTTTATCGTTTGGGTTGCATAAAATCTGTTACAATTTACTTCTCGATGGATGAGGTTTACCCAGCATTTTGCACACGTACCCAGTAATGATCGCCGATGTACTCGAAATCTGCACACGGACCCAAAGTTGCGCATGCTCGGAGTGGGTCACATGTGTAGGATTTCGGATATAAAAGCACGACAAAATTCAAGACAAACCAGTGCCCTTCTGGCATTGGCCTCGAGCTTGGTAAGCTGGGTTGATTACGGTTAGTACCCTATAGCAACACACCATGACGGACTTAATATAAGAAGACCGCCAGGCGCCTTCAGCGTGCTGGGCTGGGACCTATTGCGTCACTTGTTATTTAACCGATGTCGGTGCGTGGCGAAAAGGTACCCAACGCATGCTATCGACGCCACAACGAATCACCGCAACGTTGCCATCGTTACACTCTCGCCTGCTTCGAAACCATTTACGAAATAATTAATGACCGTAAAAAAACATATATGTTATGTAATACTGCCACGATCTACCTGTTTTTTGTATTTGGACTATTTATTTACTAACTAAACACTGGAATAACATCTCCAAACCAGCTGTCCAAGCAAAACGTTACATACATTGGAGCCTGAGCAGGTCCACTTTGAAGAACGTTACATTTTATCAAGAGTTTATTTAAGATTTCAGAAACAAATGAGTTTCTATTTTACCTTCCCTCGCAATTTTTTTAAAATTTAGATGCCTAATTACAAGTAGTCTAAGTATTAGGAATAACGAGCAACATTTTTCTGATAATATAATAACTACCAACTCCCGTACTGAGGTTACCCCCTGGTGTCCTCAGATTGTTCATCAAGATGCACTTCACACTCACACATTGCTCTGTTCTTGCACCCACTAGACTAACTCAAAAGGTTTCGTCCTTTTGAGCCTTCTTCTTATTCCACGTTAAATATGCACCTAGAATGCTTCGACAATAACTTGATTTCGAAGTCACTCTTCATGACTTCGTCTGCAACTATTTCCACACCCAGTCTCTGTGTAGGTCGTTTTTTCATACATACCAAGGAGCATTAACCACTCCTCTTAACACTTTATTTTGAAAACGTTGGATTATTATTTGCACTAGCATAGCCCCACAGTTGGATGACGTATATCCACACAGGTTTTACAACTTGTATACGATTAATTTTTTAGGAACACAAAGCTGAGAATTTTTTCCTAACAGCCAGTACATTTCTCTTTAAAGAGAAATGTACTGGCTGTTAGGAAAAAATATGCAATCCATCTTTTTTCTTTTTTATGTGTTCCTGTCATTTAAGCTTATCCAGGTTCATACCTAGATACTTAGCCGTGTTTGCATATGGGATTGTATGATTGCTGAGGCTGATTGCCATCTGTTCAGTGCATCTACTTATGATGTTAATGTCTGATTTGCTTTCGTTAAGTTTAATGCGCCAGCGTTTTGTCAATACATTAACTCTATCCAAAGTCTCATAGAGATTTTCGTTAGCTTCTTGTTCAGTTTTACCAACTGCTAATACTCCCATATCATCTGTTACTGGGATATCACTTGTGTATAATAAATACAGAAGTGGACTCAAAACAATGCCTTGTGGTCTCAGCCTTTATTGGTCTCAGTTCAGAGTATTGTTTCTCACACTTGATTCTAAACATTATTTCACTGATATATGATTTTAGTAAGAGACTGTGTTGTTTTGGTACTGTTCAAGTTTGTGTTCCAATCCCTGGTGCCAGCTTTATCAAAAGCCCGAGCAGCATCCAGGAATATTGCTGAACATATCATTTTCTCCTCGAGTGCTTTAGATGGTCTGTAAGCCTATGAACCTGATCTATAGTTGCATGCTTCTTTCTGAATCCAAACTGGTGTATTTGGATTATGTTCTTTTCCTCGATGATAGGTTTAATTCTTTCAAAAACAAATGAAACAATAATTTAGGCACGGAGATATACATGACACGCCGGCCGGTGTTTCCGTGTGTCTAATCACATTTGGGCAAAAAAGAATAATTTATGAATAGAACGAAAAACGTTGAAAAACTACTTAAGTGTAAATAAATGGTTTCCCTTGTCAATTAAACCGTATAATTCCTATTTATTCGCACTTTTTTAATTGTTAACTGTTCAAACTTACAAATATGTGCATATGTACTTTATTTACAGTGATGTCCATAATATGTAGTCGGTTTTTTACGTATTAAAAAGTAACATGATACTTCTCGTAGTTGAGATTAAAAGTCGCAATGAAAGCTCAGATGTATTGTTAGTGTCGACCAGATCATTTATCAGCACTACTTATCAACGTCGTTGTCCTGGTAGGACACTTCTTGCATTTTAAATGGGCTGATTAATGTAATGAAGAAAACAAATTAAATGCAATGAATCGAGAACATGGGTGCCCGGATGGCAGAACGTATTCTCGGAATTAGTTACAATATGCTAAAAAAAATAATTCCTTTCGCATGCAGAAATTTTTATGGCCCGTTAATAGAGGTTTAATATTATGAAAGTATTTAGCGTACACCAGCAGTTCGCTTGTTAGATGCATTCTGCTGTTTATGCGGATGGTTAAAAATTGTCAGCTTAAGTTATAGTACAGGAGCTGGGTGACATTTCCGTCCCGTCATCGTTTTATGCTCTAGCAGATATATTTATCGTTATGTGATTGATAGCGATTCACGAAATCGACTTCTGACGGTGCATCTCCCATTAGTTACATCACGAGTTGTTAAAGTTGTAATAAAAAGTTCACTGCCTTACCAGTTACACGTGACTGGTAAGTAACTTTTTGTTCGAACGGCACAGAAATCTGAGAACTTTGTTGTTCCTGCGGGAATCATAAAACAGTTATTACTAGAGATAGAATGACATTGCAGATACCTGTATGATTGTGGTGGACTCTAGCATATGTTAATTCAATATCCTACTACCAGATGTCGGTTGTTGGAGTTACCGGATACATGTATCTCCTAGTCATTTTAAAGTCATATTGTGTGAAAATACATTGTGCATTGTTTTTTTTGTGAAAAAATGGAGTCTAGAGCTAAAAATGGTTCAATTAGCTTCTGAACAGCAAACCAATTTACCAGAAAAGAAGGTTGAAGAGAATTTAGAGCTTAAAGTGCCAAATTACCGTAAGATTGTCGTTCCTCAAAGACATAAATTACACGGATTATATCCCTCCTATTTTGAGAGCTGTAAGAAAAAAACTGACTTACAAGAAATAGAAGCAGAGGACACCGTACCAAATAAGAAAATTTTACCCAAGGTAGTTGTTTAAGAGCTAATTTCAACCGCTAGTGTTTCTAGTACTTCAGAAGTTGCCACTAGCAAAGAACATAACGATTTTTAAGTGACGCTGAGTCTGAACCTGAACCTAACTACTGACAAATTCTTCAGATGAGGATCCAGACTATATTTCCAGCGACCACGATACCAATGCTGATGCAGAATCAGTGTCCTAGGAAGAAGAGTCAGAGTAAAATTGAAATCGGTGATTCACAGGACGAACCTGGAGAAAATCACTGTAAGTTTATAATTTATTATTTGTTTATTTATGAAGTAAGATGTATACTACCAGATAGCACTATCACATTTGAGCATAGTTATAACCATATGATCACCATGGTAATTATAAAGGGTGTCTCAACAAGAGCGCCGTATTTAATGTTAAAAAAAAACACTTTTCTTTTTAAATTAAGCGAATATTTATTTTTCAACGTGAAGGGGAGTAGTTGCGATTAAACATGAAACACGACATCCGGCAAATGGCCACCACGGGATCACTGGCACACGATCATTCTCTTCATAAAGTTCTGGATGACTTTTTCGCATACCTGTGGCGTTATTTTCGCAACAAAGCGCTGTATCTCTTCTTTAAGGCGTTCAATTGTTTGTGGCTTATTCTCATACACCTTGTCCTTTAGATAATAACCCCAAAGAAAGTAGTCTATCGGCGTTAAATCGCTCGACCTTGGTGGTATCAATTTCCTGGTGCTTCAGCACCCAATTACTGAATCCATTTCTTGCGTCAATTGAATCTTATATGCGTGCAAATGAAGATCTTTTGTTAAAATTCGTTGCAGAGTGGGTCTGGTAATTTACAATTTTTGACTACGGTGCCGAATGGAAGTGTTTGGATTCTCGGCCACAAGGACGGCGACGCATAGTGGTCTTCCCATCCATCAACATGATTTTGTCTCAAATTTGTTAACTAAACGGCGAACTGTCGACTCATCTGGTGCATTGCACGTAATCTGCGAACTGTTTCCGCAAAACTTTCACCACTTTTGTAGTGAGTTTTCACAATAATTAAACTTTGTTCGTTTCAATAGTGCTGCATGATGTCTAATCGCGTGGTTTGTACATGACAACTGTCAACAAATGAACACGAAACTAATGTCACAAACCAAATGGCGGCAAATTCAAATCCGGCGCTCTTGTTGAGATACCCGTTATATAGAAAGGTTTATCGCACACATAGGTCGGGTACAGCCAGAATGGTAACCGGAGTCACCAGATCTGGAAGTTACCAGATTGGGAATCGGCATAATATCAGAAATTGCTGCTGCAGTGAACATGTTATAACTTATAACACGTGATTGTTACGAAATTTTTACATTGAGAATATTTTTTGCTGTTTGTTGGGTATTTTGTCACTGAAAGATATGTACAAATTTGATGAAAAATACCTCTTCACCAAATGGATCAGACAGAGGTTTGTTCTTGAATACCTGACTATTACAAAATGTCTCACATCTAAAAATATATGAACTATAACAAGATTCTAAAATAAAAACTGAAGATAATAACTAAGGACAGTTAACGTTTCGGAAAAGCACTGTTTCCGTTCTCAAAATTTCTAGGTCGTCAACCACGACAGTTTGTTTATGTATTTCTATAGTCACGTGAGACATTAAATTATATTTATCGCGGATTTCTTAAGTTTTCTTATATTTCCATTGCGAGTCCCTTTGAATCCTATAATTCTCTCTATTTTCAATGCTCATCAATTGACTGTTAACAAAACTCTGGGGATCTTGGTTGTTTATTACAACAGTTTTTATAAATTACTTCTCGTTCGTTAAGATTTCTTAATTTGAAGAAATTATTTTGGCTCTTATTAACACCTTTCTTGATACTAATATGTTAATTTGAATTGAAATGTGTTTCTGTTTGTTTGTTTTCTATACACACTGGTTTGGTATGTGTTATCTAATTGTTTAATAAAAAAGGTAATTCGTTATTATTCTCAATTTCTATTGCAAACTTAATTGAAAGTTCTTTTCCGTTCATTTGATTTGAAAAATTACTTAAAAATTCTTTGCTATAAGGCCATATTGTAAAAACATCATCTACATATCTCCACCATACAATTGGTTTATAAGCCAAATTAAAAATATTACTCTCCTTCAAAATTTTCTATGATAATGTTACTTAATATTGGAGATAATGAGGAATCCATGGCCATACCAAAGTCTTGTTGATAGAAGTAATTATTTAGCTGAAAGTTTTAATACAAAATGTAAGTCATTCCACAATAGTTTCTATGCTTAACTTAATTCTATTCGCCAAATCTCCATCATGTTGGAATTTGTTTTTAATTATCATTAATGTCTTATCTACAGGAACATTTGTGAAAAGGCTTACTACATCAAAACTGACCATTAGACGATGCTTATTAAAATTATTATTAACAGTTTTTCCAAAAAATGTTTGCTATTTTTAATATAAGACTCCTAGGAACCTGATTTCGAATTTCTAATAAATATTTTGAAAGAATACATAACTGAACTCACAATAATTATTGGTCTTAAAGAATCTCAAGTTTATGAACTTTTAGCACTTATTTTGCGTTTCTGGTGTCTGCAGCTCTCAGTGGCGGCTCGTGATATTGTCTGCAGAGGAGGCTTGATATTCTGAAAGACAACTGATGTGCAATATGACTACAATTTGTACATTTCCCCACCACCCCTGAGGTATTACAACGGCGCGTTACATTTTTTTGCCGTGGGTTGTTCGCCAGGATACCGATTCACGATTTGAGAGAATAGAACTAATAAAAGAATAGAATGAAAAGGAAAGAGAAAATATGATGAGATGAAAAAATCATTCTCATGAAATTCTCGTTCCTACGACTCGAGTATCGGTATCCAAAGGAGTCCTACTATCCCACTTGTAATTAAATTATATAACTTTTAATAAAAATAAAAATAGTTTTGGTAAAAAAATTAAAGTGTTTTTCTACAAACAAAAAATTGTATTCATTATCACTGCCAGGCGTGTAAAATTATAAGTTTTAATAGAAATTAAAATAGTTTTGAGAAAGAAGTTATATAAAAAAAAATATAACCGCGGAACTCTATATTATGGAGAATTATAAAAAAATATTTAATAAAAAATAAATAACACAAATAAATATTTTTTCTAAAATAACAACTACCTATATTAATCTCTGCTTTAAAGCCTGAATATTTTTATAAATGAGTGGTAACCTGCGATTTTTGGAACTAGCAAAATGGTTGATTATTTCATCACAAAATGAATCGCGTTTCCTCAATTCTGACAAAAAACGTTTTTCTATTGAAATAAGCGATACATTTGAAAGGCGGTCTTGACTCATTTTGTTTCTAGTAAAAATGTTTTTATGCATTTAAGTGCTGAAAATGATCATTCTATAGAAGCTTACCGGCATTGTCTCAAAAAATAGTGGCGTTATTCAAAAAGTTCTCTAATTTTGGGTCATAAGTTTTTAAAAAATCTACCAGCTCTTTGAAATTTCCTTTATTGCACGATTCTCGTTTTTCGTCACGTCCTCGGAAATAATTTTCTTGTGAAGATAACTATATAATGGCATCTATTAACCTCTTTAATATTTCCCTATTCTCACGGACCTTTTCCTTAATATTTTCTATTTCTCTCTTATGTGCAGAATCCAAGAAATTTACAATATTTTGTTTACCAAACATTTCGAATTTAATGCAAGATGAAATGTGCTCCTGGGATTTTTCGTGCTTTTCTAAACCTCGCGACAAATTTTGCAAATTATTAAACCCGGCCTTGCCCCAAATTGGGGATTGATCATTAGTAAATAATAAACATCTCCAACAATATAATTTGTTTCTAACTGTTGATGCCGTTAACCACTCGACTTTTTTATAATTGTTATCACAAAACCCTCTGTTTTGTTTACCACTTTCAAAAACTAACGAAAGCATTCCTGGTGTAGGCCTGGCATTTCTTTTAGTTCTTACCTTTTCGTCATAAATAAGAGTAGTAAATCCATTTAATAACAAATAATCCACCACGTCTGGACAACAAGACATGTTGTTGGGAATATTTTCACCTAGAGCACTTATTTCTAGCCCGCCTATCAAATGTTTTATGTATTTATACGTCAAGTTGTTCTTATAACCGGCTAAACGCAACTGTCAGACGTCAGTTCGTTTTCTTTGTGAATCACCTGACTCTTGAATGACCTGTGCACATGCGCTATAAAGAACTGAGATCTGGAGGCTAGCCTCATACTTGGCTATTCCAAGTGTTGCTATTTTACACAGCGCAAAGAAATTCAAGGTCATTCATGTTATAAGTAAACGCTGTACAGTTGAAAACTATTTCGTATTAGCCTCCAGCGAACCGCAGTGTTCATTCAGTAAAAGACCGGCCGACCGGGAAATATGCATACAAAGACTATCCGGACTATAACGTTATAGGTATGTTTGTGGAAAGGAAATGCAAAAATGTTATATATAAACTGGAAATTAATTAATGAATAATAAACAATAAAAAATATTGAAAATTGAGATATACCTAATAGAAATTTCTTAAGATTTTACTTTTGAAGATATGGTGGTTCTTCCAAGGGGAGGCTCAGCCTCCCCTGCCTCCCCTGACGAGCCGCCACTGGCAGCTCTTAATGTTAAATTCGGCTGTTTTAAATTGGGGGATTCCTTTGAAGTGATTTAATATATTTTCTTCTGTAACGTGTCTTTAATCTGTATAAATATAGCCATGTCATCTTTTCCGGTTCAAAGTCTGTGCTTCGTTCGAACCTATAGTTCTTTCTGGAATTCTTTATTCTTTCTAAAGCCTTCTCTATATTTAACTTCTTTATACTCTTCGGTTCCAGTATTTCCCTCCTTACTTTCATCTTCAATAAAAATGATACATTTTTTTAATTTTTCGTTGAAAATCTTGTTCTGTCTATTTGTTTTGTTGTGAGTTATTGACCTTTTCCTTACTACAGTTGGCTTCCTCATTATAGTTAATGCCCTCTTTATTTCTTTAGTTTATTGCTGGTCTTTTTTCGTAGTCTATTTATGTATTCCTGGTTCTTGTTGGATGTTGCGATTTTTTTATACTACCATTTTTTGTAATATGGTCTAATAATAACTCACATTTTTCATTTTTTCTTCCACAAATTTTTTCAGTAGCTCAATTTTGGTTTTGAGGTTTTGTATTTCTGACTGTTTATTTTCTGGTTGCTTTTCACAACACATCATTCTGGTGTCATATATTTTCAAAAATTTCATTTTGTTTCTTAAGAAACAGGACTGATGAAACACATTTACACAGTTTGCACACACTGTTATCTTGGTCGGATTGCTATGACAACATTATTTATAAGTTTTTGTCTCTAGTTTATGGCTATAATCATCCTCCTCCTCACTTGACGTCACTTTTATTATAGCTGCTGGAAATCAAAGTACGTCACTGAATAGAACAAATATAGAAACTTTTGATATGTGTAATTTTTCATCGAACTTACAGTTTAACCAAAAATCACAGATTTGCACAATCCTCTGCATCTTGAAGAATAGCCAAACAGACAGGCTCAGATATGTCAGAAGTCTATTTTGTCGTAATTTATGTTCGACATAACTAATTATAACATACAAAATTCATGTTTATCTTGTCAATTTGAAAATCATAAAAAAATCCGACAAAGGAATACTTCATAACACCGGCGATGTCATAAGCGCCGACTGATAATTTTTTTAATCACTTTTTAATTATTGTAAATATTGTTTTACTACTTCATATTAATTGATAGGCATGATGTAAATTATTTATTTATAATACATTATTTATTTATAATAAATAATATTCGTTTAATGAACAACTGCATAAACGATTCAATAAAAGTAAATAAATATCATTTAACCTACGGCTATGCTACCAGCAATATTAAGAATGAACCAAATGCAGATAAGGGACTGAGATCACACATAGGCTTTGTAATGATTTATTCTGGTAGCAAATCTTTAGGCTGAATTTTCAAATTGAGAATAGAAATACTGTAACGACGAGTTTACCAAAAAGCTACCAAACTACCGGACTATTATCAGATTATTGTATGAAATGGCTTATTCTGATGTTTGTATACAAATGGATTTATTTAACTATGGTAAATAAATATTTTTGTCAATTAGGGACCTCTATCGTAATATTTCTCACTTTTCCAGATCTCTACATAATTTCAGTGATATTTGGCATTTGTAATTGGAAATGTACGTTTAAGAAGCATCAAGTACAAATGAGTAACAAGAACGTGGACGAATTAAGATGAGCACCACTCGCCAGAGCCTCCTTCAGTAATATATAATTTAAAGCGATTTACTAAATTCCTTATTTATATGTCTTAGAATTCTAAGAGTGCTTTGAGTTAATACCCGGAAAGTTATTCCATTTAAGTATATACTGAATCAGTATGAACACGAGCAGCGTGTTAATTTCCTTCCCTAGCGAGATCAAAATAAGAAGACATAAATAACAGGTTCCGGTTATAATGACGTCACGTCCGGAACTCATTATTTCCCGCGTTATTTCAAGTTGCACCCTTAATATCTTTAGTCCTCGCCGGGACTACTAATCATCTCGCCTTATTGCAAAAATGTTAAAATTAAACTGATGTCTTATTACATTTTACTTCTTTTATATGTAGGTAAGCGTATCTCTGTGTTGTCTCTATTCCTGTACTAGTAGTTGTTCGAAACTGAGAGGAGGCACGATTGGAGACGAATCTCAAAATATAACTTTCTATAATTCATAATAGTGGAGCAGATCTGAAGAAAAAACAGGGTCGAAAAGTGACTACTCCGAATGAACAATTTTTTTTTGCCAACTTATAAAGTTAGGTCCCCTCCATCACTCCGATAAGTTTTTACAGGGCGGAGTCGGCGGGGGGTGGGGGAAACGACCCATTAAAAGTATAGGAAAGCAGTTTTTCCGACGCATCTCCGCAGGTGTTGGTGCTACAAGAAAAAACATACTTACCAAAAATAAAGACCTTGACAAAACACGTAATCCCGTTCTAACCCGAACCCGATCGCATAATAAGTTCGCGAGATATCGCGATTGAAGTTGGGAAAAAAACGAAAAATTAAATTAATTATTTCTTGAGAGGGAGTGGAGTTGGGGCATCAATTTTTTCTGTATAGAAGGGCATTGATGAACACTTGATGAGGCCAGAGGGTGGGGGAGCTGGGACAATTAGGAGGGGAGATATGGGAGGGAAACCAAAATTATTCAAATGCTGATAGCTCTGTTATTAATGGAGCTACGGCAATCTGGCTAGGACCAATTTACGTATTTCTTTATTTGCTAAAAGATAGCTGTGGCAGAAATTTTTTTGTTTCCAAACAAACGCCTGGCGCGCAAAATAAAAAATTGCCGATCTTTTGCACGTCCTTTTGGGCATGAAGGAAGAGGGTGGGGGAAATAATTTTTTCACCAGTTAATAGAATTCTTTTTTATCTTCAATTTCCATCTGACAAGATTGAGATCGGATGATTAGCAGGGAGATACAGACCGGCAAAGTTTTTGCTGTATAGTGGGATAACGGGGAGGGGTTTAAAAAATACATCAAAGTAGTCAAAAACTACATCCTAATCGGTCAGAAATTGACAACTTGATGTCGTGTTGTGATTGTACATATTTCTTTAGCTATTAATCGCACTCATCATTGGCATTTCTTTTTTATTTCGTGAGATCAGTCTGTTCCCTGTGGCTGTTCGTATTGCTGTGTGGTGCTAATTGCTGTTATTATTATAAAATGTATCAGTTATTAGTATAAAATTCATAAAAAACAAAACACAACTTAATATATTTTTTACTGTAGTATTAGATATATATCTCGAAGATGACAGGGGCGAGGGGCGTTTTAGGGCGGATCTATTAGATTCACGCCAGATATTGGTAAATTTTAACCCAAACTTATTGTCGGTATAAAAAATGTCGGGATGTTTATTGTCTAACGCTCTATCAAAGTCGCAGACATTTTTTATCCCAGGATAACTTTGAGATAAACTATAAACACAATATAGTCACTTAAATGACAGTCACATAAATAAAAAAGCAATATGAGTTTTGATTTATCTAAACAGGTAAATGGCAAATGTCGCTCACCGGGGAGGGGTTTCTCTCCCAGGGTACTCCAGGCGTCATCTGTTTCACATGACCATATGTGGAGATGTTTACCTGAACGTAATCGATTCTGGTTAACAACGTTCTCTTGACTTCAATTAGTTATGTGCTTATAGGCGTCTACAAGACTATAAGAGGGCGTCTACAAGGGGGTCGTCTCCAACATGTATTTCCTTTTTTAAATCTTAGAATTAGGTTTTTGCATTGGGCAAATGGAAGAAGAGCTCTACAGTTCAATTTGTACCCATTTTACTTCTGAGTAAAATAAATGTATAATAATAATTATTATTATTATTATTATATATAGGACATATTTTTTTGAAACCAATTCTGGATATACTATAATGACTTCCAAGTGAACACGTAATATTTTTATATTAGAAGAGTTTTAGTACAGGAGTCAGCGTGCAATTACATGACACATTTGTATCAATTAGATATATTATTAGTTTTGTTCCTTAAGGCCGGCGTGGTAGTCAACGGAAGTTATATGAGAAATTTTCCTAGTGCTGGAAACCTCACTAATTAACTCGAAATGGTGCAAGTGATTTTTTTAAAGGATTTCTTATCACTCAATGAATACAAAAATACAATTGGCATACATTCCCGTTAGTTAAGGTCCAGAGGCAGACATTCTAATCCTGCAAGCTATGTCACTGGTCATGACAAAGAAGAAAACAGTATCAAGCTAATTTCTTTGTTTTCGATGAATTACAACACCGAAAACTGTGAGTATGAGGTTCCATGAACAATACAGATGGCAAGCTTGGCAACTTCCCAGCTGAGTAAAGTTTGGTGTGACAGGAATATCACTAGGCGCCTAAAGATTAGACTTGCTAACGCTCTAATTAGTTTTCTCTATACTTCTTAACGTCCCCGAAGTATAGACTGTAAGGGTGGTAGAGAGACGGCGCGCGGCGTACCTTCGAAATGTAGATTTGGAGATGAATGTTGCAGTTTTCTGGAGAGCCCATTGGAGCCCAAGACCTACGTAGGCTTTGGGAGAGATGCTGGAGGCATCGTGCTTTCACGAGTCCTCTCATTCTTTGGCCACACCAACCAGAAAGAGCACAATATAGAACGTTTTATTGTCCAGGAGAAGACAGATGGCAAAAGGCGAAGAGTAAGGCCACCAAAACGTTGGGCTGGCACCACTAAAGATCTAATGGGAAAAAGCTTTGGTGAGGCCGTGAGCCTAACAGATAGACACGATAGATGACGTGAGGCTGTCGAACGTACCAGGCAAAGGAGAGAGACCAACTGGAACATTACACGAATCACAAACCGCCTGTCAAGTCGTCGCGACTAAGAAGAAGGATTACCACTTACTAATTAAAAAATACTAGTCATACATCTCGATTAGCGGAGGTCCAGAGGAAGACATTTTGAATGTGCAAGATTTCTGCTTTTAAACCTTGTCTAGTAAATATCAAGCAGACTTATAAATAATTATTTTAATTTATAAATTAGGTTTCCACCACTAAGAAAAATCCTCATATCACTTTTTTTCATGTCTTTAGCTGATGCATATGTGTGTCAGGTAATTGTACGCTACCTCCTATATTATTAACATTTGAGACTGTCATTAATGTCTAATAGTACGGGAGCTCATTGACAAAAGTGGCTTCGGGCATCGCAGTTGCCGCCGCTTGGTGGAGATGCTGTAGGCATCTGTTCTGTATCTACCATTTCCCACCAACGGCAGGTCACGTGACCTCGCTCTCTTCGAGAGAGAAGCAAAAAGCAAAAGGCCACTTAAATGTTGCCAAAAAATTCTGAAAATTTTCAGGCACATTTTTTGGGCAATCTTTTGTCTCTTGGTGTTTTTTTCCAAAGTGCTTCTTTCTTCTCCGGGAAAAAAATATGGAGTAGAATTCCAATGTTTTAATATTTTCTTGGGGGAGAATGGGGAACTTTGGAGAAAAAGTCCAAGAGGCTAAACTTGCTTATGTTCAGGGAACAAGTCTGAATTTTTTGGGATTTTTCTGAAGAAAAAAAAATCTATGGAAATTCTTGGGGAAAATTATTTTTGTCTTAAACCGGCAGGCGTGATGTTTAGACAAAAATTAGCAACTTTGGGCTTTCGAAGTTTTTCTCTAAAACGCCTCCTTCGTTCTAAACTAATTAATAAACATCTATGAATTCTTTTCTATATTTTTTTCCGAGAGAAGAAAGCACTTTGGAAAAAAACACCAAGTGACAAGAAATACTTATTTTTGCCTAAAAAATGTGCCAGAATTTTCAATAATTTTTTGGCAACAATTATACGGCTTCTGTTTATTGCCTCCCTCTAGAAGACAGCGAGGTCAGTGACCTGCCTACAACACCTCCACCAAGAGGCTGCAACTGCGTTGCTCGAATCCACTTTTATCGATGGGCTACCGTACTATAAAAATAGAGTAGAATAAAATAAAATAGAGTATCTTCGTAGAAAATGGTAAATCATAAATATAATGTATTACTTAATACATAGAACAACATTGTTCTCATGTAAACTTTGTGTTGGCCTGATTAAAATAAGAAAGTAACGGAAACACACCTGTTTCAATTATATATTCGAATTGTTTTGATATAGATACCCGACTCCCTCCTACCAAAACTACTCTAGGATGTAATGGTTTAGAGCAGGTATGTAAACCCTACCTTCGACAGAATCTAACTTTATGTTGTTAGTGTATCATGGAATACCGAATTTGTCAATGTTCCATAAATATATAATATATTATTCCTATCTTGACATAAGCAAAACAGTAATTTTTTAAAATTTATCGCTATACCAAATAACCATGTATTTACCAAAGACAATACTTCTAAATTTCTACTGTCATTGCGCACAAAAATTTTAAGTGCGGTTCTGTGAGATATCCCTTATCCTAACTCGAAAGTGAGTTACGGTTGGCTTCTATGGCTTTATTTATGTGCCTTAAATACATGTAGGGAACTGCACTATTTATTAGCCCTAAAATTCATATGTATGAAATAAAAATCTATCTCCTCTGGAGGTAAAGTAACTCATTCATATAGAAAAATATATTAAAACAAAAAAGTCTGTTGCTTAGAAACTACTTGAACGAATTTGAGACTAATGCAAGTTTATTATACAAGGTGACACAAAGTTAAACCGCGAAGCGTTCATGGTAGATTTTTCAGGTTAACCTGAACCGTAGCTCTAAAAATCTTATTTTGAAATAAGATTTTCAGTGCAATGCAAGAACTTCCCCGTTTTGTAATAAATGCCATAAAACGAGACGCATTTTTCTGTCTTTTTCCTTTTTGCTCTAGCTTGAAGTGGGTGCATTAAAAAAAAAAAAACAATGAAACGTGAAAATCCAAGTGTTTGTCAGAATATTCAGAATGATTTTTAAAAATTTGTTTTTATTGAAATAGGTTTAGAATGTCATGAAATGTCGGGATAATAAGTTTGAGCGAAAAAAAATCTGTCTGTCTGTCGGTCGGTTTGTCTATCTGTAACTTTTTTTTGTCCGCACGTTTTCTCTGGAACGGTTTAAGATATTGACTTGAAATTTTATACACGTATGTTTATAACGAGATATGAAATTGAATTGTTTTTTGATCTGGTGAAGGGTTGGGGGGTAAATAGTAAATAGGAGTAAATGAAGGAAAATGAAACTTACTTAAAAATTTGTTATTATTATTTTTATGAATTTTTGAATTCAGCTAAAAAGAATGATTCCACTTTTCAAAACACCTCCTTGAAATTTTCGCAATTTGTGGTAAATAATGAACTATTTTTGAAAGAATGTGATAATTTTTGTTAATTAACTTCTGACAGACCTTTTGAGAGAATTTAGATCTCTCCTATCTATTACAATTTGTCTGGCTGACAATTTATGTTAATTAATTTGTCAGACTTAATTTTGAATGAGCAGCATTAATGCATCAAGATCAATCAATGGCATCTCATAATACCTCCTTAAAAATAAAACTGAAGTTTAAGATCTCTATGCATACAAATTTGTCTGTCATTGAAAACATGTTTTTCACCAAGAATTAATAATTAGGATTAACTGTAAGAATAAATTATATTACCTAAACTTCGCGCTTTGACCAAAACACTTTATTTGTAAGGCCAATAATCTGAGAAAAAAAAAACTTCGCGCTATGTTGTGAAATTTTTTTCTCAATAAAGTATATTATTATTACTACTATTATTAATTAAATCATTAAATACTGTTGAAATACCAACCATACATACGTCACTGTTGTTTACCATGGGTTACCAAGACAAGACAGCTACCGCCATATAAATAACCACACTTAAGTAGCAACATTATTCTAATGACCGATCACTAATTAGTTAAATTTGATTCTAATCGATTCCCACGACCGGCAGCGCCTTACAAAGGAGGTGTCACAGCAGTAGAATTTTTTTAGCCCACCAATAAAAAACGTACCGTTTAATAAAATGATATCGATAATAGTAGGCGATGCCAGTGCATTCCGTGGAGAAAGCTCCACGCCCACTTTGCATATCAACCGCTATTGGCCCGGAGAACCTCCTACGCGGTTCTCCGCTTCGAGCATTACTTCAAACTTTATAGTCTACTTCGATTTTACACCGCGTCGCCTCCTAATGTATGCGTGTGCATTTTACATGCCTCGGCCTGGACGATACACGCTTGCTCTTTCGGTCCCTTTTCAGCTGAAGCGTTGACTGAAGCCGCTGAAAGGCAGAAATGTATTTGTGAAAATTTGGTGGAGGCGCTATCTCACGCGGATATTAACAGTTAATGATATAGCTAACGAAGTTCAGTAAATGGTAATAGTTAGGCATCACCATAATTAATAGGGAAGTCTATCTCCTGATGATTCGAATGAAGATAAATGTGTTCCTCGTTGGTTCTATACAGGGTGTGTTGGAAAAACAAAAATGCAAACGACCCCGCACCGTCAGCATTGGAAAAATTATTTCTGTGGAATTTTCCTCAAACTTTGGAAACAGACAGTTCAAGGGCTTCCGAACAAAACATGTCATATGAAAACATTGATTTAATACCTTCCCTGCAGAATAGAGTGATTGGAAGTTAAACCTTTTTGAAAGATTTTTTCGGTGAATTTTTTTTTAATTGGGTATAAGTAATTCAAGGGCTTTCGAACATAAAATGTCATGAAAGAATTGATTTAATGCTTTCCCTGTATGATTACAGTGACTGGAAGTAAAAATCTTTGAAAATTCAAAGGTTTTTAACTTCCAGTCACTGTAATTCCGTAGGGAAGGCATTAAATCAATTTTTTCAAGACAGGTTTTTATCGGGCTACTATACTTTATTGGGATTGATGGTAATTAATAAAATTTTTATTCGTTTGGAATTTATATGTTCCTGGATGGATGACTGTATGATTCGCTAAGACTAATCAGTTGAAAATGCTTTAAAAGTAACATGTAAGTTATATGAGGTTTTCCAGATTTTGCAATTGTGCTCACAGCATATAACCTGATAAGGATAACGTATATTTGATTCGTCATCGAGCGACCTCTATGGAGATGTTTGCATCTTCATTTTCTGAAGCTTACTTCACTTCACCAAAATGTTGGTTAAAATTAAAAATTTGCAATGACATCATCCGGTACCTTTCCCTGAAGTACTTGATGCTGGATGGAAGTCACTCTTCAGAACGATTAAATCCGTCCTTATGTTCCTTGAACCCTCCTGGTACCTTCAAGATGTGACGTTTTTGTGACAAATTTAATTCTGTACACCTTTGTTCGCATCCACATAGTGGAGTGGAAGTAATAGTAATAGTAAAAAAAAAAATCAAACATATTTATTATCGAAATGGATTTAGAATGTCCTGAAACGTCGAGATTGTAAATTTGAGAGAAACATTTTTTCTGTCTGTCGGTCGGTCTGTCGTGTCGGTCCGTCTGTCAATGTGTATCTTTTTTGTGCGCACGTCTGGAACGGTTTAAGCTATTGACTTGTTTTGTACACGTATGTGTATAAGGAGATCTGGAATTAGATTATATTTTCAGCAAATTCCGGTGAAGGGTTGGGGGTAAATAGGGGCAAATAGAGAAAAATAAATAAAGCAAGTTGGTAAGAGTCTAGAAACTTCCGATTTGGTGTGTATACTAAAAGCCGAGGCCTCTAATTTTTTTTTATAAAATTTGGCACCATCTACCAACATCCGTTCACGCCATTATTAAAGGGGTTAATAAAATAAAATTGAAATTTGGTACACGTATGTACTATAATGACATCTGGAACTACGTTATATTTTGAGATGATTCAATTGAAGGGTTGGGGGATAAATAGAGATAAATGAAGAAAAATTAGTAAATCAAGCTGGTAAGAGTCCAGAAATTCGGGATTCGATGTATATCGAGGTGAATACAGTGTAAACCTACAGAAACGCACAAAATTCATCTCTTTGCTATGTGTCATTTGTCAAAAAAATCCTCGAACAGGTGGATTTTAGTTTTGTAAATGCTACATTTTGTCACTATACCAACATTTATAGCGTTATTGGTTTTTGAGTTAAGACACCATCATAATTTTTTTTAATGGAAACAGACATTTTTGTTTACTGTTCTTGGTGGTATATTCCTTTAGCTTTCTGGTGATATGAAAAAAATTGATATTACCTAAGGCCATTCTTTTGGAAAAAAATATATTTATTGATTAATACAATGACTTATGTCATTGTGAGAAAGAAATCATTTCCATTGCTCAAATTGCGATCTTCCAACCATTTGGCATTGACCAAGTGGGGTGTAGACACTGCACGCTGTTCTGAATCATCTCATGTAATTCGTCTCATCTCCAAGCCAATTCTGTCTTTCAATTCTTCTATGGTATCCGGTCTGTTAAAATACACCCTTGACTTTAAGTAGCCCCAAAGAAAGAAGTCTAAGGGGGTTAAATTCGGTGAACGCAGGGGCCACTCAATTGGACCTCGATGATCGATCAACCTTCCAGTAAAAGTGTCATTTAAAAACTGACGCACTGCTATCCTAAAATGAGGTGGGGCCCTGTCTTGCTTAAACCAGACTTGTTCAGCAGGAATATCTTCATTTTCATTGTTTGGAAACATAACTGCTAAGGCTGGCACTAACTCAACTCGCAGAAACTGTAAACATCTTGCGGCCCTAAGATTTTCTTCAAAAAAAAGGTCCCAATAAACTATCACTAATCATACCTGCCCACGCGTTTACTTTGCCTTGTCGCTGTGTAGGATTGTGTTCACAAAACTGTAAGCGCCGATCTGAATAGTCCTCATTCAATTCGTGAATTAATTGCACTTTGTATGGATGGTATTTTTCTTTTTTCAATAGACGTACAACAGACGTTTGACTCACGTTATGATTTAAAGCCAGCTGCCTTGTCGGAAGATGGTGGTTTTCCTCACTTTGTAGAAGAATATTTAATTTAGTTTCGGTGCTTGTGCTTGTGCTCAGCTACAGTGCCAGATTCATCATATCTAGCCACCAATCTACTTACAGTGGATCTAGAAATTTGCTTTTCGGGATACTTCGCATTGAAAACATCACATGCTTCCTGATAAGTTCTCATCCTATCACCATATCCAACCATCATCAAAAGTTCTACGCGTTCTCTTTCACTTAAATGTGTCATTGCATTCACTAGTTTTACACTGTCTCAGAAGTGTCACAAAACTGTGGTTCCACACGCGCCAGGAATAAAAAAGTTATCGATACTTTACACAAAAAGGCCTGTATCTCTCTGTTGTTAAGGTGATTGTTTTTTATTATTTTTTTGTTTTGTTTTTATGTCTAATGTTTTCATGCTAGTTGAAACAAAAATGTAGGCAACAAGATTTATCAGTCCATAAGAAAGTGAATTTGTGAAAGGTAAGCTATTTTTACATAAAATGTAATTTTTCCAAAAGAATGGCTCAGGTAATATCATTTTTTTTATGTCACCAGAAAGCTAAAGGAATATACCACCAAAAACAGTAAACAAAAATGTCTATTTCCAATAAAAAAATTATAATGGCGTCATAACTCAAAAACCAATGACGTCATAAATTTTGGTATAGTGAGAAAATGTAGCATTTACAAAACTAAAATCCACCTGCTCGAGGATTTTTTTTGACACATGACACATACCAAAGATATGAATTTTGTGCGTTTCTTTAGGTTAACACTGTATATTAGAAGAAAAAGCGTAAATTTTTTTATAACATCTGCTAGAAAATTTCACGCCAAATTTCAACTTTTCAGGTTCGGAACTTTTGAAAATACGGTAATGAGTGAGTGGGTTTCAAAATTTTTTACAGTTTTTCGTTAAACATCTGCCAAATATTGCCCTGTAGACATTGTTCTTTAACTCTATAAACTGTATCCAATTCCAAGAGAGCGTTTACATTTTATGGCTTTTATTAATAATATATTAAACATTTACTTACTTTATCACCCATAATAAATATTGTTTCCTTCTATTATTGTCGATTGTGTTTCCAGCGAACTAACCTTAGTTAATATTACGCGTCAAAGATCACAGCACTTCTCGGTATTCCTCTCACATTTATTCTAAAAACAAAAAATCCTAGGTATTTAATTGCATCGACGATACTTCGAAATTATAAAAAGGCATAAAGTAATCATTTAATATATCACATCGCTTAAGACCCATTATGAAACATGTTTATCTTTATGAATATGGCTTCTGTGAAATAAGCAAATAAAATCTAATCTACAAACATACCAATAAGTTTACCATTAATTTATTTTCTACATGTATATACGCAATTCTAGGTAGTTATAACCGTTTTCTGCAATTCATTTGAAATGTAAATCAATTCACTTCGCGGAATTAATTTAAAAAAAGTATGGTATAAAAATAATTAATGAAGCTGATTATTGATATTATTATTTTAAAAATATAACATGCCTAGTTGTGCAGCTTTTTGCGTGGATAATTTAAAACTGAAAATAAACGGATGACATTCATCTAGCTCACTTTATGTCCTGTAAACATAACAGTTCGAGCGAATTGCGACTAGCAAAAAGTTGAAAATTTATTGCTCCTCCACCAGGCAGGAAAGATCATTTTATTTATATCAATTACATTATTCTGCATCGACGGCATTACGTTTCAGGATTTAACACAGGAACTGATGTTCTTGCTATTTTCTCAAAATTTTGGTGCAGTTTTCTAAAGTCTATTTGAAAATGAAACAGAGTAATAAAAAAGCTCATTATAAATCTTATAGAAACGGGGTGATTATTAATAATTTCTTTCTATTAAATAATATACTTATTATATCGGTGAGCTATACTTTTAGGGAAAGTTGGTTCGAAATACCCGTACTACATTTCTTCCTGCTTTAGTGCTTCAGTGAAAATGAAGTATTTAACGTTTTAAAGAAACTAAAATCTAAATTAACAGCTGGGCCGGATGATATCCCATCTTTTCGGATTAAAGAGATTGTGCCGCTGTTTTTTCATATCAACTTTCCATACTTTTTAACTTAAGTAATGGTCAGCTTCCAGATATCTGGAAATACTCAAAAATATGCCCAGTCTTTAAGAAAGGTGATAAAAACAAAATTGCCAATTTCAGGCCTATATCGATAATACGTAATTTTTGCAAGGGTTTTGAAATTTTATTTCATGACACCATATATCCCAGCATTAAAAGCCAACTATCAGTTTACCAGCATGGTTTTGCTAAAGGACGCTCTACCACCCCTAATCTAATACGCATAATTCAATCTATCTTTGAGGCCATTAATCAACGCTTGCAAATGGACCTAATATACACAGATTTTCCTAAAGCGTTCGACACCCCTGACTACGCTATATTACTTCGAAAAATGTCCTTTTTCGGTTTCTCCCATCTCTGCTCGTAGTTTCTCAATCATATCTCTTAGGTAGAAATCGATATGTCATTTATAGTGGATTTAGATCTGTCGACAACCTGGCAACGTCTCGTGTTCCGCAAGGATCAATTCTGGTACCGTTGCTTTTTAATCTCTTTGTAAATAATATCGAGGAAGTTACTCAAGCTGACCGTTACTCTACGCAGATGATCTCAAGCTTTTTAGGACTATTAGTTCCATAGAGGACTCCAATCTATTACAGAATAGATTCTCGAACGTATCTGATTGGTGTGTTCGAAATAAGTTAAACTTAAATGTGCTGCTTTTATATAGTTTTATTATTATGCTTAGCTTATCTTATCTTTATTTCTTTATCTGGTGAGAGAACCAAACTAAAGATATATAGCCCTAAAGTACACCTACAACTTTTGTCAGAAATATTTTTTTCTATCAGCCAAAACCTCGGAATGGTTCGCATGGAAAATATACAATGGTCTACCTTCAATTAGTGCATACTGCATATTGGTAACTTCAACCTTTAATATCTCGGAAATGCAATTGGGGAAACTATGTGGTATGTGGATAGGACTGCAACTGAGAGACATGCATAAACTTCCTGAAGATGAGAGATGAGCTAAAAACTTGGTGGGGAGCCGACCCAAATACGCTACTGGTTTTTTATCAATTCTATATACGCTCGATAATCGATTACGGATCCATTTTATACGGATCTGCCATTAATTCCATCTTAAAAAGAGTCGATACTTTTCAAAACAAAGCATTACGTATATGTAGAGGGGCAATGAAATATACCCCAAAAATTCCTCTTCATGTAGAAACGCAGGAGTCTCCCTTGCATCGTAGACAATTCCCTAGCGAAAGATATGTCCTGCAGGCTGAATACAAGCAGTTTACCCATAACTTTGAAAATTTCTAAATTGAGTACCTATGACTTTATTAATAATTACTGGTCAAAGAAGAATTCTCCGTCTATATGTTGTCTTTCGTGAAATTAGTCAAAATAGAAATAACTTGCTTTTAATTTCTAACGTCCCATATGGGTATTTAGAATATCAAGACCTATTTTACGAACCTTTTGGTGTAATGCCGACATATTCGGACGTTCCTAGAATTAACTTAAATATATTAAAAGAACCAGAATCAAGGTTCTCAAGTTATTTACAAATTTATACGGATGCATCGAAAATTCAAAAAAAAGTAGGATATATTCCATCTAAAAAATTTGAACACAAAATGAAATTGACAAAAAATACATCTGTGTTTGTTGGAGAAGCCATAGCGGTTCTTAAAGCCCTAGAATATATTAAAAACTATCAAGTTAGGCATGCAATAATATATACAGACTGCGTAAGCGTTCTTGGTGGTATTAAAAGCGGGGCACTTAATTACATCCACAAAAATACGTACGTCCTCCATATAAATCTTCTTTATGTGAATTACATTAGAGTAATATTCTTATCAATTTTGTTTGGGTTAAAGCCCATGTAGAAATCTCCCATAATAAATATGTTGACAACCTTGCTAAAGAAAGTGCCTTATCTAACTTAAATACCAATTTTAAAATATGCCTATCGGACGCTGTAAATTGATTCAGACACAACACATACAATAATTGGTCAATATCCTATGAAAATTATCAGTTAGGTACAAGTCGTCAGCAATATTACCAAATCACCATGGTTTAAGGGCATTAACGCCCCTAGAAAATGTATCAACACAATTTGCAGAATAAGGTTCGGTCACGCTTGCTTTCTAAAACACCTTAATAGAATTGGTGTACTTGATTCAGATATTTGTAGTACCTGTGGTACTACGGGCGATCTGAACCATATTTTCTTTAATTGTCAGAATCACCAAATGGCTATCCATGCAATGTTAAATTACTTAGTCGACATCAAAGTTCCTCTACCAAGCTATTCATCCATTGTCCCTTAAAAATATACAAGTCTACAACGTATTGGTTAATTTCATGAACACTATGAAATTGTTGCTTTAACATCGTTTTATATTAGGTTAGCTTCATATTCCTTAATTGTCTCTCATATTGTGATGTATGCTTCCTTTCTGTGGTCTACCTGTGTAATGTTACATCAAGAAATGTTCTGACAAACCCCTGGACGAGAAGAGAGTGTCCTTGTGAACTACCATCCTGTGTATATTATTTGGTTGGGCTAATGACAAAAAAAAATCTCTGCAATGAAAGGTATGTTCAGTTTGAAACTTTCAAAGGATTAATGTCTCATGACCAAGGGTCGGAATCTTTCAGGGATAACAGGGTCATACCAAGGAACATTAAATAAAGTACAATGAATTATATTAAAAATACATTGAAAGATTATATCACATAAACAAAGTAATTTTCGGTTGAAAATAATGTAAATCGAAATTTGTTAACCAAATTACGAAACCAACAAATCCATAAAACTTGTAGATTTGAAGTGAAACTAGCTATCGCGTCGCCTTATTTACATGCCTACTAGCTAATAAAATGAATTTAACTAAAACAAATACTAGACAACCCGTCTTTATATTTGAAAAATAAACGACTAATTATTATTAAATGACAAAGACACGGTTAATATAGGAAATAAACGATTAAAAAACATGTAGTAAAATACCAAAGTAATATCTATGCTGTGACCATGTGTTTACTGCTCAGTGATAGTTTCAATGGCGCCATCGACCTGTACTTAAAGTTATACGAGTCAACCGGTATTGTCTATGCCAAAAGTTAAATGACGCAACGACGTGTTAGCTCGTGAAAGAACAAAAAACTACCCCGATTGCATTTTCATGGTGTCAACGTACAACGAATTTCAAGCTTCCAGATGAATCATATCTTCGGAAATGCTATCTTTAAGAAGAATATGAGGCTGGAAAAAAATTTAGTTCTTCAAAATAAATACACATGTCTGAGTGTTCACGAAACGAAAGATGCAACAAGATGTGAAACAACTTTTAGTGTCATGTAAATTTGTGAAAAAAACTGATAACGTCACGATTGTTACCTCAGTAAAAGACACGCTTACGTGGTTGTGGCGGGAATCGAAGCAATGCAATAATTAAAACACGTTCATTTTATTAATCACTGACGGCGTGAGATATGTGCTTAAGGCAGGGAAGTCTTGTAAGAGAAATATCCCGATTTAAGTCATTTTACATGTATAGAGCATGTATTGCATCGAGGAGAATAAAAAGTCAGAGATTTATTTCCTCATGTGAATGACTTAATTTCAGAACTGATAAAACATTTTTTGAAGGCACCGAGCAGAATTATGAACATTGTTCGGGGCTACCGCTGCCACCGAAACCTATTGTTACGAGGTGGGGCATTTGGCTGCCGGGGACATTTTATTATGCTAAAAATTTCGAAAATATTAGAGACAGAACTTGATTATATAAACACTAATTTTAATGATGTCATAGAATATCTACAATGCCCTGAGTTGTCAATTCATCAATCTCTGCAAAAAAATTAATTCGATGTTTGACAAACTCGAGAAAGCAGAGTGAATAAAAGGTCTCAAAATGTACCACAAATTGAACGCAAGCTTCTCGAATAATCCCGGATTTGAAGTAATTGCAACAATTAGTAAACTTTTGGACTGTAATCTGACTAATATCGATTATTCAAAATATTTGGTCATGAGATGTGCGCAGCTCACTTCTGCCGATGTAGAACGCTCCCATTCAGCAGTGGATATTTAATAGTAGGCGTCAAAAAATGACTATAGACAATTTGGAAAGAATATACCATGCACATAAATATATGTAAATAAAATAAACGAATAAGACATTTTTATTACATGTTCCATTCGATGCCCTTTACGCTATACTCTATCTATCTGAAGCTGGATGTTGGTGTCTTTTTTATGTTGTCTAAATTTGACCCCAGAGGCAAACATCCGGGGTAAGTATTTTTCAAATACATTTTCTCAGTTCCAACTGATTGTTATTTGTTATTAAAAATTTCGCTCCTCAATAAAATAACTTTACAGGAAAACGAAAGGTAGTATGTTAATGTTATAAATAATGATAACATAAAGAGAGAAATTGCAATTACAAATTCATAATTGTCAAAACACAACATTGTTATGTTATAATATTTCCTGAAAAAATTAAATATCAAGTTAAGTCCGACTCTGTTAACGCTGAAAAATTCCGACCCTTGCTCATGACAAACTATCATTTATTACCAAATTGGAGTCCATATTTGAGTACCTCGAAACGGATTGTTTTCGGTCAGTTTTTGTGGTGATTCTTTCGAAAATCATTGGGAATCTTCGGGAATTTTTGGGGGATCTTTGGGAACCCTCGAGGATATTTGGGAATCTTAAGTTGGCCATTCCCTAGAAAGAGGCATCCGATAGGGAAATGAATTATTTATTATTTGTTTGCTTATAGTAATGAAACATTTTCTTTATAGGATTTTGCAAACAGTGGAAAGAAAAGCTAGTTCTCATAGATAGCTTTTCTTTCCACTGTTTGCAAAATCCTATAAAGAAAATGTTTCGATAGGGAAATATTTATTATTTCTGCCCAAAACTTTTTTTCTTAGTACGTATATTTAAAAAACTATAAGAGTGCCTAAGTAAAACCATAACAAGACTATTACTATGAATTTTCATTAATTAATTTCAGTGGTTTGCAAAATAGCTAGGTATAAAACTACGAAATAGGAAGGTAACATAATTTTTAAATTTAAATCTAACTATTTCGCAAACCATTGTAATTATTGAATGGAAATTCATTGTAATAGTCTTGTTACGGTTCTACTTAGGTACTCTTACAGCTTTTTTAAATATACGTACTAGTAAAAAAAGTTATGGCCAAAAATAATAAATATTTCCCTATCGGATGTCTCTTTCTAGGGAATGGCCACCTTAAAGAATTATAATGTGTATATTATATATAGTAATTTCAACGCCTTATTAGATATTTTACAATTGTATTTGCATCATGGTAATCTGCAGTAATAAACGATACAGAATAATCATTAGAAAAGTAATTTTAATGTTTTCCGTATAAAGACGTATAAAATAACCCAATTTGATGCGATTTTACTACATGCAGGTATGACAATATGATTTGTCTGTTGGGGAAAATAAAAAAAAATATACACCAATTTATTAACTTTTGCCAAGGATTATGCCATTTTTCTCATCATGATAAATACTTTCAACTTTCTAGGTGTATTGTTATTTAAATCTTCTGATGTTCGTGAGCGAAATATATGTTATTTGGCTTGTTATTAATAATAAGGATATATTAATTTAATTAATCATATATTTAATTCAATTATAGCAATAAATAATGCATGTGCTACATTATTCGCCGAATATTTATAGTAAGTATTTGCATTTCAAATTTTTTCATTCCCATAATGAAAGACGGCATTCATTTGTTATTAATACCCCCATCTACAGGGTGTACATAAAACTGTGGATTGCCGGCCTTCATCAAACAACGTAAAATTAGTTAACAGGGGCTTACACCAGAGCCCCCACCAAGAATTAAAGAGATACACTAGGATATTTTGAAAAAATCTGAACCTTAGTTACTTAAAGTAGTTAGATGAAAACTGGCCGAGTTCAAATTATTATCTAATAATAAATTCTCAAGCACAGAATCATTTCAATAACAATTTATATCATGATAATTAGCTGCTTAATACGTAGAAATGAATATTGTATACTGTACATATTTTTAATATAATTAATTTTGAACATTGCTAAAATAATTGATTTATATGAATTATAGGAAATTGATTTGCTTTATTCTTTAGTTGCCATATTCTGCATCTCTCTCTACTACCTTCGTTAGACAAAGACAGATCATGTAAGCTCTTATACAGGGAATCGCAGAACTTATTAATAATATATTTTTTAATGCAATAATTTTTTTACTGCAAAATTGTAATTTTTAAAATAAACAATTTGAAAATATTTGTTAACCAATATTTCGAAAACAACAGCTTTAAATAAATTTTGATTTACAGATTATCAGTCACCGACTTTTTCTGCATATGTGAAATCCTCTTTGATCATAAGTTCTGTAGCACCCTGTATATTAATTTTTTATTATTTTTGAAATTTATTATATGTTTATTTTAAATATATATGCTGCTATTAGAAAATTTCTTCTTTTGTATGACTCCTCCGAGAAGTTAGGCTATATACGCGCCAGTATGTTGACTCCAACAAAAAAAAACAAGCTAACCATTATACTCTTCGCCGACTTACTGCACTGTTTATATAATTGTTGCACATTCTATAGGATACTCATCGCAGCTCTTTTTGTAAATAATATTAGTTTTCGACATTTTTTATTTAATCACAAGATATACCATTTTTTAAAATTTAAATAATTAATAACTTTTTTATTTACTGATCGATATTGTTAAAAAACAATAGGGTTCTTCCTCTAGTTAACACTAACTTACTGCCCAAATTTCAATGCAATCGGATGTTTCGTTCTTAAGTTATCGTGCTTGCAAGAAACGTGACGGACGGACGGACAGACGGACGAACATTTTGAAAGTTGTTCAGAATTCGATCTTGTTACTTGATCTTCGATTAGTTGTTCGGATAGGCACCCTCCCCGGAGATCCGATTGGGAGGGTATTTTGTCTCCGGAATATTTTGTCCCATTCAAACTATTCATCTTTGGTAATGTAGCTGCGCTAATTTTAAGGTGAGTCAGGTGCGCGGCTGCTCACCTTTGATCGCATCTATGTCGAGGTTAGCCTATGGCGCAGAGGGTCTGCGACAACAGGGCCTCTAGCAAAGATTGAGCGATCAAGAAAGTCATTTCCTACTCTCTCTATAGACGGACGGATAGTTGTTGTCCCTAAGATAAGGAGATAGGGTTATCCCGTCCATACTCGGCTGCCAGAGCCTCTTCTGTGGGAACAGGGTTCACTGCGTGAAAGCGAGGTTGGCATTTAAGTAGGAGAGGCTTTGACTTGCGCATCACTACTCCTGTAAACCCCAGAATTCGATCACCAACACAGTGATCAGCATTTTTTTTCTCTACGAGCAATATTACCAGTTTTAGAAATGTGCCGATCGAATGCAATATAATCTTCGTTTTGTATTTGGGAAGAGTATAATAAATATTAATTCTTAACGCCATTCCCAAATCTGTCTTTGTTTATAAACTATTAAAAAATAATATCAGAAGCCTTGTTTTTTAAGTGATATAATAAAAAATTGATAATTTCGTAGAGACGGTAGATAGAAGGGCGAAAAACTGTTGCTGCTGAAAAACTGTTTAAGTTCAGATTAAAAAAGTTAGTACTGACATCTTTTACTCTCTCTTTCTCTCTCTCTCTCTAAAGCAGAAATGAAAAGTATTAGTTGATCAAAAGCTGAAATATAATCAAATCAGGTTCTGAATACTTTTTTGGACTTAACCACATATACCCTGAAACAACAAGAGCAAATTATCGATAAGAAAAATACTAATATATTTGTTTTGTTACCAGTAAAATTACAAAAATGCGTAACGGAGGTCACTGTGTAGAATATACCTATAATTAATCTTATTTACTATATCTATAATTAGTATTATCATAATTAGAAATAGACCATATAATTAATGTTAAATTTAGCATCGTCGGCATGATAAATATTAATTTTTGTATATAAACCCGTTCCTGTGGAAAAATTAGATAGCGATCTAATCAGAAAATCTAAGTAAATCGTTTTCAAGTCATTTGTAATGTAGATGCCTAATAAATTGTTGGTTTTAATAAATAAAAAGGCATTACAAACATTCGTGTGTCATGTTAAATTTAATTAGTTATTACAGAACATGCAAACAATATAAAACTTCAACCTTGAGAATACAAAAAGGCTAATAAAACGTGTTTAATAATAATTTTTGTATAAGTGTGGCTGTTGTTTTTTAATTTTGGAAAGTGACTAGTGACAATTATGTTAATTCATAATAATAATAATCACTTTATTTTATTATTCACGTGGATTAAGGATACATAGAGTATTGATCAAATAATGAACTGGTGTGATATAAATTATAAAAGTAATAATTATACGTCGTACATAGTGCTTATTGACTATAAATAACAATTCATAATAATAATCATCAAGGGACAAATACATATTTTGCAGAACTGTTAATTTATATTATACATAAGTTAAATTTCAGTTATATTTCCAAAATATCTTTTTATTTTCTATTTCTTGTTGTTATATCTGCTGTTTTTCTATCTCCTCGTTACCAAAATAAAAGTAAGTTTTTAAAGGCAAGTGAGCTGTCACATCGTACTTAAGTTTTTCTCAATTTTATCAATAGGGCTGCCATAATCTGCAAAGTTACATGAAGTTCGGTATATGGGGTTAGGGCCAGACAAATAAAGGGTAAACAGACCAACATTTTTAGATAAATTAGTAGCCGCAATGTTTTTGCAGAATGGCCTTGGGAGAGGCATTGTGAGTGGCTTCTCACTTCGTGAATCAAACAATTTCATTTGCATTTTTTATCAAAAATTAAAGCCGAAAATCAGTTTTCTTAAAATACTGGAAAAGCTATCGATTTGTGCAAAATTAAAATCCCTACATTATGAGACTTTCAAAATTAAAATCGATCCAGCGGTAAAAAAAGTTATTGCAAAAAAACCATCATTCACTCGCAGTGAAATTTATACTATGCTTTTATGTACCGTCCGCGTACATAAGAAATTTTGCACTTTTTGTATTTAATTTTTCAGACTATTTTATACAACAAGAAGAGCAGGGGCCCAAAAACATAGCCTAGTTACACTTCAGTCTCTCTTCGAAGTGTATATTTTCAACATTTTACATTTTACCTAACGCCTAGTTTCTCCAACTTTTTAGATAGAAAGTTGAGATCAAGAGTACATATCATCTCGCTCGGAAAATAAAAAAATACCCCACTGACTGCTGTATTATAAACAGCCTTTTGTATTATTTTAGATCTCGGACAATTGCCCTATAATTTTCAAGAAGGGTTCGGTTTCCCCTTTTTAATAAGAACATAATTTTTAATTGCTTCACAGATTTAATAATAATTGTTGTTAAATATGTTTTATTTCTTAATTGTAGAATCATATTTTGCACTTCAATTTCCATGTAAGACAAAAGATTGTGTCAGGTGTAGATTCCTATACACTACAGGTTTTATTGCTTGACTAACTAAGACCAAAAATAGTTATTCTGTTATTTTTATTTAACCTTAATTCGCCAATTAAGAACCAGTCTTGAATAGTAGATTGAGTTTCGTGCACCCTGGACATCAATGCATTAATATTCTTGTTCTTATAAAGATCGGGTCCGATAAATAAGAACACAGATGCAATATGTCCAGTTGACTTTTGTCTGCACTGGCAGGAACCGATTTGAGATATGACGATTTCCAAAGTGCGGCGAATACTACCTTGTGCTCATATTTAGTAACCACAATTGGTATAAATCTGCGTACTGGTACATTTTTAACATTCTACTGTAATTCTTAGTAGTAGAGACATTTTTAATATTACTGAATATTAGTTGTTGGGAATATCTTTCGGCAATTATTTAACAAATCGACAATGGCAAAATACATAAGGCATTTTTATTTAGAGATAATACAGTAGCACATACTGCTTCTGCTAACGAAACAGGACCAACTGGCTGTCGTCTAGTACTTTTGCTGTTTAACAGACTTTAAACATTTTTTAAAATAAGGATGTTCTCAACTCGACTCTCATGTATGTTTTCTTTACATCTCTCTTTCGACATACACTCCACGCATGACAATAATGCCTTTAACTGTCAAAATAAATAAATGTATGTAGTTATATTTATTTATATAATTTCTACGCTAAACGGTAGTATTATATAGTAATATTGTACCGTCCGCATATAAAATAAATTTTGTTTAAACAGTGTTATTGGGCAAGACATTGAAGAAATTCACAAGACCCGGAGCGGAGCTTTAAAGTACTCCAAATTTAATATTTTTAAATTCTGGGCGGAAATAATTGTTCTGTTTTAATAAAAACTTATTAATATCATGTAAAAAAACGAGCTAACCATTATACTCTTCGCCGATTTACTGCACTGTATATATAATTGTTGGACATTCTATAGGATACTCGTCGCAGCTTCTTTTGTAAATAATATTATTTTTAGACATTTTTCGTTTAATTACAAAATATACAAATTATTATTTTTTTAAAATAATTAATGTCTTTTTATTTATTGATCGATATTCTTCAAAAACGATGGGATTCTTCCTCTAACTAACACTAACTTACTGCCCAAATTTCAATACAATCGGACTTTTTGTTCTTAAGTTATCGTGCTTACAAGAAACGTGGCGGACGGACAGACAGACGAACAGACGGACGGACATTTTGAAATCTGTTCAGAATTCGATCACCAACACAGTGATATGAATTTTTTTTCTCTACGAGCAATATTACCGGTTTTAGAAATGTGCCGATCGAATGCAATATACTCTTCGCTTTGTATTTGCGAAGAGTATAATAATAATAAGCTAATGTTATGCATCCTACGGCACACAGTGACACAAAGTTGTAGTGTTCCACTCAAGTCAACTTTTAGATCGTAAAATTAAAGATTTTAAGATGATTTTCTTATTTAAATGTTCGTTATGGAATTCTCTATCAATACCTTCATCCGGATTCTCGATTTGTGTTCCCAATTATTTATAATTTTCATTTAAAAACGTATTTTTTCTAAAAAATATAAGTGTTCCAATGAAAATCAGTGTCAACGTCCCACATTTATAAATATTTTTGATTTTTTTTATTTTAAATTTTTATTTAACAAATAAGCAAATTGTCTGTGCGACAGCTTAATAGAACCCAATATAACATATGCATTTTCATTTGCATGGACAGCTTGACGTCGTTTTATAACGCTAGTGACAATTCAAAACATCACTAAGGCTCCCCATATACTGCGATGTTACCTAGCAATTTTAATCACGCGACTAAAATTGTGCGTGCAAGATTGTAGAACGAATTGTTCATACACTACATGTCTGTTTGGTCAGTTTAAATTGTGCTGAAGCATGGAGCGAAAACATTTATTGGCAGTGGCAGCGGCTTTAGTGGCAAAATGAAGAATCAGAAAAAAACGTTCCAAATGGTCTAAAGAGTGGATTTTAAAAAGACAACAATTTTCGCAATTATAAGAGGTACAACAGCCTTGTCCTAATGGTACAAATTGCCAATGCAGATTATGAATTTATAATGTGCGATTTTGGAACAAACGGCCGAATTTCAGATGGAGGTGTTATTGATAATACCTTATTTTAAAAAAAAATTAGGAACTAATAGTTTAAAATTGCCTCCACGTACCAAAAGCGAGAAGAGCTCCGCTGAGCGTCCATTTGTATTTATAGGAGATGAAGCATTTGCATTGAGGAGAGATTTTTTGAAACCCTTCAGTCAGGGAGCATTAAATTCCGAACGCAGAATTTTTAACTACAGACTAAGCAGGGCTCGTAGGATAATAGAAAATGTATTCGGAATCTTGGCAGCATGCTTTAGGATAGTCCCTACTGCAATAAGTTTACAACTGGAAAACACTGAAAAAGTCGTAATGGCTTGCTGTGTGCTTCATAATTTTTTGCGAAGAAAATATCGAGAAGACTTAAGTAGTGGAGAAACACAAGTTGTAGTAAAACCTGGAGAAAATACCCTTTTAAAACTAAAACGCGGATATAATCCACAGTCATCAGAAATCGCTAAATGTATTCATAATACTTATACGCATTGTTTTAACCATCAGGGTTCAGTATCATGGCAAGAAAAGTTTATTTAAAATAAATGAATATATTTTGAATAAGGATTAATAAGAAATAAGTCCTACTAACTTTTGTTCCAAATTAAATATAAAAATGTATGTAAAATATTTTTCTATGTAATTTTGGTTGACATACCTCTTGTGAATCTCCTTCTGAATGTTCCTGATCAACACCTACATTGCACTGACTCTGTCTAGGTGTTTCGTGATCCTCCAAAAACAAAAAATATTCAAAATACCACAGGTGTTGTGTATATATTTCATCTTCACCAGATTTTTTAGATGCGTTAACTTTTTTTAATTCTTTTCGAAATGACCCTTTCATAGAATCAATTTTCTCTTTAACTGTTGCTTTTGTCACTGTGAGATCTACTTCACTTAATTTTTTTATTAGTTCATCGTAAGCTTTATTTTTTATTTATTTTTTATTTTGTTGGAGTAATCACATGAATTAACTTTCCATAAACAGGAGTGGCTCCTATATAATTCAATAAATTCGATAACAAAGTCTTTATTCCAAGTTCTTGTGTCCATTTTTAATAAGAGTTCTCAAACGGGCACCGCGAACTTGTAAATAGTGGAGGTAAAATTATGGTTAAGCACGTAATTAAAATTGCAGAGTAAAATTATCGGTTTTTCACCATACACGACAATCCTGCATGCACAATTTTAGTCGCGTGGTTAAAATTGCCAGGTAACATCGCAGTATATGGGGGGCTTTAATAAATGGATAATTTGCCGTTGTTACATCTATATATTAACACGATAATATCCTCAAGAATGAAAATCAGTGTCAAGATCAAACATTTATAAATATTTTTTATTTTTTAATTTTAAAAATTCATTTTACAAATAAACCCAATATAACCCATGCGTTTTCATTTGCATGGATAGCTTGACGCCGTTTTATAACGCTCGTGATAAATTAAAACATCAGTAATAAATAGATTTGATCTAATTCGCCGTTGTTACCTCTATATATTAATACGATAATATCCTCAAGAATGAGTTAAGAAAAATACCTGAAGAAAAACTAAGCGCATAATGGAGCGTTTCTGCAATATGAGGAATGAGTGACAGCGCCAATAGAGTATTAATTTATTTCAACAGCAAGAAATGAAGAATGCTCGTGTTGTGACATTCTTTCTTGCTTGTAATTGTGGTTACCACAAAGACAGAATTGAGCATGTCATTTCTTTAACAAAATAATTCCGAGCCTATCGTTGATATTTATTTTCTATTTCAGCATTGAACAAATTGTATGCCGCTGGAATTTTACTTTATTTAAGAACAAAAGTGAAATTTGTATTTTTCAACAAATTTATTTAAAAACAAAATGTTTGCATCTCTATAGGGGGCGCTTCATTGAATTTGAATCTTGAATATTTAATTTTTCTGAAAAATGTCGGAAAATATTTATCGTGCAAAATAAAAGTTAAATTGTTTTTTAAACAAGAGTATATTTAGAAGAAAAAAAACATGTTTTTTCCTTGTAGGATCAATAGTTTTCATATAAAATGAAGTGTAAGTGTCCGACTTTATGAATTTACTTTTTCATGGGAAGATAAAAAATCGTAAATTTCATAGTAGTGCAGTTAAAGAGGATCAAATAAACTATAAGATATGCATAGTCTTGTAACAGCAATATTATGATTTCATACTTTCTGGGGTATGACCAACAGTATATATCTGAGTTTCGAACTTTCAAAGCCTATTGCGTTTTTTAATGAACAATTTTGTATTTTGAAAAGCGTTTTTTTAGGTGAAAAGGTGAATATATCCGGGTCCGATCGGGACAATCTAAAAACAAAAAACCTTCGCAATTAAAATTCGACGTCACAAATGAATTTGTTATCTAAAATTTGAATTGTGTAAGTCCAAAATGTATCATTTCTTTTGAAAATGTAGTTCTCGACGCTAGCTTTCCGATGACATTGAAAACATTTTCTTTTAAAGCCATTGGGCTACTTTCTTGACATTTATCTATAGAGCAAATGACAACAAATAGATTTTCTCGGCAATTTTTGAAAATTTTTTATCAGAAAAGAAAGAGAATTGCGAGAACTTTAATTTAAAAAAAAGAAAGTTACTTTTCGTCTATCTGAACTCGAGATATTTAACTTTTAGCTTTTGGCCAATTGTTAAATAAAAAATGCCTATCTTTGCCTGATATTTGAACTGTATCATTTTGAAACATATTTACTTCATATGAAATGCCCAAAAAACATTTTTTACTTATATAAACTAATTATTAAGCATTTTCATTTCAACGTTGGTAATTAGCCCGAACAGGGCTTAAAATTTATATATCAAAATTACCTCTCGTTTTGTTGCACCGTACTCAATTGTTTGCGGCTTACTTAAGTTGGTAGTTAACGTATGTATTTAGGGGAATTTGATATTGTGCTAACTTCTCTTTATAAAATTACAACCTTATTTTTCTTGACGAAAATGTCAAATATTTGTTCTGTTCAGAGACAACTCTGTTTCTTTGTGTGTGTACTTAGAGCTATTTATCTTTTTACAAGATGACGAAAGTTTACTTTCTTTTTAAATTAAAGTACTTGCAGTTCTCTTTCGTTTTTGAAAAAAAATTTTCAAAAATGTTTTCAAAATGGCCGAGAAAATCTATATGTTGTCATTTGGTTTATAATTAAATGCCAAGAAAGTGGGCAAAAAGACTTTAAGGAGGTGGAGGCGTTAGACGAAAATAATGAAAAAAATCAGAAATAAAGTTCTTTTAATAGATTTTTATATGACTCAATTTTCTGTAAAGAATCCAAAGTCATTAGGAAACTCATGAAGTTAAAAATTTTTAAAACTTTTACATGTAGTCTTATGGAAAATATGTCAACCTAGCATGCAAACGGTACATTTTAACACAAATAACTAAATAAAACACACTACTATGTTTTCTACCATATACTTAGTGGTAGAAAACATAGTAGTGTGTTTCATTTAGTTATTTGTGCAAAATAATGAACTACCACAGAATAACGACTCCTTCAATCAATTTTTTGGTACATTTTAATTTATAGCAAATAACCAAATAATGTCAGCAGTTCCGAAAACTGACTATGTAAAGCATTGATGTCTTACGCATATTTTAATACCGTTTCCAATTTAATAAGGAGACTTTTAATAAATAAAAAAAAATGATTAAACATGTGTAAACTGCCAAATTTCTCTTCTCGTTAATGATTTTTACATGATTTTTCAAATATTTAATGATTTTATTTTAATTTTTACTGCTTCTCATTTTTTTTATTATTTACTCAAACAAATTTGTAAAATACAGAGATATTTACACATTTTTTTTTAAATAGGTTTGGGCAAAACATCCAAAAGTTAGTTCATTAAGTAAAATAATTAAGTCTACTTAAATAATTAATTAATAATAATAAATGATATAATTATGCCTTTTGGACAATAATTATTGGTATCATCGACTTATAACCTTTTGTAATAATTTATTGTGGAAAAGTTCCGATTTAGAATTCGACTTACTTTTGGTTGGGACTGTAAAGCCTCAACCTCCTTGAAGGAAATTTTTTTAACGTAATCGGAAATGATCCATTTTGGAAATTCAAACTTTACATAACAAATTCATTTGAGTCTACAAGCTTCAAAACTCGGGTACCAAAATTTCAGGATGTTCTGTTTTCAACAAAATGTATATTTTCTGAAAGTTTCGGAACCTTTGACGTCCCTGGGCATTAAAATGAAAAAAGACATGTTTTTTAGCCAGTTTCTTCCATTTTGTACGTTATGTACGTACTTAAATGACCCAAAACCAACACAGATTTGTTGGAATTTTAAATGCGAAGGTTTTTGGGTCTTAGTTTGTCCCGTTCGGACCTCTAGAACCGGAGATATTCCCCTTTTTACATAAAAAAAACGCTTTAAAAAAAACTGTTAACAAAAAAATCGCAATAGACCTTGGAAGTTCAAACTCAGATATACACTCCTGGTGATACCCCAGAAGGTAAGAAATTATAATGTTACAAAACTATATACAACCTCGTAAAAAATGTCACATTTCTGTCAAAAAAGGACATACAAAAACTAGAAATATTATCTTAAAGAAGAATATGTGGATTATCAGATGTATTGATTTAGCTCTTTAACGGATTGCTCCTGAAGAATCGAAATTCTTGCTGGGTTACATTCTTAAAAGTATATACTTTAATTTAATGTTAGCGCAAAGCGTTTTCCGTTGACAGTCTTTAAAAGAGCACTTCAGAATTTGTGAATTTCGACGGTTTCGAAATTAACCACAAAATTTCAGTTAAAAATTGCTATGAAATCGCGAAACTTAGTTCTAACAAAAAAGTATAAAAATTTAAAATGAAGCTAGAAGTGTGTTCTATGTACTGCGTAACACAGTTCTTAATTTCACAATTAATTTTTTTTTAAATTCACTTTTATGCAGACACGTCAAGAACGCGGATTTTTTAACATTATTTTAATAATGCTTGGTAATGGTATAATTTCAGGACTTGCAACTTGGATTTTGTTTATTAATTCCTAGGCTTTCATTTCATAAAAATTCATTTTCATATGGTTCTGTCAGAAAAAAGTACAACGGATCTAGAAGAGGCGTAGTGAGTAACTTTGATTTGTCTGCTATGGCATATTGAGCATATTGTCGCTGTTGTTCTTACTCACACATATCTATTCACCTCATGGCGTGTGACTTACAAGAACCGAAAAAAATTTAAGGAAATATGTATTTTAAATAATTAAAAAAAAAATTGTTCAGATTCGTAAAATTTACAAGTTTAGGTACATATATTAATCGAATTTAAACAAGAATATATAAAAAATAAAAGATTTGTACAAATTTTATGTTTAAACTTATTAAATTCTATTTTACTCGAAAACTGTTTGTCCTACAAAAAATATCTCTTTTTTCTTTAAAATCTCATTTCCAAAAAAATTAACTTTATTTTGACTCGATAAACATTTCTCGAGATATTTAGGAAAAATGAAAATATCGAAACTTAACCTCAATTTTTGCACCGAAGCGCCCGCTATAAAAATGTAAATATTTTTGTGTTTTAAGACTGTTACGTAAAACTATTAATCCATTATCTGGAAATACCGACTCGCATTAAAAAAATAGTAAACATTTTATGGACAATATGTATTACCGATTTTGTACGTAAAAAAATACCAAAAAATATCAATTAATTAATTCCTTAATCATACATGCAATTTTGATTTGTAGTCACTTTTAAGCTGCAGGAGTGTTCGCTATGCAAAGAGGATAATTGCGGGATTGGCTTACAGAGATGAATGTAGAGATTATAAATACGACAAATTCCAAATCTATGCAGCATATCTACAGTGTGTCTCACTTCTTGCCTACAGTGGTACAAAGTTGAACCTAGTTCTACAGGGTGTGCCCCACGATTAGTTATATTTTTACATTTTAGCCTGTTAGAACTCATTTTTTTCAAGTAGAACACCATGTATGTTTCAGCAATCAACTACCTACCCGCTGAAATTCATAGTGACATTTCTTAGACATGAACTTTTAAAAAACTGTCGAAGAAACGTTGCCGCTATGAGGTTTAAAATTAAAAGAGGCAAATTACATTTTTTGGAAGTTCATATGAAAGGTGAATTAAAAATATTATAAAAAAATGTGTATTGAAAAATAAAAATATTTTTTATCATACTTTTAGGTCGTCAAAATTCGAGAAATTGGCCATTTTTATATTTTCAAAAATTAACAACATTGAAAATATCAACTTTATGAAAAGATGTTATCGAACATTCTTGTTGGAAATTATACAAACAAAATTATTTTATTATTATTATTTATTTTATATAGTAACTACCTTCTACGTTGACCTCAATAAATGCATCAACAAATAATTTACTTCATTTTTAATAAAAATACAATAATTTCTTTTAAGAAAGCTACTCAAAGTGTGTACCATTTTGCTTCAGACACTTCTGAGCTCTCTATTTGAACAAAATCTGAAACATTTTGCAGAAGAGTTGTTGATCATCTCTTCTGCCTCGAGGAGCAAAGTTATGGAATTCATTTCCAAATAATGTATTGTCGAGAACTATTTCGCCAAAACCAGCACGCTAAAAGCTGTCGTACTTAACACTTACTTACTTTCACTATTTCACACTAAATCAATTTTAAATTAGTCCTGTACTGAGAAGGAACGTTTGCCTAGGAACGTTATACAGTCAAAGTATGAATGAACTTTGCGATTCTGGTTAACTTTGCGTTGAGTTCATTTACAAACAACACGTTGTCCAGCTGTTTACCATAGACGTTGGTGTTTTTCTGACTGCCATACATCCTTATAAGATACTGACGCGTTCGCAGGTCTACGTTAGGCAAAGTTCAAATAATCCATAAATAACTTACTTCCTTTACTCTAAGGATAGTAAAGCAAGGCTCAACTGCGAATCCGCAACGTTTCACAGCGACAACGCTGGATAACGGATGTAATGATCGGAGATGTAGGAGTTCTTATCGCCTTAAATGTTTTTCCTATACGTACCTATTTGGTAAAATCTTGTTATTGCATTCCGAGATACACTGCTACGTGTTGATTAATGGCTGATCCACTTCTCTATATGTTAAAGACATATTGTTTACAAATGTCCACATTTACCCAAATGGGGTTAATACACTTTATTATCGCAGCTCATTAATGGCTCAGACGCTTTAAAATAACAGATGATTCGTTAAATCAAACGCAAACAAGGCTGTGAAGGTTGTTAGCTTGTTCTTTACTGTTAATATAGTACTAGAAATTTTATGTACCTATTTTAAATCATTTCTTTTTTCTTTTGGCATTTCTAAAAAAAAAACCAACGCCTTTTTCATATTACAAAGTATTAGTTATAAATAACAACTGCTTCACGTAATATAACTCGAGCAAAATTAATAATTAATAATAAAGTGTGGTGAATAATATCCGAATAACTCGGTTACATCTTGAAATATAATAGGGGCTAAAAGTGGGAAAAGCAAGGGTCCAGTGAAGTTTCTACCTACGGTGAAGTGGATGGTGCCACTTAACAACATCTGGAAGGACGAAACTGAGTGCAAGTAGTGTGGAAATACTACAGAAGAAAGAGGGAAGCTGCCAACAAGACACAAAGCGACCAAAAGATAAGTCTGGTCTAGTCTATTAATTGCATTTGTTTATTAATTTTTAGTTTATTACACAACAGAAAAAAAAATAAAAAATCGGTAAAGTTATTTACACAGAACTTCCCTCGTTATTTGTACATGGCGGTCACTCTAAAAAATTATTAATTACGAAATGATATTGAGAATACAGATCGGAATATAGTTATTGCTATTATTGCAAAAAAACCTGATAACTTTTGGTAAAAAAAAATATACAGAGTGCTCATCCAACAGCAAAAGTTTAATACTAAATAACAGGTGCCAAATATGGAAGGCTTGCGCAAATACCTTTACAAATGTCCACCATGACTGAATTATTTCTTGGGATGCCATTATTCAATAAAAGTATATAATAGGTGCATATGCCAAATATTATTGCAATCTGTCACATTTTCAATTCCACATTCACGTAATGGAGTGGAAGTATATTGGTGGTTAAAAAATATAAAAAAATTTTAAAACTTTTTTTTTTTTAATTGGTTTAGAATGTCACGAAACGCGAAAATTTTAAATTTGAGCAAAAACATATTTTCCCCTCTATTCTAGTGTTAATTTTTTTTCCAAAATGGTGAAAGGATGTGGCAAATTTTTTTTTCCGAAGTAGGTTTTAAATGTCATGAAACGTGGAAATTTTAAATTTGAGCAAAAAAATATTTCGTCTATTCTATAATAGTGATAAATAGATTACCTAAACATGTTTTCAATTTTTTTTTTAAAATTTTTCAAAAACATTTTTAAATTTGTTTTAATAATTTTAGAATGCCATGGAAACGTGGAAATTTTAAATCTGAACAAAGAAAAAAAATTCCATCTATTTTAGTGGTAATTTTCTTTTTTCATTTTTTTTTAAATTTCTATTTTTTTTAAATAGATTTAGAGCGCTATGAAACGTGGAAATTTAAAATTTTAAGAAAAAAAAATCCATCTATTTTAGAGGTAAAATTTTTTTCAAAAATGTTGGTAAAAAATTTTCAAAAATTTTTTTCTTTTAAATAGGTTTAGAATGCCATGAAACGTGGAAATTTTAAATTTGAACAAAGAAAAAAAATTTTTTTTAGTGGTAAAAATTGTTTCAAAAATTTTTTTTTTCAGAAATAGGTTTAGCGTGTCATGAAACGTGGAAATTTTAAATTTGAGCAAAACAATTTTTTTTTCATCTTGGTAAAAATTTTTTCAAAAATTTTAAATTTGAGCGAAAAAAAATTGTTTTCACTATTTATTCCGTTTAGACGGTCCACCCTGTATATTTTCCAGTGAAATTTCTACCATTTCTGCGCTGACAGTAGCGTCAACTACCTACCAAATTTGACTGCTCTCCGTCATAGTTTTTTAGTAAATGCACCAACAGACAGACAGACAGACAGACAGACAGACAGACAGGCAGACAGACCGACAGACGGACAGACGGACAGACGGAATTGAAAAACCTATATATTCGTAATCTCCGTGATCTGAAACGTCAGAATCCGAAAAAATCTCGGAGGGTGATTTTTTTCTCGAATACAATACTTCCCTTCGGTATGCGAGGGAAGTAAAAGTAAAATTGAAAAGGTATTAAATATAGGTATTGAAATAGAAAAATACCGGGAATAATTGAAAAGCGGAATTGGAAAATGGAAATTAAAACTGATTGCTTCAAAAAAACAATATACAGAGTATACAAGATATTCCCTCGGACTTCTTTCTCATAATCCGCTTTAAAAGGCTCTTAATTTTTACCGCGAGATAGGGCCCTTCCCTGCGCTTACGCCGTAAATGGATATGTACCTGTGGAACGGTTAATAAATAAAAATAAAAAATGAAATCTGCTAGATTCAGAAACAGAAGAAACAGAAAACTTAGAATAATTATGGAGATGATGATAGATGGAAACTTAAAAAAAGCATCTCACATCACACTACACCCACACTTCCCATCCTATATTTCCACCCTATGCGTCATGTGGCTCTCGCTGCTGACAACAAGTATGTCCAACGTCCAACCCGGTGTATGCAGCCGGTCCGGCGGTATATAAAACATCCGAGGATTGGTTCCAGCACGCGGTTTGGCGGTCAATTGGGCGTGTTCGGCGGACAACCAAGCTGCGTGTTGGAACGAACCTCCAGACTGAATGCCCGAAATCGGCAGTAATGCTTACCTTACGCTGGCAAATCAATCAATCAATCAATCAATCAATACCTTCTCTCTATGAAAATTTACTAATCATCATCATTATCAATACGTTTAGTACAAATATAAAATACGTAGCATGATCAACACCTGGTCCGGAGTCAGCCAATCATCCACGGCGCAATAGCATTGTGGCAACCGAAAGGCTGGACAGGCATGACTGGGGAAACTCAATCTAATATGTACATATTGGACAGAAAGTTCACAAGTCAAGATGACATCCAAGTCGATAAGCAATTCCACTTATTTGCATGCGTTGCTAATGAAAAAGACTGCGGGTAAAAGTGCACATGAGCCAATTTCTAAACGTGACAGTTTCTTAACCGTATTTAACAGCTCTGTTGCCTGTCTCAGACCCTTGACTTGCATCACTTCTGTTTTCTACAACTCACGTTTCAGTCCGACTTAACTCTTCCATTTTCTCACATGTTAGACCAATATACAAATTGTTTTGAAAATTTGATTTTTCTATAGTCGTTAGTTCTGTAAGAGGATTTGTAACGAGTCTGACCTCAGCTGCTTTTTGGCTATTAAAATTAGAGTTGTTGACGGTGGTTTCAGTAATTTCAGAAGCTTGCTTTCCACAATAAATAGTTTTTCTGTTTCACCTACCTTTTCGCATATCTTAACATTTACATTATCTTTTAAACCCTTACACAAATGTTCAGTTTCAACGTCGTTATTTGAGTCTATCTTCTGTTGTATACTTTCCAGCAGATGGACCAAATCATCTTCAGGGGAAATCTAAATAGGGGAAAATAAGTAAAGCAAGCTAATAAGAGTCCAGAATCTTTATTTTTGGCGCATATGCTAGAAGCCAACGCCTCAAATTTTCTAATGACAACTGCCCCAAATAATTTATTATTAAAACTCTATGACCAATTATTTTCACATACTAGAGTGCAAATATAAAATCAAGATGATTTCCTTTATAAAGACTTGGATGATAAATCTGGATGTGGAATTAGTGATTCCTTAGGCAGAGGTTTTTAAATAGCTTTTAAATGTCAACATTATAGGTATTGGGTGTATGAAAATCCACATCTGTTTCGGGAGAACTAAAATTGTCCTAGGTGATTTATTTTGAAATAAAAGCACATATTAGCATTGTATATGGATTAATTCCAATTGACATGGTAAACGTTTGATAATTGGGTACTCCTAGATATATTTACAAATAATTGAATTAGGTACATAAATGCCTAATTGGAAAATTGATTAAATAATTATCATTGAGCTAAAAAGTCCTAAATTGATATAAGACGGCATCTGTCTTTTAAATATCTAATAATTGAATTAATTAAACTTGGACAAGATAATTTACTAATAAGGATAATTAAGCCGGTTCCCACCTTTATTTACTTTGTATGTATAATGGTGCTAATATACGGCATCGAGAACCACATGTTGCCGTTATGGGGCCAATTTAGAGATTTTATGAGCGGCTGACAAGGAAAAATTGAAAATGATGTAATATACTCTTTGAAAAGTAATTTAATTTCGAGCTATACCGGGTGATTTTAAATTCAATGCCTTCTTCTCAAACGAAGATTACAAAATGCATATCTATAAGATCTATTATACCTTAAAATATCTATACTACAAAGGCAAAACTGAGAGAAATCATTAGAAAAAAATACAAAACCATGTATATAGGAAAATATTACAAATGGCAAATTTTGTTTATAAATTATTTATAACAAATCTTCATCATAGGAGAATTATGAATAATAATAATGAAATGTTAACGAAAAGAAAAAATAAAACTTCATGGAATATGATAAAAAATTGCCCCACAACGAAAACAATAACAATAATATTGAAAAACGCTAAGATAAACTTATTACAAATTCGAGGCAAATTAATAAGGACTTTAATAAATACTTCAATAGCGTACCTGAAACAATAAGCAGTCAAATGGAATGTACAGATATGCCTAAATTAAATTCTAGGAACAATAATACTTTTTATTTATCCCCTACATGTACTTCAAAAATAATAGAAATAAAGCGTTAAAGCCAATAAATTCCAGATAAATTAAAAACGGCTACAATTATTCCTATTCTTAAAAAAGGAACAATCTTCTAATGGAAAACTGTAGGCCAATTTCACTACTCTCTTCATTTTCAGAATCCTTGAAAAAATTGTCGCGAATAGGTTAACATCAATATTTCTACATTGAGTTTATTATTTATTACATTTGTAAGGTTCGAGTATGTATTATCAATATGAAGTCCCATATACACAACTCGTAGAACATTGATCGAATTAGAGGACACCCTACAATCAGTTGAGCAATTTGTTCTGTAAAGTTATTTGTTAGAGGAGGGGTTAAAGACCAGGTTTATGAAACACTTTCTATGGCTTGTAAAGCTCGAAGTGATTTATATTATTATATTACCTAACAATTAACTAAGTAGGTAGTATTAATATTTTTATTGTGAACAATGAAAAATATTAGTAAACATTGTAGACACTTTAGTGAAATGAATACTCTTGATTGATTGATTGATTGATTGATTGGTTTGCCATCCGATTCCGGGCATCCATGGAGGTTCGTTCCGTCGAACACGCCCAATAGACGGCCAAACTGCGTGCAGGAACCAAATCTCGGATGTTTCATATACCGCCGGACCGGCTGCATACGCCGGGTTGGACATTGGACATGCTTGTTGTCAGCAGCGAGAGCCGCATGACGTATGGGGTGGCGATATAGGATGGAAAGTGTAGGTGTTTGTGAGATGCTTCTTTTCAGTTTCCATGCTTCTTTTAAGTTTCCATCTATCGTCATCTCCCTATTTTTCTTCTTCTAAGTTTTCTGTTTCTTTTGTTTTTGAATCCGGCAGCTTTCATTTTTTAAATTTATTAATCGTTCCACCGGTAAATATCCATTTACAGTGGAGTTGCTGGGAAGGGCCCTATCTCGCGGTAACAATATTTTTTTGTGCGTTATGAGAAAAAAGAAGTCCGAAGGGATAGTTTACTCACCCTGTATATCGTTTCTTTGAGACAATCGGTTTTGATTTTTGCCTTCCAAATTAATAATAAAATATTATGTTTTGAATCAATAAATCGAGGTGAAAAAAATTAAGATGGAGGCTTGGTTTCAGAGCTGTATTCACCCTATCTCATATTTCCTTTGCATTCTCAAGAGCTTGTAAACTAGAAGCTTTTATGGCGTAGTTCTATAATTGAAGGGTATAGAAGTGGTACAGAGGGTATATCAACCCCTTCGGGTGAAATGTTACCCCCTCGCTGAAGCCCCTGGAATTAAAAAAGAAGAATACGAGAGATGAAAGTCCCCATTTGTTCCTTAATCATAGGTACTTATATTCATAAATTTACCTTATTGAAGGGATGTCTTTGCCTCTACACAAAAATTTTAAGGGGTATACCAATTTTCTGGACATTGTATTCGGATTCAGTGTCGAAAAATAAACTTAGGCATACCATCATCCAGATCAAAAAACTTATCTTTTGTGGGGCTGCGTAATCAATGAAAGTATTTATTTGACTAAAATATATATTTAGTTATGGATATATGACACTTTTAGTCATTTCAGTTAAATACGATTTGTTTAAATTAAACAATATTTTTCCTTTGTGCACTAAAAGGAAGAAAATAATGTGTAATTAGTTCTAATTAATAAACGTAAAAACACTGGGCGCTCAAAATCCTTAGAAAAACAGAAAATTGTATTCATCGTGCCATCACGTTTTTACGTTTATTAAATGGAATAAATTATACCTTACCTTCCTCTTTTTAGTGCATTTTTTAACAGTATCAGTTTGCTTTTAAAAAGATTATTATTTAATTCCGAATTTTTTTATTTTTTTTATTTATTATAATTAGAAATAAATACAGGATAATGGATTTCCAACATTAATCTTGCAGAGCAGTGTATATCGATCCAAGTTTAACGTCCTAGGACTCTTGATCACTTTACCCTTAAACGAGGGGTTATATTGTTTACTTTTATGTCAAAAAAACTAGTTTGAAAACTTCTTCTCACGAAACAAGTACCCGCTGTCGGAAAATATGTCTACACCATAACAAAAAACAATTGATAAATCTGTTATTATGCCCATTCCAACTTAATGTAAAAAATAATAGTACTTTTATTTAAATTTAACAGCATACAAAAGAGTGGATTATACAGGAGCTAAGTCACATTTGCTCTGCATTCATAGCAAAGTAACATTTTTCTGGTTTAATGCCTTCGTTGGTTACGCAGCAAAAACTAGTCAGCATAAACGCAGGTGAATATTTCCATTAATTGAAATAAATCAAGCGGTTGTCAGCCGATGTCCTAGGCATCCAGTTTCTGCCGGGATTACGATGAAATTTCTTTACATGCAACGTTGTACAGCTAATTTCGTTGTTTTTTTGTCTTTGTTGACTTTAACCTCATTGGAATACGAACTGGACTTTGCAAGTGAAAATTTAAAAGAATGTGTTTATAAATTATGAAATTAGCATGTCACTTTTATCCAAACATTCTCACATTTTTCCTTGTAGAAATATGCAGCAAGCGCTCTCCTTATGCATTCTGTTTTTTTTTGTAAAAATGTGTTTTATTTGCTAGTCCAATAAAATAAGAAGAACTACATCAATGCGATTTTCACGTTTAAAAGAAAGTCCATTGTGCCATAATTAATGTCATCCTGAGACGTCATTTTTTTTAAATGCCCGCATTTTTTCAAATTTTAAAAATCAGGGGAGCTATCAAAGAAGTCAAAACACCAAAAACGTATAATTAAATACAAATGCAACTTCCTAGAACTGTAAAAGCTCTATAATAATAGGAAAAAATGAATAAATATATTGCCAGAAAACACTAGCAATTATTCAACTTTTACAAGATACTTATCACAGATAAGTTTAAAACAAATATCCTTCTTATCCAATTATAAGAAAGAAAATATATAATTTTAATATTTATTGTCCTGTCTTGGTAATCCATTGATAGTTATAACACGAGTATTTACTTACATGTTTCAGTTGATTGTGAACTTTAGAATAAGCTGCACTGAAGACACATAGATGTCGAAACACGTGTCTGTGGATGTTCTAAAATTTTGTGTTCCTGCTATATCGGTAAGTGTTTTTGTTTTGATTGTCTTTGGGTTTCGTTGAACAGGACAATTTAAATTAGCAATAACATTATGATAGCAGTTGTACTGTACATAATGGACATATTTTCTTTCTTAAAATAATTGTATACGAAGGATATATGTTTTAAACTTATCTGTGATAAGTATTTTGTAAAAGTTTGAATAATTACTAGTGTTTTCTGGTAATATATTTATTAATTTGTTACCAAAAACGTAGTTAAATTATTATCTACAATTTGATCATAAGTTGTCCATGTACGCCTTCTCGTCGAGTAAAAAGCGTCAATAAAAATATCGGAAATCTAGCAATAATCTGAAAAGTCCGCTAGCATCTACTGTCAGGTTAAGAAGAAAAGTAATAGATTCCATTAAGCATCCATCTCCGAGGCAAGGATGTTCTGAAAGAAGCTAATAAACAAATTCTTTGGCCATTCTGTGTGAGAAATTGCAAAATTCCTGCAAACTGATGACAATGTTCAATAAAAGGTTTCCTCAAACATATTCTTTATAGGATTTTGCAAACAGCGGAAAGAAAAACTATCTATATGAGAACTAGAGGAAAACCTATATATAAAAATTTTAATGAAATTTTTGCATTCTTTCGATAACCTGACTTCTGGTTATGCTAACAAGTAAAATTCTTATTTGCCGTCTCATTTTAACACTAGCATCCAACTTAGTCTCCTAATAGGTATTAGGCCCAGCAACATTTTTTTTATTTATGACCACACCGTTGAAACTTTTTTTATCTGTTATTTGGGTGGAGTCGGACAAATTTGGGACTGGCCACATTATGCGAGTGGGGCGTTTGTCTGTCAAGCTGTCACGAAGTTACCATTTTTATATAAAAAAAAAATGTATAACCACATTGGTAATTTTATTTTAATCAATAGTTTTTATCACATAATTAGCGAAAAAAAATTTGTCGGACAAAAATAATGGGTCACTTGACGCGTCGGACACGCCAAACACGTCAAGTTTATGAAAAAAAAAATTATTACCACACGGCTGATTTTAACACAATCTACCATACAAAATTGTTGCAATAATGAGGTAACCTTGTCGGACAATTTTTACGGGGCATATGCGCAGTCGGATGCGCCAAAGTCGTCAACTTCCTGCAAAACTTTTATTTACAACCCTTTTTCCGACAAAAAAAGGAAGTTATAAGCAATTATATTCTAAATCAAAATATCTAAGTGTCCGACAAAAATATTGGGGCAAATCGCCAGTTGGACAAAAAAAATAAATTTTTATTGGTAATCGATATTCGCAAACTGTACAGGGTTTCTGCATCCCTTATTTTTACAACCATTTTTCCGACAAAAGTAGGAGGTTACAAGTAATTATTTTCTTAAATAAAAAATGTAATTGTCTGACAAAAATATTGGGGCAAACGTACAAAAAAATTTGATTCTTAGGCTATCGACGTTCTTAAACTATAAAGGGGAGTTACTGCTTATTATTTTATATATATGTTATGAATAAATATTGTTCAGAAAATCAAATAACATTATTGAAATTATATACATAAATAATATTTAAATGATTTATTAATTAATCGTCATCATATTCAGATGCCGCATCCTCGGAATCACTGTCTAAAGCCCAATTTTCTTCGTCTTCACTCTCATCGGGTGATCTACTTAGCTCCAACTCATCTTTATCATTAGCAATGGAACCTGTAAATGAAACATTTTATTAAAAAACGTAATGAAAACTTTTAAAAGATATTTAAATGAAATATTTTAACTAAAATGTTCTTAATGCAAGTAATTGTTTCGATTTTTTTAAATCAAAATAGTTTCGTTTTAATCAATTGCCAAAAATATCTGTACAATACGAAATTTTAAAAGAAAAACCAGATTAATATATTAAATTTTAATGTAATTATAAATATATTACCTGAATGAGTAGATATCTCTTGAAATGTGGGACATTGCTCGCCATCAAACTAGAAAAAGTCGTAGCTGCCATCGATATTTATCCACCCGCACTCTTCAACATCGAGTTCTGTTTGTCGCCTCAGATGAGCATTGCACCACAAGTTACTAATGTAAATCGTTCGTTTTACGTGTTGTAATAGCTCTCTCTTTGTTGGTGGAAGATGTGATGCATCGAACCCAGCTAAGCTTTTCTTCCAAATTTTTTCATTTTCATATTTTTTTTTCAAACAATTCGAATCTACCTTTATCGACGTCATTTTTGGTCTTTAAACTATATAATCGGCACACATAATCCTTGATAGATTTGAATGCTTCATGCTCTATATCCAAATATTTCGGCTCCATTTCTAAAAGCTGCACAAAAGCATCTTGATATGATTTTTTTTTTCTTAAAATGTCGATTGGTCTTTTTTTTCCTTTTTTGTAAAATGCTGGATTAAAATCATTACCGGTAAATATGTGGCAAATGGTTAGTGCTGTTGCTATGCAATACATACATTAATAAACGTTTGTATAATAATATGTATAGAATACAGTCGAAAATTAAAAAAAGTCCTTTTTTTAAATTGTATCAAAAAGCCCCATTATTTTTGTCGGACAACCGATCCTATATGCATTACACGTGTAAAGAAACAGTACAAAATCAAAATGACATCTAAGGTTGTAAATAAAAGTTTTGCAGGAATTTGACGACTTTGGCGCATCCGACTGCGCATATGCCCCATAAAAATTGTCCGACAAGGTTACCACATTATTGCAACATTTTTTTATGGTAGATTCTGTTAAAATCAGCCGTGTGGTAATATTTTTTTTTTCATAAACTTGACGTGTTTGGCGTGTCCGACGCGTCAAGTGACCCATTATTTTTGTCCGACAATTTTTTTTCGCTAATTATATGATAAAAACTATCGATTAAAATAAAATTACCAATGTGGCTATAATTTTTTTTTGCATAAAATTGATAACTTCGTGACAGCTTGACAGACGAACGCCCCACTACCATAATGTGCCAAGTCCCAAATTTGTCCGACTCCACCCAAATAACAGACACAAAAAGTTTCAACGGTGTGGTCATAAATAAAAAAAATGTCGCTGGGCCTAATACCTATAAGGCTAGGCAGGCTAAACTAGTATCTACATGATCCCCTACGATATGTAAATTCAGTTAAAAATGAGAACAAAGGCCTGAAATTAATTTATTTACGTACCTTACCTTTAAAAATTTTTTCATTCTAATGAACTAGGAAGGCTAAGCATTTCCAAGAAACTGAATGAGATTTTATGAAAATGTAATAAAATCTCATTCAGTTTCTTGGAAATGCTTAGCCTTTGAAACGTTTTTCGTCCTTATTGTGGACTCATCAGAAAAGCCTAACGATGTTCCATGCAAAACTAAGACAATATCCATGAATAAGTATGAAACATTTATATTTGACATTGACTGATAAGAAACAACAGATCTTCACCTATCTATTATTGGAGCCTATATACTCTATGCATGTTTAAAAATGAATTATTTATTATTTGTTTGCTTATAGTAATGAAACATATTCTTTATAGGATTTTGGAAACAGCGGAAAGAAAAACTATCTATGAGAACTAAAGGAAAAACTATATATAAACATATTAATGAAATCTTTGTATTCTTTCGATAACCTGACTTCTGGTTATGCTCACAAGTAAAAATTCTTATTTGCCATTCTCATTTTAAGACTAGCATCCAACATAGTCCCCTACGGCTAGGCAACCTAAACTAGTATCTACATGATCCCCTATGTTGGATGCTAGTGTTAAAATGAGAATGGTAAATAAGAATTTTTACTTGTTAGCATAACCAGAAGTCAGGTTATCGAAAGAATGCAAAGATTTCATTAATATTTTTATATATAGTTTTTCCTTTAGTTTTCATAGATAGTTTTTCTTTCCGCTGTTTGCAAAATCCTATAAAGAATATATTTCATTACTATAAGCAAACAAATAATAAATAATTCATTTTTAAAAAGGTTTCCTGCTTTCACAAAATTGGAATATGCCTAAAACATTCGAATATGATAATTTACCATACTGTTTTAAATATGTTGCAACTCTATCACGTGAAATACGAGCGGTTATATACTTTTGTGGGGTTTTAAAAGTGGTCTGTGTTATTAAATTCCGGATAGGCACGACCTCCAAAAGTTTTTAGAATATAATGAGTCAAAAGTAGGCAACTGCCATCTTTATAGACAACACTTAAGCCTTAACTATTTAAGTCCAGTAGTGATATAGGAATTATTTGACTGAAATCTAAAAGTTCATACAAAATTCACAAAAAAATGCTGTGTAATTGTAAAATTTAAATAATAATTTTTTGATTTTTCTGCTTTTTCCCAAAGTTAATACAAAATAACTAAGATTAAGAAATTTTTCAGAAAAGCTATAAGGGAAGATATTGTGTCATAGGTAGAGCACCGTACAGAGTACACACAAATACACACAACCTGTGCTTTGAAATTGAACAGCAAAACAACACTAAGAAACGAATTTATTTTTAGGGTACCGGTCTATGTAAAAATAAGGGTTCAGGTCCGGTTCTTAAAAAATAGCGGCCCGGTGTAGGTCCCTGATTACGACTCTGCTAGTTTTAGCTTTTATTACCGATCTATTTGTAGAGGTAAGGATTCGGAAGGGCACACAAATATCTGCTACTGGGCCAATCTAGTGCCTCTCCCCGTTTTCGAGGGTGCAGAAACCGATTCCGAGGTCCAAAAGGTTTTTGACCCCAGCTACCCCCAATATCGCCCCAAGACCACCCTTAAAACCTTTTCCCGGCGTAGACAACAATCCACCCTTGTATTTTGGGGAAATGGCCCTCACCATAACTTAAGGTGGTAATTCTAGAGGGGGATGACCCCAGTCACCCCTACCCCTCGATTCAACCCCTATAGGGTTTGGATTTTCATTGTAAAAAATATTTACAATTTTTTTAAAACGGGGGTTTGTTGGAGGGAAGATGAAGGTGACCAGGGTTATAACCAGGGGTGATTACAACCCCTCCAGATGGTTTGGTAAAAAATATTCAACATATTCAGTTTTATGGTCACCTTCATCTTCCCTCCAACAAACCCTCTTTTTAAAAATTGCAAATATTTTTTACAAAATAAAAATAAAAAATTCCACGCCCTATTGTGGTTGAATCGAGGGGTAGGGGTGGAGGAATCTAGAATTAAATAGAAAGAAAATACAGGGCTGGATTGATGTCTGCGCCGGGAAAGAGACATCGGTTTCTGCATCTTCTAAAACGGGGGGGGGGGGGGCTACATTGGTCCAGTAGCAGATACTTGTCATTTTCGAGCAAAATTTTGACTTCTGACCTCCAATACATATGTATTAGACATGTATATACACTATTGGGTATTCTTACACTAACAAACCGTCTTTATATTCATCTATTTACTTATGTAAAATTAAGCTACATACGTAAGGAAAATAAACAATTTGATAAATCTATAAAATATATATAAACATTACTGACGAGAATTCAAACGTTTAAAATCACCAGTTAAAGACAGGCATCTATTAATGCTGACTCTGGATATTTTTGGACCATTGTAAAAACAAAATTCTAGGATATCTGGTTAAATGTCTTAGAAATAAGTTCAATATAAAAATGAACAAGCAATTGTCAATACTTTTGAAATATTTCTTAGTAGTGTGTAGTTGGAGTCTAATGAATGTGGCTCCAATTCTGAAAGTAAAATCCCATAAATAAGTCGTATATACTGAGATCACTGTAAATAATTTTGATATAATAATAAAAAATTGTCTTTCAGTTTTTGAGATAGCTAATCCTACTAAAAGATATATTTTATAAAGACTGTGCCTTTACTTTTTCAAACGCATTACAAACAATATTCAATATGAACTTGAAGAAAAAGTACATTTCTGAATTTGGAAAATTTACAAAAGTCTTTAAAAACGCCGATTCCTTTTGTATTTGTATCCGCCAAGATGTAACCACAATTTCAAATTTCACGATAGTCTGTCTTATACAAACCAGTTCCAGTAAAGTCAACAGATCTTTCGTTCATAGTATGGTTCTCTAAGTAGTACATTTGCAATATAAGCAGTATTTGCTCAGTATCTATCTGATCACGTTGATAAACTTGAGCAAGTATATGTGGCGTACACAAACTTTTTGAGATTAATAATCTTTCCAATATTTTTCACATCACATTTACTAGACTAATATGCCATCTATAATGATTACAGATCGTAGGTTTTCCTAACCACTTCTAAAGTTCCACAGGGTTTCAACTTTGGACCATTTTTGCTTTTTATCAATGGTTCGTGTCGTCAAATTAATGATAACAATTTTTCACCGATGGTCTAAAAATATAATGGTATTAATTCCAGGATGATTGTACTACATTATAGAATGACATTAATTAATTACTGGTGATTGGCACATATTAAATTAACGTACATAAATGTCAATGTAAATTACCACTTACTAATAGAATTTATTTTAGAAATATCTCAAGCTATGAAATACATGGTTTTAGCAACTTATGAGCCTTGAAATTTTCATATTATTCTTTCTTGGAATGGATACTTGAATATGGTTCCATAACCTGGATGTGTGCTATAATTAACAAAAGGAAGGTAATGAAATAATTCAGGGAAAATGTTTTAAATTTTGATGGTACTTATTCAGCTAGAGCAATCGAGTACATTTTGATTAACTCGATTTGACCTACATTATTCGTGTATTATATTACGTAGTGAAATTGACTGTTCTAAGATTTTTGCTCTAATTGTTAATGTATGGTAAACTTTGTGTCATGTTTAGTCATTTAAATTAATGCAGGATGTTCCTTAAACATATTTCCAGAATAATCTCGATTTATTCTTTCTGGTATAAAAAATTCATGGATTAGAAAATAGCCAAGAAGTATTTACAGTTAACCGGTCTATGATGGCACTTTGAATAATAGGAGATAATCGTATACTTTTATGCTTTTTAAAGCATTTACGGTGTAACAATGTGGTTAACCGAGCGGTAAATACTAATGCCACGCCCCACTACTTTTTTAACACCGCAAGAAAATTTAACAATGACTGTTTTCAAAGTATAATCATTGTACATAATATTCATTTAAGCACATTGTCAAAATATGTACCTGAAAAACATAAAATAGTAATGTATTATTGAATGTATATTTTGTAACGTTAGTATTGAACATTTTTAAGCGGCAATACAACAAACAGTGTTGTATTGTATATTCGTACATTCGACTTTTAAATATTAAAATTTGTCTCAGCCAATAGAAAACCCTTAATATTATCAAATAGATAGTTAATTGTTGATTGAATGTTGAAGTCAACGTTACTTAAAAGAAAAGGGTTCTAAAATAAACATGAATTTTAATCACCCAGTATCAATTCTGTTTTGCATAATACTGAATATATTGCCTGTTTCACCACCAGAAACTTCTCTTGAAAATTATTCGTTTTTTGTGTGCATAATCTAATATATTAGTAAGTTTTGCTCTAAATTTGTAATATAAAACAGTTTGTATAAGACACCACAGTCTATACACTTATGGCGAGCACCCTGAATGATGGATATCTTTGATATACTTTGAATATTGATTATTTTACTTCCAAATCCACGTAGTGGACTGCAAATACAGTAATCGTAAAAAAAAATTCAAAAATATTTCTTCTTAAAATAGATTTAAAGTTTCATGAAACGTCGAGACTTTAAATTTGAGCGAAAAAAAATTTCTGTATGTCTGTCTGTAGGTCTGTCCGTCGGTCTGTCTGTCTGTTACTTTCTTCGTGCGCACGTTTTCTCTGGAACGGTTTTAGATATTGACTTGAAAGTTTGTACACGTATGTATTATACCGAGATATGGAACTGAATTGTTTTTTGAACATATCTGGTGAAGTGTTGGGGGGCAAATAGGGACAAACAGGAGAAAATACGTAAAGCAAGATGGTCAGAGTACAGAAACTTGAGAGTCGGTGTATGTACTATAAGTAAATGCCCCAATTTTTTTTATCACATTTTTCAACCCCTCCCTTCATTAATAAAGGCGCTGATAAAAAAAAATTAAGATATTTACATGAAATTCGGTACAAGTATGTATTATAACAATATATGAAATTAGATTATATTTTGAGAAGATTCCGTTGAAGGGGTAAGAGAAACAAGCTGGTAAGAGAAACTTAGATTTGGTGTATATACTAGAAGCCAAGGCCCCAAATTTTTGTATAGTATTTTCCATTCCCCCACCACCCCCACTCCATTATTAAAGGGGTTGATAAAACAAAATTGAGATATTTACTTGAAATTTGGTACACATATATATTATACCGACATCTGGAACAATATTATATTTTGAGATGATTCCGTTGAAGGGATGAGGGTTAAATAGGGGGAAATGAGTAAAGCGAGCTGGTAAGAGTACAAAAACTTTGAATCTGGCGTACATACTAGAAACCAAGGTCTCAGATTTCTTTATAATATTTTTCAGCCCCCTCCACCACCTCCACTCGATTATGAAAGGGGGTTGATAAAATAAAAATGAGATATTCACTTGAAATTTGGTTCACGTATGTATTGTAATGATATCTAATACAGATAATTCGTCCGCCTCAAATATTATTAAAGTTCTGTGCCCAATTATTTCTACATACTAGAGTTTAAATATAGCCAATATGTTTTCCCTTAAAGAGAGTTGGATGGAAAATCTGGATGTGGAAGTAGTGATTCCTTAGGCCGCTGTTTTTTATATATAGACGACTCCAAAGTTTGTAAGTACAAGTCACAGTCCTGATCCTCATTTTTTTATAGCTATTCTGTACAATCATCCCTACATCGTAATCCGAAAAGCATTCGTGTAACTCTTTTTTGTCAAAAAAATTCTAAACCAATTACACCCTGTATATGTTTCACAACCTACCAAATATCCGCGTAAGTTGGGCTTGTTTCTGTAGACACCAAACAACATTTAAAAAAATGGGATAGACGTAACATTTCGGCCTCAAATGTTGACCCGGCCGAACTAAATCTTCTCTAGTGGATCTCGCGTGTTGTACGTCCTGACCGACATAATACACAGACAAACATGCATTAAACGCTAACACCGTGGCTATAATCAGGGGTTAAAAATACCATACCTTGAAATAGTTAAAATAAGGGTAGGTATCTTAACTATCTGACATTAATTACGAATGATAATTCCGAATTGTTAAATACCGAGGACTTGATTAAACAAAATTAAGTTAGATCGACAGATAAAACCCGTATTCTAATGTGACACAGCTTAACATTCACGACGGGCATAAGTAAATAAATTAATTAAAACGAAACAGTCCCATTTAGTTCCGTATCTAAATTTTTGTACAATAAGGGTGATATTTCGGAGGGAATCAATTACAGTGTTTGCCCTTATCCATGACATATGTTCAGCGAGGACGACTTCGACTAACAAGAGTCAAATGTCGCAATTATAAAAGAAAGGACAATTGGTCAATTATATCCAATCAATATCATTATTCTTTTACTTCGGTGACTCATTATTTTCAGTTAATTGTTGATATCGGGCTATAACAGAAAAAAATGCATTCATTATATTCGTATGTTCAAAGGGTTTATTGGTTTAATTCTATTTATTACGAAGATTGTAGTTCATTTTTTTAGTTTCGAAAAGAGGCATGTCAGACCAACATTTCGTTTTTGTACGTTTCTCAAGAACAAATTTTTGATCTATAATTACGATGACTTGGACTTATTGTAGTAACTGAGACATCTTTTAACGATTATTGTGTAATGACTGGTATAGTAAAGATTTTTAATTATTATTAACGTCAGGACAACCACATATATGCCCGTTTGTGGTCTGTCAACCATTATAACTAATTGTTTTTATGGCTGTAGCAACAGTTTCAGTTTACGAACTGCCATAATACTTGAAAAGTAAGAAGAACATAATTACAAAGGTAAAAAAGAAAACATTACCAATTTAAATTGACGTAAATTTTATCGCTAAATATTATATTAGGAATAATATGAGCGCATTTAATCTTTTTTCTACACCTGTTTAATTACATGACAATTATTACCATTTTTTTGTGAAAAATCGTACCAATAATTTGCTAATATAATTATATGCAAATGCAACTTCCTGGAACTGTAAAAGCTCTATAACAATAGAAACAAATGAAAATATATTACCAGAAAATACTAGTAATTTATTCAAACTTTTACAAAATACTTATCACAAATATGTTTAAAACATATATCTTTTTTATATCAATTATAACAAAGAATATGCCCATTATGAACAGTACACCTGTTATCATAATGTTATTTTTAATTTAAATTATCCTGCTCAATGAAACCCAAAGACAATCAAAACAAAAGCACTTACCGATATAGCAGTAACACAAAACTTTAGAACATCCACAGACACGTGTTTCGGCATCTATGCCTCTTCGGTGCGGCTTTTTCTAAAGTTCACAATCAACTGAAACATGTAAGCAAATACTCGTGTTATAACTATCAAAGGATTACCAGAACAGGATATTAAAAATTAAAATTAGATTATAGGAAATTCCCCGTAAAGGGATAATTATCAATATAATTATATGCAAATGCAACTTCCTGGAACTGTAAAAGCTCTATAACAATAGAAACAAATGAAAATATATTACCAGAAAATACTAGTAATTTATTCAAACTTTTACAAAATACTTATCACAAATAAGTTTAAAACATATATCTTTCTTATATCAATTATAACAAAGAATATGCCCATTATGAACAGTACAACTGTTATCATAATGTTATTTTTAATTTAAATTATCCTGCTCAATGAAACCCAAAGACAATCAAAACAAAAGCACTTACCGATATAGCAGTAACACAAAACTTTAGAACATCCACAGACACGTGTTTCGGCATCTATGCCTCTTCGGTGCGGCTTTTTCTAAAGTTCACAATCAACTGAAATATGTAAGCAAATACTCGTGTTATAACTATCAAAGGATTGCCAGAACAGGATATTAAAAATTAAAATTAGATTATAGGAAATTCCCCGTAAAGGGATAATTATCAATATAATTATATGCAAATGCAACTTCCTGGAACTGTAAAAGCTCTATAACAATAGAAACAAATGAAAATATATTACCAGAAAATACCTGCTCATTGAGGATAATTTAAATTAAAAATAACATTATGATAACAGTTGTACTGTTCATAATGGGCATATTCTTTGTTATAATTGATATAAGAAAGATATATGTTTTAAACTTATTTGTGATAAGTATTTTGTAAAAGTTTGAATAAATTACTAGTATTTTCTGGTAATATATTTTCATTTGTTTCTATTATAATTTGCTATATAATATATACAGGGTGTAATTAGTTTCATGTCATTTAAAAAAACTGGTGGTAGGGAACGACAAGACAAACAAAAAAAACCTTATATAACATGGGGTCTAAAGCTCATAGTTTTGGAGAAAAAAAAATAAACAATAATTTCGCAAATTTTCAATAAAAATTTTTGAGAACTGCTGGAATATTGAGGTAGGTTTAGATCTAGATCTGATCTGAAGAAAACAATACTCTAACTCTCCCTTGTGCAATATTTTAGTTACTGTCGATGTTTTGTTAAGTACACACGTCCAATCCGCCGTTCGTTGTTTTTGAATTTCGCGTCATTGTGTATTTACAGTTAAGATTTATTTTATTGACTTACCGTTCAAGTTGTCAAATTCTTGATTACGTATAGACACAACTTACTTGTTCGTTCTTTTTGTAATCCTTTTTGGCTTTTGTACCAAGTTTTTATTTTATTTTTCTTTATTGACAACGTTAGGTGATAGTTTAGTGTTCAGTGTTGAACGAAATGCGTATGTACCTAATTCGACGTATACCGAACTGTATATTGATACAGATGCCGAGATTTTGAATCATTTAGGTAGGTAGTAAGCTTTTAACCCAGGACACTCATTTATGTTACAAATGTTAATAAACCACATTTAAATTTTCTAAATTATAAACAATCCAATATTTTGTTCTAAATTAAAAAACACATATGTAAAGAAATGCTCTCTTTAAACCTCTATGGCTATTATTTGCTTGCAATTGTGCACGAAGAGAGAACGAATTATTTACCTCTTTATACCTGCCTCAGTTCAGTTGAGGCGGTACATCAAAGGCGGTCGATGATCCTTTGACACCGCGTGTGCCGGCCAGCACTTTTTTATGACAATCTAAAAGTTGTATAATTGGGAAGTACAAGTCCATCGACGAAGAAAAGCAGTGGTTCTCAATAGTTGTCTACCATAATATTAAATATGTTAACCTAGATCAGTGTTTTTCAAAGTGCCCCTAGAGGGAAAAGTCGTAAAAGTTCTTTGTTTGTCTAGTCGGTCCCCATTACCAGTTTTTTTAAATGACATGAAACTGATTACGCCCTGTATAATAGTGAATTATCGATTCATAATTCACTATTCAACCACAAACACAAATTCAAAAATGCCTATTTCTACGATTCAATGATATTTTAAATCGACTGCGATCAACTCTTGCTGCAGCTGACAATCAACTCGTGACAGTGACAACAAAGTGCAACGTCATATTGTTTGTTTACGTTATCCAACGTATGCACTTCTTACGAATAGGTACCGGTTAATGTCATCAAATTTCAGTCTAATATGTTTGTTTAATTGGTGTAGAAAAAGCGTAGTATTATATTCGCGATTATGACCATTATTCACTCAAATGATTCGCACCATTCGCTTACGGCTCGTGGGCTCAAACATCATCTTCGTGGATAATGGCTATCATAATCACTCATATAATAATATATTACTATATTTATATTTTGCTATTATTAACGCATCATTTGAATTTAAAGTTTGTATACGGAAAGCATGGTAGGCGGTTCAATATTTCATTTTTTCCTACATTACTGGGACCCAATTCTTGAAACCGTAGCGACCAATTTTCTTGAGAAAATTATCCCCTACTGAAATTCTCATGCGAATCGAGAAGTCAAAATCTTGATTATCATACGAATGAAATTTCAACGAGAACAACAGCATTGGGACATATCTATACAGGGTGTCTCACCGGGAAATGAATCGATCGATATGGGTAAAGCATGTAACAGAAAATTTTGAAAATTTTGGGAGTTCCTAAAGCCAGTGTGACCAATCCAACCAAAATAATAACAAGCATTTAGTACTTCCGGTTATACAGGATGTCGATGCCGACTTGCTAACTTTAAATGGAACACCCTATATATTTGTGACTTTTCGAAATGACCATGAAATGCTGAGTCGAAACATGTCGCACACCCTATACCTAAACCCAGCAGTTTCGGAGATATTTGACATTTTATAAAAAATTTGACAGGTGTAACGGTTTGTAATAACCTCTATAACTCTCTTCGTGTAGGAGATCCTCATTTGCTCTTTGGTACATAGAGAGAACACAAGATAAGCTAGTTTTTACAATAAAAATAAATTTCATAATATTATACCAAGTGTTCTATTTTTCACGTTACATTCTGTCAAATTCAAACTTCAAAATGTTTTTTATTTCAACACCCTGTATTTCTTTATACCAAATTATGTAAAATTAAACTCCCTTTTTTCTTGTATAGGCATTGTAGGGCTCAAAGCTACAACTTTTTAAATGTTCAAGAATTTCTAATAAAAAATTGTCATCAACTTAGCCAACAATCATTATTGCCAGTCATTGTCTTATGCCAAGAAATGCCAACACGTTTAAATTACACTCACGAAGACTTTTTATATTTGTTTGTTATTTATGGGGAAGGTGATTAAGTAATACCAAGAGTATGTAACACATTTGCTACTCAATACCCACAAGAACAGAAACCATCACCGTTCACTGTAAAACGCATATTGGATAAATTTAGAATATTGGCCTCCTGACAATAATTGTCACCTTGTCTTATTAAAATAAATTCACAAAAATTTTCTCTCGTCAGAAAATCTGCTTCTTTGAATTATTGAACTAGGTATATGAAACGAGAATGGATTCATGTTTTGGCAAGATTCTGTGAATTGAATTCTTGGATAATCCCGATTCCAAAGCAGCTTCCCTTAATGACAAATGGAAATGCTCGAAAATACCCCAGAATTGCCATTTCTATGTTTTTGTCATCAAAAATAGACTTCCTCCTGAGAATTCCTGCCTTGGCAGAGCCAAATATTCTAAAATTATCCAATATGTCTTTTACGTGTATGGTGATGGTTTCTGTTCTTGTGTGTATGGAGTAGCAAATTTGTTACATATTCTTGATATTATTTTATCATATTCTGCATAAATAATAAACAAATCTAAAAAACCTTCGTGGGTGTAATTTAAACGTGCGGGCATTTTTTTACAAGAGGCAATGGCCGATATTAATGATTGTGTCTAATCGTCGCTAAGTTGATGGCAATTTTTATTAAAAATTCTGGATCATTTAAGAAAATCGCCGATATTTCGAAAAGTTGTAACTTTAATTCCTACAATTACTATACTGGAAAAAAAAGGAATTTAATTTTACATAATTTGATGATAAAAATACAGGATGTTCCATTTGAAACAAAAAAGTTTTTGAGGTTTGAATTTGACAAAATGTAACGTGAAAAATAAAACACTTAGTATACTATTATGGAATTTATTTTAATGGGCTTGTTCGGCATTTTTTTTTTATTTCATAAATCGAAAGTGCAAGTATAAATTAATGGATCTGCAAAAAATCAGAATCCTATTCGCACGTTTAGTATCTTAAAAACTATTACAAATTTCCATCTCGCGAAAATGGGGCGTGGCCAGGCGCTACGTCACTATACGCATAGACTCGGCGATCTCAATAGACTTGATGCTCCTTATTGGTTATAATTATAAATGTTTTCGAAGTATTGTTTGTTTTGCTTACTACTTGACAGTAGGGGAGTACAATTTGGTGAAATGTCAAAAAATTACAATTTTCTCTCGCTCCTGCCGGAACGAATTTTTGATTTCGACCCTGCAATGTACGATTAGAATTCATCGCCGACCTTCTCCTTTCCTTAGAGACATAGAACGAACTTTCACTCGACGTATTTATTTAGTTACCAGCGTTTAAAAATTCCATGGTTTTCGACTTTTCAGGTTAAATTTGAAAGGTCCCAGAAAGCCATTTTTTTACGTCACTTGCGTATAGTGACGTCACTTGCGTATAGTGACGTCACAAATGAGCGCTCGGTTTTTGCAACTATTACTAATTTCAACTCCTTATATCTCGAGAACGGAAAAAGTTAATAATACGAAATTTTAAGTGTATAATGAGAATATCGATTACTATATGAAAAAGTATAAAAACCATATAAAAAGAATATCATGGAACAAGCCCATTGTAAAATCTACATCATTTTGTGTTCTTTCCATGTGACAAAGAGAAGACGAGGATCTCCTACACGAAGAAAGTTATAACGATTATTGCAAACCGTTACACCTTTCAAATTTTTTATAAAATGTCAAATATCTCCGAAACTGTTTGGTTCAGATGTAGGCTGTGTTACACGTTTTTCGACTTCATTTCATGGTCATTTGGAAAGGTCGAAAACATATAGGGTGTTCCATTTAAAACTAGCAAGTTGGTATAATCGGTAGTACCACGTGCTTGTAATTATTTTACTTGAATTGGCCACACTGACTTTAGTAACTCCCAAAATTTTCAATTTTTTTGTTACCTACATTCTTTTCCTAATATTGGCCGATTCAATTCCTGGTGAGACACCCAAAATCTTAAAGAATAACTTAAACGATACGTCTGAATTTTTTCTGATTTTCAAATTTTATTGTTTACGATGTTTTCCATTTTCCGATAAGGGTCTTTTTTTCATGTTTTTCAGAAAAAACTTCGATAGAGTGCAATTTGGGAAAAATTCATAAAGAAAAATAAATATTGTATTTTAATAGCACATTCACAATGGATTTTTCTGGATTTCTTCCCGACACTTTCAGTTCCTCCTCCCTCCTTTTTGGAGTAATTCGAACCGCTATCTCTCAGAAAATACGCATTTTTTCGAAAATTTTACAAGAATAAAAAATTGTTATTCTTCGTCAAATTATCTTTAAATACATTTTGCCTTTTAAATTAACCTCAATTTTGCTAGTTATAATTAATGAAACAAAAGAAAGTAAACTACGTTTAAAAAAGATTCTGCGGTAGGCGATTTTAATTTTCGTGGAAATGGGCTCTACACACATTCAAAAATAAAAAAAAAAAAAAAAAAATTCCGAGTGACAGACACTTTGAGTTCAACTTGCTTCGGGCCCACCGTGGTAACTTTACATACCCTTCAGAAAACTGATTAAATTAATCACATTTCTGGGGTAATTAGAGGTAATTAATTAGAGTACCTAATTAGAGGTAACCGCTCTATAATTTCAGAATGTCTTATATATGCAAGAGCTCACTTTATTTAATACATTTTGTCATTCTTTCTGACTTGCTGTAATACGTAACAAAATTACAAATATGCAACTTTTCATTGCATGCATATATCTTAGGGTTTGGCAACAATTTGTCTTGTGCTCATTATTGCAGTCACTCCGTATTAGTCTAGCTTGCATAAAAAGCTACAATATACTTACAATATGTCATATTGTACGACAAATTCGTTCTTAATGACTAAGTGACTGTAATCAATTCGATTACTACTAATATTAATTACTATTTACGATTGCTATCAAGAAAGTTATTTATCTGTTATTACCATCGCCTGTTATAAATAACAATAATTTATTTGGTTCCATTTGTAATTAAAAAGTATAAAAATACCGAGCATAGTTTCGTTGTGATTTCAGCTTAGTATACTTATTTCTGTGCAAGTGTGCAATCTCTAGTAAGTATATAAATAGAGAAACGTTTAACCATAAACAGCGTGCTCGATGGACAATGCCTGATGTGAATTTCGAACAAAATTTTAAAATCAAAACATTGGTTGGTTTGAGGCGTTCTTTGCTCTTCTATGCCTTCCTATCTGTCCAATGTACAAGTTCAATTGCAAATCTCAAATTTGAAATCTTAGTCCCAGCTAGAGCCACCCTGAGAGTTCTTCAGCGCACATCTCATCATGTATTCACTATAGATGTTAAAGAGGGTTGGTGACAGAATACAGCTTTACCTTAAGTCTATGCCAACTTTACGATAAATAAGATAATGTAAGACCTGTAGTGGTGTTTCATTTTGAAGGGTAAAAGTTAAAATGTGATATTTTGCATTTACGCCCTGAGTCTCCGTAATGTAAATAATATATATGCCAAATTTCAGGAAGATGGGGTAATATTTAGAGGTTGTACACTTTGAAAAGTTTGATAAAAGTAGGCCAAAAAATAATATTTTCAATGTTAATTATGTTTATTGGGAAATCAAACAATAACAAACTTTGGATAGTACTCAAATCAAACAGTAAGATTCGAAGGCAGTATCTCATACGTGTAAAATATTTTACATTAATTTACTTTGAACGATGCAACTTCTTCTTTTGTTGGCTTGGTGACGACTTTTCTATGATGCTCGACCACTCTCAACAAGAATTGTTTTTGATGTTTGTTTCTGAATGAATCGTTAAACTTTTTATCAGAGCATTTCGGTATCATTCATTCCCTTAACAGCTTTTACGGAGCTTCTTAGTGTATCACTGCAATATTCTTCTACGGCGTAGATTCCGAATAATTCAAATAATGTCTTTGCTTTATAAATATCAAAATCGCTCAGGTCTCTTCCTTCAAATACTACGTTTTTACCAGCCAATCGTTTCATTCTTTTTTCTTTTCAGGTTTCATTTTCAAATTTTTAAACATCTTTTTCTTCCCAGCCTAAGTGATACGTTCATTCAATCCTTACATTTGTTTTTCTAAGATACCAAAGGTGTCTCCTAGTAACTGTGGAAGCACTTTTTTGACAACTGTATCTGGGTAAGAGTTCGAAAGCTGTAGTATATCCAAATCGTTCTTTGGAGCCAATCGACTTAAAACTACCTCGTTCCAAAAGCGGACATATATTAGACAGACAAAATGTGTTACTTTTCTCATTTCTTTCAATTCTCTATATTCTCTCTGTCTAGCGAATAGGGCAATTTTGAGTACACATATGGTCTTTGCCATCCATCTTGTTCGATGAAGAGCCCTGGACCTCTGAATTTGAAATTGTCTTCAGACCAACCTCCAAGGTATAGGAGTGATATTTGTAATAGCTCCTTGTATCTTCTCTTTTATTACTTCTATCTTTTAAGACATTGTAGAGGTAGTCCACCATGTTCACTGGCTGTTCTTCTAAAAAACCTTGAGCGAAATTTTCTTCATCGAACATCGTCATAAACTACTTCGAATCAAGTGAATTCCACTGATTTTGAAACTTTCGAAAAAACTAAAAGCAGCTCCTAACAATTCACTACTAGGCACCTTTTCAAGTAGCCACATTCCTCTTCTAATACTCCTTTTACTTCCACATCCACGTAGTGGATTGGAAGTATAGTAATCGCAAAAAAATTTTCAAAAATTTTTATTCGTGAAATAGGTTTAGAATGTCATGAAACGTCGAGATTTTAAATTTGAGCGAAAAAAAAATTTTCTGTCTGTCTGTCGGTCTGTCTGTCGGTCTGTCTGTCTGTAACTTTTTTTTTGTCCGCACGCTTTCTCCGGAACGGTTTAAGATATTGACCTGAAATTTTGTACACGTATATAATATAACGAGATCTGGAACTGGATTGTTTTTTGAGGAAATCCGGTGAAGGGTTGAGGGTTAAATAGGGGTAAATAGGGGGGAAATAAGTAAAGCAAGCTTGTAAGAGTACAGAAACTTGAAATTCGGTGTATGTACTAGAAGTTAAGGCCTCAGATTTTTTTATAATATTTTTCAACCCCCCACCACCCCTACCCCATTAAAGGGGTTGATAAAATAAAGTTGAGATATTCATTTGAAATTTCGTACACGTATGTATTATAACGATGTCTAGAATTAGATTATATTTTGGGATGATTCCGTTGAAGGGTTGGGGGCTAATTTGGGGTAAATAGAGGAATATAAGTAAAACAAGTTGGTAAGAGTACAGAAACTTGAAATTCGGTGTATGTACTAGAAGCCAAAGCGTCAGATTTTTTAATAATATTTTTCAACCCCCACCACCCCTACTCCAATTTGAAAAGGGTTGATAAAATAAAATTGAGATATTCATTTGAAATTTTCTACACGTATGTATTATAACGACATCTGGAACTAGATTATATTTTGAGATAATTCCGTTGAAGGGTTGGGGGTTAAATAGGGGTAAATAGGGGAAAATAAATAAAGCATGCTGGTAAGACTACAGAAACTTGAAATTCGGTGTATGTACTAGAAGCCAAGGTCTCAGATTATTTATAATATTTTTCAACCCCCACCACCCCTACTTCATTATTAAAAGGGTTGATAAAATAAAATCGAGATATTCATTTGAAATTTGGTACACGTATGAATTATAACGACATCTGGAACTAGATGATACTTTGAGATGATTGCGTTGAAAGGTTGGGGGTTATTTAGGGGTCAATAGGGAGAAATAAGTAAAGCAAGCTGGTATGAGTACAGAAACTTGAAATTCGGTGTATGTACAAGAAGTTAAGGTCTCAGATTTTTTTATAATATTTTTCAACCCCCCCACCACCCCTACCCCATTAATGGGGTTGACAAAATAAAGTTGAGATATTCATTTGAAATTTCGTACACGTATGTATTATAACGACGTCTGGAATTAGTTTATATTTTGAGATGATTCCGTTGAAGGGTTGGGGGTTAAATTGGGGTAAATAAAGGAATATAAGTAAAACATTGGTAAGACTACAGAAACTTGAAATTCGGTGTATGTACTAGAAGCCACAGCGTCAGATTTTCTTATAATATTTTTCAACCCAACCACCCCTACTCCAATATGAAAAGGGTTGATAAAATAAAATTGAGATATTCATTTGAAATTTGGTACACGTATGTATTATAACGACGTCTGAAACTAGATCATAATTTGAGATGATGGGGTTGGGGGTTAAATAGGGGCAAATAGGGGAAAATAAGTAAAGCAAGCTGGTAAGACTACAGAAATTTGGGATTCGGTGTATATACTAGAAACCAAGGCCTCAGATTTCTTTCTAATATTTTTCAAACTCTACCACCTCCGCTTCATTATTAATGGGATTGATAACATCAAATTGAGATATTCACTTGAAAGTTAGTACACGTATGTATTGTAGTGACATCTGATTGAGATGACTCCATTGAGGTGGTAGGTTGTAAATAGTGGAAAATAAGTACGGTAAACTAGAAACTTTATTTTTAACGTATATGGTAGAAACTAACTCCTGAAACTTTTCTATGACATCTACCCCAAATATTATTAAAATTCTATGACCAATAATTTCCACATACTAGAGTGCAAATATAGTCAAGATGTTTCCTTGAAAGTGACTTGGACGAATAATCTGGATGTGGAAGTAGTGATTCCTTAGGCAGCGGTTTTTAACTTTAATTATTGCAAACGATAAAAGAAACACGATACGATATACGATACATTACAATTTTATGAATTTTGGTAGTTTGAGATAAAAGTGATCAAAGTGTACAACCCCTAAATACATATTATTCAATTTGGCTAAAATATTTTAGATAAGTAGAACCAAGGATTCAAGTAAAAGTCATATGAAAATCGCAGCTTTGAAAAAATGAGACACCCTAAGTTGTAGTTTAGAAAATTCAAAATGTATGTAATGAAGATTTTACATGATTTGTGGAGACAGAGCTAGTATTCTACTTGAATGAAGAGTCGTTGGAAATTTCATATTCTCTATTTTACAAGTTCTATCCTATTTTATCTGTTTTCTTCAGTATTTTTAGTAGCCCACTTTTATGTAAATCTGGAAAAGTTAAGCAATTGTGACAGCCCTATTCGATTCGCCATTTTGAATATTTTACTTTTGACATCAGATTCAGTATCAGCTTCTCTTAAAATATATAATGACAAATTTTAGACATTTGTTTAAATTTGGCGACTCCGTCAAAATCTCGAAAATATTCGGAAATAAAAATTTCTTTTCCGCTTCTTGATCACCTTATATTATACATAGCTTCATGAATCTATTATGGGACCACCGCGGAGCTATAGCGGACAGTTTACAAATAAATTTCCCTTATAGTCTAGGTGCCCCCGTACAAAAAACGAATTTATACGTATCCTCTTTTAACTTCTTGTATGGCTTAATTGCGTCTAATCTACAACTTTTTTCATCTGCGAAAATTTTCGAAAACGCGTTCCCCTCCACTTTTTCCGAAAGATTTCCATGCGTCGTACTGGAAAATCGGGAAATTTATTTTGTCGGACAATTCGAAAATTGGATTCTACATGTTAGTATTAAGCTATCTTGAAAAAATCAGCTGGTTATCAACAAATTTGTAAAAGTTGTTAATTCGGAATTAGTATATAAAGCTGATTTTTTCAAAAGAAGTGGAGGGGGAACGCCGCGTTTTCGAAAATGTTCATTGTAGATTAGGCGCAACTAAACTATACAAGAATTTACAAGACGATATGTATACATTTATTTTTATACGCGGGCACCTACACCATTAGGAGTGCAGTGAATGAGCCGGAGGAACATGCTAATTTTCGCTGCAGCTACTAACCCTTTTTGACCGCTTTTTCGTTGATGCTCGAAAATGCATGTCTGGAGGGAAAATTCATCTGTGATAGCTCTACTTCATGACAAAAATATAGATATAAATTTCAATTTTCCAGACCTTCTATGATTTTTTTTTCAATGTCAAAAATGGACAAATTTGATTAGCGATTTTCTTTTATAAAATCTAAATATACCACTGGATTCAGACACATCTCAAATGGGTAAATCCAAAATTTCATGAAAAAATATGAAATAATGACAGATTTATGACAAAATTAATGTAGGTAATATTTTATAATAACTTTAAACATGATTGAAGTAGCCCATGAAAAATAAACAATAGAAAGATAAATTAAGTGGATAGTTTTAATAAATATTGTCTTTTTTGAGTAATGACACATAATAATAGGGTGCCATGGAAAACAAATGTCAAATCTTTAAAATACGCATATACTCAGAGTATATTGTTAATGAAATTATGAAACTCGTCAATAATATTATCAAGTATTAGTTTATTAGTTTGAAGTTAAATTGTGGATACTCTAAATATGGTAGAAAAAATTGAACTTGTGCGCCTTAGAGGAGATAATGAGAGAACTTTGGGAGAGGTATGTGAGATATTTATTAATAGGCACCCGAATAGGCCCAACATCACTAAAAGTACGGGTTCTAAAATAAACAAAATTTTTAATGAGTGTGGCGCTGTGACAAGGCATATTATAAGGACGGATAATGTACAAAGAAGACCCAGGTACGAGCAGATCGTTTTAAATTATTTTAACAACAATCCAAACGCATGTGTAAGAGTAGCTAGCATAGATTTGAATTTACGCCGATGCGTTAAAAAGAATAAGGTAAAACCATTCAAACCCAAATTTTTACATACGTTGGAACCTGGTGATAATGAAACATGGATGGAATTTTGCTTGTGGGCTCAAGGAGCGTATCTTAATAACAGATATTTTTTGAAAATACTTTATTCAGCGATGAAACAACTTTTACCTCAAATACGGTGGTATCGTCCCAAAATTATAGGTTTTGGGCTACAGAAAACCCAGAGTGGGTCATTAATTGTAAAAGACAATATTCCTAAAAGGGTAACGTTTGGTGTGGGCTATTCAATGAAGCATTGGTCCTTTCTTTTTTGAAGGTAATATGAATATCATGCAGTTTTTACAGTTCCTGAGAAGCGAATTTTGGAATATGCTACATGAACTTTCGTTCTAGTATACATCAGCGTTTGCTTCCTGAAGATTACGAGAGACATTTAAATTCTGTAGCATGGCTTTCAGTTGCTCAAGAAATGATTATCTTAGATCGCATCATGTGGCCAGATGAATTCAGTTTCCATAATAATAGAATAGTTTTGAAACATTCTTTATAGGATTTTGCAAACAGCAGAAAAAATAACTATCTATAACAAGGTAGATAAATAAATTCATTTTAGGTCTTTGTTCTCATTTTTAACTGAATCTTCATAATCGTAGGGGGTTATGTGGATACTAGTTTAATCTGCATGGCCGTAGGGGACTGTGTGGATGCTAGTGTTAGAATGAGAATTGTCAAATAAGAAATTAGACAATTCATTTTAGGATTTTAATTTGCTAGCATAACCAGAATTCAGGTTATCGAAAGAATGCAAAGATTTCATTAATATTTCTACATAAAGTTTTTCTTTTAGTTATAGATAGTTATTTTTTCTGCTGTTTGCAAAATCCTATAAAGAATGTTTCAATACAATTATAAGCAAACAAATAATAATTCATTTTTAAATAGAATAGTTAATCGACAATACTGCCGTTATTGGACTCAGGATAATTCTCACTCTGGTTTCGAGAAACTAATTTCCAAAATATCTGGGGAATTAATGTATGGTGCGGTATTCTTAGCAGACAAATTATAGGATCAAAGTTTTACGAAGGCACACTTACTGGAAAAAGATACCTACAGTTATTAAGACAAGAATTGTTAAATTTCATAGAAGCCGTTCAATACATATTAGGCATAACATGATATTACAACAAGGTGGGGCACCGCCACAAAATTCTATAATTGTAAGGAATTATTTAAATGCAGCTTACGCAGGTACATGGATCGGAAATCGCAGTGAAGGAGTTAAGTGGCCTGCCCGATCACCTGATCTTATATCGTTAGATTTTTCCATTGGCTTTACTTAAAAGAAAGAGTTTACTTCATACCTTTAAATGACGCTGAAGATCTTAAAAATAAAATACGACTTGAATGGAGCACATTAAATGTTGAAGTTCTTCAACATGTATGTATCCAAGGCGTGATAAACAAAGGACAATTATGTTTAAAAGCGAACGAAGGTCTCTCTGAACATGTGAAGTAATAAATAGTGTTTTAATTTTCTTAATTGTTAGTTAGTTTTCTTAACTATTAGTAGTTTTTCTATTGGTAATTGTTATTTATTTTAATATCATGAGAATTATTATCATTAATTAACTGAAGATACGATATTAACTGTTTTTTTATATAAAGATAAATTACATAATTATTTAAAAACAGAAATTTGTTTGGTAAAAGCATCAAACTTTATTTCCAAATGTTTAAATCTCATCAGGGCCATACACAATCCTCAATAAAATCCTTTTCCTTCGAATCTGATTCGCCTAGATGGTACTAGTTACATTAGTTACAATGTCAAAATTCAATTGTTTCCTTGGCTAACTATGCCGATTCAGAAACAAAACCTTTGAATGACGTTTTATCATATTTTATTAATTTTCTCATACGGAAGTGTATACTTTTTTAACATAGTCGAATTCAGAAAGAGAGTCTCTACAACAATGGGTAAAAAGAAGTACATGACATACCATTTGAAGAAAAAAGTTGACTATCGTTACTTTGGTACGTGATCACAAAAATTATTTAAGAACGTCATTTGATAGAGCTTGACAAGCGATTTACAAATATATATGGTTTGTTGTAGTTTTTGTTGAAATAAACAGAATTACCCGGTATATACTCGAATCCTGACTTCCTGCTGTCTAAAACATAGGAGAAGCGAAAGCTACTGTAATTGAAATATGGGATATATTTTCTCCAAGAAACTATCCATAACGTCATCATAAGGATGGGACGAACGATCACTGCAGTCATCAAGGCTCGTGGGGGGGATCACACGTTATTGAATAAAAATAATCCCTGTAGGTTTACTTCATCATTAAATGTTTAAACAAGTCAACATGAAGTTTTCTTCCCTTTTAAGAAATTCTTTTCAAATTTCTTAGGAAAGTAAATATGCAGTAAAAAAATTGAATTAAACTTGGTTCCTTTTTTGTCTGTGTATGTACATGGCTTTGTGTATGGAGCACTGAGAAAAAATTGATGGAATGACAAAGCCAAACGCTAGGTACTAGTACAATCACTTGGCCAATACAATTAAAACGTACGGTTTTATCGAAACAAGATAACCCATGTATGCTCGAACATTGGATGTACAATTTACCACGATGCTACTAATTCTGAATTGTGTATGTAAAAGTAAGATATTCACGCAACAGTTGTCGTCTCGTAAAAAACGTTGAAGTTCTGACATGAATGATTATAAGTAGGAACGACAAACAAAATGTCTGACGTCGCTCGAAAAAAAAATTAAGAAAAGTGATTTCTCTATTAGTCACTCTCTGGTCCATATGCTGAGTTCTCCGTGAGCAATCTGACCAATAATTGTAGTTTTTCAGATGAAATTGGTGATACAAGTTTGATTTGTCCCAGAAACAAAACCACAGTCCGCTGTTCTTTCCACAAGAGCGCCGTCACGAAACATTAATTTTGTAATTCTATTAATTCTCTGTATTATACTTTTATAATTGATATTGTTAATCACTACACCAGTTCAGCTGTTGGTTATTATAATGATGGGTTGGCTAAGCTACAGAAACTTTTATAGAACGCTGCATTTATAAGTAAGAGATATATCACTTTTAGTATTCATGAATAATAATCTGATAACCAGAGCATGTAAAAGGGAGCCGCACATTGTTTCCAATTTAAGTATGCACACCATCAAAATGCATCAAATAGCAAAACGCACCAATTTGCAAGATTGTAATGAACATAAAACGAACAACTTTGTTTATTTCATTATTATTCTTTTGTATTTCCATAAACAAAAAAAGGCGTAAAACATTATCATGAATAGCATTTCGTACGGCCGACTTACAAGTCACTTGGAGGGCACCATTAAACAAATTAAATGTCGATAATATATTTTTCCTCCATAATGTTGCAGATAACGATGTTACAAATGCAATTCAGAGACTAAAAAAATATTTATTCTATTGGCAAAAATAATTTAAAATAACACTTATTCAAATTACCCTACAGGTATCTTAAACCATATATGCATCTGTTAAAAAAGCAAACTTTTACTGGAAAATAAAAAAATAGTGTAGTAACATCAACATAACTTATTCACTCCTTTTACCCTCAACCCTTCAATGGAACAAGCTCAAAATACAATCCTGTTCCAAGTCACATTATAACACTAGTGTACCAAACAAGTTAATAATTTATTTTGTTTTGTTAAGCTCTTTAATAATGGAGAGGGGGTGATGGTGGAAGTGGCAGATGTCATAAAAAATTTGAGACCTTTGCTTCTAGTATACCGGGTGGCCACGAGTCAATGTACGCCCCCAATATTTTGGTTGTTTTTGTATTTAAAAATTTGGTTAATGGTACAAATAAATTAGACAATAATAGGCTACCGTTAGACTAACAGGAATGAAAATATCACTTCCGGTTGAACCGGAAGTGACATCAACTTGTTTTTCTTAAATGGAATGAATATATTTTTTTAATGGTTTCTCATTAAACATAAATTTCAAGTGCAACAGTTTTTTCAGATGTAAAAGATTCCAAAAAATAAGTGAGATACGAACAATTTTTTAATTTTTTCAAAAGGCCGCGTCAGATGAATGCGATGTAAGAATACTACTAAGTAGGCTATGGAAATTATTAGTAAGGTTGTAGACTTGTCTGTAAAGCAGAAAATAGTTGTTTGAATTACTGATAGGTACCAGTATTTTCAGTTTAAAAAAAACGGAATTTCGTTCTCATTTTCATTTCCGTATGGGTCCTATGAAATTTTTTTTAGTGGAACTTTTATTAATCAGAAATAATTATTCATAAACTATAATTTTTTCGTCATTAATATACAGAGTAGCGCGACTTATCGTTGCACGTCTAACATTCTGTAATTGTTGAGGTGTTATTTGTGCAATTTCGTGTCGAACTCTTTCTTCCAGATCTTGCCCTGTGGTTGGAGTAGTCATGTAGACTGCGCCCAAATAAAAAAATCGAGTGGGGTTAAGTCAGGCGACCTTGCAGGCCATCTGACTGGACCATGAGTCCCAATCCAACGATCCGGAAATAATTGATTTAAGTAATCGCTAACGATAATAGAATTGTGTGGTCCAGCCCCGTCTTGTTGGAAGTAAACCTCGTCAATATTGGTACTGGGAATTTGATTAATCTGTGGAACTATTATATTTTGGAGAAATTCTAGATATCTTGGTCCACCTAGAGTTGCGTTAAAAATTATTGGATCTATAATATGGTCGCCCAGTACACCTAACCAAACATTGAAGTCAAACCGCTCCTGAAACCGCCCATGTCTCATAATGTGAGAATTATCAATTGCCCAATATCGAGTGATGTTTCGATTAAATAACCCAAGGTTTGTAAATCTCGATTCATTAGTGAACAAAATGTTTTTGATAAAATTCTCATTTCTTAATTGGCGTAACTGTAACCAATTACAAAAGGCTATTCTTCGTTGGTAATCATTCTCATACAAAAATTGATGCAATTGATATTTATTTATTTAAATTTTTTCTGGCTGATTCTTTGGAAACTAGTAATTCATGTTCAATTTGTCTTATCGAAATGGTTGGGTCAACATGCACTAAAGCTAATACATTAATTTCCGTTTCTTCATCCACAATAAATCTATCTTCAATTTCTACATTACGTACAGTTCTAAATTGTTGCTCCAACCGGGCGAAATAGTTTCTCAGGGTTGTCTTCTTTCTGGATATCTCCGTCCATACAGACACAGACTTTGTGCTCTAGTTGCATTACGTCGAGTCTCTCCATAAATATTGATCATGTCAACTTTTTAATCTCTTGAATAATCTTCAGCCATTTTATATTAATTTTCTTGTTAATAACAACTTTAATACACTTGCTTCAGAAAATTAGTGAGTAAGTCAAGACTAATTCAATTGTTGCGAATGTCTGTCATTTTCATGGCTATCTGCAATTTTGGATTTAAATGTAGATAGGTACTTTATTAAAATGATTTGTTGGCGCTTACTTTTTAAAAATACTTCTATTATTACGAAGGATATCGTTAAGAAATGATTAATGGCAAAAAAATTATAGTTCATGAATTATTGTTTCTGATTAATAAAAGAAATAGCACAGTTCCATTAAAAAAAATCCATAGGACCCCTACGGAAATGAAAATGAAAATGAAATTCCGTTTTTTCGAAAAAAAAAAAAAACTAAAAATACTGGTACCTATCAGTAATTCATACAACTATGTTCTTCTTTGCAGAGAAGTCTATAACCTTACTAATAATTTCCATAGCCTACTTAGTAATTTTCTTACATCGCCTTCATCTGACGCGGCCATTTTGAAAAAATTTAAAAAATGTTCGTATCTCACTTATTTTTTGGAATTTTTTACATCTGAAAAAACTACTGCACTTAGAAATTTATGCTCAATGAGAAACCATCAAAAAATATAGTCATTCTATTTAAGGAAAAAAAGTTGATGTCACTTCCGGTTCAACCGGAAGTGATATTTTCATTCCTGTTAGTCTAAAAGTAGCTTATTATTATCTAATTTATGTGTAGCGAAAACCAAATTTTTAAATACAAAAACAACCAAAATATTGGGGGCGTGCCACCCGGTATACACCAAATCCTAAGTTTCTGAACTCTTACTAGCCCGCTGTACTTATATTTACGTTCTCGTTGTAATACTTACGTATACCAAACCTAAAGTCAATAGTTTTACTTTATTTTGTTAACACCTTTAATACTGGAGTAGTGGTGGTGATGGGGTAGCAGATATCACAAAGGAACATAAGAACGTGGCTTCTAAGATATACAACACATCTCAAGTTTCTGGACTATTACTAGCTTGATTTATTTATTTACCCTTTTTTACCTCTATTTACTATTTACCCAATAACCCTTTAACGGAATAAATCCAAAATATGAAGTAGTTCCAGATCTAGTTATACCAAATCTTAATTATATTTTTATAATCCTCTTAATCCACTACATGGATGTGGAAGTAAAAATTAATTAAAGAAACGTAAATGTTGTTTGACTGTTTCCTTTTTTAAGGGAATTTAAAGTGGGTACACTTTCCAGAAAAAACATTTTTTTGACCTATTATTTTCTGTCAGGCAAAAAAATGGCATTGAAAACACTCTCTGTTCTTAAACAATTTTGGTTGATTTTAAGTAATTCTGACAGAAAAATGTAAGACTACAGAAAGTTGACCGATTATTATCAGAGAAAGTTGTCCATTTAAATAGATTCTAACATGGTATAATATATAGATTTATTTACAACATAATTTTTCCTTTACAGGTGTGAACTTTAGAAAATTTCCAGAGTTAAGCTGGTGGCTAGTCCATCAGAAATAAAGTAAAATGAAACACAGGCGGTGGTTCACAATCTTAACTTTTAAAATTTTGTAAAACATATTTTTTTACAAAGGACTTACTAGTACAAAAAAGATAAAAAAATCTATTGTAAAGAACTCGATATATTACACCATGTTAACCGTGTTTCTGTAGTACATTTTTTGTGTGAGCTTCACTTAAAAATGAACTGAAATTTTTTGAGAACAAAACATGTTCACAAAACCATTGTTTTATCTGACTGAAGATAACAAAGTTTATAACAATTAGTTTATTGAAAAGTGCACCGACTTAAAGACCCCTTAAAAGAAAAACAATCAAACTACACATACCCTTTTTTAAATTAATTTTTAGTACACATTACGCGGTTCCAGGGAAAACACAAAAATTTAAATAACTTTTAAAGCAACAATTACATAACCACATATATTGTTTTGATTGAAAATGACCTCCTTATTACCTCACTTCGATCGTCGCATAAATTTAAATAATATCATTGTTAACGTTCAAAATATAGACATGGGAGTTCCTCAGGGCTGTATACTTGATCCCCTCATCTTCCTTGTTCTTAGTAACTATTCTCCACCTTACGTTAATGCTGATTGCACAATATTTTACGTAGATAATGTTACATTAGCGAACAGTCCCGGGAAGATTCGTGTAAATACCTTGTCTACTAATTTTACCAATATTACCTTACATTTGTTACATTGAGAAGCTCATTTTTTCTCCACCAATTTCCTAAGTGTAGATACGTATTTTAGAAAATTACCTCAAATTTTTAGCATACTGTTCACAAAGCCCTAAGTTCTAAGACCTAAGTCGTTAATAAATAACAAGATACAAGGGGGCCCTAACATAAGGCAGGTATTGTCTGTAATTGTTTATTTGTGGCATATTCAGATTTTCTTACATATTTACATTTAAAAATTTTTTCATTAAAATTTTTAAATATTTTTCAGTGGCAAAATACCCAATAAAAAAAAATTAGGCAGGTCCGCCAACATGAAGTTTTGGCAGCTGTCACATGGTCCATATATTGGGCTTATTTACCAATACAAAAATATTTCTCGTCAAAGTAGTTGGGGTCTCCTTGATATACCTTTCATATACAGAGCGTTGCAAATGTTCTCCTAGATCTCCTTTTTATTTTTTGCAGATTTTACTCTTTATTTCGCTTTACCTTGGCAGATTGGTATACAAGGTGCCTTAAATGTTCTCTCGCGACCCCTCCTTGCACTTCCACCGTAAATAGCTATTTACCTGTCGAACGGTTAATAAATGAAAGCTTCTTACAGCGAGCTAATGTATGTCTTGGCAAGCAAACAAAATGGAAACACTGATGCAGGACGTTGAAACGAAAATACAAATTTCAGGGAAACATGAAACCATATCTGGATGCAAGCGGACAGGAGAAGGTGACACCACTAGATTCAAAAACAGAAGAAACAGACGACTCAGAGGAACAATAAACCAGGATATGATGATAGGTGAAAACTTAAAAGAAGCATTTCACAAACATCCACACTTTCTATCCTATATTCCTACCCCACTCTGTAGCCGGTCCGGCGGTATATAAAAATATTCAGATTGAATATCCGGGAGTGGCAGCAATGCCTACCGTACGCTGGCTAATCAATCAATCAATTAAATTTTCTATGAATACTGAATGATCTAATTCATCAGAAGTTTTTGAAAAATCTGTGTAAATGACATCAACTTGTCTCTGGTTATTCAGAAATATAAGCAAGAAACAGTAATTTCTACGTTAATTTATCGAAAACATTCAGGACCATGGTCGTGTTGTAGTTGCTCGAGATTTATATACTGTATATTAAGAAGGCTGATAGACTTTATTCTATTATTCCCTTGGGAGACTGTTAATGTTTGCAACACTTCTTATAAGGAGATTGTCGTATTCCAGATTTTTCAATAAACATGTAATCAACTCTCTTAGAGACTATAATTAGTAATTTCTATGGAAATTTCATTAAAATAAGCGAATTTTTTCTGGGTGTTCTTTCTGCAAACTACTGCTTTCCAAAGAAAGTGTTGTGTTTTTATAAGCTCATTTTCACGATTGTCGCAAATAATACATTTTAAATAACAATGTTTCTACTTATTCCATTCTCCAAATTCGGTATCAAGTGGAATGAAAAAGCTGCATTTACTTTTATTATAGTAACTACAACATAATATAATATATGTGCACGGTTAAAACTTTATATTCTCATTTAAAATCTAATATGGCCTAATGGTGCAGCTTTATTGTTGTACATGTCATAATAGTGCCAATAATAAAACTTATAGTTTCATCGAATAGAAGAATCAAATATTTACAAAACATGATTTCTTCCAATGTCAGTTCCAGAGACAATTAAATGCAATAACGATATAGTTAACCAAGTTAATTTACTAACAATACACTACTAAATAGAGAATTTTAATTGCAGATAATAGGTACAGGCCTGTAGTCAGAAATAAATAGTGGGTTCGCATCAGATTTCAGGGAGTTTACCCACCACCTTTAAAATTAGCGAAAATATGCAAAATAGTTCAACACAGGTAATGTTGGAACTTCCCTTGGGGGTGTTCAAATAATTCCAGGGGGTGCCGGGCGCCTCTGACATTCCCTGGCTACAGGCCAAAGTGTTACGTTCCACAGAGCCTACCCTAAATAAACTTTCAAATATGGATAAAATAACTTTCGGAATAACAATAAACTTATTGTATTTAAGTCAACAATAATTACTAATATTTTCCCATTTTTTTTCTTTCAGCTAACGATAATGTTTTTTCCTCAACACAATCTTTACTGTAGTGAGCAGCATTACAAAAAACGAACTTTACTGTCTGTGTTTTAAAGTTAATTAAACCTGTCGCTGTAGAAACATCTTTATACGTCGTGTCTCTCTTTTTCTTAACTTTATCATTAATTTGTAAAGTGAAGTTGTGCCTCCTTTTTGTCATACAAGGTAGCCAGAGACATTTTATCATTTAAATTACTAATAGCCAACTTCAGTAACTCTATCACATAGACTTCTACAAGAAGATCCTCCTTTCCTAACCGTAATTTTCAACTTTCAATCACTTTTATGTAATTATTACTGGTACGTGGGAAACTTTCAACAAGTTGACGGGCTCAAGATTTAGGAATTGTCGCTTGCAAAAAGATACTGAAACTTGTCTTCATTCTCCATGTCAACATCGCGCATCAGTTCCAAAATGGTAACCAGTCTTTAACATATCCGCTGAACTTTTAAAATTCAATAAGAGGAAGCTTAATCTTTTTTTAGGATTGTCACAAAGACTTTGCCGGACTAAATGTTTCTTCATTGACTACTACTAAACTGCTCACAAATAATTCTGACTCTATTATATTTAGACATATATTCATCTGCATACGAGATTTCAGAGTTATTTTCGGCGTCAGTAGTCTCTTCTAAAGCTAATAGTTCTATAAATATTTGCCGAATAATGACTTACAAATACATACACCAGCAAATTTAAAGGAGCGGATCTACATTTTCATTATTTTATACATATTTCTTCTCTCATAACAAATTTAAAAATCTAGACAGCCATGCATTTCTTCCTACAATTTTTGTTTATTTTGTAAATTTTTATCAAGTCACTCAATATGTCTTCATCAGTAATTGTTTAAATTTGATTTGTTTCTATTTGCTATCGTCACCTTGATCGTAAAACAGTTCATAACGGCTCATTTAGCACTGAATGACATTGTTAGAACTTGCGATACATTGTAATGTTACACGTTGGAGGCAAACGGAAGAGTATGTAAAAAGACGAGGTTAAAGCAAGAAACACTCAACCACAGCACGGCTGTAAATGATCGAAGTTGTAAACACTTCGAAATTATCGTCTAGCAGCAGGTCAAACAAGAAACGAACTGGAAAAAATTCGTGGAACCAGAATAAATGAAGGTGCAGTTAAAAGAAGACTGAAAGACATAGATTTGAGATCATTATAGATCAAAAAAGCCCCAAACTTCCAGAGACGTCATCGAGTAGCGCGACTAACCTTCGCTTGAGAATGGAATGATGATCAGTGGGGTGAAGACTTGTTCGTTATTTGTGTTTTCTACAACGGTCAACTTAATTTCTATCGAGATAATATTTTATTCTGTGGCAAATCGGTAATTGTGTGGCACAAAGGAATACCACCTGCCGCTCTTCGAAATTATATCAGCGGAGTGGGGGAGCCCGTATGTTGCTACTCCCGGGCCCCGATTTTCTCTCGACGGTTCTTCTTTTAAAGGCCAAGAAAGCGTTTGATGCTCTTATCGTCATCTGGTGGTCCTCTGTGTATTCGACGAGAACCAACTACATTTATTAAACAGTAATGTCATATCATTCATATTATACGGATGTGAAACGTGGAAGAGCACTAAATCCAAGGATCATATGATATAGGTCTTTGTTAAGCGGCGCGCGGCGTTCGCGCAGGATAATGCGTATATTCTGGCCATACCAAATCGCTAGCAGAGTGTTATGGAAAATAATGGGACGGAGAGAAATACGACTAGAAATAAGGTCGCGGAAGTGGAAGTGGATAGGCCACACTTAGGCGACCAGAGGACACCAAATCAAGAGCGACCCTCGACTGGAACCCTCAAGGCAGTCGAAGAGTGGGAAGACCAGAGGTCACGTGGAAGAAAATGTAAGGAAAGTGAACAAGACATGGGGAGAAATAAAAGTACTTGTCAGAAACAGAGTCAGATGGAGACAATTTGTAGAGGCCCTATGTTCCTTAATGGAATGATGGGACTAGGTATATTAGGTATATAAGAGATGTTCTGAAAGATCATGTGATACATTTCGCCCTAGAAAATGGAACATGTCCTCCGGACTTGAACTTGTATTGGACATACAAGGCAGGCACTACGACTTAGGTCAAAAATTCTTGATGACCAAAACACAGAAGTGAGAGCTGCTCTAATGATGGATAACGTCATTATAAGTATGGGAAAAAGGACGACTGCAGTCGTAAGAGCTCGTGGTATTCCAAGAGTCAGTAACAACCAAAAGTTTCTTGAATGTAAACTAATTCTTATAGGTCGATTCAGAAAGGTATCGAGGCACTCTGTTGAAAATTATCAAGTAGTCCTTGTCAGCGTTTCCTTGTAGTGGGGATTATTTAAAAGTCTAGTGTTTATACAAACCTCTAACTGAAAGGCATTTGTGAAATATCTTCAAATGGGGAAATATAAGATTTTCCATCAAATTTCTTGCTTGCTATACAGAAGCGATTCCATGTAGAAGCCGAAAAAAAAAGTTGGAAAGTATGTGATACCCCAACCACTTACTTGAAATTGGTGTCATTTTGTCGGATTTATTATCCTCTGATACCAAGCCCCTGCTCGATCAGATAAATCTTTCTTTATTTATACAACATTCAGAAAATTGAAAAAATATTTTTCATCGCATAATGCGTTGAATAAATAAACAAAAAGATAACCATCAAGCAGGCACTTGATTTGGTGTAAGAGGATAATAAATCCGACAAAATGACACCAATTTCAAGGGGCTGGGGTATGACATAATTTTCAACTTTTTTCTTTCGGTTTTTACATAGAATCACTTCTGTATAGCAAGCAGGCTCTTTTATAGAAATTCTTATATTTCTTTACTTATATTTCACAAATGCCTATTAGTTGGGGTTTGTATAAAAAGTAGACAAGACAAGAAAACGATGATAGGGAACACTTTATAACGAGCAAGAAACGTTTGGGTGTCACTGGCTCTTGGAACATGGGGGACACACACGTTAATGAAAGAAAATAATCCTGGTAAATTTGCTTGATCATTAAATGTTTAAAACAAATCAAAATGTACTATTAATTTTCTTGCAAAAACGTTATTTATTATACTGTGTTTTTGAAATAAAATGGGCTAAGGCTTTGCAAAACAAACTGCAATTAGCGAGTCATTGATTAGTTAACTTGTCATTTGAAGACATTCCGTTCAAATTTGTTAGAAAAAAAATATGTAGAAGAAATGCCAATTAATCTCAGTTCGTTTAAATTTGCCACTGTATGTATATAGCGTGTAGTATTTAAAATAACAAAGATGGCGTTATTTCCGGTAATATCGGAATCGATATACACTGTAATGATATATCCAATATTGACTATTTATTGGCGCATTGACTATATATCATTCCATTTGTCTAAATCAATAGAGAAACAAATAAAAGTGGGTGGGCCACATCTCAGCGACACCCGGTATACACAAATAAATAAAGGAGCGTTATAAAAGTGGAAAATAATAAAGTCCTGTACAGCAAGCGCTGTAATTAACGCAGAAAACAATAAGTGAACATTTTTATAGCTCCGAGTGTCCCGGGAGCATAACTCCTCGCCGCTTTATAGCGGTGCGTAATAAACCGACGGACAAAGCGAGCTTCGTATATTAAATTTGAATTTTTATATTACTTAACCAATCGAGTGTGCAATGTTAAATGCCATCAGCAAGATGATGTCGACCAATGGAGAGCCGGGAGGAGTGGCCAGGTTTATTTGTTTGTGCATATGCTATTCACGTAGGCTCTGCTTAGCATTGCACATATCTTAAGATAAGTCCTGATGTGACCTTGTTTGTCCGCAGAATTCCATGTACGTCATACCCACAAGCTGTGTTTATTGTTTCCGTCCAGCAGTCGACTTCCATTCGATTTCTCACAGTTACATCAGTTTTGCTGTAATGTCGATGCATAAATTAAGTATAATCATTGTTTACCTCAGGATACATATGCCTTTTCTGCATTAACGATTTTTTCTTCGAAGGCGCTTTAATTTTATGCTGTTTAAAAATCCCTTCAGAATACGACACATCCACAGAAAGTGATTAAGAATTGAATGGTCACATTTCGCTCGATAAAATAAAGCATGTAGTGGCATACTGGAATTCTAGTATTTCCTTTTTTTGCACGGCGTCAGCAGTAAAAATACGCAGAAAACTTGTTTAAAAAATCGTTGGATAATTGTGCTAATTAATATAAAAACAAGGCATGTTTGGAAGGAAGTAATACCTAAGAATGTTGTAGCTCAGTGTACAGGGCCCTCCACTATGTTTTTAGGAAATAGTACAGGTTCGAAAAAAATGAATATGGTAAAGCTTACTTGAACTCCAGAATCAGGTCGGTTAGCTATGTACCTTGCTTACACCCTTCGAAAGTTCGTCTACACTATTCCTGTCCAAGTGAAAATTGTAAGCCGCGTTAGAAAATGTTTCCAAACTGTTTATTTCTTCAGGGAAGTACCAATTACCAACTACCTGTTTGTGTTATTGTGCTTTTGACGCGCGCCAGCCCATCTTTCTCTAGAACAAGAACGTTGTTTTTGTTCTTGAGAAAAATGGCAAAAAGCACAACACAAACAGATTATGAAACATATTCTTTATAGGATTTTGCAAACAGCGGAAAGAAATTTGTCCAATTTCTTATTTGACATTCTCATTATAACACTAGCATCCAACATAGTCCTCTACGACTAAGCAGATTAAACTAGTATCTACGTGACTCCCTACAGTCTGTAAATTCAGTTAAAAAAGAGAACAAAGCCCTGAAATTAATATTTAACTGAATTTACATACCGTAGGGGGTCATGTAGATACTAGTTTAATCTGCTTAGTCGTAGAGGACTATGTTGGATGCTAGTGTTATAATGAGAATGTCAAATAAGAAATTGGACAAATTTATTTCAGAATTTTAATTTGCTAGCATAACCAGAAGTCAGGTTATCGAAATAATGCAAAGATTTCACTAATATTTTTATATACAGTTTTTCTTTTAGTTCTCATAGATAGTTTTTCTTTCCGCTGTTTGCAAAATCCTATAAAGAATATGCTTCATTACTATAAACAAACAAATAATAAATGATTCACTTAAAAACACAAACAAATAGTTCATCTCTTCGGTTCATTCCATTTTTGGACTCGGATAATGGATATATACTATAGCCCAATTGTACTAGACTTCAGGGGGTTGGCGTTACAGGATCCCAAAAAAGTAGTTTAACAAAATATATGTCTGTAGTCGCACCCAGCGCCAATTCATTGGAGAGACTTATACGCCAGTAATCTTAAACAAAAATAAAGGCAAAGTTCGCAAAAGTCCAGTAATTCTGATTTTTTGATATGTTGTTAGGATTCATATCAGCTGCATAAAACCAAGTTTGCACCTTCGAAAGACTTGTGCTCGCTGCGTAGTGGGGGGGAAACCACTATATTTTTGGACTTTTTTAAGTTTTTGGGTTATAATTCGTAAACAATGGATCCAAATTAATAAAATTATTTTAGCTTATTTCAATCCGATAAAATTTCCTTCATTTAGGGATTAAGTGCAGTTTTGTACGACCAATAGGTTTTGAGGTACAGTACTTCATAAACTTGATTTTTTTTTCTTCTGAGCAAAACATCAACTATATAATCCATATTACAAATAAAATTACGAGTGTAATGTAGCTCTTTATTAAATTAAGCATAAATCAAAGCATGTAGAGTATTTTACGATATTTTATAAATAATATATCAATAACTAACTAAATCAGATATGTTGCAAAATAAAGCCTGAAGATTTGTTGAGTTGTAAAGGAGAGTAAAAGGTTTAGCACAATGTTATTCTAGTACTTAATTGCAAACTTGCAAAGAGCAGAGCATTTAAGGACTGCATTTTGGCACATTCACCCTCTTTCACTGCACCCTTTGCGGCCTTTGCATGAGAGCAGTTTAATTAGGGCTTGTGAAGCTGGATGTCATGGGTACCAATCCCTGTGGGCTTTTAATCCAGCCCCAGGCGGTAGGTTCTTTTTCTCTTTCTAACCACATCTGCACCTATACTTGGTGGTATGTACGATAAGAATGTTGGGCAGCAGCCTCTTGAGTTGGCGGCAGACGACTCAGGTGGACCTTGGCGTTGGCAGCTGGTCGGACAAAGATCTCGTAACGGAGGTCGTATAGTGTGCTGTCGGTTCTTCCTCTATACATAGGCATAAGAAGCTTATTTCCGGCCGACCTTATCTCTTCAGTGGTGGCATCAGAGTGCAGGAAAATGGTAGCTACAATAAGTAGCTGTGGATGTTTTTTAAGAACATCTAGCATCTTCATTTTTCCGTGCCAGAAAAGAGCAGGAGTGGTATCGCAATCTGTGAATGCGTGCAGGAATAGTTCATCCGAGGGGTAGTGACAGCGTACTACGGTACGCGTTGACTCGAATTGTTGGGTGGAAACAACATACGATATGACGCGTGTGGGCGGAGCCTAGTAGAGATCACTACAACGTATCGATATTTCTAAAACATCGATTCTGTTTGTCTCATGTTTAATTTAATAAAGAACTGCATTACTTATATACCTCGGTAATTTTATTTGTAATATGAATTATATTGTTGATGTTTTGCTCGAAAGAATCAAGTTTTTGAAGTCCTGTATCTCAAAACCTATTGGTCATACAAAACTGCACTTAGCCTCCAAATGAAGGAAATTTTATCGGATTGAAATAAGCTTAGATTATTTTTTTACGTAGGATTCATTATTTACGAGTTATAACCCAAAAACTAAAAAAAGTCCAAAAATATAGTGGTTTTTTCCCCCACCACGCAGCGAGCACAAGTCTTTCGAAGCTGCAAACTAGGTTTTATGCAGCTGATATGAATCCTAACAACTTATCAAAAATTCATAACTACCGGATTTTTTGCGAACTAGAGTGTATTAAATGACTGGCCTATTAACTGCGTACACATGATTATGAGGATTACACCTCGAGAGAAAATTGGTCCTAACTCAATTGTACGATATAAATCGATTCTAACAGTTTTGATCAAATGTAACACATGAATATTTTCTTAGTTTCAGCACGAGGTGGAATAACTAGTTATTAGAAATTTCAAGAAGTGAATCTGTAATAAGTTTTAAGGAAGAAATTTTCGACAGTTTGGATACGTTGTGACTCAAAAAATTCTCTCAGTACCGGTATGTGATCGTATGACCAGTTTCTCCTTGAAAATGCAGAGAGGATGTAGAGGAATGGTTAAAAAAATTAAATAATGATTATGGTTTTGACTCAATTTGACATATAATCTGATTGTAGACCAAGCAAATGAAAATCACCAGGACACAATTATTAGAATAGGTGATTATGGGGTAGTAAACAAGCAAGACTACTTGGAGCCAGTGAACAATACCAGAAATTGCAAATATGAGACTTGACAAAGAAAAAACTGAGAGTGACAGGAATATCATAAAGCGCACAAAGATCAGACCTGCTAACGTCCTAGTAGTTCTCCAACTTTATTTACCCCTCTGATACATGGATCGCTAGGGAGGCAGACAGATGGTATACTGATGCTTTCATAATGTGGATCTGGAGACGTTGACTACGAATTCTTTCGACAGCCCATCGCATCTACACCTCGATTTTCTAAGAGTACATCTCCCAAAGCGACTCTGTCAAATCCTCTAATTTTTTGTTCACGTTAGTGAGAGAGACGACTTATATTGTCATCTCTCGGTTGATAGTCCAGAGAAAACCAGATGACTAAAGTCAAAGAGGACGATGATATGTTCATCTTTTCAAGATAGAGATTCTAAATCTTTTATAGAGCGACACTATCTTATTTTATTTCTCATAAAATTCTCTCCTTTCTTGGCCATATCAACAGGCGAGAGGACAATATAGAATCCAACATTATCAAGATATGTACTCAACAAGCGTGTAATACAGTAACCAGATATAGAGTCGTCGCTTAGTCCCACTTCCTCACCTGTGCCAGTCATTTTTAAGAGAGGCTAAGAAAATAGAAGAGCTTTTCAGGGTTCAGAAGTAATAAAAATCAAGACCCAAAAATAGTTGGTTTTACCATTGCAAGCTCTGTTTTTTCTACACCAAAAAACCCTGAACTGTTTCAGATTTTTTAAATTTATATAAAGAAGCAGATGTTCGAATTATGCTCCATGTGTTAGACGCAGTAAAAAATTGTATCAAAGGTATATTAAAATAGGTGATATTGAAACATAGGAGTGAATTACTCCAAAGAGAAATAAACAGAAAACTTCAGAATATTTATATAAAGTAAAATTATTCCAGTAGTATACGTCACAGTTAATTCAACGCATTAATCTGAATAATAAATTCTATCCATACATTTTCTTCTAAAGCTACTGTTAATTTATATAACACAGGGCCACAAAATAAAATAGACGTGGACGATCACTCAGACTAGTTGACTTTAAATATTGATCTTTAAATTCATTAAACAGCCCATCTTTCGGCAGTTTTTGAACAGTAGTTTTCATTTGACCTTGAAATAGACGTGATAGGGTCCTATGGACACCGGGATCGTACGGTGTCCATATGACCCTGTCACGTCTACTTCAAGGTCAAATGAAGGTCAAATACCTTAATTCGAATGATATAATTTTTTTTGACTCCGGATTCTGAAAGAGCGGAAAATTTTACGTTCGAATACGCCTTGACCTCTTGGTCGAACCGACCCCTGAAGGTAATTTGGAGGTCATCTATCTTTTGATCGCTCTTGGGTAAGACTGGATCTCAAACCAGTTGACCTCTTTGTTTTTGGAGTCGCTGATTGCGATCCCGGTGTCCATATGACCCTATCATGTCTATTTCAAAGTCAAATGAAGGTCAAATACCTTAATTCGAATGATATAATTTTCTTTGACTCCGGATTCTGAAAGAGCGGAAAATTTTTCGTCCGAATACGCCTTGACTTGTTGGCCGAACCGACCTCTGAAGGTCATTTGGAGGTCATCTATCTTTTGATCTCTCGACTGGTATCTTAGGTAGAACTGGATCTCAAACCAGTTGACCTCTATGTTTTTGGGGTCGCTGATTACGATCCCGGTATCCATATGACCCTATCCCGTCTACTTCAACGTCAAATGAAAACTACTGTTGAAAAACTACCGAAAGATGGGCTGTTTAATGAATTTAAAGATCTATTTCCTCCATTCCCATATCGATTACTTCCCTGAAAATCTCGGGGACTTCAGTGAGGAGCAGGGTGAGAGATTTCACCAAGACATAAAAGACTTTAAGAGAAGGTATCAAGGTCTTTGGGATGTGAACATGATGTCAGACTATTGTTGGTCTTTGAAAAGAGACCCATCAAATGTACAAAAAAGAAAATTCCCCCGTAGATCTTTTACGAACAAAAGTACACGTCGTATATGAATTTTTAATTTGCATTGTGTATACGAATCCACTACGCAATTCCATATAAAAAATCCATTCTTTTGACCTGAGCAATCTCGTTATACAACGTCTGAACTCAAATTTTGAATGAGAATTGCTTCAACACTCGCAGTTTTTCCATAGCACATTTCATTTCACATACGCAAATAAATACACACACATATACACGGGCCTACGTAAGTTAACACAGATCTACATACAAAGGTACACAGCTCACACATATACAGATAGACATAGACAGACACATACAGCACCTACATGAACGAGTCCACATACAGCACCCATATACACGAATAGGCACACACAAACAGAATCAGGGGGGTCATAAAAATTATACCGTCCGAATAACGGAGTTGGACCTTCACTTGACCTTGATCTAGATGTGATAGGGTCATATGGACACCGGGATCGTAATCAGCCATCCCAAAAAATATAAAAGTCAACTGGTTCGAGACCCATTCCTAGCTAAGATACCAGCCGAGAGATCAAAAGAAAGATTTGACCTCTAAATAACCTCTAAATGACCTTCAGAGATTCAACCAACAGGTCAAGGCGCATTCGGACGTAAAATTTTCCGCTCTTTCAGAATCCGGGGTCAAAAAAATTATATCATTCGAATTAAGGTATTTGACCTTCATTTGACCTTGGAGTAGACGCAATAGGGTCATATGGACACCGGGATCGTAATCAGCGACCACAAAAACATGGAGGTCAACTAGTCTGACAGATGATCTACCTCAATTTCATTTTGTGGCCCTGTGTAATTTATATCAATGGTAGGTACACTATTTTAGTTATCATAACCCAGGCAATATTACTCATATTGAAACATACGGCAATCCCTTTGGTGCCATGCGTCCATGACCTCCATCGATACAATATTTTTGTACATCAACTACACACTACACTGACAGAATTGGTAGTGTTCTAATTGACAGTTAATAAAAATATTTTCTTGTTTCCTGGGATGTTTAGGGCCACGTTAATAACTGTTTATAAAACCAATAGTATAAACGACCGACGACAATTATAACGTTCATTAGTTAAATGTTTATCCTTGACCTTGATCCATCGTTTCATAAACGGCGAGTCGAAAGACCGGTTTCTGTTGCATGTCGCTTCATTTTATGGTTGAGTGATCCCCATATACATGCATCCAGAAATATTTTTAATATCAAAAAGTCTGTCATGATACGAACTGCGGATACAAATGTTCTGGTACTAGTAATAGCATTGTCAAGATCAGCTCGGGAAATGTGAGGATGTTTTAATGAATTGAAAAAGCTTTACTTCAGATCAATTGAAAACATGAAGTGGTTCAAGAGCTATTGAAGATCAGTGATTGATTCATAGTATTACTTTATGACATACTCAACAATCAACATAACATTGCTGAAGTAAGGCAGCATCTTTGTGTAAAAAATAGGGCCACTGGAATCTATAAATTTTTCAAAAGAAGCCGTTGATCAACATCTAAAGAGGTAACACTTCAAGAAGTTCTTATCTGAGGCCAATGTTTGGTTTCAATCCCAAATATTTCAGACTGGGTGGCTACCGGAAGATGGATTTTATCGTCTATTTTGGACCAGCTGTCTTCGAACTTCTCTGGCATGTCACGAAATTATGTTTCGTTTCACATTTCTTCAATTTTAAACCGACCTCAATATCTATATTTTAGGTTAAATGGTTCAATGAACCAAACACTTAACAGTGAACCGTCTTGCAGGAATTAAGTGGACAAAACTCTTATCGAGTCCTAATTTAAAAAATAGTGTTGAGTATTATGGGGTAGTTTTTTCATCATTGTGTACTATTTATTCGTGGGTGTTATTATAATTTTTTTTCAAGGGCGTCAAAATCTCCGGGCAAAGAAGATACTTTCAGCTTTATATATTTTAGAATACTAAATTTCTGATGTAGCGGTATGAAATGCTTGGGCTTTTAAAAAAATCTAAAGCCTCAGCCGCTATCGACCCAAAAATGTATCATATAACTGTTTATTGTCACTCACGAAATTTCCATGGTTGATATTGGAATATTTCTGTTAATTCCGGGCAAATTATTGGCTTTAAGAAATTGATTGAGGAAGCCGTTACTCTGTGGTAATCCATAATTATAACGAAATTGAGTAAAACCCTACTATGTTTTTTACCACTATATTTGCACAAAACGTGACTACAGTTTCAACCCTTTCAAACAATGATTCAACTAAGAATGAAATACAAAAGATTTGGTCCCTTTTAAATGTGTTTTTAGAAATAAACAGATTAGAGAATTATGAAAGTATACAGGTAGTTTATGATATCCTAACTATCTATGGGTGGGGTTTCTCAGAAATATTAATTACATCTTGGTAGCAGTAAAAAGAGGTGAGTACATAATATCTAATTGATCATTTAACAAAACTAAATCATCCTTATTATTGTATTTGTATATTTCCAACGCTTCTAACAAATTAAGTTTCAAACGTTTGCTGGCATAGTCTAGGATTTCCATATTATTAATATCTGGGAAGTTGTGTCCACTCTCTAATATATGATAAGAGAAAGCAGAATCTGTTTTTTGTAGTCTGAAGGACCTATCATGATCGAGGTATCTGGTTCTAAAATTATGTCCGGTCTGTCCTATATATATGCTTTTGCACTCTGAGCAATTTAACCTATAGACTCCAGATTTTTTGTATCTATTTGTTTTATCCTTCGCGTTGTAAATTAAATTTGATAATTTTTGCTGGGGTTTAAATGTTATTTTGATATTATGTGTTTTGAGAATATTTGATATTTTCTGTTAGTAGTATGTGATGGTAGCGTAAGGTGTTTGTTTTTCTTCTCTAACTATGGGATCAATTGCTTTAAAAGTATACTGGTTTTGTTTATTAATTTGGCGATAGCTTCTGTGGGAAAACCATTGTTATTGGCTATTTTTTGAATCATTGAGAGCTCTCTTTTTATTTGCATTTCTGATAAAGGCAACGAAAAAACTCTGTAGTAGCATTGAATTATAAGCTGCTAGTTTGTGTGCGTATGGATGGCAAAAATCAAAGGGGAAAGTTATATCAGTATAGGTATGTAGGTTTTAGAAAAATATCAAATTTGAATTGGTTATCTTTGTGTGTGATAGTTAGGTCTAGAAAATTTATTGTATGATGATTTGTTTCTCGTTCTAATGTAAATTTAATTTTGGGGTGTATGTTATTAATAGAATCTAGCAAAATGTGTAATTGTCTAGCAGTGCCCTTAAAGCATGCCAAAACGTCGTCGCCATATCTATACCAAAAATGAATGTGATTCTTGCCTGGTTGGGAATTTAGTATACTTTCCTCTAAATTAGACATAAAAATATCCGCTAATAAAGGGCTTAGAGGTGATCCCATCGGTAGACTGCTGTTTTGAATATAAAATTGATTATTGAATTGAAAGTAATTTTGACTGATGCATGTGTCGAAAGCTAGTAAAATTTCTGTTGATATAATGCTATTTAATTTACTTTTGTCTAGTAAATTTTGAATAAGTTTTAAACATTCATCTGGGTGGATATTTGAAAACATGTTTTTAACGTCGAATGATACCAGAAATGAATTATGTGGGGAATGTGTATTTTTTAACTTCTCTGCTAATTCTAAGGAGTTCTTAGTTCCATGTTTAGGTTTAAAATCTGTATGTTGTTTAAAAACTAAATTTAATTTTTTATCTAGTTCTCTAGTTGGACTATTGATATATGATACTACAGGCCTAATGGGGTTATCTGGTTTATGCGTTTTAGTTAATCCGTATAATTTTGGAGCTAAGGGATTCATGTTAATTATTTTTCATTTTCCGTATTCCGAAAGGATTATTTCTGTTTGCTACCGATTGTTTTAATTTGGTTTGATATTTTTTGGTGGGGTCTTTATTAACACGAGTAATATCTTCTGACTGTATGAAATTATTTACTTTATTTGTGTAGTCTGTTTGGTGAGAACTACCGTGGCATTTGATTTATCTGCTTTTGTTAGTACTAGATTGTTGTCGTTGATTTTGGCTGTGATTGATTTAATAGTTTGTTCGTCTATTTGGTTATTGCTTTCTGTATTGTTACCGTTTTTAGAAGTTTTTTTATTTTTGCTGAAGATATGTCTTTATTTTCTAAATTTTTTACAGCAATTTCACTTTCAATAATTAAAGTATCTATAATATTTTTGTTGTTTAGGTGGGGGGGAAATTTTGGACCTTTTGATAGCAATTCAGTTTCTCAATCGTTGAACACTGTATCAGAAATATGAATGACTCGTTCACTACACTGGTTAACTTCTTCGTTAATGTTATTTAATTTTGGTTTTTGATAATAAAAAGATTTTTTAGTTTTTTAGATTGGATTACGAATTTTTGATATATTATTTTACTAACATTTTGTCTAATTTTATCATCTAATATGTCAAATTCTATAGGGTGGAGTTTATAAGTCAATTCAGAGTGCAATACCTTAATATAGTTTTGTAGGATGAATCTCTTGGAGTATAGCTGCTTACATTCCTGTTTCAACCATATTTCTTGAGCTTTCTTCACCGCAAACTTGGCGGGGTTGGATGTATTTCTTGTTTTGAGGTTGATGTATTTGGGTATGATCTTCTGACGGAGGCACTGTTGATTGAACCAGAGGTCCTGACACGTTCTTCTGTATATCATTTTCATCTTGAAGTATTTCCTATTAGTGATTTTTTTTTATTAAAACCAAAATTTATCAATATTCCATTTCAGAACTGAATATGCAGTTTAAAACAAGTACTATAGAATTGCAGGGAACTTTCACACAAAGATGCAAAATCACCATTATTACATTGTTATTTATATAGAGTGCGTTAATACGAGTTCATATACCGACAGTAATGACTGCGGTAAAAAGCAAGGAAGTAACTATCATTATTAAAAAGTTCTTAATTACCAATTTCTCCTACTTTAAATTAAATAGATTTATATGTTGGGTATTGAATAAACTAACAAGTGGTAATTTCCATTTTTATAAGGCATTCTGAATTTTTTGCATAAATGAATGCATAAAGCCCCATCGCAAGCAAATTAAAGAGCAATCAATGTCATGAAAATAGCAAATTTGCCAGGAAAAACTATGAGTAATTAAAATTTTTCCATTAATTTCATCACGAGATACCATCTGTGCGAGTATTTCTTTTACAAATGTTTCTTAATATCAGTGCGAATTGCTTTTGTTAAAAAGATGTAATTAAATGATGGTGTTTTTTAGGACATTACCTCTAATTATAGATAATCAGAACTGTGGAAGCTGAAAATTATTCATAGCCGTAGCCACCATTATGAATAATGATGATTGATGTTGTTCACTAGAGAATAACACCTCGATGGAAATTAAGAAAACAAACAAATGGCTTCCATTGTTTTATAGGTTTTTCCCAATAATTTGCAACACGGCAATTTATTATTTGTTGTGTAAAGGATGATTTTAATGAGCTACAATGTAGTACAATGAATTGGTTTTGCTGGCTATCTGGGGTGAATATAGTCTTTAATATAATATAATAATAAGAACTTAGCCACTCTTATTTACCTCGAAAGTATCAAACGTGCAATATAATTTTCTTGACACCTTTAAAGGAGCAATGCTGCTTGGTCGTCGAAACTCCCGCTTGATTTGAGCTAGATCGGACTTCTTTTTCAAACTTCTTGGGAAACAATAACTTCAATATACAGAGTGTTTCTTAATGACGTGCTAATATTTCAGGGTGTGATTCCTTAGGTTATATAACATAATATGTCCGCAACGGCCTAAATCCTTTGCTACAGTATTGAATTTTTTTTCTTTAATCATTTTTTTTAATATCTCAGAAAGTACTTTAATTGTTATTTTCAATTTTGATACGTATTTATAGGATATAAAATCACATATTTTTGTCAGAAAATTAATTTTTCGCTCCACCAATGGCATCCCTGCGAACATGTCCTTTGATATTTTTTACCAAAAAACTGGTACGCCACTGACATTTTTCCATGGTCCATGGTCCATGGTCCATTCTGCATGAAAACGGTAAAAAATATTTTTTTAAATTCATGCATTTGGAAACTAAAAGCTTTGGGGGCGATCATATTTTACACTATTGTACAGCCAATTGAACGCCCCCAAAGCTTTTGGTTTCTAAATGTATAATTTTAAAAATAATTTTTACTTTTTAGTACATTTTTTTAAATACAAGCTTTGGTTTAAAAATATTTCTTTTACATAAAATTATATTTTTTACTTTTTAACTTATTTCACAGACAGACGGACAGACGAAACCCTTTCATTTGATACCCATGTCAAGGGGATTGTGAAAAATAAGATAATCCGCCATCCTAGTGCTTCCATCATATTGGATTTAAAATGACGTCACATGGTTTATCGTATTTTACTCTCAAACTTCTCTTACAATAAAAGAAGACATTAGCATTGTCAAGAAGTGATTAAGATATTTCTAGGTACATTAAAATAAAACAAGATAAGAGAGACACATTAAAATTTGTAAAATATATAGAAGGAGAACAACGTTAACAAGGTAAAAACATACACTTAAAATAAGCTTAAAACTAAAGGTAAAATAATACAATATACTATTATCTAACAAATACAAATTGATTAATAAAATTATTTATTACCTATACCTATACCGGGTGAGTCACGAATTGCGCTCGCCCCGATATTTCCTAAAATACTTGTAATAGAAAATTGAAATTTGGAGGCCTTATTACACGACTAAAATGCCATCTTTTCAATAAAAAATCAAGTTTGGTGCACATCCGGTTTGACCGGAAATGCCCACAACTTTCGATTTTTAAATAGAACACCCTATATATTTTTACATTTTTGGAATCTAGAGGAAATTTTGAATACAATACATCCATTTTGGTCACTTTTTGATAAACATTAAAAATTTTATTAAAAAATCTATTTCTGAATCCAGAGTGCTGTGGTGCCCAAAATTAATTTTAGTTTGTGTGCTACGTTACTATAAAAATAAAAAGAGCAATATGATTGCATGACTTCATTCTCTAGAGGCGTTTAAAATTTTTAAATGTGATTTTTACCCACTAACTCGGTTTTTTTAAATGGGAATTTAATCGTTCACCAACATTTTTAAATACCTCATTTTCATACGAATCTAATGATACCAAAATTTTGAAAATCCGCTCAGAAATATTTGAGATTTCAGCCAAAATACAATGCAACCAAGCTTTTAGAAACATGCGGCTAATAGATAATAGATTAGTGGGCTTTGGAAACTAAAATGGCACATTTCTGTGTAAATCTGGTAACCTAATAAAATTGGAAAAATCATAGTAGCCATTGAATGTAATAAAACAATATCAGCTGTCAGACAGACTGTTTGATAGCTCAAGATTGCCTATAACTACACGAGTCTGTCTGACAGCTGATATTGTTTTATTACATTTAATGGCTACTATGATTTTTCCAATGTTATTAGGTTACCAGATTTACACAGAAATGTGCCATTTTAGTTTCCAAAGCCCACTAATCTATTATCTATTAGCCGTATGTTTCTAAAAGCTTGGTTGCATTGTATTTTGGCTGAAATCTCAAATATTTCGAATTTTCAAAATTTTGGTATCATTAGATTCGTATGAAAATGAGGTCTTTAAAAATGTTGGTGAACGATTAAATTCCCATTTAAAAAACCGAGTCAGTGGGTAAAAATCACATTTAAAAATTTTAAACGCCTCTAGAGAATTAAGTAATGTAATCATATTGCTCTTTTTATTTTTATAGTAACGTAGCACACAAACTAAAATATATTTTGGGCACCACAGCACTCTGGATTCAGAAATAGATTTTTTAATAAAATTTTTAATGTTTATCAAAAAGTGACCAAAATGGATGTATTGTATTCAAAATTTCCTCTAGATTCCAAAAATGTAAAAATATATAGGGTGTTCCATTTAAAAATTGAAAGTTGTGGGCATTTCCGGTCAAACCGGATGTGCACCAAACTTGATTTTTATTGAAAAGATGGCATTTTAGTCGTGTAATAAGGCCTCCAAATTTCAATTTTCTATTCCAAATATTTTAGGAAATATCGGGGCGAGCGCAATTCGTGACTCACCCGATATATCAAAGAGGTTATGAAGAAAAAAAAAGGTAATCCGCCATCTTGCCTATATTGCATTTTGTTGCCACAGTTCTAAAACTGTAAATATCATTTCACATTTAAGGAAAAAACTGATAAGTATACTATGGAATGTTTAACAATTATATAGAAAATCCAACAATCCGGCAAAAGGTTTTTATTTTCTTTAAATTGCATTTTATTGTTGTTACTATTTCTTGGATTATTATCATTTTCATCTTTTTTTGTTTCAGGTCTTAGGATATATTGATGTGAACTATGTATAATGCACTGCGAAAGGATTAGGAGTGAAATCGTACAATTAAAGGAGATGTGGAAAAAATAAGAGATATTGTCGCTCAAAAAACAATCAAAATACACAGAAATATATAGTTTGCCAAGAAATGCATGAAATATCATATCCCACTGAATGCCAGAGATAACCCGTTGGAAAAAGCGAAGAGGGCGTCAGCAAAACCAGGGCCGGATTTACGTTTGAGAGGCCCCTGGGCACTTTTCATGCGGGGCCCCTTGTACGGCGGCCAATTTTAACAGAATTAAAACATAAATGTGTAAGCATTAAACCCAAGCAAGCTTTGACCCGTTATGTTTAGGGGTCATTGGTAGGCTTCACAACGAATTAAAATACCTTTAATAATATTTTGAAAATGTTAACTTATTCCAACAAAATCTCTTTTTTCAATTTAGAAATATTTTTAGGTACAAAGGATGTTTATGACACTTAGAATGCGAAGCAAGTGTTTTACATTTCCGCTCTTTGATATTACATTGGTTGTTTTTACTATCTATTCTTTGTTTTCTATTTTTTTTTAATTTTCATTTTTAAATTAACTTTTCCTTGCGTTTTCATCTGCTTCTTTTTATTTGTAATTTTTCATTTATTCTTTATTTTTTTTACCATTTTTATACATTTGGGGGCCTCAATTACGTGTCATGCAGCAACTGAAGGCCAATTGGGATAATTCATTGACCATATATATCGTTGTGAATAAGAAGAATATATCGGAGAGAGGATAATATATGACGACTAATGATTCGGGGAAAACTAGGGATACGATGCGACGAGGACACCCTCCATAATATTGTGCTGATGTTGCCAAGATACTGATGGGAAAGAGCTTTATACACCTAACAGACAAGTACCACATATCGAATGATGCTGTTAGAGGTGCCATTCAGCAAAGAGCGGCCGAGTAAAATAATGAATGGGCCACGCAACGTCTGCCATGACGTTGTAATTAAGACGAAAACAGTAAGCTACCTAGAATAACTTTGGATCTGAGGTAGATATTTTGAGGAAAAATACGTAGATTTAGTTTTTATTAGCTTTTATTTAACTTCACCTGTTTGTATGTTATTTATAGTTAGTTTGTATAGGTCAAATCTTGCAATCAAAATTTCGACTAGTTCTAATTGAGCTAGAGCTTTGAAATTTTGCATACGTGTATAAGTCCGGTGGCAATGCAATGTAGTATATCTAATGTGATTCTAAATCTAATATGACGGACATCCCAAGATGGCGGATCATCTTTTTCTTTACAACCCCCTTGATATGAGTATCAAAAGGAAGGGCCGACCTGACTAAAATACGATAATCTATGTAATGTAATTCTAAATCTACTATGGCGGACGACCTAGGATGGCGGATTGCCTTCTTCTTCACAGCCTTCTTGACGTGAATATCAAATTAAAGAGTTTTGTCTGTCTGTCTGTCTCTAAAACAAGTAAGGAATAAAAAGAAAAAATAGTTTTTTATATAATTTTATTAATTAATTAATCATGTTATTAAGTGGGTGATGGGAAAGAATTTCATCCCCAATCACCCCCATATCTATAAAACTATAAACCACAGCTTTAATTTTAACGGCTAACAGTTAAAAATATAATATTGAGTAGCCTAAACACGCAACAATTAAGATCGTTGTCGCAATGCTCATGTTAATCGTGTAATAACAAAGAATTTAATTATTTTTCTGTAGAGGAAAGTAGCAGATCCGCAAGTAATGTATAATTTCGTTTATAACTGTACACAACGCAATTAGACTTTTAAACCATCAATTTATTGTTATCTTGGCGGAAATCACTTGTACTGACATATGTTGAGGAAGTGCTCCCCAAGGCGTCACAAATGCAAGACACAAGGTCGGCCAGCACTATGGGCCAAGTGCGTAAGTGTATTATTATTAATGTCCAACAAATCATTAGCTAATCAATAGGAGTGAGAATGTCTTCGGGGGTCATGATTTAGGGTTAGAGTATTTTCAATTTACCGGAAATTGTTTAGCCCATCATCCAGATTGTGTATACCCTCCAATCAACCATAAAGAAAAACAGTCGGTAATCAACTATCTATTATCCACTCCTGATATTACTGTATTTAATTTACACTTTTCTTTGTTGGTTTGAATACGTGACAATAGCATTGTATGTGTCCCGAAGATCTAAGTAGCCACTTGATGTTTGTCCCATTGTCTAAAATCACAATTGCATGTTTTAGAATCAAGAGCAGTACGGTAGTTTTGTCTTTTATTATAGGAGCTACCGTGTCAATTTGTTCCTTATCGTGATAAAGAAAGGGAAAATAATACTTGCATATTTTACCATGGTAAAATATACAAGTATTTGTATATTATCTGAATTTTTGAAGAACTTTTAGGGGTTGCTACTGAGACATGAATTATTTTTTTTAAATGGCAAATGTATTTTATAAGTACTATATTTTATTTAGAACAGGTTTTTACCGCAATAAAGTTAATTAATAGCAATTTAAATAGAGAATTTAGAAAACTTTACAACTTCATAAAAACAGTATCCGAGTATTATTTTCAAAAAATCTTCGCAGTTAACAATAAGTACTGATTTCGCTCCTCATCAAAAATATGCAGTTTGTAATATTCTTCCATGAGGGCTACCACTCGTTCGACAGAATCCTTCACAACTCATATACCTCTATAATGTTTTAATAGCTTTCAATTTATTAATGTTGGCCAGCAGCTCACTCTAAAATATCACTAGACACCTGTGATTATAAAAATCTATCTGTTATGCTTGAATACAAAGTCCTTGAGTAAATTTTTGAAGACAGTGCAGTAAAGAAAGACCAAAAAGACGATGAGATATACATAGTTTTGTCTATATGTTATTTGTGGCATTATCTTAATTTTTTCCTTCTTCAATTCTTTGGGACTTCCTGCCACATGTATGTTTTCTTTTTAAGCGGTGCTCCGGGAATCTACAAAATATCACAATTAACCAGTATGTTACTGATAAATAACCTCTACGCCTGTGACTTTTACGTCAAAAGATCAGTTGTAGGTTTCTTTTTTTAAATAAACAACACAAATAAGTATAAAAACGACGTTTCGGAAATCTAATCTGTTTCCCTTTTCAAGGCTTTTTGTTTTTTTAATCTTTTTTGCTGTGTATGATAAATACACAGCTCTAAGAATGCTTGTTATATTCAATATCCATAAATACTTACTATTTACATAGAACTGTTGATATAGTTAACAGTTTTTTTTAGTTTTTATACAACGTTAAGTTTGTAAAGTTCTTCTTTTAATATTGGCAACCAAGTTGTACAGACACCTTCGGAACAATTCGTCACGCATCTATCCTCATTCAATAATATTATCGCGGATTCTTTAATTTTTCTTTTTTTGCTATCTGCATCTTTTGTTCAAATTTTTGCCGAGTCCCAGTTTATTCTCCCAAGCGTGTTCGCAGATCTTGGACTTCTGAATTTCCTTTTTTTGATATAATTTTGATGTTCGCCCAATCTTACACTAACAGGTCTGGATGGCTCACCCACGTATTGTTTGTTGCACTCACACGAAATACTATAAATGGAGTTTTTTTAATTTTGCTCGTGGTTCTTCGGTTTCGTTTTTGTCAGAATAGATCTAAAAGTGTTGTTTGTTTGAAATACCGTTGTAATTTCAAATCTATCACCGATGCGACGCAACTTTTCGGATAATCCGCATACATAAGGAATTAACGCTGTGTAACGTTTTTCAGGTTTTTGTCGTACCTGATTGTTATTTTCAATATTTATGAAGGTTTTATCGACAAAACCCCCAGGGTATTGGTTATTTATAAGAACTTCCTCTATAAACCGCTTCTCATTGTTTAGTATTTCATCATTAGAAGAAATGATTTTGGCCCTATCATACAAACATTTTACAACACTCCTCTTAACGTGTATCGACTGATTTGAGTTGTAATAAATATCTGTTGGTATGTGTTGGTTTTCTGTAAACACTTGTTTCAATTGTACCACTCACTCTTTTAATTAAAACATCTAAAACTGGTAATTCATTTCTAGTTTCCTTTTCTAAAGTAAAGGAAACAGATTGGATTTCCGAAACGTCGGCGAAATATTTAATTTCAAGTTTTTATACTTATTTGTGTTGTTTATTAAAAAAAAAAAGAGAAATGAAACCTCTAACTGATCCTTTGACGTAAAAGTCACAGGCGTAGAGGTTATTTACCAGTAACATACTGGTTAATTGTGATATTTTGTAGATTCCTGGAGCACCGCTTAAAAAGAAAACATACATGTGGCAGGAAGTCCCAAAGAATTGAAGAAGGAAAAAAAGTACATAGTTTTGTAACAGCAAAATTACGACTTCATACCTTCTGGGTATCACCAGGAGTATACATCTGAGATGTGGACTTCCAAAACCTATTGCTTTTTTTTTATAAACAATTTAGTTTTTTGAACAGCGTTCTTTTAGGTAAAAAGGTGAATATCTCCGGTTCTAGAGGTCCGATCGGAACAAACAAAAAACCAGAATATTCGTTATTAAAATTCCAGTAAATGTGCCTTGCCAGAAAAATCCATTTGTTGTTATTTGGTCTATAAGTAAATGCCAAACAATGATTTTAAAAGAACAGAGTTCTTAATACCAACGGAAACCTGCCATCGAGATCTACATTTGGGTTCAATATTTGGGCACCAAAATTTTAGGGTATTTTGTCTTCAACAAAAGGTATATTTTCTAATAGTTTGAAGCTGATCGGAACTCCTAACGACTCTGGGCATTAAAATGAAAAAAAAAAACGCACATTAATGGTGACAGTGAAAATGCAGATGTCAAGAATGCCTTCCTCTTCCCTCTTAGTAAGCCTGAACTTATGCGAAAACAAATAAACCACTGATATTATTGCCTTTGCTATGCTTCTAAAACGTCGATGTTTAGCTGGTACCTATAAACAGAGGTAGATTTTTCCTCAATTTTGATCATTTTAAAATTATTTTCAAAGGTATGCCGCCAAGGACAGTAGCCACCAAGGACAGTAGCCACCAGGGAACCCGCGAAAGAAAAATAGAGATGTTTGTTTCGAACTCTCTGAACAATTCATTGTACTAAAAGTTCTATTCTGATAACTGAGATAAATGAGGAGATGCTATCAGACGTGCCATACAGTGAAGCGAGGCCAACTAGATAACGCTTGGAATACAAAACGTCTTTCAAGAGGTTGTGAGCCAGAAGAGAAGAAACACAAACTAAATTTACTATTCTAGGCAACTATTTGCATTTTGATCAGAATTACTTTCTGCTAAATATGACTGTTTTAATATGACAATTAAAAAAATCACTTAACTTCGGTGACAGCTGTATTACAAGTAAAAGTAATCTTGGATATCAAATATCCTGGTACTCGATGTTTATATTTCTATTAACGTAATAGGTAATCCCCAAAAAAGGAAACCGTTTGGATGACAAAAATAATACTTGCAAAGTAATTGCCTCAAAATATAATATAATCTTCCGAAATTATACAGTCGAATAAGCGTGACAAATTAAAATTATTAAGCAGAATAGGGGAAAGCGGAGTTGCTGTTTTACTTCATAATACTCTTGTTGACTGTCAGTTGCTGCGTCATATAGGTAAGGAATTCACAGACCAATAAATACTTCATTCATTACAAAAACTATTTTTTCATATACCGAGTGACATCGATATTAGTGGTTCAATTTCCTGACTGTTTTTACGAAATAAAGATTTGAAAATATGTGAAACAAAAAACCACATTTTGCACTTTATAAGTGAAAATTTTCAGATTCAATTTAACCAGAAATAATGTCAACTTTTGATTTCTAAATAGTATCCTCCTTCGTCTAGAGCAACTATTGGTCAGTGATCTTCTTTATTACTGGGTTACGCTACAAAAAGGAGAGTAATATACTTCATGTGTCTACGTGTATATTTAATGTTATATAAGAATTGTCATGTTACCTGTATAATTTTAGAGTTTTCTCTGAGAACAAGTAAAACTGATCTTCACAGAACATTCGTATAAAAATATATTCTATTACTATTACTATTCTTCGCTTATCTAGCATAATCCTATTTTAAGTTAGTTTCACATTATCGTAGCAGACGGCCGTCAACATCAACTAGGCCGACTATATTTACAGCTTTCTGCTCTGTCCTGGTCTGGGGTGCCGCCATACGCTGTCTTTCTCGTTCTAGTTGGAATTTGCCGACTCGACTAACATTAATACTAATAGCATGCATTTCCTAATAAATTCCCTCATCTGGACCAGCCCCCGCTAGAGGCCGCCAGGAGTATACATTTGCAAGTAGAATTAAGTTTATTGCGATTGAACGTAAATATTTACGTGTTTTGTTCATGTTCAAAGACAAAGAAAAAGTAACAAAATGGGCTTGTTCAGCATTTTTTTTTCTATTTCATAAATCGAAAGTACAAGTATAAATTAATGGATCTGCAAAAAATTAGAATCTTATTCGCACGTTTAGTATCTTAAAAACTATTACAAATCTCCATCTCGCGAAAATGGGGCGTGGCCAGGCACTACGTCACTATACGCATAGACTCGGCAATCTCAATAGACTTGATGCTCCTTATTTGTTATAATGAGCTTGTTCCGCATTTTTTTTTTATTTCATAAATCGAAAGTGCAAGTATAAATTAATGGATCTGCAAAAAATCAGAATCTTATTCGCACGTTTAGTATCTTAAAAAGTATTACAAATTTCCATCTCGCGAAAATGGGGCGTGGCCAGGCGCTACGTCACTATACGCATAGACTCGGCGTTCTCAATAGACTTGATGCTCCTTATTGGTTATAATTGTAAGTGTTTTCGAAGTATTGTTTGTTTTGCTTACTACCTGACAGTAGGGGAGTACAATTTGGTGAAATGTCAAAAAATTACAATTTTCTCTCGCTCCTGCCAGAACGAATTTTCGACTTCGACCCTGCAATTTACGATTAGAATTCATAGCCGACCTTCTCCTTTCCGTAGACACATAGAACGAACTTCCACTAGACGTATTTATTTAGTTACCAGCGTTTAAAAATTCCATGTTTTTCGACTCTTCAGGTTAAATTTGAAAGGTCCCAGAAAGCCATTTTTCTTACATCACTTGCGTATAGTGACGTCACAAATGAGCGCTCGGTTTTTGCAACTATTACTAATTTCAACTCCTTATATCTCGAGAACGGAAAAAGTTAATAATACGAAATTTTAAGTGTATAATGAGAATATCGAGTACTATATGAAAAAGTATAAAAACCATATAAAAGAATATCATGGAACAAGCCCATTATAAGTGTTTTCAAAGTATTGTTTCTTTTGTTTACTACTTGACAGTAGGGGAGTACAATTTGGTGAAATGTCAAATAATTACAATTTTCTATCGCTCCTGCCGGGACGAATTTTCGATTTTGACCATGCAATTTACGATTAGAATTGATCGCCGACCTTCTCCTTTCCTTAGAGACATAGAACGAACTTTCACTCGACGTATTTATTTAGTTACCAGCGTTTAAAAATTCCATGTTTTTCGATTTTTCAGGTTAAATTTGAAAGGTCCCAGAAAGCCATTTTTCTTACGTCACTTACGTATAGTGACGTCACATTAGCGCTCGGTTTTTGCAACTATTACCAATTTCAACTCCTTATATCTCGAGAACAGAAAAAGTTAATAATACGAAATTTTAAGTGTATAATGAGAATATCGAGTACTATATGAAAAAGTATAAAAACCATATAAAAAGAATATCATGGAACAAGCCCATTTTACATAATATGCTTTTTTGGGGGACGTTGTTTTACGAGGGATCTTTTATACTTTTATAACAGCGACCATCCGTGTTGTGCTACTCAACTTCGGTCCGGCCAGCTGCTACCGTCCCAGTAACTCATTAAAAACGTCGCTAACCATCTATACCCTAGCCAGGATTCTAACCCGGGGCTCCGTGAGAGTCACAGACAACTGAGATAGATGAGGCGATGCTATCAGACGTGCCATACAGTGATGCGAGGCCAACTAGATAATGCTTGGAATACAAAACGTCTCTCAAAAGGTTGTGAGTCAGAAGAGAAGAAACACAAACAAAATTTACTATTCTAGGTAACTATTTGCATTTTGATCAGAATTACTTTCTGCTGAATACGACTGTTTTAATATAACGTGTACGCACTGACCCACTGAGTTTAAGACATATTAAACTTAATTTGATATTGAATCTTCTACATTACTACTCAAGTGATTTCTCATGATAGTAATTATTTTTTATTGATTAGCCAGCGTATGGTAGGTATTGCTGTAATTTCAGGATATCTAATCTGGATAATTTTATATACCGCCAGACTGGCTACACACGCCGAATTGGATATGGGACATGCTTGTTGTCAGCAGCGAGAGCCACATGACGCGTGGGGTAGGGCATAGGATGGGCAGGTAGGTGTTTGTGAGATGCATTTTTTAAGTTTCCATCTATCACCATCTCCTTGTTTATTCTCTTTCTGAGTTCTCTGTTTCTGAATCTAGTAGTGTGCACATCCTCCTGTCTGCTTGCGTCCAGATATGGTTTTATGTTTCCCAGAAATTTGTGTTTTCATTTCAACGTGATGTATCATTGCGTCCATTTTGTTTGTTTGCCACATACATAAATTAGGTCGCTGTAAAAAGCTTTTGTTTATTTTTTTTAACGTCTTATTTATTTTAACGCCCTGGCGAAGTTCAGCTAATGCTATTCCACCACTTGACCAGGACCGCGAAATGAGATACGGTCACCCATCTAAGTAACGGACTCTCCCGGTGTTGCTTAACTTCGCCGATCGAGTTCTCGCCACTGAAACCGGCACCGTACCTCACCTCACGTAGTAACTGTTCCACAGGTAAATAGCTATTTATAGTGGAGGTGCAAGAAAGAGGCCCAAGGGAACAGTTGTGACACTATATACCGATCTGAATATTTGGGAGGCTTTGTATATCAATCAGACCCCAACTATATTGACCTAAGAAACATTTTTTTATTTATAAATAAGCCCAATATATGGACCATGTCGGTCGAAATCTTGCTGTTGTGGCACCTGCCTTACGATTAATACATTTTTAATTTTAAGCAATTCAGTTAGGTTTAATAAATTAATAATGATTAATAAACTAATACACGAATACTACTAATAAAACTTAGCTTTTGGTCCGTGTGCACTGGTGGTTTCACCCTTCTTAGAAGCCAATCTTTTTCGTCCGTGTGTATATGTTGGCAGCTTCCCTCTCTGTTATGTAGAATTCCCACACTCTTTCAAAAACATTGGAGTTTTATTACTCTTAAGTCACAACACGGCTAATATGTCTATTGCTATAATATTGCTTTATAAACACATGTCGCTCACTTAACACTAAACAACATTTAGCATTTAGCATTCTTTACCAACCACTTGAAAGGCCCAGATATCGGTCTGTATCCGTCGATGGCCAAGCTAAGGCATTTCACGTGTTTAATTTATTTTTGGTGCTATTAAAAAGCACTTTGCCAGTAACTTTCGGTATGTACTTTCCTCTACTTACTTTCTTCTAAAAGTGGAGTATCATACACTTCAATTTACGCAGAATTTTTTGACCTATCGATGACTTAAATTTTGCTGAGTTTAACTGAGTTTTAACCGAGTCTTTTTGCGTTTTCTTCGGGAGCGTCCTACGGTATGTGTACCCTCGATATTAGTAAACTCAAGACTCCCATGGTGGCCATTATTTTCAATAATAATAAATTCACTTGTTATTCATTAAACTTATTTCTTCAAATTTTTTAACTAAATCGACCCTATAACAAGAGAGCTATCTTTGAAAGGTTATAGTGCCTAGGAAGCATTTCAGGGCACACATTCATTAGACTTTCTTTGCTTATAATATCGAATTTTCTCTCCTTGGTTGCCCTTTAGCCGTTTACTTTCAGTACACCCTATATATTTAAAATGGTCAGTGAGATTAAAGTGTTTTTAGCTTTGTAACTGAACAATAGAGATGGGAAAAGGGGTTCCACTGGTGTAGCGTTACAAACGCCATCGCTCTAGAAAAATACCGCGACAAAACAACGCGATTTTGGAACGACAGAAATGAAATTATTCGATTGTCTCCGTCAAACATAACGCGATTAAAAGAGATCACGTTTGTCGCGTAGCGTTGTCCGAATTCAGTTATTTCAGAGGGTAACGTAATCTATTCAGTCATTCAGTCACCTACTAGCGTTGGTAATGTATAGAACGCTTGTTAGTTTCTATTTACATATGGGTTCTTACATTTTTTTACTAAATGGTAGACACCAATAATCTATATGTTAAGATTAGTATTAAGTTGTAAGGTATATATAATATAAATATTTTAAACTTGGTTATATATTTATAAAACCGCAGCTTGAGTTTTGATGTGGTATATCGAGTGGTTTAGCCAATAAAGGACACTCTTTGTAACTTTTGGATGGGTCAATGAATTATTTTCAAATCTGGTGTAGTAATATGAAAACAGAATCCAATTATGTGATGTAAATAAAACCAAAATTGCCGACTTCCGGTTACGATTTAATTTACATGAGAACCCGATTTTCAAATGTGATAACCTGTATATCTTTGTATATTTCGATCCTGCTAGCCAAAATACATATAATCCAACCTTCAGATGTTAGAGTAACGAGTAACCGATTACTTTAGCCCGTTGCAACGACAAGGCAGGTCAGTTGTACAACGTGCAGTCGTTAGTTGGTGAAAGTGATAATGCTCGTTGAGAGTAACCGGTTATTTTGACATTTCGTAGCGCGACGGTACGCTACCTAAAAATACCGCGACAAAACAACGTTACGGAAATAACGACCCATCTCTACTGAACAAATATTTATGTTGTTGTCCAACATTATTTATCATTTACGATGAGCTAAAATTAGCATGTCTGATATGCCCGACTTTCCCCTAACGATAGTTATTAGGTCGGCACCAAACTAGTTAGCAGTAAATGTGGGCAATGAATGTTATCAGAGGCGACTTAAAGTTCACGGGAGTTGATCCTCCACCCGCCGCAACCGCGATCCAAAACTGTTCACATAATTATAGGAGACTATAATAATATCACAACGGTCCAGCGTAGTCGTCGACAACAAATAATCACGACACCAAGGTTTTCGCTGTTGGTCCACACGCTAAATTGATTGCTATTACTTACTATAACTCAGTTCAGTATGGTAATTTAGCAAAATAGAACGTTTTCTTAGAGTATTTTTCTTGGCACGACTATAAGGTTCTCCAGAAATGGCGCAGACGTTTTAGGTATTGCAGTTGCATGAATATTACCATAGTTAGAAATGCAAATTCAAAATGAAGTAAAATAAATACTTCAGAAATCAAGTATGTCTACGAAAAAGGAAATTGGAACAAAAAGAAACTGAAACATGATTATCGTCTACAAAAAAACAAAATTTTCTTTTCCAAGGACTAAACCTATTATTCCTTAAGTATTTTTGTGAGCTGAATTCGAATTTTCAATTTAAAAAATTTTCTACCGCGTAGATTTCGAGTAATTCGCGGTTTTTATTGCCAAAACCGTATTTTGGCAATAAAAACAGCGATTTACTCGAAATCTACAAGGAATGATAGGTTTGGTACATGGAGCAGAAAATTTTGTTATTTTGTAGACCAGTGTAATGATCCTCAAACCTTTTGGATGTTCAAAAATAAAAAGTCACTACCTATCGAGGGAATCACTACTTCCACATTTAGATTTCCCATTCAAGTTTCTTTAAACGAAAACATCCTGATACCAAATTTGCACTTCAGTATGCGGAAATAATATAATATTTGAAATCATCTGTCCAAAGGCTGATGCCAAAAATTATTTTACAAGCTTTTGTTCTTGTACATACATTCGTACAATTTTATTTTAATAATGGAGTGGTGCCGGGGGTGGCAGATGTTATTCAAATTATATTATTATAGTCGCGTCATTTTAGCATGAAAAATCTGAAAATCTCTTAAAAAAAAAGGTACAGGGTCAATTGACTTCATTATTGTTGTAAAGAGTTGAGAAAGGCATTTAAAAAAAACAGCACCTTCTATTTTTTGGCGGAAATGTTTGGTTTCATTTATTTTCCAATAATTGGCCAATGTTAATGGCCAATTCAATTAAATTAATTGAAAAACTTGTTATCATGCACAACATGGCATGGAATTAGACGAGAATGGTTACTAGGAGGTTTTTGGGGTCGCTGATCTCGAATCTGAAGTCCAATTTGGAAAATTCAAAATGGCGGACCGGAAATGGGGCCATTTTCTATAAGAAATGAGAATGGATATCATGGCCGTGAGAATCTGTGATCGAGGGTTTCCGAGGTCACTGATTACGAATCCGAGGTTTAATTTAGTAAATTCAAAATGGCGGACCGGAAATGGGGCCATTTTCTATAAGAAATGAGAATGGATATCATGGCCGTGAGAATCTGTGATCGAGGGTTTCCGAGGTCACTGATTACGAATCCGAGGTTTAATTTAGTAAATTCAAAATGGCGGACCGGAAGTAGAGTCAGTTTATCAAGGAAAACTGGTAGTTTTTTCGCTTTTGGGCTGAAAATTAGTAGTCGGGGATTTCTGAGGTCACTGATCACCAATCAAAGGTCCAATTTATGAGATTCAAATTAGCGGACTGGAAGAACAGTCAATTTCTCAGGAAAATCTCGTATTTTTTACTTCTTTAGGCAGAAAGTATGAAAAATACGAGTATTTCCTGAAAAATATACTACTTCCGGTCCGCCATTTTGAATTCTCTCTAACTGGACATCAGATCTGTTATCAGCGATAACGAAAACCCCCGAGTTTCCACTTTCAGCCCAAAAAAGAAAAGAATACTAGTTTTCCGGATAAATGGACTGTTATTCCGATCCACTATTTTGAGTTTCGTAAACTGGACCTCTGATTCGCGATCAGCGACCTCGGAGATCCCCGAGTACTCATCTTCAGCAGAAAAATGGAAAGATACGAGTTTTTCCTGGGAAATTGACTCTGCTTCCGGTCAGCCATTTTGAATTTTCCAGATTAGACCTCAGATTCGTAATCAGCGAAAACCCAGGAGTACAGATTTTCAAGGCTAAGATATGCATTCTCATTTTTTCTGAAAAATGGCCCGATTTCCGGTCCGCCATTTTGAATTTCCCAAATTGGACTTTAGACTTGTGATCAACGACCACAAAAACCCCCGAGTAACCACTCTCGTCTAATTTTACGGCATGTTGTGTATGATAACAAATTTTTCAATTAATTTGATTAAATTGGCTATTGATATTGGTCAATTATTGGACAGAAAATGAAACCAAACATTTCCGCCAAGAAATAAAAGGTACTGTTTTTTTTAATGCCTTTCTGAACTATTTTCAACAAAAATGAAGTCAATTGACCCCGTACCTTTTTTTCTTTGAGGTAAAATGCCAAAATGACGCGACTAACAAATTTTGATACTATGGCTTCTACTAATATACAGCGTGTCTGTGTGTATGTCTTTTCAAAACGTAGAGAATGTAGAAAAAATTAAATTCTGAAGTTTTATTCGTTTAATTTTTGCAATTAATTTTGGTGTAAACCTTTTTCTAATATCTCGTCAATAACATTATCACAGGTGTTTAAAATTTTCACAAATCTTTTGCCCGTAAGTTGCAAAGTAACCTTTAGGATTTTTTTTAATTATTAGAATGCATAATTACGGCTAATCTAAATACTAAGATTAACGAGCAACACTTTTCTGATAATATTTTAATAACTACTAAGTTCTGTACTAAGGTTACCCCTGGTGTCCTCAGATTGTTTTATCAAGATGGACTTCACACTCGTACAATGCTCTGCTTTGTATCCGGTAGACTAACTCAAAAGGCCTCGTCGTTTTGAGCCTTCTTCTTATCCCACATCTCGTTATTTCGTATATACCAAGGAGCATTGAAAACTCCCCTTAACACTTTATTTTGAAAACGTTGGATTATTTCAATGTTACTTGCATTAGCACTGCCCCAGATTTGGATGCCGTATGTCTGTCTACACATGTTTTAATACTTGTTATATAGGATTAATTTCTTATGAATTGACAGCTCAAATTTGTTTCTTAGCAGCATTTTTCTATATTTATGATCCAACTCGTCTTTTTTCTTCTTTATGTGGACCTTAGAATCCAAGTTCATTCCTAGATACTTAGCCGTGTTTGCATATGGGATTAAATAATTGTTGAGAGTGATTGCTATCTGTTCAGTGCGTCTATTTGTAAAATTAATGTGCACTGATTTGCTTTCATTAAGTTTAATGCGTCACCGTTTTGTCCATGCATTAACCCTATTCAAAACTTCTTGAAGATTTTCGTTAGCTTTTTGTTCAATTTTGCCATCTGCCAATACTCACGTGTCATCGGCAAAGGTGACAATTGTAATTTGTTCTGTTACTGGGATATCACTTGTGTATACACACAGTAGTGGACCCAAAACACTGTCCTGTGGTACACCAGCCTTTATTGGTCTCAGTTGATAGTATTGTTCCTCACACTTAATTCTAAACATTCCTTCACTAATGTATGATTTTAGTAAGAGACTGTGTTGTTTGGTAGAAGTTGTTCTAGTTTATGTTCCAATTCATGTTGCCAGACTTTATCGAAAGCCTGAGCAGCATCCAGGAATACTGCTAAATATATCATTTTCTATGAACTTGGTCTGGGATTATGTTATTTTCCTCAATGACAGGTTTACAAGCATCACCGTAGGGGATTATATAGATATTAGTTTAATCTGCATGGCCGTATTGGACTGTTTGGATGCTAATGATGCTTGAATGATAATTTTCAAATAAGAAATTATACAAATTCATTTTAGGATTTTAATTTGCTAGCATAACCAGAATTCAAGTTGTCGAAAGAATGCAAAGATTTCATAAATATTTTACATATAGTTTTTCTTTTAGTCCTCATAGATAGTTATTTCTTCTGCTGTTTGCAAAATCCTATAAAGAATATGTTTCAATAAAAAAGAATCGAGATCTATTTTACGATTACCAAATTTCCTCTCCACTAGGTGTAGAAGCAAAATATGCTACAAACGTATTTACTTTATAAGAAGTGTTCAAAATAGCAGCTATTCTTGATTGCCTGAAATTCATCTATGATTCACTGACTAAGAACGACATTGTCACTTATTTGATGTGAATAAATCAATGACCTAGGTAAGTGTATAGAAGGTGTAAGCCCCAAGATTTATTAACCTGCCAGAGAAGTTTATATTAACTTTAAATCAGAGAAACACCATAATAATTAGACAGCCTAGTCAAAACCCGAATAATAATTCGGAAAAATCATTATTTCAACAAACCGCTTTGAGGAAAAGTATAAACAGTCAAAGAAATGACAATTATGATCCTGCCAAATATTTCATTCTTAAGTTATGAAGATAAGCTCTAATTGCTGGTGCATCAAAATGTAACACCCTATAAACTTTCAATTAAAATCTGTATTTTTCCAAAACTCATTACACCTGCTACAAGTAGCTATTATATCTCAAATTAAATATTTTATGTTTTATAATACTAATTATGATAATTTTTGAACCACAAATTATGTTTAATAGACAGTAATGTGCAAATTATAAATTTAAATTGGATAATAAAATTTACAACTAGGTAAACTATTCTTCTATATGGAAATTATCATATGAGGCGCCTCAACATACTCTCAGGACCATTGAAATTAGATCTATAAATGAATAATTTTTACTTCCCTCGCATACCGAAGGGAAGTATTGTATTCGAGAAAAAATCACCCTCCGAGATTTTTTCGGATTTTGACGTTTCAGAACACGTAGATTACGAAAATATAGGTTCCACGTTTCCATGGCTTCTAAACCTATTGAAACAAATTTAAAAAAAATCTTTAATCTATTTCACTACTTTCTATAGAATAGATGAAACATTTTTTTGCTCAAATCCAAAATGTCCACGTTTCATGACATTCCAAACCTGTTTCGGAAAAAAAAATTGAATAATTTTTTTACCATTTTGGAAAATAATTTTACCACTAGAATAGATGGAAACATTTTTTTTTGCTGAAATTTAAAATTTTCACGTTTCTTGACATTCTAAACCTGTTTCAGAAGAAAAAGGATTTTGAAAATTTTTAACCAACATTTTTGAAAAATTTCAAAAAAAATGAAAATTTTTAACCACCATTATACTTCCACTCCACTACGTGAATGTGGAATTGAAAATGTGTCAGATGGCAATAACATTTGACATATATGCTATTATACTTTTATTTAACTCAACATTAGCTATTTTCCTAGACCTAAGCAAAGCATTTGATTGCGTTAACAAAGAAATTTTATTAAATAAATTAGAATTTTATGGTTTTAAGGAAGTAGTTCTTAAATTGATGTCATCATATTTATCGGACAGATATCAATGTGTGTGTTATAATGATAAACTTAGCAACATGCTAGCAGTGGAACACGGTGTGCCGCAGGGTAGTGTACTAGGACCGCTGCTATTTTTAATTTATATTAATGACTTACCTAATGCTCATTCAGCATTAACTGTTCTTTTTGCAGACGACACTACTTTCGCGGAACACTTGAGAGACACTGGTACTAATGTTGTTGATTTGCAAACCAACATTTTAACCAAGTCTTCTGACTGGTTTAATGCCAACAAGTTATGTTTAAACACCAACAAAACACACACATTACTTTTTTCCAGCAAGTAAAATAACCTCCAGACTGTAAAATTTCTAGGATTAACATTAGACAATAGATTAAGTTGGCATCCACATATTAATGACCTAACAAGTAAATTGTCCAAAAAAGTATATGCCATCAGACAAATAAAAAATAGAGTTAATCTAGACGCAGCACTTGTTGCATATCATGCTTTGTTTCATAGTGCCATGGTATATGGATTGATAAACTGGGGTACATCCAACCAGGTACACAACATTTTCATTATTCAAAAGAGATCAATTAGAGCTCTGGCTGGTTTGAGTCAACTTGAAAGTTGCCAATCCTGGTTCATAACATTTAATATATTAACTTTGCCTTCCGAAATTATTTCTTGTAATTTACTTCACATAAAGGATAATTTGAGCGAATATGCTAGAAATGGCGAAAATCATGAATATAATACTCGTAATCGCAATGACATACAAACACCTTCTCAGAGATTAGAGTCAACAAAAAGAAACAATTTTGGTATTGCTCTGTTTAACTCGTTACCACAAGAATTGAAATCTTTACCTAACAGACAATTTAAAGCAAAGTTAAGAAAGCATATTTGGCCAGTGCTTACTATAATGTATCAGATTTTAAATATGTATAAATTTAGATTAATGTTTGTTCTTTGTTAGTGTACTTGAATTAATGTCATTTACACATATTTGACTATACTAGAATTAGGTCCTAGTATTCAATTCAATTATATTATTTGTTTGTTTGTTCGCTTGTTTGTTTGTTTGTTATTTACTTTGACTACATTAGTATCATGTCCTAATGTTTTATACAGTTATATTTTTGTCTACTATTTATATTTACATTTATATTTTTTCATTTTACCTATTTATGTTGACGTGTCAAAACACTACGGTGTATTTTTTTTAAATGACCAATACATTATTATTATTATTATTATTATTATTATTATTATTATTATTAATGTTATTATTATTATTATTGAAAAATATACAGGGTAGTCATCCCAAGAAATAATTCATGGTGGACATTTGTTAACGTATTTGCGCAAGCCTTCCATTTTTGGCACCTGTTATTTAGTATTGAACTTTTGCCGTTGGATGAGTACTCTGTATATTTTTTTGACGAAAACTTACCAGGTCTTCTTTGTAATAATAGTGATAACTATATTCCGATTATTATTTTCAATGTCATTTCGTAATTATTAATTATTTAGAGTGACCCGCTCACAAATAAAGAGGGAAGTTCTGTGTAAATTCCCTTACCGATTTTTTTTAGATGCATTCTTCACTTCTCAGGGACCTAGTCAATAATAAATTTATTCGAAATCGAAGGTATTTTTCAGTTGGGCACCGAAATTGCAGATTGCACCCTTATAATCGCTTTTCGAAATGTTGGTAAACGAAGAAAACTTAAACATGCACACGAGAACAGTTAATTCAGTAATAGACGTTATTAGTGTTGTTTAAAAATGCGTTATGGGTTGTATTAAGTTTGTTTAGGGGTGCATATAGATTGGGCCAGCCAAATACGAATACAGGCCTAACTAACATGTCCAGTTGACTTTCGTCCGCACTGGCAACGGCCGATTTGAGACACGATGATTTCCGATGGGTTTAAAAATTTAAATTTTCAAAATGTTTCACCAGGATCATGAACTGAGCGAAACTGCATAACCATACATAGAATCGATCTTCAAAGTATTTTTCTTTTATATGGTAATTCTTATAGAAGTTATGAAGATCTTTTCACGTTGCTGCGCATGAGTTTCAAAAAAATCCTCGTTCCGAACTTTAAAAAAATTAGAAGACTCTTACATCTTCTTAATTGCATTTTACGCAAAAAGTGTTACATATACAAAAATGTTAGCAAGAACCTTTTTTGTGTAAAACTTTCTGCTTTGTCATCTTTGCCTAAACTATTTTTTTGTATCAACGGTTATGAGATATGGATAAATAGACCCGTCAACAGTTCATTTGGCCCAGAAATATATCCCATAAAGCGACTTTCCAGCATCGTATTCTCCCGAATCCTTTCACTTTTTTGTCATATCAACGGAATAGAGGACAATACGGTTGATATGTCAAGGAAAACTAGATAACAGGAGGCAAGAGGCCTTCAAAACTTTTCGCTTATATCACGAAGGGTTGATAGGAAAGAGCTTTAAGGAAACCGTGCCCCTAACAGTCAACCGAACCGCCACAGTTGATGCGGTGCTGTCATATGCGCTATACGTTGATAGAAGATAGATATTGGGTTATAAGGGTGGCGGCTTTTTTGGACTGTTACTCTAGACTTATGCAAATTTTATTTTTGCTTTATGTAAAAAAAACCTACTTGAGTAAAGAAGTTCCCATGGACTGGGTATAATTCGAAGTTATAACCCTGGTGACTGTATTATATAGTTGACGGGAGAGCGGGGCATGCTCCGTTTTTGTAAAAAACGTTAAATCATACATATAATGTATTACTTAATAAATAGAACAACGTTGTTATTTTGTAAAGTGTGTTCTGGCATGATTAAAATAAGAAATGAACACACTTGTTTGAATTAGAATTTCAAATTATTTTGATATAGTTACCCGACTTCCTCCTATCGAAAATATTTTAGGATGTAACGGTTGACAGCAGGTATGTAAACCCTACCCACGACAGAGTCGAACTTAATATTGTTAGTGTATCATGGAATATTGAATTCGTCAATGCTCCACAAATATATAAGATATTATTCCTATCTTGACACAAAAAAAAACAGAGTAAAAACAACTATTTATTTGGTACAAAAAATTTTAGTACGGCTCTGTGGGATAAGACTTAAGCTAATAAGACAAAGATTTATGGCCGGTCTTTATGACTTTTTTTTATGTGCATTAAATATGTGTTGTCTGCCATACCTAAGTAAAGTATGTAAATTATAATAGTAAACAAAACATGGATATGTCTGTGTATATGTGTGTGAGTAATATAAATTTGCCGCTTACTTCCGCCAGTGCACCTCATTTGCTAATTAACTGGCGATTTGCTTGATTGGATGCAAAACTGCGTTTTATTTTTTATTTTCGGAAAGTACGTGGAGGCTGTGCATTATCCATTTTCTACATAATGAGGCATTCTCATATCGACCGATTAGCGGGTCTCCATGCATAAACGATTTTACATTATTATAATATTTTAAAACGATCCCGATCGTGATAATGCCATTTAGATTTCATCTAACTCTCTTCGGTAGAAATCATAAGCGATTCTATGGCTCGTTTACAATTAGCTTCCGCGTTTTAGGATTTTTATACCATTCTTTTCATTACATTGAAATCAGATTCCTGTAACCGGCAATTTTGGGTCCATTTTTCGTTGCAATAATTTAAAGTTTGCAAAACGTGACTTCGACTGTTTGTAAATGAGCTACGCGATAAATCAAACGTTATCAGCTGAAACGAAAATAATCTGTAATAATAATACAAATAGCATTTCCTACTATATTATAACGGAAACTGTTTACTTAATGAAAATGATTATTAATACTATTAAATAAAATGTTCAAATATGTTTTGAAGCTCCAAAGCAACAATTTGTTACATTGTTTATTATTTATTGAAACATGAAGTGTTAAAGACATTACGAACATAGAAGGAAATTCACTGGTGGGGGAGTAGTTTTTGGTATCAAATAGTAATACTTAATTGCAAAAAAAAAATTGTAAAACTGAAACTTGGCCATTTAGTGTACTTAATATTATATCCCAAGTCACTAAGCTCCCATGTATACCTTCAATAAAAAAAATCCGAATTAAAATATCCAACAGGGAATATTGGTCCCACCAATACAGGCATAAATAATCTGGTGTACAGACGGCCCCAAGATAGAACATAGGGAGTCGGAGCTGGGATATACGGAATAAGGCCAAGAACAAAAACCTTGACAAGTCTAGGAAGGTACGCTTCGGTATTTTAGGCAGAAATGGTCACAACGGAGTGGTGTGAAAAGGAAACTATAAGTCTAGGAATTATCAACTAGTCGATTGCCATGTTTTTCGGTAGTCAAACTGCGTAATGACGATCGGCTCCAAGCACGTCGAATTGAGACTAATAGTGGAAGAATTTCCAAAGACAGAGACAGGCAAGAGTTCTTTAAAAAACAAGTGGCCTTTACGGAGGATCTATTACACCAAAATATAGACCATTAAGATGACGATTCAAGCAAGTTCTGTAAATTCGGCGTTCTAGAATTCCAGGCGCTTGGACTTCTGGACCCTTAGGTAAGTGCGAAACAGCACTCTTTACATTAGGAGCAAACGGATGGACCCACAACACTGAAGTCGTTTAAATTAAAGGCCACGGATTATCATTTGGTGTAATTTTTTAGATGCCATTTTGACATCTCGTATTGCAAATAGCGCCTAAAGTTCGCGAAATAAAAGAATGTCTAGCATTATTTTATCCCTTTTGAATCGTGCATCCACGATGAACAAAGGTAAAAAGCATTCTTTTTTATACCATATATCGCAAATATGCCTTGAGACAAACTTTCCCAGCAAGAAATAAATTTGCGCTAGATATTTTTGGAATATGCCTATGACCAACAACGCGGGGGGGGCTATCCTAAATATATTATCAAACCTCCTATAAAATTTTATCAGTTAATTCATAAATTCTGTATCCATGTGATTTTTAAAGGTTTTTCTTAACTCCTACAAAAATAGCTACTATCAGTACTCACCCTAAAGAGATTAAACATTGACCACCTCTAGATAGGCGATTTTCCAACTAGAGAAGCTTACATATATGATATTATCGAATCTAGTGAAAAAAACGCAGTGAAAAAAATAGACTCGGAAAAGGTTCAATTAAAGAATCCGAAGGAAAAAAGCTACCTTACTCATGACAAAAGAACACCAAGACATATCAATTATCTAAGCAGATGGCACCTTGGAAACGAAAAAAAATCCGCTGAAAAAAAAGCTGCAGAAGAAAAGTTCGAAACGAAGTGAATCTACGACAAAACAGAGTAGGTAGGCTAAAATTCTAATACTAATATTAACGAATTCTAGACTTAGGTTATAAGCAATCTACTAGAGTGCATCAGATAGAGATGGTGTAAACCATCGTCATTTATGATTTCTTAATCCAGTAGAAGACATTTAATAATATACGAGTATAAGGAGAAATTTTATTGGCAGATATTATTAATATTTTTCGCGCGCATGTACTAAATTTTGGATTATATACGCTGGCATGTAATAAATTAGTGCTTAGATTTAGACTCCCATTGTATATAATGATTATTAATTCGTATCTTGAAAACAATTAGACCAAACGAAGAGGAGTTATTTCTTTATATGCTCGTCTTTCTGTGTTGTCAAAATAAAATTCGGCTAAATGGAGCTTTCTTCAATTTCGTAGTCGTGTAACTTCGAAATGTTTATAGAGTGGAAGCATCAGGCCAGTTGTTGCAGACCTACATTGCATTGGCAAGAGCCAACAGCTTGAAACTGCAGCCTGCAAGTGGCGGAGCGGCTGGCGTGAGAGATCCTTTAATTAATGATAAATCTTTCGGCTGGTTTCTTGAAATCAAAACCAAGCATTCTTTGGTAAAATGGTATGTTTACACCTAACTTGCCGGGCTTGCAATTCGTAATCTTGCGCTCGGCGGAACATTTTGTCCGGAGAATAACTGTTGATTTGCAATCCAGTTATTATCCTTATGGAAATAATGTTTCATGATAATTTATTTATACAGGGTGTTTCATGTATGAGGCCATCAATTTCTAGGGGTGATTCTACATAAAATAATATGAAAAAAGTTAATATAAACATGGGCCCGGGAATCCCTCCTAAGGGCCCTGCAGGCCTTTGAAAGGAGCACCCAAAATTAGAGAAATTACATCTATTATTCTCTTGAATAAGTTAAGAAAAAATAAAAAATTATTACTGAATTAAAGGCCTCAACAGGTTTTAAAGGTTAACAAATTCAATGAAATGTTCAAAATGGGTGCCATTCATTTCCACACAAGCTGCTAGATGACGACTCATTGAAGCAAAAACCAGCTGAAAAATTCCTGGCATGTTCCTGATAATTTCGCACCACATTGATACACGTTCACGTAACTCTGCAAGATTTGTCTCAGGAGTTGAGTAGACAAGGCTTTCAAATAACCCCAGACAAAATAGTCAAGAGGATTTAGGTCGGGGGATCGGGGGGGGGGGGGGGGCAAGCTATTGGTTCGTTTTTGCCAATCCATCTACTGGGATAAGCTGCATTTAAATAATTTCGAACAACTATTCTAAAATGGGGAGGTGCACCATCGTGCATGAACCACATTGTCCTTTTGGTCTCATATGGCACATCCTCCAAAAGATCTCTTAAATTGTTTCTTAAAAGATCGAGATAATTAAACCCATCCAATCTATTAGGCAAAACAAATGGTCCTAATAATCTGTTGCCAAGTATACCTGCCCAAATTTTGCGTTGTTGGAAATTTTTTCTAGGTGCCTGGACTCGAAGAAAGCATGAGGATTTTCTTCTACCCACATCTGATTGTTGTGAAAGTTGACAACACCATCCCGCGTAAACACCGCTTCGTCCGTAAACAAAATTTCTTAAATAAATTCCGCATTTCTTTCACATTTTCGCATAAGCCATCGGTATAAGGCCTCCCTTCTTGGTAAATGTTCTGGTTTAAGCGTTTGCAACCTTTGCATGTGGTAGGGATATAGTAATTGTTCATGTAACACTCTCCAAACAGACGATGCTATCACACCTTCCTGTAGCGCTAGCCTTCTCGTACTGATTTGGCGATTTGCATTTAGAACATTTAGTATTGATTTCTCTGTTCCTGGGCTCCTAACAAAATGATCTGGACTAGAATTTTTCTTGTCTGAATAGAACTTGCCCCTTTCTCGTAACGAACGATATACACTTACAAAAAGTCTTTCGCAAGGTACTCTTCTATTTGGAAAAGCTTCTTCGTACAATGTTCTTGCTTCTGCAACATTACCCTAGGCTCAGCTGTATAATAAATTAATATCGGCCTGTTATCACACTTTCGAAGAACTCATATTAAATAAAAATTGAAATTCCCTTATTAAATATTGCGTAATGAGAACCTTTGTTCATTAATGACAATTCAATATTGGAAACTAATAACGATCAATTAAGTAATAAAAAGCCAAGTAAGTTGATCAGTGGTAAGACTAGTAGGCAAGTTTATACAAACAAAAAAATTACGTGAATTTTTGCAAGTGCAGATCGAAAGGTGACCTGCTGTCCATGGCACCTGCGAAAATGTGAACAAAATGATGAATTATAGAAAAAAATCTTATTTACGCAAGAAGACTAGAAGAATTCCTTTAGGTTCAAGTTTCTCGAAACCGTTTGGTCCTATGGCGGTACAACAACATAACTTTTTTGTGTATTTAGAGCCAGGAATCATATTCCAAGGAGACAATCATAGAAAATTAACATTAAAAAATTTGGGTGGAAGAAGTAAGTCCCCCCTTTCCAATTTTGTGGACCCCTGATTGAATTTACCCTTAGTGGATAATATCAGATATTTATCAGACCTTTATTGATATCGAATCACGTGAAAAGACAGTCACTGTAGCTCAAAGGGTTCCTGAGATATTAAATAAAGTGTAAATTTTTAGCGCCCCAGCGCCCTTAGAAGGGATTTCTAGACTCATGTTTATATGAACTTTTTTTGTATTTTTTCATGTAGAATCACTCCTAGAAATTAACGACCGCATACCTGAAACACCCTGTATATATGTATACATCACCAACACGTATACATCACCAAAGTTTTAGCCAGCCAAGTATTTCTATGTAATTGAACATTATTTTTCCCAAACAATTATTGCATAAAACAGCTTCCGGGGTGTGCACTTTTGGCTTTACCACCGAATGTATGTCTGTCTGTACTGACCATAGCCTTAGAAACCCCCGTATTTCGATGATATTTTCCCTTGTGAGTACCCTTCGGTGGTTGCAAAACATTTTTACAAAGCGAACCGTGTGAAAACTAGATGACAACATTTTTCATTTGCTTTATATAACTGGATTGCGACAATTTAAACTAAATAGTTAACGGGTGTGGTTAACGACACATGAATTAAATTACTAAAATAACGCTGTTTAATTACAACTATTAATAATGAGGTGATTATTATAAAAGTAGAAAGTTTTTATAACGTCAATGGTTTTGTTGTAATTCATCAGCAAATATCTGAGATTGTTTAAGAACGTAGCGAGATAATGGGTTTAAATGATTATGGAAAAAATTATGGTTAATATTATGAGTCGATAGGTATAGCGAGAATGGCAATATTACATCCATATTTATATTTTTTAATATGGAACTATAGTCTATTCAAATGTTACATTGACATTGCATTTTGGACAGGACGTGATTTTTTTTATGTGAAGGGGGGGGGGGGGTAGTGTGAGTACACCACTCGGTTTACGGTGTTGAAAGTTCCCTACTTGAACAGTTTTTACGCGATTTCTTGAGAACCGTAAGTGTCACAAAACATTTCCTAAAGCTTTTCTTGTAAAGAATTGAATTATCTACAATCTTAGTAAAATTGAAAACAGAAACATATCACTTAAGGGTTATAACTTTTTTCTATTGATTTTATTGAAAAAACACATTAAATATTTTTTGTAGATAATAATAACAATAATAATAATAACAATGTTGCGTGTTTCCGCTCCTAGGAAACACCATAAAAAATCCGTAGGTTCTAAATAATTTTAACGAGGAGTAACCACTAACACTTTATTTAATAACTTCTCAGAACTACACACTACTTTTCCTTAACTAAAATAACCTTTACGCTTGTTTACTACTTGACATTTAACCTAACGTTTCGCTACCAAACTTCACATTTATAAAACTTCTTCCTCTTCCGCCGGGAATCTCGCCCTATATACTCTGAAATTGCCTCTAGAGTTACCTAGAACATAATCGAGAATCTTCTTCCACCACACTCCAGAAAACTCTATGTCCTTCTATAAGTTTTCAGGACGTCACTATTAGTCATGGGCGTATCATAGGGGGTGTAATGCATAACAATTATAATAATAGCGTCTTTCTTTTCCATATGAAAGAATATATTCAATTACAGAACTATTTAATAAGTAAATGAAAAAATAGGAGAAGTTCAGCTATACTTTAACAAATATTTAAAGCAGTAATAAAATTACAAAAACTTATAAAATTAAGCTGCTCTTCCACTTAACCTAATTCGCGCATTACATTCAAATGACAGTAAATTAAAACTAATTACACCTATGGTAAATACAAAAAAAAAAGACATTCGACTTAAACTAAGGGGCTAATGACATTAAATATGTTAATTACAATAAATTAATATTTTTAATTTTTTTCTGAAACAGTTTGCACACATTCCTTTCAAGTTTTCGGGTAGAGAGCTAAATACTTTGCAAGTCTGATACCTAAAAGAACGTTTAAATTGCTGTGTTGGTGGACAGGTGGGGTTAAAAGGCCTTTGACCTTAAATTAAGATTGTGTACATCGAAACGAAATTTTATTATTTTATTATACAGATATTCAAGGGATTTCTTTATTAGAATTTTATGATATAAACATGTTGAATGAAGTAGTCTACCATTCTCCATCTTCAGCCATGTTCTCTTAACTTGTGCGATATTCTCTCATGCCTGCGTATACCATAAATTAACCTGAGGCAAGAATTTTAAATTTTTTTTATTTAATTTTTGTATACAGTAGTTAAATTTGGGCCATACAGGCAGTCAACAAAATCTAACAAAGACAAAACCAGGCTTTCACATAACGCCACTTTGACTTTTTGAGAAAAATAGTGCCTATTTCCATAAATTAGTTTGATAGAATTATATGCTTTTTGTGTAAGTTTATTTACATGTTTTTCAAATCGGAGATCTCTGTCAATAATAACACCCTAGTCAACTATTTCAAGGTTTTCTTGATCTACATTTATTTGAACCTGATTTCTAATATGTTATCGAGATATTTTAAGTTCAAAATTAAAGCATTGGATTTGCTGGTATTAACAATAAGGCAGTGATATTTTGATGCATTTAAAAAAGATTTTAAGTATTTGTTTATACGTTGACAGGCACCATCAATGTCAAGTGTTAAATGAATAATAAAGCTGAGTATCATCAGCGTATAAATGGATTTGGCAATGTTTTGAACATGAAATAAACTGACTGGTGTATAGGGTAAAAAGTAATGGTCCCAGGGTAGAACCTTGCGGTACACCTGATCTCAGTACTAAGTCTTCTGAGCAGTTTTGTTCAATGAAGACTTTCTGCTGCCTATTTTGTAAATAAATTTTAAATAAATTAACTGCTCCATTTGTGAGACTTATATGTAATAAAAGGTATAAATCATTTTATTGCGAACAATTTTCTCTACTAATTTTTTTAATTTCTTTTCTTTGGAGAGGTGTTAGAACGCTGCAAAGGGATCAAATCAACACTCCATTCAAAAAGCGCGAAAGGGTGCAGGAAAGAACACCAGTCTGAAACTACTTTGACTATATGTTCTTTAATTCGCTGATTACGAAAATCGGGGTACCGCAATACTAATATTGGGGAACACCCCTCTTAGGGGGTTTTCGCGATAATTTTAATAAAAATCCGAAAACATCCCATGAAATCCCCTTTATTAATATTAATTAGCAAAGGCGGTTGATTTTTACCAAATATAGCCACATTATATGATTAGGGATAATCAGAGAGAGTTAAAACCAAAATTGGTACAAAACATTTTTTTCTACTTCTTGCTTTAAAAAACCTCGCACAAATTTTATGGAAATTGCTTCCCGGTCAAATTGCCTGAAAATTTAGGTTATTCTGATCAAAAGTCACAATGCCCAGAAGTGGATAGGCTAGAAGTTATCGAGTCTATAATAAGTAGAAACCGCGCTAAAGAATACTATTTTTTCCTTTTATATATATATTTATTTTATATTTATTTAAATTATATATAATATAGCCATGAACAACACATGCATATTCTACAATGAAGCTATCATATATCGGGTGTCTAAAAAGTCTTGACACGATCTAGTATTTCCAGGAGAGCAAGTTTTCGTAAAAAAAGTTTCAGACAAAAGTTGTTTGGTTTTGAGAATGACATATCTTGAACACCAAACCACTTCTCACCCCCTCGCGGGGGGTGGGGGTGAGTTCAAAATTGTAAATATCAACCCCCATCTTTTGCAAGGATTATGATTATATGAGAGAAAATATTCAACTTTTGTCTAAAACATTTTATTTCCGAAGCCATCCTAACCCTCCAAACGTTGTCAAAAATCCTCGTTCTTTCCACTTCAATCACTTCTCAATGGCTCAATGACGGTTTTAAGGAAAAAATTGCGAGAGACACCCCCTCGCAGGGGGGTGAGGGTGAGAAGTGGTTTGGTGTTCAAAAAATGTGATTTCCAAAACCAAGCAACTTTTTGTCTTTTTCTGAAAATATTAGATGGTATCCAGACTTTTTGGACACCTGGTATATGAAAGCATCATTGTAGAATATACATATGTTGTTCATGGCTACATATATTTTAAATAAATATAAAATAAATATACATAAAAGAAAAAAAATGCATTATTTTAGCACGGTCTCTACTTATTATAGGTTCGATAACTTCTAGCTTATTAATTTCTGGGCATTGTGACAATGGAGACTTTTGATCAGAATGACCTAAAGTATACCATACTAAATTTTCAGGCAATTTGACTGGGAAGCATTTTCCATAAGATTTGTGCGGAGTTGTTTGGTTGAATGGGCGTTGCCAGGCCAAAGTAAAATATTTCAACCCCCTCCTACCCCTAAATTGAGGCAGGCTTTGAAAAACGAGTTACATATTTTCATTCTTGTTTTTTACTTTATTTTTGATGACATATTATTAAAATCATTTTAATATGTTTTTTAATATTATTTTGATTTAGGGGTGATTTAACGCTCCAAAAGGGTTACAGAATAAATTTCAAAGCTTTTTTAGTAATACTTCATCATTCATCAACAATAAAATGAAAATGCAAAAATAAAAAACTCGTCTTACAAAACCTGCTTCAATTTAGAGGTATGAGGAGATAGTGCTACCCCCTTAGTTGTGAATAATTTACTTTTGTCCGGCAATACCCATTCAATGAAATTTGAAGCCAACAGCAGAGAAAAAAAATTTACCAATTTTTTTTTAGTTAGATATAGAGATGGTTTTATCCCTCTCTGATTATCCCTAATCACATAATTTGGTTATATTTGGTACAAATCAACCACCTTTGCATATTAATATGAAAAAAGATGATTTCATAAGATCCTTTTTGATTTCTATTAAAAATTATCGTGAAAGACCCTCTAAAAGCGGCGTACTTTGCGTTTTTTAGGGGTGTTCCCCAACTTTTAGGATTGCGGGACCCCAGTTTTCGTAATCAGCGACCCAAACAATGTGTGATCAAAGTAATTTCAAATCGGCGTTTTTTCCTGCACCCTTTCGCGGTTTCGAATGGAGTATCGGTTTGATCCATTTTCGGGGCTCTAAGACCTCTCCAAAGAACAGTATTTAGAAAATGAGTAGAGAAAATTGCTCGCAATAAAATGACCTACAAAAAACATCCGACGTGTTTTTTCAATAAAATCAACAGAAAAAAGTTATAACCGGTAAATCATATTTTTCTTGAAGATGTTGGTCTATCGTTAATTATAACTTTTTCATTTTCAATTTTACCGTAAGAAATATCTAGACCAAGATTGTAGGGAATTCAATTCTTTACAAAAAATAACTTGGAAAATTTTTTGTGAGTCTTACGGTTCTCAAGATATCGCGGAGAATCTGTTTAAGCCCCCTTTTTCCAGGTGGCGGCCAAATGAGGGGGCTTTCAATCCCGAAAACCAAGTTTCATACTCACACTGGACCCCCTTACACATAAAATCTTGTCCTGTCCAAAGTTCAAGGTTCGGCTTAAATTTTGTAACATTTCAATGGACTACTAAGACTCGACATAACTATAGTACACCAAACGAGAAGAGACTATTATCAAATTGTTGAAAATTTAATTGATTTGGTTGCAGAGAGAGTGGATTTCCAGACTATACAACCATATTCGTAAGATGCAGCAATTTTATAGTATTAATGTTTAATACAAGCGTATACTCTTCTATACATATATTAAACTATTCTCATGTTATTATTCAAATTATTTATATGTAGTTATAATCTAGCAGAAAATCTACTTAAAGTATCGTTCATATCCAATTATAATAACTTGGCATAGTTATGTACACTTAGGTGTTTGGCTTATAACAAATCATGCAGAATCTTTTACACCGGCACAATTACCATTGAAAGTCGTTGTTAATGAATTTACATGATATTATAGGCTAAACATCTGCAAGTTATACCATCTAATTAAATATAATTGGACGTAAATGAGACCTAATATCTTAAATATTTAATCGACGAAGTTTATATCATCACTTTATCACTGATTAATTATTTACTCAAGTGCGTTGAAATTGATGTCATGTAGAATAAATTAATAAGCATGCACACGATAATAGTGCTAAAATATGAATATTAAAGTATTTTCAACATTTAAGGGCATATTAATTAGCACATCATGATTTGAGAGCAAGTGACAGTATTATTCAACTGAAAATTTTTAGACTGAAATTCGTATGAAAGGTATTAAATTCCAACATATTCTGAATAATAGAGTTGTGCTCTGTCTCGAGAAATCTTGATTTCATATAGAACAAGTGGGTTATAACAATCATTAAGCTACTTGACTATATTTTGTGGGCATACAAAATTGTTAGGCAATTTATTGTTCAATGATGTTTAAGGTGGCTATTCCCTAGAAAGAGACATCCGATAGGGAAATATTCATTACTTTTGGCCATAACTCTTTTTTTTTAGTACGTATATTTAAAAAAACTATAAGAGTACCTAAGTAGAACCATAACAAGACTATTAGAGGTGTTTTAAAACCTCATGAGCCGTGACCTTCATATGCGCAGAGACATAATCCGTCCTGTTGACTCAGTTACAGTTCTTATGAATATTATATTTATTGTTTACACTTTATCCCGAGCTCTTGTTTATGTATACAGCAAGGCAGCCTCCAGTGTCTTCAAAAACATACTTATAGCTCAGATTAAACTTTGCCTTTTGCGCATATCGCGGCTTATGAGATTCTGAAACACCTCTACTATGAATTTTCACTCAATAATGTCAGTGAAAATTAACATAATTTTTTATTTTAAATCTAGCTATTTTGCAAACCAATGAAATTATTGAGTGAAAATTCATAGTAATAGTCTTGTTATGGTTCTACTTAGGTACTCTTATAGTTTTTTTAAATATACGTACTAAAAAAAAAGAGTTATGGCCAAAAGTAATGAATATTTCCCTATCGGATGTCTTCTTCTAGGGAATGGCCACCTTAAAGGGAAACTAGTTATAAACATTATTATACTCTTCCCGATTTATTGAAATTTGATACAAATAACTAAATAAAACACGCTACTATGTTTTCTACCACTATGTATACATAGTGGTAGAAAACATAGTAGTGTGTTTTATTTAGTTATTTGTGCAAAATGATCAACTACCACAGAGTAACGGCCCCTTCAACTAATTTTTTGAAATTTTATGTATAATTTTTAAATCTTGTATACTGTAAAAATCTATTCGGCAATTTATAATTGTTATATTTTTTTTAATGTGACGTACATTCTGTTATGCCAGTCTTTGTGGCGAAGCGCTCGTCAATATGCTATGTAGTATTTTTGTTTTCACAAAATCTAATCAAAGATCGCAACCGAATGCACGTAGATCATTTTATTATTAAAATTTTTGATAAGTTTTATCAACTAGACCATCAATCATCCTAGATTGTTTTCTCCCAGGTGATGTGGCCAATATATAAGAGGATGCCTTTTTTTCTATGGGGATTTTTTTACATCGATTGTGATGTCGCACTCGACCCCAATGTAAACGGCGAAGCTGAAATGTTGTTAGCAGCATCATTCTAAATATATGACATCGATGTAACTATGCGACTCCACTGCGAGCAGCTGATCATTCTCGACATGTGCGTATCTTAATAGTTATCGAAATACACTCTAATTCTTTTTCATCGAATTAATATTAAGGAGTACTGTAGGTAAAACGAATAATGCTGTTTGCGTAAATTCTGTATGTAAGTAAATAAAATAAATAATTCTTTGCTGATGAATAAACGTACTGAAAGTATTTCATAACAATCCAATTATAGATTTTCTCTGTGGCGGGCGTTTTGCAAGAGAAATACTTCGTTATCTGCACAAACTCGCCGTTCTCGCACCTCCCCGACAGGACTAGCATAGAAATTAAGATCGGACTTACATTTCTCGAAAGACCAATCTTCTGAATTGCACGCTTTGCGATTTAATAAGTTTTATGTCCGATTCATTGGCGTAGATTAAACTTCATAATGAAAAATGAACGCTACTCACATATTTAATTCAAGATCTATAAAGTATCAAAAACTAGCAATTTTTGCACTGAAATTACTTCCACTGTTCCACTGGAGATTGCAGATAAATACGTAATGAGAATTTCTTTTCATTCACTTTAAAATAATTGAGAAGCATCTTTTTCGGTTAAATGTACTTGAGAATACAAAAAATTTAACTTAATAGTGGAGTAAAACCAATAGTAATTTTTTTAATGGAATTCATCATAAACATTTCAAGAAGTGTGTAATAAAAATTTTTGGATTAAATCCATGTGGTGTAAAGTTTTGCTTAAATAAAGCAATATTTAAAATTGCGTTTTTTGCAGTTTCTCATAGTCTCTGGTTGTATAACCATAATCGCAATAAAGAAAGAGAAATAAATTGTTTCCAACGAAATTGCGAAGATAACTGAATTTGTTCAAACTCTTTGATCAACCTGTCTGCAAAACATAAAACATCTGAAAGAGGCTTTTTTAAACAACTGATGATAATTTAAACAAGAATGCACATATTTAAACAAAACTCTAGACAATATACCCCTTGTGGAGCTAAACCATCAAACCAATTATTTGGACACATCAACTGGCGTGAGGATAATGTAGAATGGTTAACAATCCAGGGAATATCAGATAGCAGGAGGTAAAGAAGATGACCAGCTTTGGTGAGGCCATGCACTTGTAGATTGTTTAAGGGATCGTTCGGCTCTGAACAGCCCTTTTTCATATCGACCTAAAAGTTCTTTTGTGAATTACCCTACAATTAGTTGTTGCCCAGGAATCCCAAGCTTTTTGCAAAGCTTGTGATTTTCCTGGGGACAAATTTCTTTATCTCTTCAGGTGTTAATTCCACCTTTTCTAGGTACTTTAGCTTAGTGCTCATCAACATCTTGCATTCGCAAAAAATGTGTTCCGGAGTTTCTATTGCAGTATCACAGTATCTACACGTATCATCATCTGCCTTGCTCATATTCTTAAGATGATATCTCAAGAGGCAATGGCCTGTTAAAAGGCTTCTCATCAGCCTTAAGTCGGACTTTTCGAGTTCGAGAAACCTTGCGGCATTCTTTGTCGAATAAGTTATGAACTTCCTCGCTTGTCTTTGAGTATTCCTCCAATAGGACTTATTTTATTCATTTTTCCATTTTAGTATCTCGTTCATTATGTGCCCCTTAGATAAACCACAAAATGCTTCGGCCCAAAAAATGGAGCTTCAGCACCTTTTTTTGTAAGGGCGTCAGCTAAATCATTTCCTTCTATTCCCTCGTGCCTTGGTACCCACGTCAAGATAACCTTGAAACATATTCTTTATAGGATTTTGCAAACAGTGGAAAGAGAAGCTATCTATGAGAACTAAAAGAAAAACTATATGTAAAAATATTAATGAAATCTTTGCATTCTTTCGATAACCTGACTTCTGGTTGTGCTAACAAGTAAAAATTCTTATTTGCCATTCTCATTTTAACACTAGCATCCAACCTAGTCCCCTACGGCTAAGCAGGCTAAACCAGTATCTACATGATTCCCTACGATATGTAAATTCAGTTAAAAATGAGAACAAAGGCCTGAAATTAATCTATTTACGTACCTTGTCTTTAAAATTTTTTTCATTCTAATGGATCACATTTTCATAAAATCTCATTCAGTTTCTTGGAAATGCTTAGCCTTTGAAACGTTTTTTGTCCTTATGATAATAAATAATTCACTTTTAAACATGCATAGAGTATATAGGCTCCAATACTAGTTAGCTAATAGATAGGTGAAGATCTGTTGTTTTTTATCAGTCAATGTCAATTATAATTTTTTTATACTTGTTCATGGATATTGTCTTAGTTTTGCATGGAACATCGTTATGAGTGGCTTTAGGCTTTTTTGAGAGTCCACAATAAGGACAAAAAACGTTTCAAAGGCTAAGCATTTCCAAGAAACTGAATGAGATTTTATGAAAATGTAATTCATTAGAATGAAAAGTTTTTTAAAGACAAGGTACGTAAATAAATTAATTTCAGGCCTTTGTTCTCATTTTTAACTGAATTTACATATCGTAGGGGCTCATGTAGATACTGGTTTAGCCTGCTTAGCCGTAGGGGACTAGGTGGATGCTAGTGTTAAAATGAGAATGGCAAATAAGAATTTTTACTTGTTAGCATAACCAGAAGTCAGGTTATCGAAAGAATGCAAAGATTTCATTAATATTTTTATATATAGTTTTTCTTTTAGTTCTCATAGATAGCTTTTCTTTCCACTGTTTGCAAAATCCTATAAAGAATATGTTTCATTACTATAAGCAAACAAATAATAAATAATTCACTTTTAAAGATAACCTTGTTATATTTTGTCAGTTGCTTCAGGAATTGTCTGCATTCCCAGGCAATTTTAGACTGATAGCCTTTAACGCTGTCTGGCTAGTATAGAGTATATAGATCTTTGCTCTTCAAATGCCTTTATTTATGCATTTCTGAGCACATAGATCTATAGCATAAATTTCTGCTTGGATGATGGTTAGGGCGTTACTTAGGGCTCTGGATAGCCTACAATTGGGACCCTTACGCCCACGCCAACCCCTTTAGCCATCTTCGATCCAACTGTATACCAGATGAGCGACCCTTCCAACTGCAGGGCTCCGACTCTGCTTGTCTGACGGCCCTCAATCATAACATTAAACGGACAGTCCTGCATGATTGGCATTGAGTCAGTGGGTTTGGTCGTGAATTCCAATTGGATTAACTCCAGGATCCTTAAGAGACCAAGGAGATCGCCTGCTGCAGTTTCAGGGCACTAAGTGCTGCCTCCTTCCTTACGTAAAAATGAAGTAATTGCTTCCATATCTGCGGTAGGACAGAAGCACATTGCATCTGTAATTTGAAAGCAGGCAAGGTATTACAATTTCTGCAACTTTCCTTGTGTTAATTTTTCTCAAGTTTTTGGCCACCACACACATGATGCATAGGTTGCCATGAGTCTCACAACCGAAAGATCATTTCCGGTTTTAGATCCCAAGTCTTACCGAACAGCCTGCGGCACGTTCAAATAGCCGCAGTGGATTTGATAAGTGTTCTTTCTAAATATGAGTTCCAGGTAAGTTCTTGATCCAGAATTACTACTAGATATTTAACTCCACTGGAAAAGTTCAGTACTGTTCCATTTAACATAGGAGCTCTTAAACTTAGTTTTCTTCTTTTGGTAAACGGAACAATAACTGTCTTGCTCGGATTGTCACTGAGGCCCTCTAGCAAGCACCACCTGGATATTATGTTTAAGGCGATTTGCATGAGATTTGAAATAATAACTTCATGCCTGCCTCCCACAGTAATAACGAGGTCATCAGTATAACCCTAAACGTTGAAGCCATTGACCACAGCAGGCCACGTACTTAACAGGCAGCAAAGACAGATGCCGTGGAGATGTCGAACGTATTATATAGCAAAGGAATTCCAACTACGACGTTGCGTGAATCACAAAACATATGTGAGGAGGATGTGAACAAGAGGAAGAAGATACATGGATTATTTCTTAAGACATTTGCTACATCTTGAATCCTTTCCAATATTTGCCATCAAGCAGTAACTTATTTCCGGTACATCAGCTAATCAGCTATGATTCTCTATAAACAATGATGTTTAAATCTAAAGAACGTGTTGGCCAGGCTATCGGATCTTCATAAGCAATTGATTTGTTTGGGAGATATTTATTTAACAAATGACTTACCTACTTGTGTTCCTCGATATGGTGATGAACTATTGAGCATATTACATATTCTGAATCATGATATATTTCCAAATAGAAGGTTATTTTCTCAGAAATATCCGCATTGAAGGTATCGGTAAATAATCCTGCAATTGGAGACTAATTGGATGGATATATCTATTCTGTTGACAATATATTTAACTAAAGTCAGGTCATCATCTCTCAGGTGTGTTCGTTAAGGCAGAATATGTATCCCTTCCAAGTTTGCCCGCCATAACTCACCAATCTCAATTACTTTTTAATCGAGCGTAAACCAGGAACATTATTGCCGCCAACATAACATTTTATTCATGTACTCTCATCGGCAACAATCATAATCACAATATATAATTCGTGGTGAGCGTAATCGTATGCAGATATCTATTCCATCGTACGGCAGGTAATTGCATTCCGCTTAATTACTAATTGCAGGCGTATTTATGAATAATATCGCAATGCTCTCGTGATTTATCGACGCCTCTAAATGCAGTGCCGCGCGTCCTCGGACGGCCGAAAGTAATTTAGAGAAGTTACAAATTACAATGGTGTGATAATTATTCCCGGAGTATGCTTAATCAGATGGAACCGCCCACGAATAACACATTACACCTTAATATTTATTCCTTTTGTATTAATACAGTTTTTCGAGCGGCTTCAGAGCGCCCCATAACGTATACACTACATATCTTTTCATTAAGTTGGCGCTGCTCTGATATATCATAAGACGATAGTTTTATTCACTTTTTTGCTGGAGCGGTTCCAAGATGCGGCTCCATTAATCGGAAAAACAATTAAGTGTACATTATATGTCACCGTACACTTTAATATGATAGCGTTGGTGCGAATACTTCTTCAAAACAGTATTACTTTGTTTATTCCACAGAAGGGAATAGAGTTAAACAGGATATGATAAAATTGTATATAAAAGACTTTTGAAACACATACATATACTTACAACAAAAATATGTAAATTTGAAAATATACATAAAAAGTTGTTCGAAGAAAATTAATACAACAAACCCGATACATAAACATTGGCTATATAACTAAAAAATAAATAAATAATACTTTAAAAAATGCAAAATAATCTGGAATATTACTCTTAATTTAAACAATAATTTGGTTTCATTTAAATAGTTCAATTTAATTAGTTCTGACCCCATATACCAACTTTTATAATTTAAACTCAGACTTCATTTTACTTCCCTCGCCTACCAAATAGAAGTATTGTATTCGTGAAGAAACCACCCTTCGAGATTTCTTCGGATTATCACGTTTCAGACCATGTAGATTACGAAAATAAAGGTCTTTCAATTCCGTCAGTCTCTCTGTCTATCTGTCGGCGCAATATTTAAAAAACTATTTGGTAGGTAGTTGACACTAACACCAGCGAAGAAATGGGTAGACTCGCTAGAAAACATATAAGACATCTTTTTAATGAGTGGTGACCCTAAGAAATAATTCATTTGTTAATTATTTCTTAGGGTGACCACTCATTAAAAAGATGTCTTCCTTACCAATTGTGTTAAGTATATGCCAAATATTATTACCATGTGTTACATTTTTTTCATGACTGATTCTCTTTAGGCGATCCACCTTATATGTTTTCTAGTGAAAGTCTACCCATTTCGTCCATAATTGGTCTTTTTATTTATTAATTATTTTTTCTGTCGGATGGCCATTCTGTAATTACAGAGTTATGACATTAGAGGTCCTGCTTTATCTAACCTTTATTGAAAGTTACTTTATAAACAGGTATTAGTGTGTCAGGCATGGTACTATGAAGTCCTCACTAAAGCCTCTAAGGCACGGAGTTCCCTAGGGATCCATCGTAGGACTAATTTCTTTCATAATATATATAAATAACATATCAACTAGTCGTTCTTGTAAATATATTTAATATGTTGATGATACCGCCTTACTCTCGGTTGACAGAAATTTAAAATATCTTATCAGTATATCGGAGTAAATACAGTTACAAGCTCAGGATTCTGCTTCAAAAATAATAATCCTGTAAAGCGTTTAGGTCTCATTTTTAATAGTAAGTTAGCCTGGAAAGCTCACATAGAGAGCCTATCCAAAGAGCTGTCAACCTGCATTTATCTACAGAAAATTATAACTAATTTGGTCAATAATAGTGTTATCTTAATGACATATCATGCTCTGTTCCATAGCGTAATGTGCTATGATATCTTACTTTGGAGAGGATCTTCACAAGCTTCTAAAATTTTAAAATTGCAAAAACGAGCAGTAAGAACAATTACAAATTCTAGATTTAATGACAACTGTAGACCTTTATTTAAAAATTTAGGTATACTTACTTCCACCAATCAGTACATATTTGAATATAATACATTCAGGCGCATAACCATGTTAGAGAATACCACATTCAAACTAGTTCTAATACCAGACATAGATCTATAATGGCTCCATTTTCCCGTTTATCGAAGAATATTAATAGTTACAGTATAAATCATTACAATACATATCAGTAAACTGTCTGTCATATTTTTTTTACCAAAAGTTATCTTGTTCTCTTAATTGCAAGAGTGATAATTACATTTCGACTATTATTCTCCTATGCCGCTTCTTAATTAATAATTGTTTGGAGTGGTCACCCTGTATAAATAAGTGGGTGGAAATACCATTATCGATTTTTTTTACGTTCTCGAAAATGTAGAGGGTTATTGTTTTGAATGTTACTATTCAATAGTTCAATACTAAATTCATATGTATAGCTCAGGGCCGTCGAGGGCCCGGGAGTAGTAGCATACGGGCCTCCCACCACCGCTGATATAATTTCGAAGAGCGGTGGTTGGTATTCCTTTGTGCCATACAAAATTACCAATTTGGAATATTTATCTTGCTTTTGCTAATGCAATTGTAATTTGCATATGCATCTCCAACTTTTCCCGGATTTCAGAAATTAGGGGAAATCCAGGCCCCCTCAAAAACTCAGGGCCCGGGGGAAAACCCCCGACCCCCCCCCTCTTGTCGGGCTTGGTATATCTACTTAATTCTTGTAGCATTTTACAGTAGCATAACAATTTCATACTAACAGCTAACATCAACAAATGACTATACCAGTAATAAATAAGATAAATAATAAAGGCCACCGTATTGGGCCCTGGGGCAGATGTAGCTACAAATTAATCAGCCTTAAAGCCGCGTTAATACGCCATACTTATTTCATTTAATCAAATAGGTGTACTTTTAATTCACGAAAAAAAAATTGCGCAGAAACAAGTTTAAGTATAAACTGGAATTTTTGTATAAAATATGTTTTATTATAATTTTAGAACAAACACAAGATTAAGAAAATGTACAAGATATCGAAGCTACAATATACAGTGTGCCTCGCAGATTTAAATGAACATTACGTAGATTAGCAGATAAGTATATCGATCTAACTTTAAATATTATGGCAGTTATTTAATAAGATTATAATGACACAAATGAGAACCGTATTCGAGTGATGCCAAATGAAACTACCGAATGAAATACACAATAACTTCTGTTAGACCTAAAATCTTTATTTCAAAATTGTAACATAAAACAAAATGGTAAAATAATCTTTACTGAAATCGGTCATATATGTCATACAGGATTATTGCCAGAAGTGTGTAAATGGTCATGTTTTATATAAACTATATGTTATTGTAATTTGTTTCGTTGGTAGAAAATTTTGTAAATGTTGACATACCCTTGCTGAAAAATACTAAACTCCCCTCGCATATTGTTATAGATTCCGTCATACAAAAAAATTGCAATAATCTTAGAGAAACTGCAAATTATTGTAATAGGACAATAATTAACAACGTAACCTTCAGCATCTTTTTTTATGAATAGAAAAGAAAACAGAAATAATTTCTTGCTCGAATTATTCTAGTTTTTTAAACTGTAAGTTTTTAAAAAAGTTCCGGAGATTAAAAATGTTGGTGAAAGTTTTTATATAAAACTTCCTTCTTTATTATTTTTTCTGTTAAATAACCGTCCTGTAAATTTTTTTAAATAAAAGTGTATCAGGCTTTCTTTATGACAATACATTATAAACATAATTTTTGTCAGTCTGTCGGACTGAAGTTATATCTAAAAAAACAACTTGATATAGGATATAGATGCATCTTGGAATATGCCCCACGTTGGGCGCCATTTTTGTAACCAGAGCTAGGCATTTTTTTAAATATTTTTTTAATTTTGCTTTATTTATATTAACGTCCTGGCGGAATTCAGCTATTGCTGCTCTACCACTCAACCAGGACACGTACACATAGACATCAACACAACAACCATTCCCTGCGATATTGCCATCTACCGAAGCTAAGACTCGAACTCAGGAGAGATAAGAGCAACTAGACATGTTGTGCCACCCAACAGCAGTCTAGGTCACTGCTACCGTCTCGGTAAAACATGAAAAAACGCCACCAACATCCATGCCCTGGCCAGGATTCAAATTCGGGACCCCGTGGTCGCAAGCAAAACACCTCCAGCATTGCGCTACCGAGCTTTTCTACTTATTCACATCGTCTTGCCAGATGGTTAACATCCACACATTATTGTAGTTGTCCTTCGTGTGCTCTATAGCCCGCCTGATAGCATTACGACATATGTCTTGGTTACCTGTTAGGTGCACAGCCTAACCAAAGTTCTTTCCCATCAGCTCAACCTTTTGGGGAGCATCCTCTTCACCTCTTTCCATGAGGTTCGATGTGCCCAAAAAATAACATACTGTCTTTATGTCCTCCTGTTTACAAGATACCCTGTATGTATAAAGTATGAAACGTTTTCATTTTCTTAATACTTTTACTGACATTTTTCTAATCATGAACAACAAATAAATATAAAACCAGGATAAAAAAATAATGATTTGTCAGATCATTTTAATTACATTTAAAGAAAACATCGTTTAATGTGAATTCAGAAGAAAAAACTTGCCGCTGGAAGTTTCCAGTGTCTATTTCCTGCTTAAGTAGATTTTGAAAAAGTTATTATTAATTAATTTATTTAAAGAAATTTAACAATGAATTTGTCTACTCAGTGATCGTGCAGTTTATACTTTTTATTTATTTTTTTGTTCTATTTTCATTATGACTAGGCGTTTTAGTGATTTCATCGTATTTTGTAGTTTATGAACGAGAATAGACGAAGAGAAACTAATTATTGTACTCTGTCAATGACTATGTTCTTTATAAAACGTTTAAAAACAATTTTGGACAGAAAACTTGCTTGAATGTTATCAAGACAAATGTTAAACTGCTAATCGAATCTGCCCATTGCAAATTTATTTATCTTAAAATGATTCAAGACAGCAGTAAAGTTTAATTTTACATTTTTTATTTCCCCAATAGACTTTGGTCTATATCGACGAAAAATTTAAAAAATATCTCCACATTTCGACCTTAGAAACAAATCATTGCGCCCCGCCAACAAAGCTGACATATTCGGGATATCGTTTAAAACATAAATCTACCATGTTTATTAAAATATTTTGATGATTACTAAGCTTAGTATTTTCAATATTTTGAGTATATGGCCCAATACTCAGTCAAATTAGACGTAAAAAAATTGAAACTTCGTAATAATTCGTACAGAGCTGAAAATTGGTACAGGCTTTGAACACATTATTACAAATGAAAGGTCAAAAGTCACCACCGATCCTATGTCAGCTAAAAATTTTATTTAAGGTCAAAGGTCACAAATATCAGTTTCTCGCATATTTCTCGTACGATATACGTTATCATAAAAACAGGTCATACAAAATTTGCACATCATGCAATTATGTACAAAAACATTTCAATACATTTTTTTCTACGAATTCATGAGATATCGCGATTTTAAACATTGAAAATGCTAATATGTACTTATACTCGGCCTGTATACGTCAACTGACCGTCAGTATAAGTAAAAATATGGAAATATTGGTTTGTGTGTGATTAACATACTAAAATACATACAAATTATACGATTCTGAATATTCTATTGGTTCCTAACTTTGGAGCTCAAAAAAAAAAAGATTCTATAGACAACTACAGATATCTAAGTTTTGCAAAGAACAACCGGAACAATAAAAGTGTATTTATCCTGTCTTCCTCCAACATCAGCTGCTGTTATATCGTGTATCAAATTCAAATATGGCTAGGCAACGAACTGGACCCAGAAGATGAGATGGAAATTAATAGACAATAGTTTGGAGCCAATTCAATCTCTTTCGCCTGCCCCAGAAAAACTTCTTAATACTATTTTTTTGTAATTGCAAGAAGAGTTGTAGTAATAACTGTGGCTGTAAAAAAGTCGGATTATTTTGTTGATTTGTTGTTGATTGTTGATTTGTTGATATTGAAATCTAGCAAGAAGAGGAAGAAGAAGGCGAAGAAGAAAACAGTGAATAATAAAACTTGACTGTGGAATTCGAAGAAACTGAATCATACGCCGAGTTTTAAAAGTCAACAATAATCCGTTCCACTTTGATAATTACCAACAGTACCATTTTCTTAACCAATAGGAAACTGTCTTACCAGACTAAATCATAATCGATCTTAGATTATGCCTACTGGAAAACCACGTTAAAAAAATGCGCCAAGTACACTACCTTGCCGACGCCGATATCTCTTGGTGCATCGTCGACGGCGTCGGAATTTTCTCCTGCTATAAGACCCCGAACTGCACCATCGAGGAATTCGCGAACTTCCTCGATGAACTCACCATGTGCGTCTGGGCCCTTGGGTACACACGGGGCGTCATTATCATGGGTGATTTCAATGCAATAAATCCGATGTGGTGTTCTGCCATACAAGACGCAAGAGGCCAAATGCTAGCAGAATGGCTGGCGGGCCACGACCTCATCGTAGCAAACGTCGGCAACGGGGCTACATTGAGAAGGGGCGGTAGCGAGAGCGCAATCGACATCACGTTCACCAACGCCGAGCTGGCGGCAAAAATTCGCGACTGGCGCCTGCTGGAAAAAGAAACTCTCAGTGACCACCAACTTATCACCTTCCGACTCCTTGAGGAGCATCCGCTAAACGCCCCAACACGGGAATGTTTTGTACGATGGAATCCTCGAGCTAAAAAGCCCCGACATACCTGACGACTATCGACTCGTTGCGCTGCGACCTTATCGTTATTGTCATAGACAAAACGAAGGAGCTCGCTATGGCCAAGGCCGAAGCCGCCATACGTGCAATAAACCGGTGGATGCTACAGCCTAGAAATTGCCCCTGAGAAATCGGAAGCAGTCGCGCCGACCGGGCGCAAACATGTGAACAACATGAGCGTTAATGTCTTTGATGCGGTGGTGTTTTCATCGATCAAAAGTTGTCGTGGAACCGGCACGTCGAATACGCCACCGACAGAGCAGAGAAAGCGACCATGGCCTTCCGCAAGATCATGCCACGCATCGAGGGGCCCAAGACCTACGCCACGAAACTTTTGAGCTCCGTGGCAAATTCCATCTTACTGTATGCCGCCCTGGCGTGGGTCGACGCGATAAGGACCGCGCGTAACCGCAACCGCATACTGACGATACAACGCCTTATGTTCTTAAGGGCGTGTTGCGCCTACTCGGCTCCACAAGTCATATCGGCGGTCCCACCCGCCGATTTGTTCGCCAAAGAGCGCGCGTACAGTGCAGACAAAGATGCGAAAACTGTTTACAGGAACCATCTGATGGAACGCTGGCAGGGGCGATGGGACACCTCTGAAGTCGGCAGATAGACGGCCTTATCCCAGACGTAAGAGTCTGGACTGCCCAAAAACACGGAGACTTAAATTATCATCTAACTCAAACGTTAAGTGGCATAGAATCGGCAAGCGGGAAGCAGACACGTGTATTTACTGCCCAGCACCGGATACCCCGGAGCACACAATGTTTCACTGCCCTAGGTGGAATGACGAGAGGAGCACGGCAAACAGAAATGTTGGCCTGACAATCACGCCACAAAATTTTATGATAAACATGCTCGCCACCGCTGAGAAAAGAGCGGCAATTAACACCATGCGCTGCAGCATCATGAAGACAAAGGAAGAAGAAGCACGGATATTAATTCCATAGAACTCGTTAGCCACCGAAGAAATGTTTAGTTACATTTCTGGAGAAGGAAGAAGGGGGCTTTTTAGTGAGTAGAAATCTCACATATGCCTGCACGCCGGTAGGATAGGGAACCTTTTGAAGGTTTTTCCCCTTGAAAAAAAAGTACACTACCTCATAAGTGGTGCGGAAATGTGTGCATATTAAGCAAAATACGACGTTTCTAGCTTCTGAAATCGCGATATCTCATGAATGATGATTAGTAGGAAAAAAGTATTGAAACAGTTATTGTGGATAATTGCATGATCTACAAACTTTGTATGATCTATATTTACGATAGCAGTTATCGTTTACGAGAAATACGCGAGAAACTGATATTTGTGACCTTTGACCTTGAACAAAATTTTTTAGCCGACATGGTATCGGTGGGGACTTTTGGCATTTTATTTGTAATAGTGTATTCAATGTCTGTACCAATTTTCAGCTTTGTGCGAATTATTGCGAAGTTGAATGTCTATTTTGATTGGAGTATAATAAAAATATTAACTAAGGTTCAACTGAAAATAAGTCAGCCCCCATTTAAGTAAAACGATATGTTCATTTAACTAATTATAGAATATTTAGTCCTAAATTGATATTACACCACTTATGTGGTAACAATTTTCTTATTTGGATTCATCAACAACATTTATCTATTATTTTCCCCCTGTTCTATCCATATTTGCTAAGTCAAGTCATGATACCATACACAGCGCTTTAATCAAATTGTAAACGGTAAACGTCTTTGTTGACTAAACTCAGTAATTTAATTAACCCTTGTTATTAGTATTAGTGCCCGTTTTTAATTAATTTATTTGGGTGCTTATCCATTCAATGAGTGACATAACCGAATGATAATAAATAACTAAAAATACGGTGCATTTCACGGTGCCACAGAGATTCAGTACACAGCCAACATCATTTTTATTTTTATTGTTTAAATCGGTATTCAAAGTAGGTAACGCCCAATTACAACTTTCGTAATAGTCTTATTATAAATACATTAATAAGATTTTTGAAACAAATTGATATATCACCTAACTCACGCAGTTTGCTCAGATCTCAGGGCTATATTTCATATGGCAGTTTCGATGTCTTGTACGTCTGTGTATTTTTGTGCGCTTAATAAAAATTTTGGTTAAAAGAGAAAATAAAAAATATTTGTAGAAAAGGCACTCACTTTCACACAAAAAATGTATCTACAAAAATTTCGCCTCGTCACGAATTTCCATAAAAAAATAGTGAAGATATTGGATGAAGAGCGGTGCAAAGTTGCCAACGCCCGAAAGCGTACTTTGTAGTAAGTACTTGACGCGCGAAAAACTTTACTTAGATACAAAATTTACACCAACTAAACGACTAAGGAATCATTTTAAAGTTGAAAACCTCACCTTTTTCATGCATATAATTGTATATATAAGCAAGTCATCAATGTATATTTCGAAAATGACCTTAGATTTATATATTGTATGATAATCCGTAGAAAATGCTTGAACTTCTTTTTAGCCTACGGGAAACTTACAAGAAATGTGTCAGTTTGGACATAACTTACATTTGCTTAAGTTAATGTAGTTTAAATAAACACTACTTCTGAAACTATTTTAATTTCCTAATTTCAGAATTTGTGAAACAAATATATACAGGATGTCCCAAAAGTCCCGGAACGGTCAAATATTTCTCAAACTGCTTCTTTTCGGAAAACAAAAAAACACGTCTTCAATATTTAAAAAAAACCTATCCAATGACACCAAAGTTGACTCCTCTGCAGGGGGTTTTATATACATTTTTTTGTTTAGTTATTTAGTTTTTGTGTCGCTAAAATTATAGTAAATCATACTTACATAAAACATGGCAATTTACACGCGTTTGGGAATCACCCTGTATAACGGATATTTGTTCGTTTAGTAACCCAGGTATTAATTTGGAAAGTTAATTAAAATACGAGAGGGTGATTTATGTTTGCACGATCTTACCGATACGGGGATCCAAATTAATACCACACTGTGACTTGTCATCGTGTATTTCAACCCCTAAATAGAAGTATTTGCGAAAAATGAGTGTGCCGCGCCGATGTATAACACCATATACTAGCCGGTAACGGGGATGAGGAATTGCTAAGTTTTCCTCATTTCATTTCATCTCTACGGCAGATATAAGTCTCTAACAGAGCGCTGCAGCATACTGATTAATCTGGAAAAGGGATTTGCAAGATACGCGCACTTTCCATAGAACTCATTTCGTCAGGAAAACCAGCGCTGTCATAATTTATCTCTCGCAAACTTTCCTACGCTTTCACGTGTAAAGGGAATTATTCTTAAGCTTTGTTTTGTAATCCTATAAACCTCGCGGGTGCCGTGATATGATACTAGGATTTTTAATCTACTAATTTGACAGTTTTCGCAATGTTCATCAAGAAGTATTGTTGATCAAATTATTATACAGGATGAGTCGTAAGTGGATATACGTGCAAATCAGGTTAAGATATGCCGAATTCAACTCACCTCTATGTCAAGTTGCGTCCTTGGGGAAATATAGCCATCACTATCCACTAAAAATAAAATTTAATATTACGGAAACTTACTATGTTCCAATATTGTAAACAATTTAGGCACGTTATAAACCTAAGTTGAAATTCGTGGAATACTGTACTTCAACGTATTTATTAGGAGCGGATCACCTCTAAAATCTTATATTTTAACAGAATTCAGTACATATCTAATAATATAATGGGTTTGACTGTAAACAATTCATTTCTATTTCTGGGGTGCCCCAGGGATCAAACCTTGGACCCCTACTAATTTTGCTTTTCATTAATGACTTGGCAGAGATTATTGACTATGAGAAAGTGTTATTTGCTAACGATCTCAAAATACTGCAACAGATTGAAGCTTGGATGACAAAGATAATCTCCAATTAAACATTCACAAATGTAAAGGCTTAAGCTTGACCATAAAGAAACAGTATAAATATTTCACCTATCAATTAACGTCTATAAACTTAAAGCTGGTGTGAGTCCATAAAAATGTTGGTGTTCTATTCAAAACTGTCATTAAATGTCTTTCGAAACTGTAATTTTTATGATTGCACTGCATTAAAAGTATTTCTTTCGCATATGAGATCAAAAATCAAAACTATGATACAATTCCTTAATTTAATGTCGAGTTCATGACTGTTGAAAATGTTCAGAAAAAATTCCTCAAGTGTTTACAACATAGAATACGCTCAACACCTGTTAATAAATTCTTTTCATTTTCAATCGATACTTCTAAGAGTGTTTATTGCCAAAATCTTTATTTATTAAATTAAAACTAATTGCATAAGTTTTATCAATGAAATATCATTTCGAGTTCTGAAATTACTTCCACATCCACGTAGTGGATTGGAAGTATAGTAATCGCAAAAAAATTTTCAAAAATTTTTATTCGTGAAATAGGTTTAGAATGTCATGAAACGTCGAGATTTTAAATTTGAGCGAAAAAAAAAATTCTGTCTGTCGGTCTGTCGGTCTGTCTGTCTGTCTGTCTGTCTGTCTGTCTGTCTGTAACTTTTTTTTTGTCCGCACGTTTTCTCCGGAACGGTTTAAGATATTGACTTGAAATTTTGTACACGTATATATTATAACGAGATCTGGAACTGGATTGTTTTTTGAGGATATCCGGTGAAGGGTTGGGGGTTAAATAGGGGTAAATAGGGGAAAATAAGTAAAGCAAGCTTGTAAGAGTACAGAAACTTGAAATTCGGTGTATGTACTAGAAGTTAAGGCCTCACATTTTTTTGTAATATTTTTCAACCCCCCACTACCCCCACCCCATTAATGATGGGGTTGATAAAATAAAATTGAGATATTCATTTGAAATTTGGTACACGTATGTATTATAACGATAACTGGAATTAGATTATAATTTGAGATGATTCCGTTGAAGGGTTGGGGGTTAAATTGGGGTAAATAGGGTAAAATAAGTAAAGCAAGCTGGTAAGACTACAGAAACTTGAAATTCTGTGTATGTACTTGAAGCCAAAGCGTCAGATTTTTTTGTAATATTTTTCAACCCCACCACCCCTACTCCAATATGAAAAGGGTTGATAAAATAAAATTGAGATATTCATTTGAAATATGGTACACGTATGTATTATAACGACATCTGGAACTAGATTATATTTTGAGATGATTCCGTTGAAGGGTTGGGGGTTAAATAGGGGTAAATAGGGGAAAATAAGTAAAGCAAGCTGGTAAGACTACAGAAACTTGAAATTTGGTGTATGTACTAGAAGCCAAGGTCTCAGATTATTTATAATATTTTTCAACCCCCACCACCCCTACTTCATTATTAAAAGGGTCGATAAAATAAAATTGAGATATTCACATGAAATTTAGTACGCGTATGTATTATAACGACATCTTGAACTAGATTATATTTTGAGATGATTCCGTTGAAGGGTTGGGGGTTAAATAGGGGTATATAGGGGAAAATAAGTAAAGCAAGCTGGTAAAAGTGCAGAAATTTGGGATTTGGTGTATATACTAGAAGCGAGGGTCTCAGGTTTTTTTATTAGTATTTTCCATCTCCCCACCACCCCCACTCCCTTATTAAGAGTTGATAAAATTAAATTTAAATTTTCACTTGAAATTTAGGACATTTATGTATTATAACTATATCTGAAATTAGATTATATTTTGACATGATTGCGTTGAAGGAGTGGGGGTTAAATAGGGGTAAATAGAGAAAATAAGTAAAGCGAGCTGGTAAGACTACAGAAACATGAAATTCGGTGTATGTACTAAAAGCCAAGGTCTCAGATTTTATAATAATATTTTTCAACCCTTCCATTACCCTTACTACATTATTAAAGGGGTTGATAAAATAAAATTGAGATGTTCACTTGTAATTTGCTAGACGTATGTATTATAACGACATCTGAAACTAGATTATATTTTGTGATCATTCCGTTGGGGTTGGGGTTATAGGAGTGACTAGGGGAAAATAAGTAAATCAAGCTGATAAGAGTAGAGAAATTTGGGATTCTGGGTATATACTAGAAACCAAGGCCTCAGATATCTTTCTAATATTTTTCAAACTCCACCACCTCCGCTTCATTATTAATGGGATTGATAACATCAAATTGAGATATTCACTTGAAAATTAGTACACGTATGCATTGTAGTGACATCTGATTGAGATGACTCCATTGAAGGGGTGGGAGGTGGTAAGTTGTGTATAGTAGAAAATAAGTAGGGTGAACCAGAAATGTAATTTTTAACGTATATGGTAGAAACCAACTCCTCAAACTTTTCTATGACATCTTCCCCAAATAATATTAAAATTCTATGACCAATAATTTCCACATGCTAGAGTGCAAATATAATCAAGATGTTTCCTTTAAAGTGACTTGGATGAAGAATCTGGATGTGGAAGTAGTGATTCCTTAGGTAGCGGTTTTTTCTAAAGCAGTTCTCTTGTTTTGATATTTTCAAATGATCGTTGATAAACTTATGTGTGTAATTGTTATACTCAAGTGTTTGAAGTCAACTTACTCTCTTGAGCGTTAATGAGACACGTTATTATTTTGACGTTAATGACTTGATATTTTCAATGTAAGTTCCAAATACATATTTAGACAGAAATAATTATATTTTCTATATTAATGTTGAAATTAACGTTTTCCTTTCATCAACCGTAAAATTTGAGTTTCTTTGGTACTGAGATATAAAATAGTATAGGAAAACCAATGGTTCAAAATATTATAATCATGTTCCAATACTACCAGAAAGATTCGATATTATCGGAGCAATGTCATCAGCATACATTGTATAATGGCAAATAATCAGTATCGTTAATAAATAAGAAAAAAGTACAGGGTCCAAAACAGAGCCCTGTGGAATGCCTGTAATTTAATTTAAATACTCTACATATGATGTTTTCAACTTACATAATGCTTCTTTCAGGAATGTAGTGACCCAGTTTAATGAAATACCATAAATATACCACAATCGAATAATGTAGATATTGTTCTTGAACTTTGTTTTCTTTTTAGTTTTGGTTAGCCTGGAATAAAAAAAATGTTTCTGGAATGTTTCAATAACTTTGTACACAATAATTGTAATTTTTACTGAGAAATAAGTTTATATCATATTCTAACAACAAGTGACTTAAACATTATATATACTGTCAATATATTTATACACATAATTCCTTTAGACCACACTGGTATACTAATTAAATTAAACAGTAACCATTATCCCCTTCGCCGATTTACTGCACTTTTTATATAATTGTTGCATATTCTATAGGATACTCTTCGCCGTTTTCTTCTTGTAAATGATATTAGTTTTAAACATGTTTTGTTTAACCTTTTGTGAACTAATATAAAATGGCAAGAGGTACAATTATAGCCCATATGACCTTGATTATAATTCTGATGCGTATTCGTAACTATATAATTCTACCCTTGGAGATTTTGAGACTTCTTATCTATCGGTAATGGTGAAGACTTCTTCTATCAATATTACAAATAATTAATATCTTTTTCCAATGGATAGTTTGCGATTCAAACATTTTTTGCTTGTGGTTGTCAAGTGACGCGTACATGTGGAGCATTTAGACATCATTGGTCTACTTTCAAACACCTACATGAAATAGAACAACAAGTGGCTCTTAACATTCTATCAGATAAGGAAAGAGGAAAAAGATAGAAACAATTCACATACTTCGATATACATATTAATCAAATTCATTATCTGTGAAAGTTCATTTTTGCTTACGTGAGTTGGTTCCACTGGATGGCCACTGGGACACAAAGGCTTAATTATAAAACATAAAAAAAATAAGTTTAAATAATTATTAACTTTTTTATTTATTGATTGATGATTTTGTTAAAAGGGTTCTCCCTCTAGCTAACACTAACTTACTGTCCAAATTTCAATACAATATAATTTCTCGTTCTTAAGGTGGCCATTCCCTAGAAAGAGACATCAGATAGGGAAATATTTGTTATTTTTGCCCATAACTTTTTTTCTTAGTACGTATATTTAAAAAAATATATAAGAGTACCTAAGTAGAACTATAGCAAGACTATTACTATGAACTTTCACTGAATAATTTCAGTGGTTTGCAAAATAGCTCGATTTAAAACTACGAAATAGGAAGATTAACACAATTTTTAAATTTAAATCGAGCTATTTTGCAAACCACTAAAATTATTGAGTGAAAATTTATAGTAATAGTCTTGATATGGTTCTACTTAGGTACTCTTATAGTTTTTTTAAATATACGTACTAAGAAAAAAAAGTTATAGCTAAAAATAGTAAATATTTCCCTATCGGATGTCTCTTTCTAGGGAATGGCCACCTTAAGTTATTTATTTAATTTATTTAATCGTCTTATTTATATTAACGTCCTGGCGGAGTTTAGCTAATGCTATTCCACCACTCAACCAGGACACGTACACATAGACATCAACACAACGACCATTCCCTGCGATATTGCCATCTACCGCAGCTGAGACTCGAACTCAGGATAGATATCAGCGACTAGACATGTTGTGCTACCCAACAGTGGTCTAGTACACTGCTACCATCTCGGTAACACATGAGAAACGCCACTAAACATCCATACCCTGGCCAGGATTCGAACCCGGGACCCCGTGGTAGCAAGCCAAACGCCTTAGCATTGCGCCACCGAGCCGGTGCTATCGTGCTAACAAGACGGGCGGGCGGACAGATAGGCGGACGGACGTACATACAGACGGACGAACATTTTGAAAGTTGTTCAGAATTCGACCAGCGATATGATAATTTTTTCTCTACGAGCAATATTACCGGTTTCAGAAATGTGCTGATCAAATGCAATATACTCTTCGTTTTGTATTTGCGAAGAGTATAATAATACAATAAATGTTACTATTTTCAACATTTTTCGAAAGCTAATATTTACTAATCAAAATATAAAACAACGAAAGAATACTTATCTGTGAATATTGTGTAATACACAGAGAAAAATGTGTGTGATATTTTACCACAATTGTAGAAAATTGTACTCCAAATTGGTCTCAAAATGGTGACAGGAACAATTTGTGCAAATAAATAATACATTTTTGGGGCAATGGTTTTGTACAGTTTATGTATTAACATTGTTTGAAATTTTTGTACAAACTTAAAAATCACATAAATTGAATTCTTTACAAATTTGAATTATAGTTGCATAAAAATACATAATTTTATTCCACTTGTGGAACAAATCTTTGAACAGATTAAATCAGTTTCTACAATTTGTGTGAAATTTTTAAATATATTCTGAAGGTTTCCCAAACAAACATTCACATCTACACCTCTTCATTTGTAAAACATATTTACAAAAATTGTGCTCTTAAGTGACACAATGTTTATAGTTTTTTAAGAGAATGTGTTTTTAGTTTTCCACAATTTCTAAATGAGAAATCCACAAATTGTATGTTTATTTTGTAATTCATTTTGCACAATATATACACTTAATTCAAAGAAGCTGGGGTTAGTTTTGCACAATTTATTACTCTATAATCTCCAAATTATGTATATATTTTTTGGTTCGCCGTGCACTCATTTCACACACTATATGTACCCACTTGATTTTAATTGCATTATTCTGTAACACAGATTGTGAAATATTGTTTCCAAAATTGGAGGTATTCCAAAAGGATTTCAATAAAAAAAAATTAAAGAATAAATATTTTATTTTAACAACAATACATAAAAGAGCATGCATTTATATATTATCATATGGCAAAGAAAACATTTCTATTTTTTTAAGTACAAATAAATTTTATATGGATAAAGTTCTAGTTGAAAAGAAGTAGGTGACTTACATTTATGCTTAAAATAAATCCATTTAATAATTCTAAATTGGAAGGCTTCCAGTGCTTCTTCTTTTCAGCTTCTATTAACGCAGTTTGTAGTAATAAAGTTTATGTCGTAGTCACGTCATATTCTTAAAAAAAATAACATTTATCAGTTCATCACCAAAATTAAATGTATTGTTTACCATCAGAAGTGTTATCTTCGTTTTGAAGCAGTTCTTTTACAAGTTTGCCTTTTGGGTTTAGTTGTATAGGAACAACTTTCTGTCGCTTCGCATAAGAAAACGAAATTACTCTCTAGCTGTAAACGAAATCAAGTATTAGAAGATAGGTATCATGCATTTTTCGCATATAAACAAGAAACCATTTTTATATTTATATGTTAACGAAGTTAATTTAAGAGAACATATATGCAAATCTGTAACTCTGTGTGAAGTACTTACCTATGTGAATGCTGGAATTAGATCTAGGAAACCCCACTCGGTTAATAAGTTTTCAACAAATTCCATCACAAATGTAAGTACTTACTTGTATAATTCGGAAGTGTACGTCTTCACTTAACGAAATACCACCTGGATCTGATGCGTAATTACCTGCGCGTATATGCGTAGCGTGGCCAGTACAATTTTGAACCAATAAACTTTACGTGAAACAAATTAAACAATTATACAAAATTTTAAAACAATATCACCACACTGATTGTGAATAGCATGTCATTAAATTGTGCAGTTTGTGCGGGCGGCATAGATTACTATTACTGTTCAGCGGAAATAAATATATTGGTACTCCTACTTTCACAAGTTTGTCAACAACCGTTTATAAAATAAAATCACATTTTTATGTTACACAAGTTGTGCAAATCCTTTAAACAATTACTTAAAACTAATTGTAAATAGAACGGCAACAGAATATATAGTTTGAGAATACTATTAGCAGTTAATTAAGTTAAATTTGCTATGATTTGTTGAGAAAAAATAAATAAATTTGACTCTAAATTTCACATTCATCGTAACTAAATCTTTATATTGGATAAATAAAACGCACAAGAATTATGCACAATTAAAATGTATAAAACTATATAACGTTGTGCCTTAAAATTTTACAAATGTTTTAAAAAATGCAACAAGACGTTCCACAACATTGTGCAAAATGTTCCAAAGCGATTTCTCTCTGTGTAATTTTCCCAATTAACAGAATCTTGGATGGAGTTTTGAAATGCATTCAGTCCAAACAAAATTAGTGTTTTATTAATTATTCTCTGATGTAAAGCCTAATTAATATAAATGAATTAAAAATTGGAAAATTCACTCTTCACATCCTGAATAAAATTATCTCTTACATCAGAGTTATTACATAAAGTTAACCTTTACAGTAGTCGAGTAGTCGATTAATTGTTGTCTCTTCAAAAGGAATAATTTCTTTCTTAAACTTAGTCATTTACAACCATTAATAGATTTATATGCGAAAGCAACTAAACTCATATTGACTTCCCATTACGTAATAATGTTGCATCTCGGATTCTCTAGAACATCTGAAATCTACATATCCAACCCGGTTTTGCCAAGCGCATTAGCATACCCATTTGGTGGAATACGAGAACATATCTTTGTTTCGCAATATATTGTTTTATGTACGTCTTTCCGGAATAAAAATCGACGTTTGGGCCTTATTGTTTTATTTCCGAACAGTTTAAAACGGTAATTGGCACGATCCTCTTGAATGCACGCGAAGCCAACTTATTATGCTCACCCACATAACACACCGCGAGGAGACGGTCAAATCTTTGGGAGCGACGATTATACGAAAATTAGTTGGAAGAAATGCAGTCGAGCGCTGCGGACTGCTAAGGCTTGCATCATATCTTTACCACTAAAAAAATTATACTGAGTGACCTTTTTAAAAGGGGCACCTTTATAATTTTTTTCTTTTTTGTCCGACTTGAACCAAATTTTACCAAAAGATAGAACATGTTAGGATCTGCTTATGACCAAAAAGACATTCACGTCTTACAAATGCAAAACCACCTGGTGGCACCAACATAAATGGAAAAAATAAAGAAATCATATTAGGCAATTTTTTTATCGAAAAAGTTTATTAATGAAAGTTGTTCAGAATTGCCCAAAAACCTAGAGTCCAAAATTTCAGCAATATTAAAAAATATTGAATTTTGATTTTGAAGTCCAAAATTTCGACAAAATTTTAAAAAAATTCAAATCGCTTGACAACTACCTGGCAGTTTACGTTTAACTTCAAACAAAATTGTCATAGCACAATTCTCTAAAGAAAAAAATAATCAATAGTCTTTAATATTGCTGAAATTTTGGACAATTTTCATTAATAAAGTTTTTCGATTAAAAAAATGTATGATTTTTATATTTTATCCATTTATTTTGGTACCGCAGGTGGCTTTGCATTTGTAAGACGCGAATGTTTCTTTGGTCATAAGTAGATCCTAATTTGTTCTATTAGCCCGGGAGGCAGTGACAGTTTTTGTGAAATTATTTGTATAAAGCTAGATTTTTCCAAAGAGAGTTTAGATAGTGTCTATAATGACGGTGCAATTCTACCAAACTCTTAGTGGTGCATAAATGAGTAAAAAATTAAACATGTTGCAAACAAATAGATGGACGAAAATTTCGTTCTTCGAATTGTCAAAAAAATGACGTTTCGTCGTCGCTTCTGCTGGGCCCAATTTTCGATTTTCACCTCAGGATTCATGTTGTACGGTCATTGCCGAGCTCCTCCTGGCTATCGAGACAAAGAACGGGTCTCCGATCGCCGTATTTATTCAGTTCTTTGAAAAATTGACTTGCGGTCGTGCTAAACGGCAACTATTTTTAAGTGGTTCTCCGACTTCGAATCCCGCCCGGTGATACCTTTTTTTTCGTTTTCAATTTTTTGGCAGATATATTTGATTCTATAATTGCTGTTCGCTCCGTTCTATTGCATTTTTCGGAGAAGTTTTTGCATTTTCCGCCGCGGAATATGTATACCAAGCCAATTATAAATGGAAAAATACATAAAAAAAGAAAATTCTAATATCATAAACCAGTTATATATTACAACTATATATAAATATTATAAAAACACGTAATGCAGTAAAATTTTTCGCACTGAATACATCTGAATCGATAAATTTGCGTTATGTTTTCTGCAAATTTTCGTCCATTTTCGGAGGAAAGTTTTGCTTAACATGTCACACATCTTCTTCGGGCAGAAGATGGAACCTTTTCTAAGTTGTAACCTTCCCGAGCACGTGGGTTGGACGTTTCAATATTTTCAAGCTTAGAAAGATTCAAGAAATGGCTCTTTGAAAGAAGTGAGAGAGTTTCTGATTGGTGATTTCTTCGTGCATTATGTAGGCGTTGGCAAGTGCTGACCCAAATAGAAGCTCAATGGGCCTTTTCACTGATTTTTTTTATTGCTTTAAGTGATAGTGTTTTATAAAAAAACATCACCGTATTTTTTTATTTTTTTTTTTAAGCACGATTTCTATCGAAAAAAAATTATCAAAAATGCAGAAATAAAGCGCGCGCTTTTACGTGACGTCACGTACCCTCCTTAGTGACGTCATAGGGTCTATGACCTTCAACATGACACATCGGTATATTGCAAAGTTGGCTCCCTGCTTTTTTACAGTTGACATTGATATTAATTTTGACATTTGACAGTCATTTCTCTTTACTTGGGTTTTTCGTGTTTGGAAAATCTTTAAAGAGTGCAACATGTACAAATAACAACATAAATTGTCCAAGCAAAATATTCATTTATGTTCCACGAGATGAAAGGCGACGAAAATCATGGTTTGAAAGAGCCAAAGTTGAGAAGAAGTTGACCAAAACCAGGAACATTTGCTGTTGTGAAGATCATTTTGATGTAAGAACAGCAGTTGTATTTATAAATTGATGCTAAATTATTTAAATTTTACAGTTAAAAGAAGATTCGGAAAACTGGTTTTACTATAAATCCATTGGTTCCAAACTTATTCTTAAAAAAGATGCTGTGCCCCATCGCAACTTGGAAGCAAAGGTTGAACAATTTCAATCTCCAGACCAGTCATCACAATTAACGTCATCAGCAAGAAAAAGAAAGAGTGAAACCTTAATAAATTTATCGTCTATTAAAAATGCAAAAAAACAGTTTAGTGTACATGATGACATACCATCCACTTCTAGACAACAACAGACTCAACTTACTCCTACAAAAGAAAAGCATACGATTGTTGCTTATTCTCCATCGGGATATTTTGATGTTACCCCACAAAAATTAAGTGTTGCTGTACAAGTCGACATACCTGTTAGAGAAGCAAAACATGCACAAAAAAGTAGTGTTGCTTTGCAAGTCAGCATGCCAGCTAAAGAAAAAAAACGTTTTCGCAGTATTGGTGTCAATACTCGTATTAGACAAACTGACAAAGCAAGTTCACCAGTGAAACTTCCTAAAACAAAAATTTAAATTCCTGTGGAAGTTATACCTCCACCTCGATCTCCAGTGAAGTCTGAGTCGTCTGTCTCTTCCTCAGACAACACCAAGAGTTCTGAATCGACATCTAGTATCGAAGAACATTTTAAGGTACCATCCATGGGAAGAAGAAATTCAACAGAATATTTGTGTGAAAAGAAGAGCAGGTTCTATTTAGGATTGCCGGAAAATGTTTACCAGGTTGTTAAGTTTATTGTTGTAGTGGAGAAAATTCATCACGTTGACGTTTTAATTACGTTGAAGAAAATCAGAACAGATGATGTATATGCTCGGCTTGCTGATGACTTTGAGATGAGCGTTACTTATATTCACAATATATTTACCAGATCAGTACCAGTCATTGCAGGAGCTTTACAAGAACTAATTTTTTGGCCAAGCTCTACAGAAATAAAAAGATTATTACCAATTCCATTTAGAGTACGATACAAAAATGTATCAATTATTGATTGTTTGGAAATAGAAATAGAAAAACCTTTAAATCCTATTCATCAAGCAATGACCTGGTCTGATTACAAGAAATGCAATACGTTGAAATTTTTAATATCTTCAACCCCAAATGGCATGATCACCTTCATCTCAGGGGCTTTTGGTGGAAGAGCTTCAGATAAGGAGATAGTTACACAAAGTAATTTTTTAAATGAATTGCCAAATGAATGTGCAGTTATGGCCGATAGAGGATTCAAACAAATAGACTTCATGTTAACGAAAAAAAAACTGCTTATTAGTTAGGCCACCGAGTGTTGAAGAAGGGCAAATTTTATCAAAGGAAAAAATTAAAGAAAGTAAGAGGATTGCATCTTTGCGTATACACATTGAACGTGTCATAAGAAGGTTAAGAGAATTTGCATCACTGGACATTCACGCTAGAGTGAACACAAATTTGTTATACCACGTAAACCACATGGTGTTAATAGCTTGTGGAATTATTAATGTACAAGGTCCATTGATAAAATAATGTGCTATAGTTTTAATATAAACAATATTTGCTTTCATGAACTATTTTTGTAATCACGATTTAAGTTATAAATTATTATTAAAAGAAAATCAATATGTTCAAACATAAATATGTATTTTCTACTCTTTAATAAAGTAATTCTCTTCGCTGATTAAATTACTATTAAACATATTTATTAGCACATATTTCATCCTACTCTGTATATTTAATTATTATATTGAACTTAAGACTAAAAATTGTTATAACAAGAGGTAGCAATTTCAGAATTTATCAAATTTTACACTGTTAGTAAGGGCAAATTTATTTCATTTAAATATAATAATAAAAATAATATATGAAAACAATAGTTTTTGAACGTTACTTTGATAACAACTCATCAATGGGTTGCCACTATTCTTAAAATCAATTTGTTCAGTTACTAAGAATTAAACAATATAATATTTACTTTTAAAATCTTTTAATAACATTTTGGAACATAATATTCATACCAAACCAGAAAATTATATAAACTTATTTAATTTCAAACCTTATAAACTTTTTGAACTATTAATTAAGAAAAAGATGCAATGCTTACAAAATGTTTTGTTCAATAACAAAAACCTAAAAATACAGAACTTTATACTACATATACATATACTGCTACAATGTTATAACTTAGGCCATATTGCAGCTTTCCAAAATAATTGGGCCGCTTCCATCAAATTAAAACAAAAATTTTCATCAAATGCAACTTCTTTAATTTGTAAGTCCCTGCTTTGTTCAAAATTAGGTGCTGCAACACAAAACAAACCCCTTGTCCTTTTACTGAATAGCATTTGCAGTTGCATTTATGCTAAGTATTTTTCGTTCACTATACCATCATTTATGTAATTTTTCATAGTTTTCTCTGAAATTGGACACTTCACTTCGATGCAAAGTTCAACTGTGAGTCCATCAGGTGAAGCACCAAACAGCGGGAAGTCCTTATCCAATAATAGCCCGCACTTCTGGATTTTTAACTTCCTTATCTGTTCTACTTTTTTTAAAACTTTGTCCTCCAGTAACAGTCCTCGTTTCATCGGTTCTGTAACGATTGGTCTTGTTGCACCCAAAATTTTTTCCATTAATGCACCATCAGTCGTTTGGCATCTGGAAGCCTCAAATAATCGGGACGCAGTGATCCTACCAAATCTCAGTTCATACCAAACTGCTGATTTGGACTGGCCCCTGGTAAGTAATTCTGCCCTCTGACAATCAACATCTGTCATAGTACGCTTCATGAACTCTATAAAGTCATCCGCAGTTACTAAATGGTTATTTTTAAAGTTTAAAGCGAGCTGATACATTGAAGTATTCAAAAACTCTGGTGCCTTCACAAAACTAAAAATACCTCCGCTTGCGTTAAGTGTTTTTACTTTTCCAAGAAAAATTCCAGTCTTGGGCCTCAAATCAGGAATTTTCTTCCCAGCCAGTGCTTGAAGGTCCATTATTTTTGTCTCCTTCACTGCTTTGGACAAGGCAGACTTCCGCCAGTAGCAATCCTGTGAAGTTACCGATGGTTCTTCACTACGGCGGTGAACCCACATCAAAAACGCTACAGCATGTTTACATCCACCTGACAAATAAATAAAAATTAAAATGTTACTGTTGGAAACTAAAACAAAAACACACCTGCGGAAGCTGAACAGTCAAGGCACTTGCATTCCAGTACTTTTTCTTCCTGTTCATCGACTTTCATTATTACACTATAATTTTTCTTGTGTACACGGTGTTCTGGTGTAATTCTACCTTTTACTACACAAAATGGCCCATTACGCTGTACCTGCACATAAGCAACTGCATTGTCACCATACGATTCTCTTGTTGACCTGAAAAATTATTAGACATCAGTGTAGTTGAAACAGGAAAAAATATTGTAACAATTGTATGGTAAATAACTGTAGTTCCATTATATTTATAAACAGATTACACGAAAATAAGTTATTACTTATGACCTACCGTTTTGTTTTAATATTCCTCACTTCTGCTGATAAATAATCCAAGTTCGACATGTAAAACTCGTCCACCATGGTAAAGTCAACTTTCGGCATATTTTCTGCACTTCCTTTAGAAAATCCTGGCTCCATTTTCTTCCAATAATGTATAGAAACAAAACAAAACACAATTCGTAGATGAACACACAGAACATAACCACAAAATTTATAAACGTAAACATTTGCCAGCTGTGGTGTGATGTTAGTGGCTATTAGAAGTTCTGGCAAATGCTGCCAACATATTCCGCGCCGTGTGACGTCACTCGGCCCAAGGTCAAAAGAGTGTTCAAATTGGCATAATAAATGTTTATTTTTTTATTTAACAGTGTGAGATTTATATTTGAAACGGAGTTGAACAAGGTGAATATTTATCAGTTAACTTTCAAATAAACATCTTTGTTTTAAGATTTAAGAATGTAGTGAAAACGCCCATTGCTACTTTACCATACCATTTTATCGACTTTCGTAATGCAGTCGTGTAGGACTTTATTTGGTCCGAAATATCTAAAAGCGGCTTTACATTTATGCAATGCAATGAAATGCATGGCATGCAAAACTTTGCATGAAAATTTTTGCATGTCAAATACACTTTACACTACTGCAATATTTTGTGAAATCTTTGGGACTACCAACCAGACGAGAAGAAATACTTTTATGATTATGTTTATTGTTTATTTATTTACTTTACAATCACTGAATCACTATAAACAGAAAGAGAGAAAATCAGTTGTTATTCCCGAAAGAAATACAGAATAGGTTATACATAGCATGTTATGTTTGTTGCTTAGTTCCTTTAATGCGTGGTTGGCAACCCAAATATTCCCAAATAAAGTAACTATATTGCATCTGCAATGCAATCAAATTAGAACACGCGCTAATTCAATGCAATGAAAAATATTGCCATCAGCTGATCAAACTAGCTGGATGTACGCATGCGCGCAATGAAAATTTGCATGGCACCTGCAATATTGCATTAATGTAAAGTGGCTTTAAGAAACCTATGCATTTATTGTAGTCAGCAATTGCATATGGCTTTTGTACTACTCCACCTCGTTAACGAACGTACACCACTCTTCTCCGAGAAATACAATAGAACGGAGCAAATAGCAATTATAGAATTAAAAACATCTGCCGAAAAATTGAAAACGGAAAAAAAAGTATCCCCGGGCAGGATTCGAACTCGGGAAACCACTTAAAAATAGTCGCCGATTAGCATGACCGCAAGTCAATATTTCAAACGTAAGAACTGAATAAATGCGGCGATCGGAGACCCGTTTTATGTATAGATGGCGAGGAGAAGGTCGGCAATGACCGTACAACGTGAATCGCGAAGTGAAAATCGAAAACAGGGGCCGACAGGTAGGAGAGAAGGCGAATCATTTTTTGACAATTCGTGACAATTCGAAAAACGAAATTTTCGTCCATCTATTTTTTTGCAACATGTTATTTAATTTTTTACTTATTTATGCACCACTAATAGTTTGGTAGAATTGCACCTTCATTATAGATACTATCTAAACCATCTTTCAAAAAAAAAACTAGCTTTATAAATATTAACGCGAAAAATCTGTCGCTGCCTCCCGGGCTATATTCTTTGGTAAAATTTGGTTCAAGTCGGACAAAAAAGAAAAAGTTATAAAGGTGCCCCGCTTTTAAATGGGTCACTCTGTATATAAAAAACTATTTTTAAAACAAAACTTTTATTAAAAAAGTGTACTAAAAAGTCAAAAATTATTTTTAAATTCATATGATACTATTGTACAGTTTGCTGAATTAACCGCCCCCGAAACTTTTTGTTTCCTGTATGAAGTTAAAAATTATTACTTTTTAGTACATTTTTTAAAATAAAAACTTTTTTTCATATTTATTTACATATAATTGTATTGTTTACTTTTTAGTCTTTACTTATTTTACAGACAGACAGACAAAACTCTTTCATGTCAAGGAGGTTGTGAAGAAAAAGTTAATCCGCCACCCTGGGGCGTCCGCCATATTGGAACGTCCACCATATTGGATTTATAACGATATTAAATATACTATATTGCATTGCCCAAATTATTAAGCAAATAAATATACTTTGTTAAAAAAAAACGCTTTTATCCGGGTCTTTCAGAAGTGTAACAATGAAATTAAATGTAACCTGACCAAATATGTCTAGTTAGGAAAATCACTAAAATACTGTTTTTCGTAAAAATAAATAATGGGAAGGTTTTGATGATTATAAAGATTGAAATTCATCCACAGGCAAGAGTTTTGTATATACGACTTTTAAAGCAACTGCAAGTGTTACACCCCGATGACCGATAAAATCCCCTATTAGAATATAGAGCTAGCTTCAAGGAATTCAAAATTTCAGTTGCATTTATTACCGTCAAGCCCAAATGCTCTCAACCACAACCACAAACCACAATTTACAAACATGTCCGTCAATGAATTTGAAACTTTTTTTACCAGTCGTATGCTACAACCACTTCGCCGTTGTATGAAGTTGAAATTTTATATGCTCGGGGTGTGTCGTACTTACCATGAGTGATATGCAGATTTGTTTTATGTACAATTGATTAACTAGATGGATTTCGAGTGTTTTTACAGAAAGAAAATATGTATATTCTTCCTTTAAAGATATTATAACTTGTCACTGTTTTCAAATTAGTGGGCAATTTATTTTAAAAATGAAATGAATATGAATGAAATTATAGCTAGGTGAACGTTTATACGATGTGGTAGTATGTTCTGGAATACTCAATAGGTCTCACCGTGCCTTGTACTGTGGTCATGAATACAAGAATTACAATTAAATAAATAGAAATGTTTTTTAACAAATGTGAAACATTTAAAGATGTAAATAAAAGGGGCTGAGTGATATTGAGCCTTAATCTATTCAAGAATGTTTAAATTTTAAATTGTAATGTAATGTAATTGTAATACAAATTTCTAGGGACATTACTGTGTCCGAAAATTGAATATTGTTGGTCTGGTTATTATTAGGAATACCTCTTCTAATAAAAAAGTTTATACATTTATTCTTAGTTTTGTTTGGAACAAGTCTATAACGTTCACACCATGTACTTAATTCACAAATAGTATTTTGAATCGCAAATTCCAGTTGCTGTGATGTTTCTGTTGATAAGGATATAGTTGTGTTGTCTGCAAACATTGTGACTAAGCCCCCAATGGTACAGTTCAGAAGGTCATTAAAAAATAATAAAAATAATAATGGTCCTAGCACAGATCTTTGTGGAACATCAAGTTTAACGTCATGCTCCGCTGATTTAATGCCATCAATATCAATGACCATACTCCGCCCCTCACTGCTCATAGACAATTTATAACTACTTTTTTGGACAATCCCTTCTGTATCGCGTGTTCTATTTGTGACAGACTTTGGTTTCAAAACTATTTGAAAAATTCTAGTGCCAATTCATTCATTTTCAGAATGCCTTATTCTTATAACCTATTATATAATTTTCTCGTAGAAATTCCACTTCAATTGCATACGTTTTCATGCATTAACTTTTTTACACTTATTTGTGAGAAGTTATTATGTAATAGTTGAACTAATTAGTAGTATTTTTTGGTTTATTTATTAAATTGCTAGTGATAATTTTGAATGTGTTCTACATTATTCCAAAGGTATTCTATTATTGGACCACCCAGTATAACACAAAGCTCTAAGAGTACAAGAACATGGAAATGATTAATCCCGATCGCTAGGATTCCCTCGGTATACTTTAAAAATCTGCTGCTCGGATTCTCTATTCTCATTATATCAGAGTCCTGCCTCGAGGTAGTTATGGGTGGAATTATCTGTCGTCATGTAAGGTGGAACGAGGTCCGAAGCAGAATCCAGCGATCGCCTACATATATTATAATCCTAGGTGTGTGCATGATCTAGATTGGAGATGTTGTCACCAGATAGGAGTCCTTAGCCTGAAGCAAACCTGTGCAGATGTCGACGATAAGCGGTGTCGTGCGGGTGGTCGCCTCTGCAGAACACACGACCTCTCATTTGAATACGCTCATATGTTACCAGCAGCAGCGGTCCCCGAGGCCCGCACTCTCGCTTCCGCACGCTGGGAAAGGGGGAATCTGCATCCGTGCATCCAGCTCCGGGATCTTTTACACAGCTGCGCATCCATGGTTGGTTAGCGAGGGGCGTTTTAAGAGCTAGAGGAACGAAAGGAACTCATAGGTCCTTTTATGACCTTTTTCATTTTTGGATGCAAGCCATCAAAAATCTACTTGGAGGTTAAAAGGGTTATTTCACAATTTGTATTTACATTAATATCACATTACACATTTTCCAAAAAATAAAATTCATTAAAACCTGAATTAGTTAGATAGCCAAATTATGTTTTTATTTTCAATTAGTACAAAAATGCCGAAAGGCCACAATATATTTTTTTAAGTTGAAATTTCAACTTCTTGAAATTTCAACTTTAAAAAAAATTTATTTCAGAATTCGGTACGTGTCTAGTAGAGACTAACTGACTAACTGGATTGGGTTAACTAATGCCCGATTTTAGTGCACTAGTAAAACTAGGTCAAACACGTTAGTTTGATGCATGCGGCCCTCTATTAGCAAATGTACTCTGCTTAAGGTGGCCATTCCCTAGAAAGAGACATCCGATAGGGTAGGGAAATATTTATTATTTTTGCCCATAACTTTTTTTTCTTAGTACGTATATTTAAAAAAATATAAGAGTACCTATGTAGAACTATAACAAGACTATTACTATGAATTTTCACTCAATAATTTCAGTGGTTTGCAAAATAGCTCAATTTAAAACTGCGAAATAGGAAGATTAACACAATTTTTAAATTTAAATCGAGCTATTTTGCAAACCACTAAAATTATTGAGTGAAAATTCATAGTAATAGTCTTGTTATGGTTCTACTTAGGTACTCTTATAGTTTTTTTAAATATACGTACTAAGAAAAGTTATGGCTAAAAATAATAAATATTTCCCTATCGGATGTCTTTTTCTAGGGAATGGCCACCTTAAACCAAGAACGTTGAAATTTAAAGAAAAAAAAGCGGTGCATATTTACACAAAACTTTCCTCTTTTTTATACAGGGTGGTCACTCAAAAAGATTATTAATATAAAAATTACGTAGGAAAGTAGTAATTGGAATGTAGTTGTCACTACTGTTACAGAGAAAACCTAATAACTTTTGGTTAAAAAAATATACAGAGTGGTAATCCGACAGAAAAAATAAATAGTAAATATAGGATGCCTAAATATGTAACGTTTGCGTCAATAGACGCCCACCCTGTATATTTTCCAGCCCTACGTATTATATTGGTTTAATTTGCAAGGACGCAGCCAAAATTATAAAAGATTATTCCTTTTTTTATTAGCGAAAATCAAGCCTTTTTAAGGTAATAATTTACAGCCATCATTTGCAAAAATCGGTTATTCTTTTTTGCAAAAAGGTTAGTTAGATCTTGAATATTACAAAAATATTTCGTGAATCAATTTTAGTTGAAAATTGAGAGCTCCCCAAAATAAAATTTTAAATTGTTATCAATTGACGGAAAATGCATTTATAAATGTTTATAGTTAGATAAGCAATATTTGCGTATACATAAAATGAACCCGAGCGATGCCGAAGTTAGCCTATTGCTAGTCACAAAACATGTGCAGTCAGTGAGCGAAATTATGTATTAAATAACGATGTGTTTTTTGTGTTTACAATTTGATTTGCGGAGACGTTTACAGATGAAGTGTATAGCCATGGGTAAGGGCGTTTATATCAACACAGTTTTAAAAACCTTTCTTTAAATATATTAACGGTTATGCAACATTTCGCACCCATCTTTTGCACACTTATAAAACACTATTTAAGAAAGTTTTATAAAATTTTAATAACAAATTAAAAAGTTATTATTCTAATATTTTTTTGGAGTGACCACCCTGTATAAATAAAGAGGGAAGTTCTGTGTAAATACATTTATCAATTTTTTCAGTGTTTTTGTAAATCAGCGTTGAAAATTCATGTATGTACAGCCTAACTGAAAAATGTCATGTGATCAATCAATTTACAACTTTAAAGTTTAAAATAAACTTCATTCTCTTCACCCATTTATTGAAGTTTTTATATAATTGTTTAACATATTTTTTGCAGTTTTTGGAAAATAATTAATTTATTTTAGGTATAATTACTATATTTATCATTTCAATTATCTACTGATGACGTTAGCTTTTTTAGTGAAATTCTCGTCAGTATACTATATAGTAGTTTTGTTCTTATTGAATGTTGTCAAATATTGTAACCTCTTCATTTCGAGTATAGTATTCGAGATATCTAAAATTGCCCAAGAGAACCAGCTATTCCAAAAATATTGTAAATTATTCATAATAAACTCATTTAGCTTCGTTTAACAAAATAAAAGCGGATTCCAGAAATTCTCTTTAAATAGCCATTGCTTTAGTATAGAATTCGGTAAAACAAACGTTAACGGGTACAATATTAGAGTGTGTTGTGGTACAGGAAATTATTTAGGAACTTTGTTATTTGATGTGGAAAATGGTAACTACTGATTTAAATAAATGGGTTTCTTATCTTCGCACTTTAAACCAGTAGTGATTACATAGTTATCACTGTACGTTTATAACTGTGGACTCTTTATTAGAGCTGCGTTATCTGCAGATTGTTAGTAAATAAAATTACTTGAAAACTTCAAACAAATAGGTATATTCACTAATCATGGTTTTAAACGTCCTTCTTTTAAGCATTATCTTCATTCTCCTATCATATTGGCAAAATATCGCTAGATCTGTTAAGCTTGCTCATCCTACACCACTGTCTACGTTGTTCTTGCACTTCTTTAATGATGTGTCTTCTCTAATGAGATAAGACAAGATTCCAGATAATACAAATTTAATACTCTCGATATTCAACAACTCAAGTTTTTCAAAATAAGTACACAGCATGCAATTTTATTTATTGCTGGTGAATTCCACCTGATTCACTTTCATAGTTTTAGTTCAAATTATTTCCTAGGGTCTGATATGTATGATGTGTCTCTTCAAAACGTTTACACCCACCTATCCAAGATATGTTACTACAGTTCTGAATATTTAATAGATCTATAAGTAAATATATAATTAATTTTATTGTGTCATTTATAAACGTCAGATTGTGTATTTTTAATTTACAATAATTGCCTTATGCTTGTTCAGCGTTTAGATAGCTTCAAATTAGTCCACAATAAAAGGAAATATTTTATTTTATTTTATTTCATTTTATTTACATTTTTATTTTTATTTTTTAATAAATCCGTACTTTCAAATGAAACAGATATTTTGATTTTTTTGTCATTTAATGGACTATCCGTCCAGATAGAGTTAGAGGTACTACTACATTTTTTTTAAAGATTCACGGAGAGGCGACTTGTAGGGGAATTCTCTTAGTGGTCTATTATAGATAACGTTATATTATTTTTCAGAATGATCATTGATTAACTTCGTTGGCATTCTAGCGTGATCGGAATTAGGATCAACAGTATGAACGAAGAATAAGTAATTTATCATTTTTTTTATATTAAGATTTTGTATTAAATTCAAACCATTTATTGCAGGCTTTTAGAAAAGAGTTTTTTCCAAAAGCCCGTACTGGATTCACTCATTGCACCAATAAAATCATGCAATATTTTTGTTTACTTCGTTTTGGTTAATTTTAATAAAATCATGTTTTCTATTTATATTTTATTATTTCTGTTTTAGTCACGATATATGTCTGTCTTCCATTGATCGTTAAGAAATTCTATACTAAGCTCACTATACTCGCTGTAGCATCAGATAATGGTATTGCCATCGGTACGCTATCACTTTTCTTCTAAAGTTTTGCGGAAGTCGCCGGCGTACAACAAACACTTCTCTTCGTCTCTTGACTTATATAGTCTTTTTTCTATGAAATTTATTAACGGAGGATGGAACCAGGGATGGGCAAAACTCAGATGGGAGGACGGAGTTATAGAGGACCCATCTAAAATTGGATTTGGAAACTGGAGAGCAGCTGCAAGAAATGGGGACGAATGGAGGAGGAAACTTGGGGAGGCCGGGAGCCGCACAGGGTTGTAGCGCCATAGATGACGATGATGATCGATATCACATATGTATGCAAAATTTCAAGTCAATAGATCAATTGGAAGTGGTTCAAAATTATCTAGCAAGATCTGAATTAAGTTGACTAAATGATAAATATTTGAAGTTGAACAAAAGCTTGTAAAAATAAAACACTTTTCACATAACAAGTATGTCTAGGCGGCTATGCAATAACTGCTTTGCTATCTCATGTCATATTACGCACTAGCGTGTTAAGTGAACACTGTACGCACTAGTGCGTAAAGTGGATTGTTTGTATTTTAATTTATACATATATTGTTTGATCACCATTTCGGTAGTAAAAATATTACTGTATGCGATTCGTGGATTGACAAAATCCCCATTTCTGAAAAAAATGTCACATTTGACAACCATTTTCATCGAAAAAAATGTTTTCACTGTTTTCAGAGAATCTACAGTCAGTTTTCAGACATTTTTTTACCTACTAGAAAGTTATGTTATAATTTTTAACTTAATTGAAAGCGTCAAAGGAATACTTTTTATTTTTCTGTTCCTACCTAAAGAATAGGCGTCACTTTGTGGAATACCGTCAGATCATTTGATGTTCTGGCCAGATCTGACATTCCCCAGAGATCCGTACTGGAACTGCTTATATTAGTTATTTTTATAAATGATATTGTAGATAATCGAAATGTAGAGAGCCTTTTGTATGTCGAAAATTAGAAATAATGAAAAATAAATAAATAGAAAAATTTCAAAATAACTTGATAATTCATGACTGGTGCCTATCTAATCACTTTCTGCCCCAAGAATGACTATTTTTGGACCCGTATTTATGGGCCCCCTGGATGCGTGTGGGGGCAGAAAGGTGTAACTTTCATGTATGTCATGTCATATCTTATGATATCCCGACCTATGCCAATTTTTAGCGTTTTTCGTCGACAATTTTCCATTTCATATGTGCTTTGTGAAATTTTTAATTTTTGCTTAATTCTCAGTCTACAATGGCCTTGGAAATTTTTTTGGACCATGGGAAAATTGTAACTTTTTGTACATGGTCTGAAATACTTATAAAAAATGTTTTTCCGCAAATTAGAAGTAGTATTCATTCGGTTGGATCATGATCAATTTTTAAATTTGCCGCGCGTTTTCCTGTACCAGCAAAAAATTGGAACTTTTTTTATCAACTCAGAATTGTATAGACCATCGTATACCGCAGTTGTTACCATGCATTCATTCGGTTCAAAAATATTTATTATTCCATGGCCCCGGGCCCAAAATCAAACCACTTTGCGGACTTGTGACACCCGACCTACGGTGATTAGTATAATATATTCCTCAGTATACCACAATTGTTAGCAGAGCAGGTATTCAAAATAGTAGATTTTGCACACTGGCTCTTAAGCAATTAGTAAATGGACTAAATGTCAGATTTCAATATTTATGCAAATGTTACACAAATGATGTTTTTCTCTACTTATTTTACGCGCGTTGTACCGCATTTACAACTATTGAACTTTTGCCATTAATTGCATAATTAATTATTTTGGAATGGGCCTTTTCAATAGGTGGTCTAATTTTAAACTAAGCGTATTTATTTGAAAGTTTAAACATTACGACGCATTTCGAGCCATTAGGTTTGTTATAAAAGTTTTGTTTAGTTGCAGAAAAAAATATTTATTTATAGAACGCATTTTAAATGCACGCGTATCGATGACGTCACCGTCACTTAGACCGCACAGTAAATTTAAGTTACTTATATTAGCTACATTGATTAAGACAAGTTGATAAGTGACGAAGTGACAGTCTTCATACCAAAAAATATTCCCAACCCTAGGTACTTTCATTTACTTTAAAATAGTTGTAATAACGTCATACAAATCGGCGTTTCAAAAACGCGCTAAATTTTACTTTTTTTTCTTTTTAACCTCCCCTCAATAAAATTGTGGGAGGTTACTAAAATTGATTCAAAATCGAAAATTGAGACAACATCAAATCGTTACGTTTTGAGGTCCCAGGAATCCAAAAGAGTGGTTTTTGAAAAATGCCTGTGTGTGTATGTGTGTTAGCACGATAGCGGCGAAACTACTGGACGGATTTGGATGAAACTTTGCACGAGGGTTTCTTTAGTGCTCTAGAAGATCTGAAAAGGTTTTGGTTGAGATCGGATTACGTTTAGTGCCATTTTGGCACAACGACTTGTTTATTTTATTACTACTTACAATTTGTAATGTAACCATTGAAAAGCAAATTCCGATTTCAACCTCACCTATCTATTAGCTAACTAGTATTGGAGCCTATATACTCTATGCATGTTTAAAAACGAATTATTATTTGTTTGCTTATAATTGTATTGAAACATATTCTTTATAGGATTTTGCAAACACCAGAAAAAATAACTATCTATAACTAAAAGAAAAATTTATTTATCTACCTTGTCTTAAAAAATTTTCATTCTAATGGATTACATTTTCATGAAATCTATCATTCTGTATCTATAAAGACTATGTTTCAATACAATTATAAGCAAACAAATAATAATTCATTTTAAAACATGCATAGAGTATATAGGCTCCAATACTAGTTAGCTAATAGATAGGTGAGGTTGTTTTTATCAGTCAATGTCAAATATAATTATTTCACACTTATTCATAGAAACTGTCTTGGTTTTGCATGAAACATTTTTATGAGTGGCTTTATGTCTTTCTGATGAGCTCCAGAATAAGGGCGAAAAACGTTTCAAAGGCTAAGCATTTCCAAGAAACAGAATGATAGATTTCATGAAAATGTAATTCATTAGAATGAAAAATTTTTAAGACAAGGTAGATAAATAAATTCATTTTAGGCCTTTGTTCTCATTTTTAACTGAATCTTCATGATCGTAGGGGGTTATGTAGATACTAGTTTAATCTGCATGGCCGTAGGGAACTGTGTGGATGCTAGTGTTAGAATGAGAATTGTGAAATAAGAAATTAGACAAATTCATTTTAGGATTTTAATTTGCTAGCATAACCAGAATTCAGGTTGTTGAAAGAATGCCAAGATTTCATTAATATTTTTGCACATAGCTTTTCTTTTAGTCCTCATAGATAGTTATTTTTTCTGCAAAATCCTATAAAGAATATGTTTCAACCATACAATAGTGTTAAAAAATTTATGCGATTTCGGCATCTCTTCACATAAACCGCTCTAACTTTTTCTAGACAAAATTGACCCTCCCTTTTTTATGGTTGATCGATTGGACATTACATTTTTAATCCCAATAATGTAGAGCACGATATGTTTCCATAATTTTTAAGTGAGATAGTGGCCGCCAAAGTAAAAGCTCCAAGGATTTCGCTTCTCTAGCGACACGGGTCCGCTTCGAAATTGAGAGCTGACTGCTCACTGTTCTATCAGCGCGCAGGCTGACCATCATTTTTAAAAAAGCAATAAATAAATAAACTAATAAATAAATATTAAATTTTACAAGGCTCGTTCACCTTCCGTGTCGTGAGCTCTCGGGCTATAAGAAATTTCTACTGAAATAGCCAATTCTAACCGAATATGTTTTAACTATTATGTGGTACTTAACATTTTTTTCCAACATTTTAAATTGTTACATATTTTTAATTCTTACTGTATAAAAACGTATTATAAAAATGCATAATAAATTAGAATAGAATAGATTAGAATTACGTAACGTTAAATGCTTTTACATCTTAATGATAAAATTTTCAAAAAACTGGTACTGCTTGGGGAATCTTCTCGGAATAAATAATTACATGGGTATCTGCAAGGTAACGAATCTCCAGAGTATAATACAAAGTTTTTCATAAGGGTAGGTCAGTGTTAAAACCAGTTCTAAAAAGATCCCGTATCGCACGATCCTTGTCACTACTGGGGCCATTCATTGGCAAAACATTTTTATTTTCTTTGATGGCAAATCCCGATAAGCCCTTTAAAATGCCACTCTCCTTAGGATCGTCTTAAATGCCGTGACTTATTTAAAGGCAACACATTAAATAGTACAAAGTCAAATTAACTGAAGATTTGTTCACTGCAAATGGCTGGCAATAAAAATGTTATTACTCTTAATTACTTGGAACTGTGGCTTATATAAATAATGAAAAACATCAGAAATACTGACCAGAATGTGGTTCTAATGTGCCAGTGCAATGCAGAATTCTACATGTTGCGTTTTGTCGGGAAATCGTTAAAGAAAAAACCACCGGGATTCTTAGTTTTATGTAGATAATATTAAATTAATGTAAATAATTAGTGGCTGATGATGCAATGAGATTTATCTTTGCGAAAGTGAAGTATTATGCTAATTGATATTGACGTTAAGGTTCTTGGGACAAATCAAGGTTGTGATGCTGAATTCGTTATGTAAAGAAGAAGATCCGAGATTCCACTGTTCTTAGAATGTCTCATAACAGAAGTATTTCACCTGATAAATAATAATAATAATAATAATAAACGACTTTATTGAGAAAAGAGTTCCACAATATAGGGCGAGGTATACATAATATTCTATTCTTGCAATTAATATCCTTAATAGTTATTTATTGTATTAAATGTTTTAGATATCGTCTTATCCACGCAAGAAAGTTTAAACTTGAAAACGAAGTTCGAGAGTTTAATTTTCTTGATTGGATAAAACGCGTCTAAAACACGAATGCTATACAAGAGTCTTATCCACAATCACGGTCATTTAGAATCAGATTTCATCAAAAAATGATTTGGCATTTCGCTCTGCCAGCGGCTGTAACGTCAAAAATTATTGAAATTAATAAAAAAAAAATTCGAAGGTGCTGGAATGGTTGCTATTTAGTTTTGATTGTTTATCGATTCCATTTGTAATGTGAAGTTGGTGAAAAATGCAAGGAAGCGATTTTGTTCCTGAGAGAATCCTTCGGGAAGCTGAAGAAGCAACTTTCCAATTATTGCCTGCGAAGTCCAGATAACATTATGAAAAAGCATTTTCAGAATTTAATGAATGGAAAGAAAAACAGGGGGTAACGAAATAAATGAGGAAGTTCTGTTATCGTATTTATCAAATTGAAGAAGTATTCAATTTCATCTATGTGGTCGAAGTATTCGATGCTGAAGGTCGCTATAAAGGTCCATAAAAACATAGACATTGGAAAATATAGTAAGCTCACTGCCTATCTGAAAAGTGAGTCGAGAGGGTACAAAGCGAAGAAAGCTGCGGTATTGGAAAGAGCACACGTGGAAGAATTTTTGACAAGGGCTTACGATAAAGAATATTTGATGATTAAGGTAATATCTCTTAACCTTTTAGACGTTGTAGATAATAAACTTTGAAATATTTTAGGTTGCAGTAATAATGGGGGCGTCTGGTTCCTGTCGTTGCTGTGAATTGACGAATTTGGATATCAATGATGTAGAAGACAGGGGCGCATATCTGCTTGTTTCTATACCAGATACCAAGACCGGCGTCTCACGAATATTCATAATTATGGAGGAAGGATTCTCTATCAATACTGTGGAGACGTGTAAAAAATATATGTCCTTACGCCCGAAGAAGTTATCCAACGACAGATTCTTTTACGATACACTAATCAAAAATCTACTATACAATCTGTTGGAATCAACACTTTGTCGAAAGTTCCTTCAAGAGTTGCTTCATTTTTGAATCTGGCAAACGCAGAAGCTTATAGCGGTTATTGCACGAGGCGCACTTCAACAACTTTACTGGCTAATAAAGGTGCTGACCTCACAACAATTAAACGACATGGTGGGTGGAGAAGTTCCGCTATAATAAAAAGTTATATAGAAGATTCTATATCCAATAAGCTTGATATCGCAAGGAAAATCCAAGGTACTTCTGGTACTAGTCGTTATGTACAGGAGGAGACATCAATTGTTTCTACAGATTTATCAAAAACTTCGACAAGCTTTCCATTAATAACAAACTTCTAGTTGTCATCGGTTTCAGAACGCATAGTGTTCTGAAACCGATGACAACTAGAAGTTTGTTATTAATGGAAACGAAGTGAAATATGATAAAACAAACAAAGGAATGTCCATTAATATAAATGTTAATAATAACATTAATAAAAATTTAATAAAATGTAATTGATTTAAGATTGTATTTTTCATTATTCCACTTCATTATTTCACTAGTGGAATAAAGTAATTTCATTATTTCACTAGTGGATAAAGCGGTACTTTATATGCTTCATAAGTGTGGATAAAACTCCAATTATGTGATTATGGATAAAAACAGTTTAATGATACTATTCATTATATGTAGAATACAATTGTAACGCAGTTCCCATAATTTTTAATTTTAGGTTTTCAATACATAGTAGAAAAGTATTTTGAAAACTAACACTAATAATACTCATTAAAACTTATCTTTTCCTTTCGAGTATTTCAGCCTTTTTTTCAAATAACTATCCACTTGAAAGGGTCCCGGGTATAATTAAATTTATCCTAGCTTATGTTATATTGCCAGATGTTTGCGTCCCTTGTTCAAGTTGTTTATATACGCTTTCAGATGATACCACATTCAACCAAATATTTTAATCAAATACTAACCACACGAAATAGCCAGACCCGTGCTAATTTATATCAATCAATGTAGAATTGTCCATGCTTTCATTCAACACTATTTCGCACTATTTGTCACAGTTTTCACCGAGTTTATTCGAGATTTCATAGGAGCTATTAAAAGCGCGTCTGTTCAGTATTGGGATCCCGGAAATCGTAAGACATAGAGAGTCGGTTAAATTGTGGCAAAGATGCGCAATGTAGTACTCAATAATATGGCAAAAAATGGAAATATTCCTATTAATTTTTGAGATATTGGAAAAAATCAAAATTGTGGATTTTCGATTTTTCGAAATATTGCGGTTGTTATTAAACTAAAATTAAAAATCCAAGAAAACTTAGAGCAATTTATAACGACCTTGTGTTACTAGAAAGTAAGTTGTTGATTATTTATCGTTTTTTTTTTTATAATGACATCAAAATTATTAAAAACTAACTAATGAAGCGTAACCAGTTGCAGATGATGTTCAGTTAAATTCATATTCCTATTAAGACATTCGTTTGTTTTTCTGTTGATGTTATGTACTGCACGACTAATGTCTCTTCCACGCAAGGAGGCAAAATAATTTGGATTTACTTGCCACAATTTTCACTATTTATGCATTTTTTGTACACTCTGTTTTTTAAAGTCCCCTCAAAAAATTATCACACAGTTTTAAGTCAGGTGACCCGGCAGGCCACCTCATTATACTTTGATTGCCAATCTACTGGTCGGTAAATTGTTGGTCCTGATACATCCTGTCACACTTTGTTAGTTATGGCTTTTAAATTTTGGATGTCATTATGAAAAATCAATAAATAAATGTCAAGTAAATCAACAAACGAGAAATAATTGAGTACGACACATAATTTATTTCGTATTACACAGTGCTTTCCAAAAATGATGTAAAAACGGGTTCGTGCATAAAAGTTTGTACTTGATAGTGGTCCTGAGACGACGTAACGTCGCAAAAAAAATGGATGCTGTAGGCGTTTTTCATTCTAATGGATTACATTTTCATGAAATCTATAATTCTGTTTTTGGAAATGCTAAGCCTTTGAAACATTTTTCGCCCTTATTCTGAGCTCATCAGAAAGGCACAAAGCCACGCATAAAGATGTTCCATGCAAAACCAAGACAATTTCTATCAATGAGTATGAATAATTATATTTGACATTGACTGATAAAAACAACAGATCTTCACCTATTTATAGCTATGGGCCAAAAATCTAATCAAAGTCCCTCGCCATCTAGCTTAAAACAGAAAACTCACAAGAAGAATAAATGAGACAATGATAGATGAGAACTTACAGAAGCATCTCACAAACACCTACACTTCCCATCCTACATTCCTACCCCATGCGTCATGCGGCTTTCGTTGCTGGCAACAAGCCTGTCCCATATCCAATTCAGCGCATGCAGCCGGTATATAAAAACGTCCAGATTGAGTGTCCGGAATCGGTTGCAATGCCTATCTTACGCTGACAAATCAATCAATCAATCAATCAATATCTTAAAAACCATCAGGAGTATTTCGGATTTCTTGATGCCATGTTATTGAGTACTACATTGCGCAACTTTGCCACCATTTAACCATCTATCTATCTCTTACGGTTTCCGAGATTCCAATGTGAGCGTCCAATTTGAATCAGCCTATATATATTTTAAAATAATTCTACAATATGTCACCGTTGATATCCCACAATTTTTGTTTCAAACATGTTTTCAAATTTTAAACAATTGAGTAGATATTGACTGTCTAGTAACTCACCCTGTATGTTGGTGGATGGGGAGATTTGTGCACGCGTCATATATTTAATTTAAGGAAAGAACAATTTCGCAAAATCTAACAAAAGTATCCTAAAAATAATATAAAATCTAAACCATTTTATAACATCAGATTTTACTAGTAATAAATTAAAATAAATGATTATAAAAGGAGATCCAGGGGTGCGGTATATAATTATAATTTTGCTCTAATTTTGCGGGCGATTAAAAGGGCAACTTATAAACAAAACTTTATTCTAATCCCGAGCTGTCATTGAAAATATACGTTGTGTTTTGATTGATGCATCCGCTGAGCTATTTGTACCAAAATTTGTTTTCTTTTATTTCTAATGAAGAAGCGTGAGGGATCTACATGGCAGTCTGAGGGAATCTATAAATGGGTCCGTAACCCACAGGTAGAAACAATTTGGCGCCGAGCAGGGATAGTTTACATTTTTAAATTTTGAAAATTTAGTAATAATTGCTAACCACCGACTGCGGCTACTTGGTTTAATTCGTATATCTTGGATTCTTCTAGGATGCCCACAAATTATAGAGCACGGTGACGTATTTTTGATTAATGAAGTTCTGCTGTGTTGTGTGCGTACCATTTTAAAACGATTAGATTAACTGTTTTTTGCCTCTATGGATTCGGAATATTTATCTATGTCTGTTGTATACTGTATTTTGTTACGTATATGAAATGTGCAAATGACAATGAGAAGCTTGGATTTGTTTTAAAATTTACACATACTGGGTGTTCCTTAATGACGTGGTAATATTTCAGGGTGTGATTCTTTAGGTCGTTTTATGAAGAAAAGTTAATATGAACATATCGTCGTTGATACTGCAGTAGGACCTATGTCAAAAATAGCAAAGCATATCCATCTTCATTTTGGATTTTCAAACAACCCCTCAAAAGTCCTCATCGATTGGACCATGGCAACAGTAACAAATTTAAGGTTGAAGGTCAGAAAAAATAGTTTTTCTTGGATATCTTCTTTTCTATGAGTCTGAGATCAATTGAGATCACGAAAAAAGACATAGATCTTGATTTTTCTCTACAAAAAAGGTTCCATACCTACGCTTTTCACGTGCGGCAAACCGTTTGCGAAACAATGCACCTTGAAATTTCCGCACGAGGCGTATATACTCCATTCCGCAGCGCCTTTGCCTGTTATGTGCATTATAGTACATTCTCTAGGCATTTTTGAATGAAATAAGGGGAAGAAGAAGAAGAAGTTTTACAACAAGAAAATCATTCACTACAATGGAATACGCTCTGTTTTTGCCATGTATGGAGCTCCTAAATAGGAACATTTCATTGAATCATTTTTGATAGTTCTAACAACCAATTAAATTTCGTTATTTCTTGTCATGTGACACAAATCACACAATCATTTTAACATTACACTATAGTTCCTGTCTTCTGTGATTACATTGATAACAAAATCCAGTGAAATTTTCAATCACTACGACAACAAAATTATTTAACTTTGACAACTTCATAATAACTGCCAAATAAATTTCAAAATGTCACGTTTTAGCAATGCCAATTCTCAATCTATAAAGGCGATAATCAAAGAGAAAATTCCAATAAATACCACAAAAACTCACAAATACACATGGGGAATATTTATGGAGTTTTGCCATGAACGAAAATACGAATTAAATGAACATAGAAGAGTAGGAGAACTGGAATTGATATTGAAAGATTGTGCGCTCAATATGAGGAAGAAATATGGAACAGAATTCAAAGTAGCAACAGTAAAAACTATGTGGAACGTTTCGTGCAAACTTTTACAAGAGAAGTACTATGGTGACTATAAAATTATGATTAACCCATTTAAGAGCTTAGTATTTAAACCTGCCCGAGATGCCCACGATGCAACCAGGAAGAAACTGCAAGCAGATCTATGCAAACGTAATACTAGTTCAGTTTCATTCAGTTTGTCTGAAGTAAACCAAATAATATTGGTCTGGGATGAAAATACCCCTGAAGGTCTTAGGCGTAAATTCTACCATATTTCTGCTGTAGAATTAGCGTGGAGAGGAGGCGAGGCAGTTGCCTCTCTCTTGGATTTTTTTCAAATCGAGAAAAATAACGATGGCTCTCCAACAAATCGCACTGAATATAATTCGGTATTCAGTAAAACTTGCCAAGGCGGTTCAAAAAGCTGTACAAATAGTAAATGGTTGATTACCAATAGTGAAAGTTAAAACTGCTCTGTACGCCTTTTTCATAAACTGACATCAAAACGAGGCGAACATATTACCTCACTACGACTGTTCTTAAAACCAAATCAACACTGCAAAACGAAAACCGATAAATGGTACGACAATGTCCCTGTTGGAAGAAATACTATTAATGAATGGACTAAATCGTCTGCTGAAGCTATTGGCCTGAATGTAAAGAACAAAAAGATAACGAACCATTCGAATAAGTCAACTGCTGTTAGCGAATTGACAAAAAATGGTGCGGCAAGAACAACAATTACTGAAAATTACTGGTCATAACAATTCAAATTCTATAAAACCATACTTAAACATCGACCAAGAACACCACTATAAGATCATAAAAATACTATGCGTGGTAATAGATCTTCTATAGTAGAAAAAAATAACTAATTTAATGCTGCGTCAAATAAATAATTGTTTTGTTGTGTTGCGACTTTTTGATTTTATTTTTTCACAAAATGTTCTGACAGATTATCCCTCTGACATTGCCAAATGCCTCATATTTTTATGACGATCTCAAGCACGTTGCTTGGTAATAGCCCTCCGCCTTTGGCGTCAGACTATTACCAAGCAACGTGCTTTCGATTGTCATAAAATTATCTCGTATATTATTAATGTCCTAGGGATATTATAGCTGATAATTACCACTAGGCTTACTACCGCTTTGGAATTTGCCATTTCTTCCACCCACGGTTGCAGCAACTCACCAATATCGTGTATATTACCAGATGCAGACCTGGTTAAGAAAAGATTAAAGAGATAAGATTAAATCCGCAACAATGGGAATGGATTTTAAATAACAACGTTTTGGATTCTGTCACGACATTATTACCGCTTACATCAGACATTCTTCTAAACTCCCTATTTTGCTATTGCACAAAATGTTGCAGTGTCGTTGTGGAGGTTAATTTAGCATGCTTCATAGTTCGTAGCAATTGGCATGCACAATCGTGCTTCAACATTGATAAAACTGATTCTTCTGACAATTTCGAGGATACAGAATACAACGAGATAATCGAATTGATCTTCTGGCATAGGCGATGGAAGGATATGTTGAAGATGAGAGACAACAATACGAGGAACAAAAAATTTCGACCCAAATGAAGAGGAAAAACAGTTTCTTTTCTACAGCATGGATAGAATTATCGGCAGAAATGTGTTAAACAAAAACGCGCCTTGCATTCTACCTCTGTGGTGATGCATAAATCGATATAATGCCACCGCACGTCAAAAATGTATTGAACCTTATTTATAGAGTAAATTAAAATTTTCAACTTTTATAATGACCTCAATTGACCTCGGACTGATACAAAGAAGACATTTAGAAAAAACTAATTTTACTGACCGAAATGGTCCTATATGAATTTGGCGTAAAGTCAACCGTTATCGAGCAAAATGAACGAATAATGAATTTTCACCTCGTAATAGGTCGAAAACTGAATTTCGTCTATTCAGAAAATGTTATATACCAATTTTATCAGTCACGACCAGCAAAATGGACTAACAAGTCAATTTTCTTAGGAGGGCTCGACCTTGAATTATTATTTGCTGCCATGGTCCTATTGATGAGGACTTTCGCGGAGTTGTTTAAAAATCCAAAATAAAGATATCTAAAAAAAATACTTTTTTTTATTTTTTTATTTGATTTTTGCCTAAAGTGACTGGACTAAGTGCCATATTTTGTCTAAGCTTGCTTACTGTCTGTTTACAATTTGTGTCGTCTTCCATAGGTACAACACAAAAAACATCTGTGAATGGCATCAGTAGTTTTGACGTCAGTTCAAATATCCGTGAAACGAATTATCAGAAATTAGTCCTATTAATTTCTTTACCTCTCATCATTCCATAAAATTTCGTGTAAGTACTATTAAAAACATGAAAGAAAAGTAATATTGCCCTATTTAAGCGAGTCCAAACTTTTTTCAGAAAGTATTCGTTAAAAGTTAGTTGGATTTAATTTATTAACATTGCATGGAAATACCAAGAGTCTAATTCACAAGTTCAAAAAGGTGCTAATTCTTGAAATAGCTCCTAAAAATATGAGCGATAGCTCATTGGATCCGGAATGACGTCTAGCAAAATGCATTAAAATGTTTTATTAGCACATAAAAAATTTCAAAAGTTGTAGTTTTTCGCTTATAACTCATAAACTATAAGCGATGACGGAAATCGAAAAAGAGGTTCTTAAAGAGGAGTAAATTTTCAACAAAAAAGTCCTAACTGACGGAACTCTATCTCCATCATTTATAATTTTAATTTAACGCTGAAAATAGGATTAGACGCGACCGCTGCAGGATGCGCGCGCTGCGTCAATATCAATTATAAAAATTGAAAAAATTATGGTGTATTGTTAACACTTCAAAGAATAAGGTCCCGTTGGAAAAAATTTTAAATTTTTCAACAAGTTAGCCCATTGTTAACTAACGAAATTTTATGGGACCTCCGTTGTCATTGGAGACAAACATTTTTTTTTAAATAATTGGACTATAATATGTTTGCTTCTTGGAGCCCTTCTTATATATACAGGGTGATTCACGTAGGCCATTCATTAGAAGTTTTTCAACTTGCAGTTGGATTATAAACTTGAAATTTGGTATGCAGCCATAATCGATCATGCCCGTTCTATCTAAAATATTTTCAGTGCTCCAACTATACAGGGTGTGCCAAAAATTGGTACCAACTTTCTTATTTTAAATGGAAACCTATATTTTTCTTTACATGGTTCGATTGGTCTTCTAATTCTGAGTTTAGAGAACCTAAGTTATGTTAACTTATCTATTGTTCTTGTTCGTTAATAATAATTTGTTGGTGTTGTGTGTAATTAAATAAGAATCCATATTTTTCTTTAAAAATTATTACAACTGTCTTTTGTTTCCATGGCATACTTGATTAAGTAAGGAATCTCTCGGCAAGATAAGGTATTTCTTGATTTTTATTGAATAACTCGATATGGGGTGAAGTTAGGTATAGGGAATGCTTAAGTAACTCACCCTAAAATTCAATTTTCTTTCGAATGCTGTGAAAAAAAATAGTAGGTGCCATTTGAAAAAATTGACTTTTTGACAATTTTTGATTGCGACATTTGAAAATCGACTGCGCCCATATGGTACAAAATGGGACCACCGATGGGACATCAAAAGTTAGCCTGGACTTCCAGCTAACTGCTTCACAAATTTGGTTTCATAATTTTGAAAGGTTTGCGAGATACAAATTTGTTCGTAAACTACTACAACGGCAATTTTTTTCAAAAAATTGGACATATGTCAAAAATTATAATAGATAAGTTAACATAACTTAGGTTATCTAAACTCAGAATTAGAAGACCAATCGAACCATGTAAAAAAAATATAGGTTTCCATTTAAAATAAGACAGTTGGTACCAATTTTTGGCACACCCTGTATAGTTGGAGGACTGAAAATATTTTAGATAGAACGGGCATGATCGATTATGGCTGCATACCAAATTTCAATTTTCTAATCCAACTGCAAGTTAAAAAACTTCTAATGAATGGCCTCCGTGAATCACCCTGTATACTTAACAATATCACGTTATAAAACTTGTTAAAAATTGTTTATTTTATTTATTATAATTTTTAAAGTAAACAAAAAGTTAAAAACTAAAGTAAAGTTGTAAAAAAATTTGTTTTTCATATTATCATATTACTGTTTTTGCATTGAAGAAAAGCATTCATTAACGTTAAAAAAAAATTTTTACGCCATTTATTTATAAATTGTTTATACACAAATTGACTAGTTTTATATTTAATTTTTTTTTCACAATTTTGTTATGATTTAAACAATTTTTTTTCTTAATAACTTTATCTCATTGTTTATAATCGTTTTTTTTTAATTATACATCATTTGAATAATTACTTAGAAATTATTTTTTTCCTAAATATCATGATTGGCAATCCTCAATAAAGTAACAAAAAATAATTTTTTAATCAACAATTTCATTGTTTATTAACTTAACAATTTGTTATAAAGAAAATTTGACAATCCTAACATTTTTTTCTAAATCTTAAAAAAATTATAGAAACAGCCATATGCAACATGTTGAAAACAATTTTTTTGTATTTTTTATAGCGTTTTTCAATATTACATGATACAGAAGTTGAAACGGCCACTTGATTTGTCAACTAAAAAGCTGATATAACATTTAAACTACTAGAGATATCACAATAGACATTCAAGTCGCTTTTGTAGAGAATTAATTAATATTTAAATGAGTTGACTTCCAAGTTTGTAACTATTATTAATATGTTATTATGCGCATTTGTTTATAAAAATTAAATGTGTTTTCGACGTTTTTGAATCTTTTATGACTTCCAGATTATCAAATAATGCAGATACGGTAATGGACCTTCAAGGCAATTTTGTTAAGTGATAAAATATCTGAAAGTTGCAATTGTTTATAGTAATTAAAAAACACATTTAAGTTTTATACACAAATGCGCATAATAGCTGATTAATAATAGTTACAAACTTGTTATATCAATCAGTTTTTTGGTTGACAAATCAAGTAGTCGTTTCAACTGCTGTATCGTGTAATATTGAAAAACGCTATAAAAAAATACAAAAAGATGTTTTTCAATTTGTTGTTGTCGTTGCATAGGGGCCATCCATTAATTAAGTCACACTTTGAGGGGGGAGAAGGGGGTCCATAAAGTGTGACAGAGTGTGACAAGAGGGGAGGAGGGGGTCAAACTTTTGGGACATCACATTATTTACATCTACGTATACCATTGTTTTAATTGAATGGGATTAAAAAAAACAAAAAGCAGAAAATTCTACCTCAAAATTTAAAATATGAGATGTCACAACGGAGGGAGAGGGGTTGGCTCGAACGTGACAACCTGTGACATACGGGGAGGGAAGGGTAGAAAACCATGAAATTTGCCTGACATAATTAACGGATGGCCCCATATGGATGTTTTTGTAATTTTTTTAAGATTTAGAAAAAAATATTAGGACTGTCAAAATTTGTTTATAACAAATTGTTAAGTTAATAAACAATGAAATTGTTGATAATTTTTTTTTCTTTTGTTGCTTTATTAAGGATTGCCAATTATGATTTTTAAGAAAAAAAATATTTCTTAACTATTCAAATGATAATTAAAAAAAAACGATTTTTTAAAAAAACAATTTTCTTTTTAAATCATAATATTCCGAAGACAATAAAATATATAAAAATATATATTTTTAAATATAAAACTAGTCAATTTGTTTATAAACAATATATAAATAAATGGCGTAAAAATTTTTTTTAACGTTAATGAATGTCTTTTTTCAATGTAAAATTAGTAATATGATAACGAATATGAAAAAAAAAACGTTTACAGCTTTACTTTGCTTTTTAATTTTTTGTTTACTTTAAAGAATTATAATAAACAAAATAAAAACTTTTAAAATGTGATCTTGTTAAGTATGTATAAGAAGGGCTCCAAGAAGCGAAAATTTTATAGGTCAATTATTAAAAAAAAAAAATGTCTCCAATGACAACGAAGGTACTCTCATTTGAGGCGGCGCGCGCATCATACGGCGGTCGAGCGGCATCCTATTTTCAGCGTTAAATTAAAATAAAATGATGGAGATAGAGTTCCGGGAATTAGGACTTTTTACTTCCCTCGCATACCGAAGGGAAGTATTGTATTCGAGAAAAAATCACCCTCCGAGATTTTTTCGGATTCTGACGTTTCAGATCACGGAGATTACGAAAATATAGGTTTTTCAATTCCGTCAGTCTGTCTGTCTGTCTGTTGGTGCATTAACTAAAAAAACTGCTTGACGGAGAGCAGTCAAATTTGGTAGGTAGTTGACCCTACTGACAGCGAAGAAATGGTAGAATTTTCACTGGAAAATATACAGGGTGGACCGTCTAAACGGAATAAATAGTGAAAACAATATTTTTTCGCTCAAATTTAAAATTTCCACGTTTCATGACACGCTAATCCTATTTCGGGAAAAAAAATTTTTTGAAAATTTTTTTCACCATTTTTGAAAAAATTTTTACTACCAAAATAGATGAAAAATTTTTTTTTCTTTCTTCAAATTTAAAATTTCCGCGTTTCATGGCATTCTAAGCCTGATTAAAAAAAAAAAATAAATTGAAACATTTTTTTACCAACATATTTGAAAATTTTTTTACCACTAACATGGATTTTTTTTTATTTCTTCAAATTTAAAATTTACGCGTTTCATGGCATTCTAACCCTGATTAAAAAAAAAAAAAAATTGAAAATTTTTTTACCAACATATTTGTAAATTTTTTTACCACTAAAATGGATTTTTTTTAATTTCTTCAAATTTAAAATTTCCACGTTTCATAGCGTTCTAAATCTATTTCAAAGAAAAATTTGATTTTTTTTTACTATTTTTAAAAAATTTTACGACTAAGATAGAATTTTTGTTTCTTTGTTCAGATTTAAACTATCCACGTTTCCATGGCATTCTAAAACTATTCAAACAAATTTAAAAATATTTTTGAAAAATTGAAAAGAAATTAAAAACATTTTTAATCTATTTAACACTACTATAGAATAGAAGAAAACATTTTTTTTGCTCAAATTTAAAATTTCCACGTTTCATGACATTCCAAAAGAATTTCGGGAAAAAAATGTTTGCAACATTTTGTTACCAGTTTGCAAAAAAAATTAACACTAGAATAGATGGAAACTTTTTTTTGCTCACATTTAAAAGTTTCACGTTTCATGATATTCTAAACCTATTTCAGAAACAAAAATTTTGAAAATTTTTTTCATCAACATTTTTCAAAAGGTTTTTACCACTAAAATAGATCGATTTTTTTTTTATTAGCTCAAATTTAAAATTTTCATGTTTCATAGCATTCTAAACCTACAACTACTACAGAATAGAAGGAAATTTTCCTTTTTGCTCAAATTTAAAATTTCTACGTTTGACATTTTAAACCTATCTGTTTTTTACCAACATTTTTGAAAAATTCCAAAAATAATGAAATTTTTTAACCACCACTATACTTCCACTCCATTACGTGAATGTTGGATTGAAAATGTGGTCATCCCAAGAAATAATTCAGTCATGGTGGACATTTGTAAAGGTATTTGCGCAAGCCTGCCATATGTGGCACCTCCTATTTAGTATTGAACTTTTGCTGTTGGATGAGCAATCTGTATATTTTTTTGACCAAAACTTATCAAGTTTTCTTTGTAATAATAGCAATAAATATATTCTCAATGTCATTTCGTAATTACTAATTTTTTAGAGTGACCGCCATGCACAAATAACGAGGGAACTTCTGTGTAAATACCTTTACCGATTTTTTATTGGAAATTTCCTTCTCTGTAAGAATCCGTTTTCCGATTTCCCTTATCGCTTATAGTTTTTGAGTTATAAGCGAAAAACTAAATGTCATTTTTTTCATCTTAATTTGTTTATAACTTTTGCAATTTTTTATGTGCTAATAAAACATTTTAACACATTTTTCTAGACGTCATTCCGAATCCAATGGGCTATCGCTCATATTTTTAGGAGCTACTTCAAGAATTAACACCTTTTTGAACTTATGAAGTAGACTAAAAGAGGTTTCATTGTATGCGTATTACTCACACTCATGGGATATGTAGAAACTACAAAAATTTCTTCTGGTACGACCCATGGGCACTGATCAGTGATAGTATCTGGATATTTAAATATAAAAAGGCTTTACAAAAGTCATGCAAATAATATTTTAAGTACTCATTACGCATTTTTTAATTATAACTGTACCCGTAGTCAAAGTTATTTATTCATTCAATTAAAAAAGTATAAAATTACATTAAATTAATAACACATTACCATTTTTATATATCTCAATTACGTATGGAAATTAACCATTTAGAAGCTAATAACACTTCTTGAAATTATTTTTATGAATAGTTAAAATCATCCAGCGGAAATACAATACATGCACTCGAGGAATGACAAGATTATGAGGCCTAATTATACATGGGTATAATTTGAGGAATTGTTTTTAGTCTAATTAACTAATTTCATAGTAAAAATGTATTAGGCATGCATACACTCTGTTCAGGAAACCAAGGGTGAAATTTAGATCGTAGATTTGCGACAAGATACGGTACAAAGTATCCAACGAATAAACTTTCGCAATTACAGTCACGTATTCAGACTACCAACGAAAGAACTTAATTAAGGAACATTTTTGGTGATACTAACCGATCAACTTATGTGTTGAGTACAAATTTGTACAGATATGAAATATTTTTCCTTAGAGATAAATGATTCGTCGATGGACCTAATGTAGGTCTCTGGGGAACCGAGGAGTGACAGATACAAAATTATCTATACTTAGTAAAGCTATATCAAATGTTCTTTGGCAGACAGATGTATGCCTGACCGACAAACAGACAGAAAAACACATAAACTGTTGGAATGGAATGACCCCTATATTCATAATCTACGACAGAACCGTGAAAATTCAATCAAATCCTGCACAGTGCTTTTCTCACAATTACAATACTTCCCAAGGGAAGTAAGGACCCTAGTGAAAATTGGCTTTAAAATTACGATAAAATACAGTAAATACAAAATCTGACAGGCCTTTGATGATCAGCCTGTATAACGGTTATAGTCCAATTTCAGTAGGGAAATGTCTACCATACTCTCTTACACATGTATGTTGCTTTTAAATAAAAAAAATTAAGGCTAATAACAGTTATCGCTATAAATAGTGTAACGGCAGTAGCGCCCCCTAGGTGCGAGTAGCATGAATTATAATTAAAAACAGCCACTTTATCAAAATCTGTAATGTGTTCAACTATCACGTCAGAGTTGACAGCCCACTACGGAAACTTACAATTATTGAGGGATTTGAAGCCCAAGGATATGCTGACGATATAGTCATCATAGTTAGGGGAAAGTTTAATAACACACTCAGGGATCGATTACAGATGGCACTGAACATGATAAAAAAATTGGACTGATGAGGAGGTCAGCCCATCGAAAACCCACAACGTCCCATTCACCAGAACAAGAAGTCTGGAGAGCTTAGATCCTCTAGTCCTTCAAGACACATAACTGCAGATGTCGGGAGAGATCAAATATCTTGGAGTTACCATAGACTCCAAGCTTACCTGGAACCAACATCTAGACAGAATAATACATATATCGGTAGCCACATTGGCAACCTGCAGCTTCCATCATATGGTAGAACATGGGGACTTAGGCCTAGTGTATTGCACTTGCTCTACACTAACACCGTAAGACCCACCATTACGTACGCTGCTTTGGTCTGGTGGCCAAAGACAACTCAGACTACAGCGACGAATAAGCTGAGCCGGGTACAAAGACTGACCTGCTTAGGGATTACGGGTGCTAAGCAAAGCACCCCACGGCAGCCTTGGAGATCCTATTAAACCTCCCCCGACTTAGCATCGTGATCCAGGGAAAGGCCAGAATGGGGGCATATAGACTCAAATACCCCGAATCTCCACGGAGCTAGATCGGGAGGACATTTGAGGATAATAAACACTGTAGAAGATCCTTTATTGAATATGAGATCAGACTACATGATACCAAAGATTGTCTTCAACAAGCCCTTCAATATCACCGTTGGAAATAGGAAGGACTGGTCAACAGAAGCTCCTGATATACTACGTAAAGGCCTAAGCCTAACCGGATATACTGACGGGTCTAGGACAAATACATGAGGTGGGGCTAGAATTCATGGGGAAAACCCTGGGCAACTATAAGCTTTTCCTTTGGGCAACACGTCACTGTATTCCAGTCAGAAATTCTGGCTATACTTGAATGTGTACGAGAGAATGCAAATCGACAATATGTCAATCAGCAAATCTCCATTGAGCCAGACAGTTAGAGCAGAGCTCTACAGCGGCACTTAGAGCAGAGCATTAGCCTTTAACAAAGTGTCATCCCGACTGGTATGGGACTGCCACGAAGAGCTGAGAATTCTGGGTGAGCAGAACAGAGTTAAAATACTCTGGGTGCCAGGACACTCAGAATTGACGGCAATGAAGAAGCTGATGAACTTGCTAGACAAGGGTCAGCTAATATATTCTATGGGCATCTTCAAAAGCTCAGCCGGAAAGGCGATTAAAGACTGGACTCAAGAGTAGACGCAAAAACTAAAGGAACATTCCAGGAAATCGACATGGAAAAACAGTCATTAAAGGCCTATGTGCAAAACACACTGAAGAACTGCTCACAAGGAACAGGATGCAGTTAAAATTAATAGCAGGATTTCAGACTGGGATACTTTCCTGTAAAGAAGTACCTGAATACAATCGGTACATTTGAAGGCAACCTAGACTGCAGACTATACTGCAAGGAGCCGGAAACAGTTGATCACATCGTATTCAACTGCTGGTCCGCAGAAGTTATGCATCTGCGGGCAAACACAAAGAGACCCGGAATTCATCAGCATCCGCTCAACCACAGACCTGTATCACCTGATGAGAGGTACAGGGTACTGGAGTGGGCGGAGTGAAGCATGGCAGGGAGAGCAGCAGGCTGCAGTTCCCTCCCTCGGAATTTTCTAACAGAGGAGCCCTGAGAAAAAAATCAGGTCAGAGATGGCGCTGGGGTATGGTTTCTAGAAACAGCGGTTCGAGGCTTTTCTAGCAAAAGTTGGCTCTTAAGTAAACTGACTGATGTGACGTGATTAATTCTAAATGGAAAGCCTGTCTTCCTCCAGCTTAATTAACTCTTTATTTCATCCGAACACAAAGTTACGACTAATAATTGGTACTTTAAAAAGGAAAATTTTATTTTCTAGTACACCATCTTATTGAAATTCGGTATTATTTAGTTTTTGATAACAACGAATAAGATTATGAGATTGTTTTACAGTAAAAACTTATTAGGTTCATTTTTCTTCATAAGGACGTACGCTACTGGTGGATTTATAAATATTTTACCGTGACACAATCTCCTGATGGGTAAATACCTTCCACCCAAGTTTAAAAAAAATCGCATTGTTAATAAGAGCATTGTGATATGGGAGTCATGAAAAATGAGACATACTGTATGTGTAGTAAATGCCGTGTTCTGGTACGCATCCACATTAATTCACAATTTGATTAGAAGATAAATATTATTGATTTCCCGTTCCCCAAGGTGTCTCTCATCGTCTCTTCTCGATCCCACTCATTTTTTGACCACATCAACCGGAGGGAGGACAATATATAACGTTTGACTGTCCGGGGAAAACCAGATGACAAAATGCGAAGAGGAATGCCACCAAAACATTGAGCTGATGCCACCAAAGAGCCAATAGGAAAGAAATTTCGCGATGCCGTTCGCCTAACAGGCAGCTGCGACAGATGGCGTATGGCTGACGGGCATGCTATGCGGCAAAGGGTGGCCAACTATAACATTACATGAATTACAAGACGTCTGCTAAGTCATTGAGAATAAGAGGAAGAAGTATATTGATTTCATTGGCTTCATAATGTACACAAAAGATTATATTTATGAGCATAACCAAGATGACCTACGAAAACTCACTAATTTTCGTCCTCCATTCATTAGATGTATATTAGCAAGAAGTGGAAGTCTCGAAAATTGTAATAAAATTAGCAGACGCAAGTAATTCATTTTTCATTAGTACTAATTGTCGGCATAATTGTGCGAACGGTCTCACACGCCACTATAAGTCTCGTTAGTGGACATTGTTAATTGCATAGCGCTTCAACTGGGCTTTTGATCGTGTTTGTAGTTGAACCGCTCAACCGCCGTCACTCCTTTAGTCTGACAGGCGACAACTTACTAAGCGCCTTCAATCCACTTTTGAAGGTACATCACAATCAAACTTTATTCCGCGGTGCCTGATTAGGTTTATTTCAGTTGCTGAAACTTCAGGACTGCAGGCGCATAGAGTGATCAAATTACATTATAACGTAACTTACATTCTAGATGTTATCAATATTTGATTTGAGGCGAACTGAACATATTAGTATTAAGAATCTGGCGAAATTGTGCGGATGTTGTTTTTTGGATGAGACTGTCCCGCAAACACCAAAACTTTTGATCACAACAGTCAAATACCAACACTTGTGCGCGTTTCACTAACCACGTTAGCATTATCGGGAGATGCTTAAAAGTAAGTGTAACTAAGAGCATGCCTATATTTATACTAAAGTATCCTCATAGTTGAACGAATTCAACCAATCTTGTAATTCATAGCTAAATCCTCCGATCAACCAGCAAGTCTAGATACATAACAGCTGTCTCTTCAGTACATACATTGTTTACTCCTAACATAGTTACATTAGATAGCCATAGAAAAGGATAGATAATCATACCGTTCCCTAAGCAACAGTGGCGGGTATGCGTAGAGGGGTAAATATTTTCATATCAAAATAAATGTTTGTAATCCCTGCATTACCTACTCATTATACAATAATGTAATGTAGGCGTGCAAAATCACAGTAAGATAATAAATAATTGATATAATTCGAATTTAATTGGCCTAAACTTTTTAATATATCTATTGACACAAATCTATAAAATTCATAAATATTACATTTCTCTATTCGTTATGAAAGTTTACATATAATAAAAGGCCAAATTATAATAATAATAATAATAATAACAATAATAATAATAATAATAATAATAATAATAATAACTGAAAAACTACTCTCAAAATGAACAATAAGGACATCGGTGAAGTTGATATAAAGCGCGGCATATATCAAGGAGATTCCCTCAGCCCTACTTGGTTTTGTTTGGCTTTAAATCCTTTATCTCATCTGTTGCACAATTCCAATGCAGGCTTCAGAATGAAAATGAACGATCCAATTAGATATAGTCACTTATTGTATATGGACGATCTTAAATTGTATGCAGAGTCTAAGCAGCAGCTTCAGTCTCTATTGGGAATCACAAAACAGTTCAGTGACGATATCAACATGAATTTCGGATTAGAAAAATGCGCTACAACAGAAATGAATAAAGGTAACATCATACGAGGTGAAGAAAATATTATGAACATAACATGGCTTGAACCAGAAGATACCTACAAATACCTGGGTATACAGCAAAATTGCGGAATATCACACACTAAACTTAAAAAAGAATTCTCGGAAAAATATCGAACCCGCATTACAAAAATACTGAATACAAAACTGAATTCCAAGAATTTGATTAGGGCCGTCAACAGCTGGGCAATCCCAACACTAATATACTCTTTCGGGATTCTGAAATGGTCCGACACAGATCTAGATGAACTAGACAGAACAACAAGAAGGGTACTCACCAAATTCCGCTGCTTACACCCCAAGTCATCTGTGGAGAGATTGTACATACCCCGAAGTGAGGGAGGCCGTGGATTGCTTAACATCAAAGCGCTTTGTAGAAGCCAAGAGAGCAAAATGAGAGCATACTTCCTTAGGAATACATATCCCAAAATTCGAACAATCGTCCGGAATGATCAGGCATACACTCCACTCAATCTAGCGTCTCCAGAATTTGAGATCCAAATAGAATCCAAAGCGAGCAGAATAAGCCATTGGAAGGAAAAGATGCTACACGGCAAATATCCCCACAACTAGACGCGGCAAGTACCGATAAAATGACTTCCATCTCCTTCCTAAAACACGGTTGGCTCTATCCAGAAACGGAAGGGTTCATCATGGCGATTCAAGATAAAGTGATCAGGACAAGAAACTATGAAAAGCACATTTTGAAGTCAAATGTCACTGATAAGTGTCGTAAATGCTCACAGCCAGGGGAAACCATCGAACACATCATAGGATCCTGCCCTGTTTTGTCAGACACCGACTACCTCTCGCGACATAATCAGATAGCCAAAATTATTCATTCCCGTCTAGCCTTGAAGTATGGACTAATCAATGCACCAATACCATACTACAAATACTCGCCAGACGCTGTGCTCGAATCTAGAGAGTAACTACTCTACTGGGATCGCCCGATTATCATGGATAAGACAGTGGATTTTAACCGACAAGATATACTGCTTATCAACAAAACAGAAAAATATGCGAAGATTATTGACATCGGCGTCCCACTCACACACAACATAACGAAAACTGAGCAAGAGAAGTGCAGAAAATATGTTAATTTGGCTGTCGAAATTAAGCGCTTATGGGGGTTAAGTGACGTGCGAATTGTGCCTTTGGTAATATCTGCAGAAGGAGTTTGTTCACATAATCTTTCACCATACTTAGTGCAATTAGAAATACCGAAGGCTCTTCGTTACCTTATGCAGAAGGCCGCCATTTTGCAGACATGTCACCTGGTCCGCAAGTTCCTCTCAATATAGACAGGATGAAGTGAATTCTTCCTCTGTCTATATCTTTCGCCCGACAAAGTCGAGATTGTTTAAAATAAATTAAAATAATAATAATAATAAATTGTCTTTATTAAGGGCGAAGTTAATCTTACATTTTTGGTTCTCTAACATAATCATATTCACAAAATTAAATTGTTAATACTGAATGTTAGTCATTATAATTTATTATATTTCTGCACTATTGAATGGCATTTTTAATAAACACACCACAAGTTAGACAAGCCTCAAATTCAATGTCTGGGAGGGAGGGAGTTACATATTTCAAATAATGCAGTTCTCCACTCACATCGTTACTACTCAACATTACCATGTAAATGCTGGAAATTGAATTCAGTTATTGTTAGGCAATAGGATCAAATATGCTACCCACATCACTCTTTAACTCACCGAGTTACCAAGTCGGTGAAATATTCACAGCCACCAGATGGTCAGAAAGTTAGAGAAACAGATTTTTATTTACATCTTTTAATTTTCTAGTTTCATAATGAATTCTGATACTAAAGTATTAGTTTTATATTTTCCATCGGATGATACTGTAATGGGTCAGTATTCTTCAAATATTTTATGCCACTCGACTTTATTATAAAATCCTGTGGTATAAAATGATCTGAGCACATCGGGTTGTTGGTATTAGCATCCTTTAGGAACCTACAAAGTAAAGCTAAACTTTCTTAAATATTAGGAATAATCATTCACTTTTATTTCCAATAAATAATTTTATTATTTCTATTAATTATTGTGTTCGATGTATATATTAGCATAGCAAAAACATAAATTATTATTAAATTAACATAGTGCTCACAAACATCATGTCTTGTGCGATAAAGAAATATTTGCTATTATGTAATTCCCATGCATAGAAATTTATCAAAGAAAATAAACATGTATTTATTAAAACAATGACAATATTGTACCTATTTTATGTAATAGTTGTTGAAAAATACATATCCTAGTAAAATACTTAAAATACAAAAGTTGTAGGAAGTTTCCCTGGCTCTCTGACGGTCAAATTGGATTTGACCTTGAACGTGACCTTCAAGGTCATGAAGGTCAAGTCGATATTTTCAAGTGACACCCCCTTCTTTTAACCCTGGAAATGAAACGAGCAGAAAAATTTTAGGTTCGGAGATGACCCTCGGCACTTACATAATTATGGTGTAAAGATGACCTTTGGAGGTCAATTTTGTAAGTTCCGAAGGTCATACTGTAACTTAAATGTTTCCGCTCGTTTCATATCCGGGGTTAAAAGTAGAGAGTTCCATTTGAAAAAGTCGACTTGACCTTTAAATGATCTTGAATGCCACGGTCAAGGTCAAATCCAATGTCACCGTCAGGTGGCCAGGGAAATTCCCTAATTTTGTATTTAAAGATTTTTCTAGGATTAGTATTTTTCAAGTTCTCCTGCCGTTCCCATTATTTCATGCCACCCGGTATATATTTTAGTTATCACAAACCACTTGTTTCTGCTTTAAATTATGAAAGAATGAACACTGACGTGCACACTGGCAGAAGTTTCACTTCCAAAGCTCATGGGGACTACGCACAATTTTTTTAAATAATTTTTGCTGGTGTTCTTAGCACAAAAGCCATTCTCATCGTCCGCGTCCCAGTAGTAAATATCCTTAACTACATTTGAACAGGATAATTTACTGGTACACAAATCTCGGTAATTGCTTTCTGCATACAATCAGCGATATCATAATTAAGCGTAATAATGAGTTTTCGAAATGCGAGCATAATAAAGAAGACATTGACATTTTGGTAAATTATTACTTGTTGATATTATTGGTCAATGGGCTTAATGCTACTGCACAACGCTGTCCAATTACTTATACATATTACGTTGAAAATTACAGTCATAATATAACATCCGTGTCATTTAAATAAGGAAAATCATATAGCATAACATTTTACATCAAAAAGAAAGATTTAAAGGAATTATAATGACATGAATAATAATTAAAGAGGGTTTACCTTAATCATTATATTTATTTAGGTAATGACTAATTAGGTATGCAAAAGAAACGGCCCACATTAAAATGTATTATATAAACAAATAAGATAACAATCCTATTTAAACAATGGACTTTTTCTGCCGGCACAAATAGACACCATCATCTGATGTGTATTGATTCCTTTGAAGTATTTCTCTAACTTTCGGAGTACAGCATATTAAAATTAATTTCTAGTTGCCGAAATCGTTTGTTATTGTTTATCAGTAAGAATGTATTGCCGTAGGGCTCTATACTGATCAATATCGAAGCAATTTTTTTATTTTTTTTTTATTTATTAACCATTTGTTGTGATACAAATTTTGTATATATGGCAAGTCAGAAATATAGATAAAATAAATAATACAACAGCAACAATGAAATAAATAAATAACAAATGAATGAAACCAACATATCATCAGAGAACACATTAACGATAATTTTACATACATCAGAAATATCAACATACCTATATATACATATATACACATATATACACACATATATGCACATATGTACCCATACAGACACATACATAAATACACATATATGTACAAAGCAGATAATCAACTCTCAAGAGATAGGTTATAACAAAACAATTAATCAGAAGAGAAATAGTACATACAATTGTGTAAAATGTCTAACAAATAAATAAATACAATTATATAGTATTTTACGTAATGACGTCGCTTAGGAATTCATCTATTGTGTAGTATCCTTTTTGTACAAGGATTTTTTAATGGTAATTTTGAATTTGCCTATGCTCATGTTTTGGATATTATTTGGCAATCTGTTATATAATACAATAGAGTTATATTGAGGTGACTCTTTGAAAGTCGATGTCCTATGTAAGGGAATTGTTAGAATATTATTATTTCTGGTATTATATAAATGATGCTCAGACAGACTCACAAAAGCGTCAATATTGTTTTTGACGTTTATTAGACATTTATAAATATAGATACATGGCATCGTCAGGATTTTTTTGTTTATAAATGTAGCTTTGCAGCTTTCTCTGTAGTCTAAGTTAAACAGGAATCTCAATATTCTCTTTTGTATAATAAAAACTCGCCTAGCATGGGATGATCGACCCCAGATACAAATATTTAGCGACATGTGTGAATATGCTAACGCATAGTAAACACTAGTGAGTCCCACTTCGTTTAGCATATCTTTAAGTTGCAATAATGCAAAGTAGGCTTGATTAAGCTTTTTACATACGTGATTAATATGCTGTTCCCAAGATAAGTTGCTATTTACCAAGGTGCCAAGAAATTTCGAGTAATCACTTAAAATTATGCCAGGTAAAGTAACGATACGCCGTAAGTTAAAATTCAGAAATATTGTTTTATTCTCGTTCAGCATTAGTCTGTTTCGATCACACCAGGTACTCATCTCACTCAATACAATATGAATTTTATTGGATAGTTCTTCCGGGTTTGTAGCAGTTACGGTTATGGTGGTGTCATCCGCATACATAATGGTGAAGCCATTTTTGATAAAATTTGGAAGATCGTTTACATAAATCAAAAACAACAATGGGCCTAATATGGATCCCTGAGGAGCGCCCAAGAGAATATCAAAAATGTTCGATTGCACTTCATTGCAGTTTACACGCAGAGTTCTGTTTTGCATGAATGAAATCAGGCACTCTTGTAACTTACCTCTAATACCAACACTCAGTAACTTATCAGCTAATACATCTTTATCAACAGAGTCGAAAGCTTTTGAGAGGTCAAATAGAATTGTCACAATATACTTACCACTGAATTAAAGAAGAACTTCAAATGGTTAGAGACATTACACTGAACAAAACAGAACAAAAACTAAGTAAAACAAGAAAAATACTACAAAAATGGAGCTACATAATCTGACCTAATAGAGCAAAATGGGTAAAGGCATTCCTAATTTACTTGTATATATACTCACGACAAAAATTATAGTATTTCTTGCTAAACTCAGAAATAAAATAATGTGTGCGCCACCCACAGTTGTTTTTTTATGGTTACTATTATTTCGTAACGGCTGAGCAATATGAGTTTGTAGGTTTATCTGAGACTTGTTTAAATAATTCTATATCTAGTATTAACGTTCTAATTACACCAATACCAAACTTTGATTATGTGCTATTTGGAAGAGATTTCAACATAAATTTGCTTTGTAATAATAATGGCCAAACTGTTTTACAACATTTTATAAATAAATACATTCTACACCAAATTATTAAGGAGCCAACTCGTATTACTGATAACAGTCAAACTCTTATTGACATTTTGATTACTTCATCCTCAGATCTTGTCCAAGATCATGAAGTTATTAAAATGGATGGTGTGTCGGACCATTGTTTTGTGAAATGCAGTTTAAATTTCAAAAGGCCTATTGTAACATTAAAATATAGAACATATCGGGAATACAGAAACTTTAACTATGATGATTTTTTAACCGATCTTTATAGGCTAGATTGGGACGTGTTATATATATTAAACAATGTACAGGATATAATATATTTTTAACAACAGTGTAACTGCACTTTTTGATAAACATGCACCTTATAGAACAGCCCGCTTCTCGAAACCTTATGCTCCTTTGATTACCGACAATATTAAATTTATGACGCGTCTAAGAGATAAAGCAGTTTCTAAATATAAAATAATTAAATCTGAGACATCTTGGGATGAGTATAAACAACTCAGAAGTCTTGTTACAATGTCCGTGAAGAATGAAAAAAGAGCTTATTTAAATCATCAATTTAAAGTCAATCCTAAAGGTTTTTGGCGTACTTTAACGTGGCTAAATATTAATTCTACACCTATAAGTCACCCTGAAATAATGGCTAATTCGGACGAATTCAAGAATTATTTTCCTGATAGTATTCCATCTACTGACCTCGACCATAGCAACAATGAGTTTTTAGAATATTACACTAAAAATACATTTCCTAATATTACTAATGAATTTAGTTTTTCTGTTATTAATGAAGGGACGGTGGAAAAGATAATACCTGAAATTGGATCTAACTCAAAAGGAGTCGCACGCCGGCCGAAGAGAGGCAACTATTTTCGGTTTCACCCTTTCGGGACTTTTCTCTTCTTTTTAGTAATAATTATTTCGAGTCTTCACCTAAACTCTGATCGCCGCTACTCCTTCCGGAGACTTCAACACCATTGATCCCTCTCCGCATTTTTCCATCAATATCTATCCGCGTTCTTCCTGACTCAGCAATGTGCAGTGCTAGTGCAATGCCTTGTAGAAAAATGCCAAAGATATGTGATGGACTGCACAGGCAACGGAAATCAAATGTTACATCCGATGCCTGTACACTATGCGATCTAGTTATTTTCAATGCATTAGGTATATATTCTCAATAATATTCTACAAATTCCATTATATTACGACAATAAGTATGATATTATGAATAGTGATAACTTTAATGTACATATGAACAAAGTCAATTTAAATTTTACCAGTGTGTTTGTAAAAATGTAGGAGTATTTTTTGATAACAATCTGCGCTTTTAATTTCATGTATCGAACGTTCTTTCTATGTTAGATAAAATAGAGGAATTATGGATTGAATATGGAACAGAAAGGCATCTTCAATATCTTCCAATTCGCCAGATGCAGCAGAAACTTTCACCGGGGGTTTTAAACTTGCTTCCTTTGTTTCACGCTTTTACTGGGGCAGACACTGTTTTAAGTTTTGGAGGTATCTGCAAAAAGACTGCATGGAAGACGTGGATGGCTTTTAGAGAAGTAGACGAAGCTTTTCATGGATTTCTAAATATGTCTTGCGCTCAGGCTCTATCACAGAACGATCCTGCTTTTATGCTTCTTCAACGTTTTGTTATGCTAATGTATCATCCATCAAATTCAGCAGAAACTGTGAACAAAGCAAGGCAAATCTTATTTTGTCAACTTAACAGATCTATGGAAATTATTTCGCCTACTTGTGAGGTTTTGTTAAATCATCTTAAGAGAACTATCCTTCAGTGTTTTGTATGGAGAAATTGCCTTCAACGTGATGCGTAACAGGCAGATCCGAACGATTGAGGATGGAAGAAAGTTGGAGATAATTATAAGCCTATTTGGTCAACCAATCCAGACATTTCAATGGAAAAATTACAGGAGCTGATCGCATGTAAATGTACGCAGAGATGCACATCAAGATGTCGTTTTGTAAAAAGTGCGATAAATTGCAATGCTGTGCAAATGTGAAGGTCAATGTATCCGCGAATAAAGTTGACTTTTTTCAAAATATAGAATTTAAACCACTATTTGTTTGAAGCACTTGCTTTTTTCTTAGAAAGAACTTAATAAAAGTTAATTTGAGTTAAGTATTGTTTTATTATTTTGCATCTTACAGATTTTTTCCCCAACACTATATAAAATAGTCGTAAATTTATAGGGGTTGACAGGAGTTTGAAGGGGTTTGGTGGGGACTGAAAAAATATTTTCAATTCAAAAATGTGTCAATACCAAATTGCCGCACTCAAACATTTTTTATTAATTTCAACTGTTTATTAATAATAATACGGTATTTTTAATAAATTACTGGTATATATAAAGTTGTGCCAAAACTACCTTTCGTACACAAAAATTGAATACAACTTTTTTTAAAGAGCGTTACTTAAGCTTTGAAATGACATACCAAAAGTCAAAATTGGATGAAAAATAACAAAGATACGTGCAATAACTAAATGTATCCGTACAAAATTAGACCGGCCATCTTGACGACGTCTTCAAGGGATGATCTTAACTCCCAGGAGAGTGTCTCCCGATGGTTTTTTTAACCTTAATATGTGTACATGCTTCATGCAAAATTTGGTGCTGGTATCCAAAACTGAAATATTTTTAATGCTAACGCCACGAACTAATAGTAACAGTATAGGATAAAAAAAAAAAATAAATGTATCTTTAACCGACTTCAGTATCTTTTTTTAAAGAGCGTTACTTAAGCTTTGAAATGACATACCAAAAGTCAAAATTGGATGAAAAATAACAAAGATACGAGCAATAACTAAATGTATCGGTACAAAATTAGACCGGCCATCTTGACGACGTCTTCAAGGGATGATCTTAACCCCCAGGAGAGTGTCTCCCGATGGTTTCTTGAACCTTGATATGTGTACATGCTTCATGCAAAATTTGGTGCTGGTATCCAAAACTGAAATATTTTTATGATAACGCCACGAACTAATAGTAACAGTATAGGATAAAAGAAAAAAAATAAATGTATCTTTAATCGACTTCAGTATCTAGATTAAATAATAAAGATCAATTAACTGAACGACAGTGTACATTTTATAATTTTTGTACCAGTTCAATTTTCTTGGCGGCATAACTGTATCAGTTGCCCCTAGAAATATAGAACTTTTCGGTGTACAACCACCGACAATTAGAGCAGCTTAATTTGAAGATTTGCTTCTCGTGGGCAACTGACATGGGCAAGTTTGCGCTCCAATTTCGTTATGGAAATCGCAAGGCCGATGCGGCCGTTGGATGCATGAATGCAGCAAACGCATCGCGCTGGCGAGGAAGTGACGTAGACAATTAGAGAGAAGCAGCGGAATGTGAAGTCGTGACAATGAACTGTCCCCTTATCGACACTTCCATCTCCAAAACACCCACGTTAAACCGACACTTTAATTTTGGTATTTATAAAGTGTTTAGTGTGAACAGTATCCTGCTATTATTTGGGCCGATGAATTACATAATTTCGGTGCCATGTGCCAACTCGATAATTACCCAACGAATATGTATCTTCCTACCGGAAAGTTATTATTCGTTTACTTCATTTACATTTGAAAAAAAATTGCGAACCGCTCGTTGGTCTATTGTTATTGTAATTCCTTTATTACCATCTTAATTAACTGACCTCTCTTATGGTTAATAATTTAATATATTATTCTCTCCAACATATGATATAGGAAAGGATAGAATACTAGTGAGATTTAAATATTACTAAGCAAAAATGATCATTTCTTTACATATCTAATTATTTAAACTCATTGAATATACAGTTTTAACGTGTTATCACAATGTGTTCGTGTTCAGCAACTAGTATCGCACATTTTCATAAGGTTATGAAAATAGTAATATAGAACGAAATAAAACAGGCCTCACAAAATAATATCTATTCACACCGGCGTGGGGCAAAATCAGACAATTCTTGGCAAAAATTCTAAAACTCATGAAACCAACTCAAAATAAGCTCGCGAATGCAGCAAAAATAACGAAAAAAATATGGCTGAATAGTTAGGGTAGTTTTGATGGGGTGGAAATTGAATTTACCGCCTAAAATTCTGAAACTTCGAGTTGGAATAGAATTCGAACTCCACATTAACAGAAAAATTGTGTTAAAAATAACTTGATGCAAGGGGGTGAATTTTTAAGGGTGGCAAATTAAAATATCTAAATAAAATTCTGAAACTTTGGATTTGTATAGAAATTAGCCTCCAAAATATTGAAAAATTGGTGAAGAAAATCTCTATTATGAAATAGGGTAGTTTTAGGGGGTGAAAACAAGAATATTCTGAAACTCACGTAAGCTAAACAATATTTCAATATAATTACTATCACTGAACTGAATTTGTGGTAGGTTCCTTGTGAAACATCTTGACAATAATTGTTAATTATAAATTAAACACTGCTTTTAGATGAATCAATATATATATTATAGATACTCTACATATGTTTCGGCTTGTTAGGCCTTTATCAAAAGTAGTACAAAGTGAATACTAAAGTTTGCAATGTGGTTATTCTAATTTATACCTAAAAGTATTTATGCTTTAATCTGTTTATGGCCTCTAATATATTTAAGACTTAAACTTTAATTTTGGGAATTTTTCAGATAGGCCTAAGCTGATTATATAAATCAATGGATAACTCTTAGCAATTTGTTAATTATAGGGGTGTTCAAGGAATTTTGCTGGTCATTCGTGGACTCGTGGTATAAGGGTTGTTTTTAAGAGATTTTTTTTATGTTGTCTGCAACATAAATTTGCTTCATTCAGAAAGAAAAGGTAAACGTTTAGATCTTCTTGAACAACTAGAAAGAGTGTTTAATGTGTCTAGATAACTTAGCCTCAATCAATAATGCTAGGGCATCTTCACCTGACATTTGGTTAGATTGAAATTGGAGAGATCTTTTATAAGCCTGTCTGATCTTACTTGCTCGTGTAGGAGTGGTTGCAGTGGCTTCTTTTACTAATTTAGAAGCTTCTGCATGGCCAGACGCTCTTAGAGTCATTTGGGTAGCGTAACTAAGTACCTCAATACTGGTAGATTTTCGTAAATGTTCAGTTTTTTTGCGCTTAGTGCATTCAGTACTTTCTCCAAAAGAAATTGTCGGACGTCCGCGCTGCTTTAATTTTGAAAGTTCATAGCTTGTAAAAGAAATTGATGTGTCCAGCCAATTTCCATATTTCTTTAAAAACCTAGATTTCGATCTTCCCACTCTCATCTACCTCGACTTGAAATCGGATTTAAAGTGGTATATTTTGCTTTGTAAGCACTTTATATACCGCTCAGGACAACCTATCATTTCTTTGATATGTGTTTGTAAATGAATAAACTGATCTTCCATTTTTTTCTGACCAGAACCTTGTAAAATGTCGAAAAGTTCTTTTCGGCCCATGATAATATTAGAAATTGTTCCTGAAATCAAGAAAAACAATAATTGTTAAAATGAATTCAAAATTATCATAATTTCCGTAAAAAAATATTTTTTTATCATAGAAATGCAAAAAAATCGCAAAATATTTTAATGGCCCTAATTTGTACATTGACAACACAATTTAATAACGCAAACGAAAGTGCTCGAGATGCCTCGATACACAACTAAAAGTTTCCCTATTTCTACAAACCCACTATTTTTATAAAATTTTACAGTAATGACTAAATACTTTTATTTAACGGTGATCAATTTTTTTTTTTACACAATAAAAATTACTAAAAATATAACACATACCTGAAGTTGACGGCTCCATAACAAAACGGTAGAATTTTAAGAATTTATCATAAAATACAGCATTCAAAGTTCACTTAACAAATCGGCTCGATAAGAATACATGTGCGCTCTCCGCAACTTACTGCTCTTAACTGAATTTTTAAGGGTAGGGCAGGGCGCGTTGTAGTATCTGACCATTTCTGTCTTATGCGCCCAATAGTTGGCTAAACTAGTATCATAAAATCAAATATGTTTACAGCACTTTAGTTTTTGAATTAATACCAACTTTTAGGGGTTCTGGCCCCACTGTGCGGCGGCGGCAAATATAAAGAAACGTTGTTGAATGTTTATTTTTGTTTACCACCTTCACATTGATTGTGAATAGTTCATAATGGGCGATTTAGCACCAACCGGTAGTTCAAACAAGAAAGGAAGGAGTTCATGGGACCAGAATAAGTGAGCGTGTAGTTAGCAGAAGACTCGAAGAAGAAAGCTTGAAGTCGTATAAATCAGAAAAGGCCCCAAAATTCAAGTCATAACTTCGAATAGCGCGACTAGCCTTTGCTTGAGAACATCAGAATTGGAATAATGACCAGTGAACTTTTATTCACCGATGAGAGCCGTTTCTGCGTAAATTCGATTGATAGTGGGGAAAGAAAATATCGACGTCCAAGAGAACAAGACGAACAATTCAATATCTTTTGAAAAGATATTTATTTTTTGTCATTCCAATTTGAGTTTTTGTTATTTGCTTCCTGCTTTTATTTTTTTCAAGTTTATTATACTCTTTGCAAATACAAAGCGAAGAGTATATTGCATTCGATTGGCACATTTCTAAAGTCGATAATATCGGTGGCAGAGAAAAAAAATTCCCTCTCTTGGTGATCAAATTCTGAACAACTTTCAAAATGTCCGTCCGTCTGTCTGCCTGTCCGCCCGTCACGTTTCTTGTAAGCACGATAACTTAAGAATGGAAGATTGTATTGAAACTTAGACTTAGACAGTAAGTTAGTCTTAGCTAGAGGAAGAACCCTAATTGTTTTTTAACAATTAATTTTTTTAATTGAACAGAAATATAATTTTTCTTGAAACGTCAGAACATGGCACTTTTGAACTCATTTCATGATATTAAAGTTTGACATTTTAGACGACTGTACGTTGCTAATAATAGTGGAGGTAAAAGTACTTCGGAAGTGGCAGCAATGCCTGCCATACCCTGGGTAATCAATCTACAAAATTGAATGAATTATTTACAAAATATATAAAATATATTCATTCAAGAGGGGTTGAGTTCGGTCGTCGACGAAGGCAGGCGCGTTTTAAGCGAATCCCACGATATATCGAATAAAGTTGGGTAAAAACGGTGAAAAACGTGCGGAAATGGGTTGAGTTAAAATGTGGATAATCCTGAATCAGTTTATATAAATTAGCATAAATTTGGCTATTTCATATAGCTGATATTTGATATTTGTTTACTAAAAGCGTATATAGACAACTCCACAAAGTGTACAAACATCCGGCAACATAAGATAAAGAAAATAAAAACGTGCAATGGGACCAGTGCAGGTATAAAGTGCATCATGTCATAAACTCGTAAATTATTCTGCAGAGATATACATGCGAAGTGAAGTGTATAGGTTTAAAGAAATTAGAGGATAGACCAGCAACCAAAAAGCTAAGCTATATTAATTTAATTTATTAACAACCCAGTTTATTACTCCAATCTAGGCTATTAATTGTATTTGTTTGTTTGTTTATTAATTTATTTATTTATTGTTTGTTCACTAATTTTTAGTTATTACACAACAGAGAAAAATTTTAAAGCAAAATTGAAAAGGTATTGAATATAGGTAATGAAATATAAAAATACCCAGAATTGAAAAGCGGCCAATTGGAAAGCGGAAACGGAAACTAAAACTGATTGCTTAAAAAAAAACAAGGGTGCACAAAATATTCCCTCGTACCTCTTTCACATAATCCGATATATTTTTTACCGCGAGATAGGGCCCTTCCCAGCACTCCCACCGTAAATGGATATTTACCTGTGGAACGGTTAATAAAATAAAAAAATAAAAAATAAAAAATAAAAGCTGCTAGATTCAGAAACCGAAGAAACAGAAAACTTAGAAGAAGAATAAATAAGGAGATGATGATAGATGGAAGGTCAAAAGAAGCATGGAAACTGAAGGAAGTATCTCGCACACGCCTACACTTCCCATCCTATATTCCTACCCCATGCGTCATGTGGCTCTCGCTGCTGATAACAAGCATGTCCAATGTCCAACCCGACGTATGCAGCCAGTCCGGAGGTATATAAGACATCCGAGGTTTGGTTCCAGCACGCGATTTGGCTGTCCGTTGGGCGTGTTCGACGGAGGACCAAGCTGCGTGTTGGAACGAACCTCCATGGATGCCCGAAATCGGCAGCAATGCTCAGCTTACGCTGGAAAATCAATCAATCAATCAAAAATAATAATATATTCATTAAAAAATGAAAAATTTACTAAACTATCGGTTTTTAATCTTTGTACTTCTCTGGCAATCCACATTTGATTGTGCTAGAGTACAAAGGCCCTGAAAATAAAATTATTTACAAGATCCTATCTCAAGCTTTGATATTTAAAAAGACACCATGAAGGAAATCTGCCATTCTACCTCTTAGGGATTATTTAGTCCTTGAAACATTTTGTGCTATAAGAACTAAAAGATTTTTTATCAGTCAATGTCAAACATAATTTTTCATACTTATTCATAGAAATTGTCTTGGTTTTGCATTGAACATCTGGAGTGGCTTTGTGCCTTTCTGATGAGCTCAGAATAAGGACGAAAAACGTTTCAAAGGCTAAGCATTTCCAAAAACAGAATGATAGATTTCATGAAAATGTAATCCATTAGAATGAAAAATATTTAAGACAAGGTAGGTAAATAAATTTATGTTAGGTTTTTGTTCTCATTTTCATCTGCATCTTTATGACCGTAGGGGCTTATGTAGATACTAGTTTAATCTGCATGGCCGTAGGGGACTGTGTGGATTCTAGTTGTTGAATGAGAGTTTTGATATGAGAAATTATACAAATTCATTTAAGGATTTTTAATTTGCTAGCATAACCAGAAGTCAGGTTATCGAAAGAATGCAAAGATATCATTAATATTTTTACAAATAGCCTTTCTTTTAGTTCTCATAGATACTTATTTTTTCTGATGTTTGCAAAATCCTGTAAAGAATATGTTTCAATATCTTCAGAGAAGTTCCTAAAACATCGTGAAGCATTATCGGGAATTTGTTAAGTCCTAAAAGTGTTTTAAAGCGCTTCAGAAGGCTTCTCATTCTAGTGTATCTCTATAACAACATACAATCTAGTATAAGTTACACACGACTTACACAGTCTGCGCCTTATTACAATCTCTCTTCCTTTTTTCTTATTTGACACTGCAGTACATCAGACGTCTTGTGATCCATGCGTTATTTAGACTTCCGCTTGCTGTATAGAACGTCTGACGACATTACGCCATCAGTCGTAATGTACAGGAAAAGAAACATATATGCAAGAAATTAGTTTAAATTTCTGCCTTATTTCCGACGAAAATACTTTTTTTTAATTATTTTTTTCATTTAATTACCTTATTTATTTTAACGTCCTGGCGAAGTTTAGCTAATGCTACTCTACCACTTAACCAGGACTGGCGACCTTTTGAGGTATCGATACACGAGAATTACATGCACAAAAGCAATTCTCGACGTCTTGAAGAAAAGAAATGGAATGTTATAATGAGAGAAATGTGTGAGAATCGATGACACATCTACATTTACAATCAACAAAATGTAGAATACCAACTCATTAAAACTACGTTTAAAACAGTGTTGGCACACTAAACACACTAACTTATTTGTGTCTGTTAAAACGTGCTAGTATTTTTCCACTGCGACATTGTCTTTGATTAAATATTGAATTTTGTATGTATTGAGAAAGTTATCTATTCAAACTAGTTCCAGGAACATAAACAAGCTTAATATCCTCAGAAAGTAGCAATAATAAAGGGGAGAACGTAGTCTTAGTCGGCGAGGACCACAAGCGATTTTAGGCAATCATACGGTCTGTTAGAGACGCTTACGACCATTTGATAGTAAAATTCCTGCGAATGACATCTGAGGATATCCTTAGAATATAAAACAGTCACACGCATCTTTCAGCATCTACAACGGTTCGAGTTGCAGGAACCGAATAGGATTTTCATAATCGATCATTGGCAAATAATGGATGACAACTGGAAAGGTTGCTTAACAAATGAGCGCTAATTTTCCTAAGCATAGTGTTTTCATTTATATACACAACGGTTTAATAAGTGATGGGATATCACTACATCTTTGATACAGTCAACTATTCAGTCCGGTACTGGTCGAATTCGAGCCATGTCTCCTACATTTACTTATAGATACAATATTTTTTATCGATTCCTGGGAGGAGATGATTTATTTTCGCTAATGTATGAGACAATCTGTACCTGAATTAATGTATTATTAAGAGAGAGATTATTAAGAAGAAAGAAAATAATAATAATAATAATAATAATAATAATAATAATAATAATCTTTATTTAATAAGCCTTAAATTACAATCACAACAAACACAACTATCTACTTAATAATAATTCCTATTAAAATAGGATATATTGAGATTTCTCTGTATGGGTATACAGTGAGGCCCCGTCTTCCATATATCCTATGGGTTTACAGTACGCGGGAAAAACAAAAAAGGAGAAACATACACGATACATGGTTACAATGCAAATGACAACAGTAGTTATAACAAAATTAAGACGTTTTAGTCAGCATACTAAGAGAGTGGACACTTGAAACGCTTGTAAAGAAAATATTATATAAAAAAAAACATAAACGTCAACTTTAGTAAGCATACTGACTCAACTAATATTTTTAATTTGCACATTGCACAGTTAAATCCGTGAGAATAGGCTTAAATATTGAAGTCTATTGCAAGATTATTTTCAAGTAGCATTCTTTTTAGCATACGCTTGAAAACATTATTTTTTTTATTTATAAAATCCAAGGGCATAATATTGAGGACTTTGCAAATTATGTATGAAAAAGATTTTTTGAATCCGGTGTTGCGATGACATGGTATGGTTAATAAGCCCTTACGACGAACATTTATATTATGTACGTCCGATCTAAATTTTAGTTTTCGATGGAAATAAGTGGGTTTCTTGAGTATTAGTAGTTTATGGACTAGTGTGCCATAGTGAAGAAACCGCCTTTTTTTCATCGGTAGCCAATGGGCTTGTTCCATGATATTCCTTTTATATGGTTTTTATACTTTTTCATATACTACTCGATATTCTCATTATACACTTAAAATTTCGTATTATTAACTTTTTCCGTTCTCGAGATATAAGGAGTTGAATTTAGTAATAGTTGCAAAAACCGAGCGCTCATTTGTGACGTCACTATACGCAAGTGACGTAAGAAAAATGGCATTCTGGGACCCTTCACATTTAACGTGAAAAGTCGAAAAACATGGAATTTTTAAACGCTGGTAACTAAATAATTACGTCGAGTGGAAGTTCGTTCTATGTGTCTACGGAAAGGAAAAGGTTGGCGATGAATTATAATCGTAAATTGCAGGGTCGAAATCGAAAATTCGTTCTGGCAGGAGCGAGAGAAAATTGTAATTTTTTGACATTTCACCAAATTGTACTCCCCTACTGTCAAGCAGTAAGCAAAACAAACAATACTTCGAAAACACTTATAATTATAACCAATAAGGAGCATCAAGTCTATTGAGATCGCCGAGTCGATGCGTATAGTGACGTAGCGCCTGGCCACGCCCCATTTTCGCGAGATGGAAATTTATAATGGTTTTTAAGATACCAAACGTGCGAATAAGATTCTGATTTTTTTCAGATCCATTAATTTATACTTGCACTTTCGATTTGTGAAATAAAAAAAAATGCCGAACAAGCCCATTCAATTCTATTAATTTTTGTGACACCGGGTGTCTTCGCCGTAAGTTACAAATAAGTCTGACACAGTAGTTTTGGACCTTCTGTAATCGCTGACAGTTAAGTTTAGTTAGGCATGGCCCGTACACGACGTCACAGTATGTCAAGTGAGAGAGAACTAATCGCTCACATAATATTGTTTTGATTTTTGTATTGAGGATCTCACGATTAATATAAATTAGTCTTAGATTAGAAAATGCTCTTTTAATAATATGATTAATGTGAGAATCAAAGCGTAGTTTATAGTCCACGTATAATCAGAATTTTGCAGACGTCCGACTTATTAATTACTTCATTATCGATCTTGATTTCAATGTATTGAAGTGACCTGTCCCGAGTAGATTTAGGCCCGAAAACCATGGCCTGTGATTTAGTGGGGTTAATCTAAAAGCAATATTTTTCCGAGGGATCCAAACAGGGATTGTAGGTCATTGTTTATTAATCTGTTAGAATCTTCAACTTTAGATTCGCCATATGACAAATAGATTTGGATGTCGTCAGCATAAAAGTATGATTTACATGCAATTAGACAATTTTTAAATGATGACGTATACACAGAAAACAGTAAGGGTCCCAGAATTGATCCCTGGGGTACTCCACTCAATGCATATAAAGATGCAGATGATGCGTATTTATATTTCATTATCTGGTGCCTATCCGTAATAAAACTTTTCATTAATTCCACTGTATAGTTACTAAAACCTATGTAGTGTAAAACTGCAAGCAGTAACTGATCACCGATTCTATCGAACGCTTTAGAATAATCTAGAAGCACTACTTAGTGTTGTTAACATATTTTTATCTATGGCTGATAATATATCATCCGCTACTGCCAGCAATATTGTAGCGCAGCTGTGATTTTGTCTAAAACCAGGCTGATTTTCTAATATTATTGAGTTGCACTCCAGGTGTACTGTTATCTGGTCATATAAATTTTTTTCATACAGCTTCGATAATGTGGGTAATATACTTATGGGTCTTAGATCTTTAAGGTTATTGGGATTTGTTATTTTAGGCAGTGGCAGTGGCAAATGCTAACTTCCAGCTATTGGGATAAATATTGTGTTCAATGGAATAGTTTATTAGATGAGTGATGTATTTTATAATAGGGGGACAACAGAGCAACAACATGCATTTTCAAACTTATCTCGTCTGACCCTACAGCATTTAATTTAATAGATAATAATTTTCGGTAGACAGTATTTTCATCAATTAAGTTAAAATTAAGTTGTGTGCACCCCTGTACTACATTGGTTGACAAAAAATCCAAAACTTCTTTATCCGGGTTACTGTTACTGTTTTTTTAGCGAACATACAACATGCCAAGGCTGCCACATACGTCCTTGGCAAGCGATTCAAGGAAGAGCAATTTGATGTTGCTTTTATCCAGGAACCTTGGACAACCAACACAGGCCGTATAAACGGACTAGACAACACTTCTGGTAAGGTAATATCCACTGGCTCCCGCAAAAGACCAAGAGCCTGTATCCTAATCAGAAACAACATAGAATACTCTGTGCTTTCAGGTTACTGCACCCAGGATGTTGCAGCCATTCATCTAACGGTACCGGCGAAAGAGGGCAGGATGGACATAATAGCCTGCTCTGCTTACTTCCCGGGAGACAGGGATGCAGGTCAACCTCCTCCGGCTGCAGTTAGGTCGCTAATCGCCTACAGCAAGAGGAACAACATTCACCTGGTGATTGGATGTGACGCAAACTCCCATCATACTGCATGGGGGAACACAGACATCAACCAAAGAGGTGAGTCACTTTTTGATTATTTATTAGGTGAAGGACTAATTGTGAATAACATTGGAACGGAACCAACCTTTATCACTAGAAATAGGAGAGAGGTACTAGATTTGACAATCAGCTCAACCTTTATGAGCAATAAGATATCCAATTGGAGGGTATCCTCTGAACCCTCATGTTCAGATCATAGACACATCCAATTCAATATAGAAGTTGGACCAAGACCAGTGGTGAGTTATCGGGATCCCAGATGTACAGACTGGAAGGGATACAAACAGTCCCTCGAGTCGCACCTTGGATCCGCTCTCATCACAATCAGGAATCGTGATGAAATAGAAATTGCGGAGGAACAGATTCGGAATGCAGCTATTTCAGCTTATCACGAAAATTCTCCACTAAAATCCAAAAAGGACAACAGAGGGGCACCATGGTGGAACAAAAAACTAGATAAAATGAGAAAAGAAGTTCGACGCCTCTTTAATCGAGCTAAAGATTCGGGCAACTGGGAGCAATATAGATCTACACTAACAGATTATAATAAAGAAATCAGAAAAGCAAAAAGGGAATCTTGGAGGAAGTTCTGCGAGGGTATTACTGACTTACCTGGCAGCACTAGGATCCACAAGATCATCTCCAGAGAACCGGCTCGAGTATTTGGTATGGTAAAACGACCGGATGGCTCGTTTGCCGAATCTGGAAAAGAGACCCTAGAAATTCTTGCACTGAACCACTTCCCAGGAAGTTCGATTCTGATGGATAATCAATTGCCGCCACCATTGGGGGGACGACTAAAACGTCCACACAAAAACGATTGGCAGGTGGCAAAAAACGTTATCACAGCCTCAGCGGTAGAATGGGCTATTGGATCGTTCCAACCATTCAAATCGCCTGGTGAGGATGGCATATTTCCAGCGCTACTACAAAATGGACTGGAGGTACTGCTACCTTTCCTCATCAGACTATACAGAGCTAGTCTGGTATGGAATTATATTCCATCCAGTTGGGCGGCGATTAAAGTGGTATATATACCAAAAATGGGTCGGACAGAACCTGACCCAAAATCGCTTAGGCCCATTAGCCTGACATCATTTCTGTTGAAAGGTCTGGAGAAGGTACTGGATGGGCACATCAGAGGAAACATCCTGAGTATACGTCCTCTCAGTGTCCATCAATATGCCTATCAACCGGACAAATCAACAGAACTAGCATTAAATAACCTGGTTGGGAAAATCACCCAATCCCTACAGGCAAAGGAGATTGCGGTGGCAGCATTTCTCGACATTGAAGGAGCATTTAATAATGCACTGCCCGACTCCTTATACACAGCAGCAGCTGCCAGAGGAGTCGAGCCAACCATAAGTGACTGGATTCGAGCTATGCTAGAAAACAGAATCATCACGACGTCTCTAAAGGGGGAAACGGTGAGCTTTAGGGCCGCGAGGGGATGCCCACAGGGCGGGGTTCTCTCCCCGCTCTTGTGGTCACTCCTTGTGGACGACCTGCTTGCCATTATCTTCCTGTGGGAAGTCGAGATTCAGGCATATGCTGACGACCTAGTCATTCTGGTTAGAGGAAAATCTGAAGAGGTACTCTCAAATACCCTTCAAGAGGTACTAGATGCTATTCACATCTGGTGTGAGAGAGAGCAGATGTCTGTTAACCCCCACAAAATGGTAATTATACCCTTCACCAGAAAAAGGAAGCTGGACAACTTGGAACCACCTTCCATATCGGGTGAAATTATTCCATTTGCGGAAGAAGTGAAATACCTAGGTGTCACCCTAGATAAGTCACTCAACTGGAATTCCCACTTGGAAAAGATAATCCACAAAGCGAGACTGTCCCTGTGGACATGTCGAAGATTTGCGCAAAATCTTGGGGCATTGGTCCCCAGCAATTGTATTGGATATACGTTACAGTCATCAGACCTATGATAGCGTATGCTTCAATAGTTTGGTGGTCGAAAGGGCTGCAACAAACGACCAAAACCAAACTCTCTGGATTACAGAGACAAGCAGGCTTGGCAATAACTGGTGCAATAAGCACCACACCGTCAGCTGCTCTGGAAGTCCTCCTGGAACTACCTCCTCTCCATATTTACCTGGAGAGAGAGGCCAGGTGGGCAACATACAGAATCTATCAAGCGGTAACTAATATGCCGCAGGCTAGCATCATGGAGCACAATAGGCTGTTGGATGACTTACACTGTCACAACATCCTGGGAATGCCTTCAGATGTGATGCCTACCTTTATCAACCATGAACTGCCCTTTAAAGTCCTGTTTCCTGGAAGAGACGAATGGGATCGGAACAAAACCGACCTACAAAGGGCAGATAGTTGTTGGTTTACAGATGGCTCCAAAACCCCTGATGGAACTGGAGCCGGTGTATATAGTCGCAAGCCAAAGGTAAGGATAATTTCGAGCCTTGGTGACAATGCGACTATATTTCAGGCAGAAATTCATGCCATTGAACTGTGTGTACGGAGGCTCGAACAGACGCAACCTAGACACAGATCAATAAAAATATTTTCAGACAGCCAAGCGGCTCTTAAAGCCCTTGGATCCTACCGTTGTAACTCTAAAACGGTTAGGAATTGCCAGGAAGCTCTTGCCCGACTGGGCAAAAACAACAAACTGACTCTGATTTGGATACCTGGCCACTCTAGTATGGAGGGCAACGAAGTTGCCGATTCCTTGGCCAGAGAAGGTGCGGCAACCAAATTTATAGGTCCAGAACCGGCACTTGGCATATCCGCAAATTCTGCCAAGGCTGCTATCCTAGCCTGGGCTGAATTGAAAACAATCCAGCACTGGCAGGAACTACCAGGATTAGTTCACTCAAAGGAGTTTATTACATACCCCTTGAAGTCAAGAACTAAAAAACTATTAGAGTTGAATAGGCTACACCTAAGAACTCTAATTGGCCTATACACTGGGCACTGCAGATTAAATCATCACCTACACAGAATTGGACTGGTGGAAAGCGTCGAATGCCGTCTGTGTTTGGAGGATGATGAAACGGCAGAGCACATTTTATGTACCTGTCCTGCTGCAGAAAGAACCAGGTTCCCACTGTTTGGCAAAGGGCGACTGAAGCCAGAGGACCTGGACGGTTTCTCACCCAACAAGATTATCAGCTTTATTAAAAGCTGAATCTGTTGGGTGAACTATAACTAAGAGTGAGCCACGATAGACCTGATGGTCTGACAGGAGCCCACTCACATATGAACCTAACCTAACCTAACCTACTGTTCTTTTGGGAGGAGTTAATGAAAAAGTTATTAATTGTATTTACATTAGATAATTAATTAGGTATGTTTGTAATTTTATTTTTTGAATAGACGTTGAGTTTTTTAATTGTGTATAAAGAGTTTTAGTTCATTTGTTTTCGTTAAAATTATAATTCAGCTAAGCTTTTTTTCGCGCTTTATGGATATTTTTGTGAAATTGCGTAGTTGCTTGTGGTCCCAATGAGACGTGTTTTTAGTTCTTTTAAAACGCTGCAGAGCCCTGTCCCTTAATTTTGTTAATAGTTTTATGCTATCCGTTATCCACGGGCTATTTTTCTTTTTTAATTTGAGTGTATATAACGGCACATGTGTATTAAATATATTCGTTAATAACTTATTAAAATATTCCAATTTGTTGTCTATATTGTCTATGTAAAAAATATTCCAAAATGGAGTGTTGTTTAGGTCGTATTCAAAGTCAGTCATATTTAATTTTTAAGGCTTCTTATCATTACAGGTTAACTGACACTTTCAGATACCCTGTTACTAAACGAAAATACACAAAATAAAAGTTATAAAATGTAAATTTGAAAAAGTGGTAGTTACTGGAAGCAGCTTGATCCTCTGCACCAAATGCACTACTTGATTTGGTTAATAACCGAGCTTGTTACCGCTGAGCTATACCATGCATATTGAAAACATATTTTATTTCGCTTAAAAGAAATATTTACTGATATCACCTTAAAAGTCTTATACCATGATGAGAAAATACATCGAAACAGTATAGTCATGTAGATATTTCAAAAGCAGACTGACCTTTAACATATTGTATTGTAAAAGTATTTCTTATCATATTAGGTGTTTCCCTCACACCAATAACGTATTGAGTTGGTCATTGGCCCAGATTCCTATCTCCAGTATTTCTTGATATTCTCTAAAGGATTCTCAGTCACTTGTCATTAATTAAGTTAAGCATCTCTGCCCAGTTACCTCGCAAGCTCTTAATTATTGAATAACTTAATGACAATAATAATAATTATTTATTTATTCCAAGAGACCAATGTATAAAGGTATAGGGAAAGACAGCAGCTACTCTAATATTTTCAATGTGTTTAATATTACCTGGTGGCTTGTTAAAACATTTGATTCCTACAAATGTTGGCCCCTTTTCATATAACAGTAAGCTGTGATCTCGTGACTAGGTTCATTTTCTTATGAGTGTCATACGTATGCAAGTCAATATTGCTCATAAGTTTTTCCAAATTATTTTTCATGTATACCGACACTTCGTAAATATATATGCATGGTAAAGGTAAAAGGTTTAAACTTTCAAAAATAGGCCTACAAGATTGAAGTCTAGTAGTACCAACAACGCCCGCTTTTGCAGTTTAAACAGTCAAGTTGCATGTGGAGAAATAATCCAGAATATTATACCACATCGTAATCTGGACAGAAAGTTTGAATGATAGAAGGTTAAGCATATAGATGTCTGTGTTACTTCCGTCAGTCTGAGTAATGCGAAACATAGTGATGACAGTTTACATGACAAATTATCGACGTGCGACTTCCAGCTCAAGTCGTTGTCAATACACAGACCAAGGAATTTAGTAGCTGCTACTTGTGTGATCGGCCTGAATTAGATAACTTTCATTTGTTAAGCTTTTTCTGGGCGTTAAATTGACGAATATAATTTTTGATACATTTAGGTGAAGTTTATTGGAGTAAAACCACTTACCATATCTTGTATGATTTGGCTCTTTTGAAAATGTCATAAAAAATACTTGCAGTTAATGACCTATTTCTATTATTATATCTATTATTATATTTTATCTGCTGGCAATGCATCCACGAAAATTTAAAAAATGACAATTTACGGGAAAATATTAATTAAAAAAAATTTTCAAGGCCTTCCAGTTAAGCTTTGTGACAACTCCATTTCTCAAACTTTTCAAACGTTGTCTCAATAATATTAAAATGTGTATGTTTAGTCTTAATTTAATAGTACAAAGGCCATTCGCCCTTAGCAGCTTTCCTCCAATATTTTTCACGAATTCCACGTGCGTCTAAATATGCAAGTGGCAAGTGCATGCAAATATCCGGAGAAATATGCGTCCGCTAGCCACTACAAGACAGTTTGGTAGAGCCGACAAACAATGGAATTACCATGTGCCGGGCGATGATAATATTTCATCCATTTATTTGCATATGCTAGTATATCTTAAGAGCGCACTAATTAATCGGCTATTCTGCATACACTTTATTAATTAGCCTCGGCTTACGTTTAATTATTTCTCTCTTCAAGAGCGATTTATGTTAAATAATAATTATTTAATAAGGAGAGCTATGTATTATTCAATTATTCCGACAAATTGCAGATGCCTGAGTTACTTGCTATAGTAAGTCGGTGATATGGAAGTACGCTGTAATAGTTAAGATAAATAAATTTGTATTAATTTGTTTATTTGCCTAGCAATTATGCAATGCAATTATAATATAATGGTTTTATTCAAGATGATTTTCGATACAGGATTATTACGTGAAGAAATTATTAGGAGAACGAAATGAAAATATTTTGAAGAACATAAAGCGTATCTCATCTATCGCCTGCAAACCTTCGTAACTTCCCCACTTTTTTCTGATCAAATTCAAATTTTTGTCAATTGGACAAATAATAAAATTGATAATTTTTGTGAGAAAGGTTAAAGGATATGAAACCTAGTAGGCATTGCTTAATAGAAATATTTCATTAAGAAAAAATATTCAGAATTGCAGGTGTTCGGTTTCGGATTACTTCAAAGGCAGGGGCGTGTTTGTAGCTCCTAAGAAATTTCGAATAAACTCGGTTAAAAGTGTGAGAAATCGTACGAAATTGTGTTGAATTAAAGCGTGGACAATTCTACATTAATTAATATAAACTAGCATGAGTCTGGCTATATCATATAGTTGATATTTGATTAGGATATATTGGTTGAATACAGCATCACTTAAAAGCATATATAAACAACATGAAATAGGAACACACACACACATCTGGCAATATAATATAGGCAGTGCACCATAAATCAATCACTTAATCAAGAAACAAATGTTCAGAATTGCAAACTCAGCGTATGCAGGTTGACCCAGAGCTAAACCGCCAAACACAAATTCACAAAAAATTGCTCGAAATGAATGCAAAGCTTAACCTACAGATGGCAGACTGAGCAGCTGCATGGGTGTGATCTCCGGCTGGTTGAACAATCCTGGAGGGCAGCTTCGTCGTTGACTGGCTCCACATAAACCTTGTTCTTCATCGTAGCCCAGACAAAAAGTCCATAGGAGTCATGTCCGGACAGTGGGCAGGACAAGGACGAGAACAGTCTCGACCGCCACCAATACAGCTTCCCGGATAATAGTCGTGGAGAATAGGAAAATTGATATGAAAATGGCTATCTCTTACGGCATGAGGATTTCGATGCTCCCAAATGTCAGCACTTTGCTGATTAAAGATACCAGCGCAATTTTAACCTGAAAAATCGCTTGTGAACTTTTGGCTGATTAATTCTAGGTCACCTTGTATAGAAATATTTGGGAAAAATATTCATTTTTAGTATATCCATTCAAGTTTTCCAAGGAATAATACGGAAGTAAATAAAGTACTTCCAGCACAATTGCCAAAGTGAGGATTTGAGAATTTTAACAATGATATTGTGGCAAAATCAGGTTACACGAAAAGACCGTGCTTCTCGTGTGAATAGGACAGAGGGATCGTATACACTATAAAAAAATATGGCCAAAGAAGTTCAGCTGAACATATGAATGTTATAAAAAATCGTTGACCTATTCATTAAAAGCACTTCTTCCACATATCTAAATTCCTCAATATTAAGTTGGATCTTGCTGCACACTACATTAAAGCGCTGAATAAAAAAAATGAAAGTTTTCAGTATCTTAAAGACAAGTTTACAAAAATGTCAGATGCGAAAATGAAGAGGAGAATTTTCAATGGACGACATATTAAAGCAATGTTAAGGGACGACATTTTTATCACAAAACAGAATGATATTGAAAAAGCTGCTTGGTTAAGTTTAAAAAAGTTGTGATGAATTTTCTAGGAAACGAAAAGAGTGTGAATTATAAAATAATAATAGCGGAAATGGTTAACAATTTCAGAAAAATAGGTTGCCTAATGAATTTAAAGTTGCATTGTCTTAGACTCTCACGTAGATGACATCCCTGAAAATATTAAGGATTACTTACAGCGGAGAGAAAGTAGAACAATTTCATCAGGATATCAAAGAAAGGGAATGTTAATATTAGGGAAGCTGGGATGATTCTTAATGGGTGTTGAAAAGAAAAGTAACTTCAATGAAAAAAGCGGAAAATCTACATTTACCTAAATTTCTAAAAGAGTCCGATATCATAGGAAAAGAGAGTGAGGTTTATTTCCTTAAGTTTAATTTAAATTTAAAGGCAAGGATTTTATCCATATAATTTATTGAAAGTTTATCTGCAGGCCAATGTTGACCTTAAAGAACCTCGCACGGAATGATAGGAAAATGGCCCTCGGTTAAATTAGCAGGAATCGATATATGTTATTCCTCTCGAGCTCCTGATCAAAAGTTCTCATGAGCACAAGATCGGAAAATACACAGTTTTCCAGATAACTGTCCAAACTGTCCTTTTCCGACCTTGTGCCCATGAGAACTATTAACCAGGAGCTCGAGAGGAATAACATATATCGATTCCAGCTAATTTAACCGGAGGCCATTTTCCATGAGGTTAATGCGAGGTCTGTTAGACGAATCTCTTCGTGAAGCATACAGTAAGGTGGCTGCGGGTGTATTTTTAAGTCTACAAAGTTAGGTGGGTAGGATGGTTTACGTTCTTTAGCCCGCGGAACGTAAGAACAGAGGTTTGCGTTTTATAACGCAAAAAACGTTGATGCGTGTAGATGTGGGAGTATTTTTTGTCCGTGAAGCACAGCTTTTGGTGGGTGCAGAAGTTTGTTTTTTTTCCGGCGGCAACCTCAGATCTGCCTAATGATATCTGCCGTTAATTTCAGATGCATTTGATCAGAGAACGCAAGAATATTTTTCATTCATCGCTCACATTCTACCAATCCAGGGTACTTTACGAAAAGGTCCCAGTTTTCTGAGGTAACGGCTGACCTGAAATCTGCTCAACTATCTCTACTACAACGTAAAATTATTTCCAATTATACAAGATGTCACAAAAATGAGTTACACAAGTAAGAATGATTTTCTAAATGGAACACCCTGTATTTTTTTGGTGCCAGTTAAGCAATCGGATGCAGCGTTGCCAAGTTCCTTTCGGTCTTTTTTGGCAATTTACAAACATTTTTTTGACTGTCATGTCTCCGCGATTTATTAATTTTTTTTTCTAAAAATGTAGGATCATATAGGTACAATATCGGTTAAAGCTGACATATATTGGCCCAATATACAATATAGGTAACACATTGTACTTATGTCCATCCAATATCTTGTGCTACAGGGGTAGTGTAGTATAATACAGGCTAATAAAAAAAAATGGGTGCTTGTGATATCAATAGGGCATATATTCGTACGCCATACACTAGGACATAAAAATGAGGTTTTTCAGTAAGTGTAATTAACTTAATAATTATTATAAATGAATATATTTGCAGATTTGTCCGTGAGTGGTGAATTCGAATCACGCCACTGTCAGATACCCACTCATTCGTTCTACTTAGAGCTAAATAAATTCTGTGGCTTATGTGAAAACTTCTCAAACTACACATTCCGTGATCGATGTGACATTGAAGTAATTGCCGCCAGTACTTATTTCGTTCAAATTAGCAGAAAATATGGTAATGATCTGAAATATTCGAAATACCTCGCCATCATTACCAGCATAATTGCACAATGAGTTAAATTTTCATATCAATTTAAATGGTTTCGGGTGAATCATTAGAAATCATCTCGTATATTTATGCCGAATGTAATTAAAATTATTTACATAAAGTGGTTTAATTCGCAATTATGGTTAGTAAATGCGTAGTTGCATCGTTACACAGCTGTCACTTAAAACATAGTTCTTAATTAAGTCCATCTTAACCCAGTCTAATTTAAAACAATCTTATAAACAGATGAATAATTTACATTAATGTACGTTTTTTAGTGTGAAACCGACTGAGAGGCGGCATATCAAACAGTTAGGATGTGATACTTGGGGTTAATATGACATGCTAATTTTAAATACGCCTAATTTACATCATTTAAAGTATCATTTTGCTCTTTTATGTTTCCGATCCTGAATCATCTGCCTCAATAACAAACACGCATCGTCTTTAACAATGAGAACACATTGATATTGGTGCCTCCTTGACTTTGCGTCCGATTGAATTAATATTTCAACATTATTTTCCTTATTTTTTAACTGATTGGTGTCATACTTTATGGATTATATATCAGTGACTAAAGTATTAGTGGAGTCATATGCAGATCTCAATAATAGTGAAGATCTGCTGCAAAAGTACGGAATATTACACAAAATACAAACGCAATATTGTCTAAATGTTATTTGTGGCATTATCTTAATTTTTTTCCTTCTTCAATTCTTTGGGACTTCCTGCCATATGTATGTTTTCTTTCTAAGCGGTGCTAGGGGAATCTACAAAATATATCACAATTAACCAGTATGTTACTGGTAAAAAAACCTCTACGCCTGTGACGTTTACGTCAAAGGATCAGTTAAAGGTTGGTTTTTATAAATAAACAACACAAATAAGTATAAAAACTTGAAATTAAATATTTCGCCGACGTTTCGGAAATCTAATCTGTTTCCTTTTTCAAGGCTTTTTTTGAAAAATCTTTTTTTGCTGTGTATGACAAATACACAGCTCTAAGAATGTTTGTTATATTCAATATCCATAGATACTTACTATTTACATAGAACTATTGATATAGTTAACAGTTTTTTAGTTTCTATACAATGTTAAGTTTGTGAAGTTCTTCTTTTAACATTGGTAGCCAAGTTGTACAGACACCTCCGGAACAATTCGACACGCAATTATCCTCATTCAATAGTATTATCGCGGACTCTTTAATTTTTCTTTTTTTGCTATCTGCCTCTTTTGTTAAAATTTTTGCCGACTCCCAGTTTATATTCTATGTCCATTCTCCCACGCGTGTTCGCAGATCTTGGACCTCTGAATTTCATTTTTTCTGATATAATTTTGATGTTCGCCCAATCTTACACTAAAAGGTCTGGATGACTCACCCACGTATTGTTTGTTGCACTCACACGGAATACTATAAATGCAGTTTTTTGAATTTTGCTCGTGGTTTGTTGGTTTCGTCTTTGTCAGAATAGATCTTAAAGTGTTGCTTGTTTGAAATACCGTCCTAATATCAAATCTATCACCGATGCGGCGCAACTTTTTGGATAATCCGCATACATACGGAATTAACGCTGTGTAACGTTTTTCAGGTTTTTGTCGTACCTGATTATTTTCAATATTTATGAAGGTTTTATCGACAAAACCCCCAGGGTATTGGTTATTAATAAGAACTTCCTTTATAAACCGCTTCTCATTGTTTAGTATTTCATCATTAGAAGAAATGATTTTGGCCCTATCATACAAACATTTTACAACACCCCTCTTAACGTGCATCGACTGATTTGAGTTGAAATTTAAATATCTGTTGGTATGTGTTGGTTTTCTATAAACACTTGTTTCAATTGTACCATTTACTCTTTTAATTAAAACATCTAAAAATGGTAATTCATTTATAGTTTCCTTTTCTAAAGTGAATTTAATGGAAGGTTCTTTATTATTTAAATGATCCAAAAAACTATCTAGTAACTCAATACCATGAGGCCAGATTGCCAGATTGCAAAGATAACATCTACGTATCTCCACCAGATAACCGGTTTGTATGCACAATTTTGAACATGCCTAGTCTCAAAATCCTCCATAAATATATTGCTTAAAATCGGTGACAATGGACATTGCCATACCGAAATCCTGCTGATAGAAATCATTTTCTAATTGAAAATAAGTTGTTTTTATACACATAGTTAAAATTTCCATTATAGTATTTACACTCAATTTAGTTCTCGCTTCCAAATTATTTTCATTTAACAATTTGTTTTTGATTATTTTTAAAGTTTTGTCTACTGGGACGTTAGTGAACAGACTAACTACGTCAAAACTAACCATCAGATGTGTATTATGAATACTGTTTTCATAAACTTTTTCGATAAAATGTTTACTATTTTTTATATACGAGTCAGTATTTCCAGATAATGGATTAATAATTTTAAGCAAGAATTTTGCCAAACTGTGGCATGGCGAATTAATGGAACTAACAATTCGTCTTAATGGGACATTTTGTTTATGTATTTTTGGTAAGCCATAAAAATGAGGAGGCTTGCTATAATGCGGTGTAAGCTTCCGTCGTTCAAAGTCATTAAAATCATTTTTGTATTTAAATAAAGTTCTATAAATTTTGCCCTCAATTGATTTTGTTGGGTCTTTACTTAATTTTGAGTATGGTCCTTCATTGATAAGTGTCATAATTTTCTCATCATATGTATTTTTATTTATAATGACTGTGGCATTACCTTTGTCCGCTGGCAAAATTTTAATGGATTCATCTCTCTTCAAAGAGGATATTGACCGTTTTTCTTCCGTGCTTAAATTTTCTTTAATTTTATATTGCCTCTCTAAAGCAATTTTTGCCCGCACGCGATATTCATTTCCGTCATCTGTTGGCATGTTTTGTGCAGTTTTTTCTACGGCTGCTATTATGTCAAATTTTGGAACCAATTTTGGGTTTATTGCATAATTTAAACCTTTTGACAAGACCAATTTGTCTGAAATTGTTAAAATCCGTTCTGACATATTAATGACAGTCTTGTCAATTAGAGTATTATTATTTATATTATTCAATTGTCTAATCTGTTTTTCTCTCATTAAATTTTTAAATTTATTTATATTCGTACTTTTTTGCAAATTAAAATGTTTGTTGTAACTAAACCTGATATTCCGGTGTATATAGTCGAAATCTTGTTCCACGACGCTGTAATATAATTCGTTTTCTCTGTAATTGATTTCATTAATAGTTCGTTCTTTTTGGTATCTATGATATTGAATCCTTTCCCTAACCATTGATTTGCTGGCTTTATCCAAAATTCTTCTCGTTTTGTTGTTCTCAAAAGGCATTGAAAAAGGAAACAGATTAGATTTCCGAAACGTCGGCGAAATATTTAATTTCAAGTTTTTATACTTATTTGTGTTGTTTATTTATAAAAACCAACCTTTAACTGATCCTTTGACGTAAACGTCACATGCCTAGAGGTTCTTTTACCAGTAACATACTGGTTAATTGTGATATATTTTGTAGATTCCCCTAGCACCGCTTAGAAAGAAAACATACATGTGGCAGGAAGTCCCAAAGAATTGAAGAAGGAAAAAAAAACAAACGGAATGTGTGATCAGTTAAAGACTAGTGATGCTCTGAGACCTTATGATTTTGAAATTTTGACTGTTATGGAGGCTATAACCTCATTTGAGGAATTTCCTGGACAGCCCATAGCACCAACGACTCGAACTCTAAGAAATACATCCTCCAAAGTGACTCCCCAGGCCACATCAAACGCAATGGATACTATAGAACCATTGGAGTAATAGTTCAGGAATTGGAAGTAGTGCGGGTGTTAAGTAGCGTATAAAGGCTTCCTTGCTTGTGCGCCACGAGGGCCATAAAAATCGCTCCAACGACTGCATTGGAAGTCCTTCTGGACTTACCACCGATACACATATTAGCTTCGGGACTACAACGGATTTATTTTTATACCTAGTATCATGTGGATGTGTAATCTGTGTCAAAGCCCCTTTATCTTTAAATTGTCGCATAAGCAAATTTTGAACAAATGATGCCATAATAAAAATATAGTTAAAATAATAGTGGATGTTCTAACCAGTTACTGCCGAATTAATAGACATGTGAGACACAGGAAACCTCAGTCCATGTACTGTGGCATTATGAAGGCCTTGCTAGACTGAGATTCCAACTGCTTAGCTAGGAAAAACCAAGAGCTGACAGCTATACTAAGGGGCCCTTATCAAGGCTGCGGAGTCTGATACAAAGGATAAAGCTGGATAAGAAACTCTAAGGAAAACAAACAGGAGGAGCACCACAGTAGGTACATGGAGGTGGTTCCCACCCCTTCTGGAGGGGTAAACAAAAAGTGAAGTAGTAGCCACCGATTCTTATATAGAATCAAATAGTAAGAGAAGAGGTCGGTATACAATTTTTCATGTAACTTTATATTTTCCAGAATATAACAATTTACTATGTACTAGGACCGACACTGTGGAACGTCGCCTAGGACAAAGTTCTCAGGCTCCCCCTACCGAAAGGTGTCACACTCGTAGGTTTCGCGGACGACCTTGCCATGGTAGTCGTAGCCAGCAGCGAAGTACAATTAATGGCAATCGCAGACGAGGCTTTGAAAAAATCTGCAGATGGATGAAACAGAGGTCCCTGGAGCTGGCGCCGGCAAAGACCGAGGCTCTACTGGTTACTGGTCGCAAGAAGATTGGACATGTATCCTTCACTATACAGGATATCATAGTGGCCCCGAAAGACAGTACTAAATACCTAGGCGTATGGCTAGATAAGTACATGAATTTTGCGACGCACATCTCCAATACCGCAATCAGGGTGGGCGAAAAGATCACCTAACTAGGCAGACTAATGCCAAATGTCGGCGGACCCAGCGCCGGCAAACGAAAAATTCTGGGTTCAGTGGCACAAAGCATAATGCTTTACACCGCGCCAGTATGGATAATGGCCATGAACATCGCCAAGACAAGAAGGAGGCTGGAATGTGCACACAGGAAGGCAGCCATCAGAATAGCCATGGCTGAATGAGCATGATTATAAAAAAAATTCAGGGAATAAAATGTCCCTTTCATTGCTGTATGCACATAAAATCTTAGCTTTCAGTCTATTATTAAGTCCTTTTTAATATGGTAATAAGATTACATTTACTGCCCTACAGAAATTTACGGCAACAATATACATGAAGAAGAGGTAATTTATTGTTGTTAAATATTAAATAGTATATTTTGAGTGTATGAGAGTTATCTGCTAAATACCACTTTCTTATAGCTTTGTATTAATAAAATTCATCAGGGATATTCGTGTGTGCCGTAAGAAATGGCACTACGCAGTAAAATGGAGACCTTCATCGACACCCATCAATTTTATTTCTATATTAATTGATAGCGAAACACAAAAAGGGTTATGTGTCCTATAAGCATTAACTAACATTAACTAATGTGCGGTGTTGATCCGTCATATTAAATACAAACATTAAGACATCCAGAGGGACATCCATCTTCTAATAAAGATGGTGACAAGTATAATACGATGAATAACGACGATTGCGTCATAACGCCCCTAATGTCAGAAAGAGGTGAATGTGGTGTGGCGAACGTATGGAATTTTCAATACATATACAGTTCTTAAAGGAAACAACAACAGTCCTGGTATATTAAATTGGCGTTTTCCACAAATAGATTGCAGTTAGATATTTGTGAAGATGTTCTTAACATAAAAAGAAATAAGTAATTCTATAGTTTGGCATTTTAATACGCTTGCTCCATTTATTTATTTCTCAAAAACATAGGTTTTTTAAAAGATCTACAAAATATTGCTTTTAAGGAATAATACAGTTAAATCATGTTTAAAGCTTATAAAATTAAGTACGATTTGAATTCTTTTTGTCACTGCATGATCAAGATTGACTAAAATAGATTTATTTCAAATTCCGACAATCTTTCACTATTTTATTATTTTGATGAGCATCTTTCGCTTTTTGGTCAAAAACGTAGGATCATCCTACAAGTGTCCAAAAATTAGAAGTTCGAGAAAAATTAATATTAGTTAATTGCTTATCTTTTTGCCTAAAAAAACATTACTTCATCTGAGAATGGTTAAACGGTTAAAAATATCATTTGTTTAAAAATCATTCTTTTAACACAAAAATGTCTTAATATTTTTGTTCAATTTTAATGCCACTAAACTTTAAATTGAAGGCTGTTATACCAAATTACGCCAACATTACCTAGTGTGAATTAATAGCGAGTATACGACAGATTTTCTTGTTTAATATGTATTATTTCCGCTACTTATTATTATACCTCACGATATTTACTAGCCTAATTGTTACTAAAAGAATATATCTTTTTTTTAATATTTAATACGTTCGAAAATATTTAACTACAAGTGCGATATCTCTTCTCCAACTAAAATTGCGAATTTACAAAAAAAAAATATCTTAGGCAACTTTTATTATAGTGAAACAAACCAAAAACAAATTATACAATTTTATTATCTATATAAATACATTTTATATTTTTTGTAAAAAGTAACATTTAAATAAGCAGATATTTCCTAAACGCACTCCACCCCTATTTTCTCCACTCCCTACGTCTCATAGGTGGGGATTCACTCACACCAATTTTTCCAGTAAAGTACACATTTTTAGATATACGACTTCACAATTTAAGTCACCCATGTTTTTAATAAGCCATTACACCAAATTTTTATTTTTATTTTATTGACATTCCTTGATTGATTGATTGATTTTCCGGCGTAAGGTGGGCATTGCTGCCGCTTCCGGGCATCCATGGAGGTTCGTTCCAACACGCAGCTTGGTCGTCCGTCGAACATGCCCAACGGACGGCCAAACCAACTCTTTATTTTTCTTCTTCTAAGTTTCTGTTTCTTCTGTTTCTGAATCTGGCAGCTTTTATTTTTTATTTAAATTTTGTTTTGTTTGTATTTATTAACCGCTCGACAGGTAAATATCCATTTACAGTGGAGTTGCTGGAAAGCGCCTTATCTCGCGGTAATATTTTTGCGCGTTATGAGAAAAAGGGTCAGGAGGAGTAATTTGCTCACCCTGTAGGTATGTCGTTTCTTTTAAGCAGTCGGTTTAAATTTACAGTAATTATTTTCAGCTACCGCCCCCCCCCACACCCCAGGCACCCTCCATTTCACCACCTATATGTTTTCTCTTTTGTGTACCAAACTATCCTGTGACAATGATCAACAAACCAATAAACAAATATTTGTTTATTTGAGATATATATCTTCAATTCCAATTTCCGACTTTTCAATTTAAACAAGGAAACAGACTTCATTAATGAGCTAAGCTAAATTAGAATAAAGCAAAAAAACCTATCTGTCTCCTTCACATCTAGTTGGCTAGCTGTTGCCCACCCCATATTACCCACTTGAAGAAGGGATAAAAAACAATATTCTGAATCAAGAATCCGCTGCCTCAACCGGTAAGCAAATAAACAAATTCCCCATATAAAACTAATAACTCTGCAGCAACAAACAAAAAGTTTATAGTAAATAAATTATTTCTTAAATAAAAGTACCCGTTCTACATGAAGAATTCATTCATTCGCGTATATATGAAACGATGGATTTCCGAATCACAACATTGTTCCCATCTGTGAAGGATTAGTAAACCAATATTTTAGTAACAAATTAAATAAAAATAACACTTATCTTTCATCCCTTTCTTATGTTACTACTTCCACTCGTTAGAAGCCAGTTCGTTGCCTTTCGCTTCGCACTGGTCTCGGTCGTCTTAGGTACATGCACTTGTGGATAATTTACGAGTTTATGACATGGTCCCATTGGACGTGTTTTCTTTCATCAGAGTTATCTTATGTTGCCAGATGTCTGTTCCTTTGTTGAGCTGCCCATATACGCCTTTAGTGATCAAATATCAAATATCAGCTAGGTATATGAAATAGCCAAATTTATGCTAATTTATATCAACTATATAATGTAGGATTGTCACTCTTCAATTCAAAAAATTTTTGCGCGTATTCACACCGTTTTTACTTGCGCTTTTCGAGATTTCATGGGATCCACTTAAAAACGCGCCTGCAGTTGTTAATTTTTCAGTCAACTCAATGAAAAAAAGCATTTAAGTATTTTCAAAATTTAAAGTGCTAAACTGTTCATTTTTTATGGATTTAGGAGATACTCGACAAGAAATTAATGTCAAATATATTATGTTCACGCTTTTGATAGCTGCCAATAATAAAAAACGAAAATGGAAATTTGACAGATTATTTACTGATTTGTAAACTGAAAATTTAAAATAAAAATATCGAAAAATATTTACTTTGTGACCTTGACACTGATTTTCATTAGGAAAACCCTTATTTTTTTTGTAAAAATACCTTTCTAGATGAAGATTATAAAAATTCAGGAACGAAAATCGAGAATCCGGCTGGATGGATTGATAGAGCATTTCATAACGAACATTTAAAAAGAAAAGCATATTAAAATCTTCAATTTTATGATCTATAAGTTGATTTGGGTGGAACACTGCAGTTTCATTTCACGGTACGTCGCCGCCGGAGCACTTTCCATTTTCAATAGCAATTTTAGACCTAGGTAAAAGCTCAAGTCAATATAAAAATGGTACCGTTTTTTCAGAGCAGAATCTGCCCTTTTCAAAACGCCAAAATTAAATTCGATTTCTTCCAGAATTAACCAATTGAAAATGAATCTTATCAGCCAAGAGCCTACCCTTATATTACAACCCTGTAACTATGGTAAATAGTAAATAAATTATAAGTTCGACTAATTCGAACCAAAATTCATTAATAATAATCATCAACTTACCGTATAGATATTGCAAAAAGAAATTATCGACCTTGTTTTTTGTACATCCAGGTATATTATCCACACCTTCGTAAAGCGTGAATTATTAAATCATGCAGGTGCATATCGAGAAGAATACGTACAGCAACAGCTTTCACACGAAGATTTCACCATATTTTGAGCAAAGTGCCTCCATTGAAAATTGCGTAAATAGTGCGAAATTTCAAATCCAGTACCTGCTATGAATTAAAAAACGATGAATAGATGCATTATAAAACGGGGATTATTCGACCGTGTGTGTAGGTGCCCAGAGAAAAAACATCTACGAATTTAACGAAGTGTAAACATAAAAGTGTGTTTATAAAACTTGTATGGGAATTAAAAATTGAAAAATTAAACAAAAAAATGAAGACAGGCTCGTATGATGGTTCGAAGAAACATTTTACGATGCCGGGCTTATGAGAAATGAAATAAATCTCAGTCACCAATAAAACTCGGCGCATTAAGAGTCGCTAATTTGCATCACGCATTCTCCCTCACATTACAATTACCGGCAGTTAATTACAAAAAGGATTTTATACAATTACTGAAAAATAGCTCGGCAGCCTTCATGGGGTTTTAACTTTGGCGCCCATAAAAATATTGAACAATTGTTCATAAAATCAAAAGTGCTCAATCCTGCCAGTTGTCTCCTCCAATAAGTGCCATGCGTATAACATTAGTTCACTGATCATATTTTTGCACATGCTATTTTCTCAAAAACTGTCAATCGTAGAAAACAACTATTATGTTTTCTATTATATTTATGATATATGAAAGAATGAAAGTTGAAAAATTATTTTGTAATAATCTTATTTAACTAATATTGAAATTAATTTATTTCCTACCTTTTCTTTATTTACTTTCAAATAACTTCCTCTGTGGGATAACTCTTAAATCAGTAGTCGGAACTATCTTGTTACTTAAACACTCAGTTGTATAACAGTGTAGGCGAATTAGACGAAAATCGACGTAAATTTTGAAAAATTTACCGAATGGATTTTCACGAAGCTTTCGGGATTCCGTTCGTATTAATAATAATAATAATAATAATAATAATTTATTGGCCAAAATTGGATTCAAACATGTACATATGGCAAGTCACAAATAATACAAAATTATTTCATAATATGGATATATACATGCGCATATATCCACAACAAATTCACATATAAAATGTATATAAACAAAAGAAAAAAATATATATACACATAGGCAACATTAAAACATGCAACATATGGAATCAATTGAAAGTAGGAAGTAAAAAAAGAGACAAAAATACAATAGAATAAACATGGACAAACCATTATATTTTGTGGAAATAGTCATTTACTAAAAACAATTCACGGCCAAATATTCTTTCAGTTATTTTTTTAAACATCGTGTACTGCAAGATATTACGAATCTCATCAGGAAGTGCACTATACATATTGATGCAATTGTAGAGGGGTGATCGCTTAAATGCACTTGTGCGGTGTTTAGGGATACTCACCATTTCTCGTTACATAATTATGAAAATTTGCTCTTGTTTTTAAACTGGTCTAAGTTAATTTTGGTGGACGTGAGACATTTTAAGATATAAATCGATGGTGCTGTGATTACTGATTTTTTTTAAATATGTCCTTGCAGGTTTCGTTAACTTTCAAATCAAAAATCAATCGAAGAATTTTTTTTTTGACCTATAAAAACCATTTCAAATTCAGTAGCTCTACCCCATGCCGTAATATTAAACGATATATGGACTGTATGCCATAGACTAATAGATATTAATTAAACCGTCCTTATCGAGAGTTAACTTTAACTGCAACATCGCAAAATAAGTTTTATTCAATTGATTACAAACGTGATCTACATGTCTAGACCAGGATAATTTGTGGTCGAGAAAAGTACAAGGTAATTTCACTGACTCAGAGTAAGAGATATTTTCATTAATCATCAAGTTGCTAGGAATAGGTCTCTGAAGATGAATATTTAAGAACACTTTTCATTTAAAATGAGTTTGTTTCTCTGGCACTAAATATTTCATGATTCTAGGACTTTACCAACGATATTTTGCAACTCCTCAGTAGTATCCGCTAACACCGTAATTGTTGTATCGTCCGCAAACATCGTGATATGACCACATTCCATATAACTGGGTAAGTCATTAATATATCATAACATAAACCGTAATGGGCCTAATACGAACCCTGCGGAACTCCAAGCACAACGTCATGTAATTCAGATTTTTCTCCGTTGAAGTTTACAAACAGGGATCTATTTTCCATATATGATGTTATCCAGGATAGAATGTTGTTTCTAATACCAATGCTATACAATTTATGGCTCAAAATTTTTTTATTGACAGTATCAAGAGCTTTGGCAAGATCATACAACAGTGAGGCCACGTACTTACCCTCATCTAAGCAATGATATACATATTCTAGCAGATAAAAGGAAGCTGTTTCTACTTGCTAGATCTAAAACCGTGCTGAGATACTGTCAGTATGTTATTCTTTTCAACATAATTTGATAATCAGTCGTCCAGGTATTTTAGATAGATTTCTTAAAATAGAAATTTGTCTATAATTTTCGAGATCAGTGGAGTCACCTTTCTTTAACAGAGGAATAACAGTGGCTAGTTTCCAGCAAGCTGGAAGAATATCAGCCTAGATTGTTTTAAACGATGATTTTGATAATTTGCTAACTAGCAAAATTGAGGTAAATTAAAAAAATAAAATGTATTTTTAGATATTGTCTGTAATTGTTTATTTGTGGCATTTTCAGATTGTCTTACTTTTTATTGGGTATTTTGCCACTGAAAAATATTTAAACATTTTAATGAAAAAACCTCTGCGCCAAACGGATCAGACAGAGGTTGGTTCATGAGTACTTGACTGTTTCAAAAAGCCTCACACCTAAAAATATATAAACTAGAACAATGTTATAAACTAAAAACTGAAAATCAAAGCTATAGGTAGTTAACGTTTCGGAAGAGAATCTACTTCCGTTCTCAAAACTTTTTTGGCCGTCAACCATGACAGTTCTTTATTTATGTATTTCCATAGTCACGTGAGACATTAAATTATATTTATCTTATTTTTACTTACTTCGTCTCTAAGGATGGGCAACCAACTAGTACAAAAATCTATTGAATAATTAGAAACGCATATATCCTCGTTTAATAAAATAATCGCGGATTCTTTAAGTTTTCTTTTAGTTCCGTTGCTCTCTTTTTCCAAAATCTTCGCCGAGTCCCATTTAATTCTATGATTATTATCCCACGGTTCACAAATTTTGGATTTTTCAAATTCTCCCCTTCTAGCGTAATTTCTATGTTCACCAAGCCTTACGTTGAAAGGTCTAGATGATTTACCTACGTAATGTTTTCCGCACTCACACGGAACACTATAAATACAATTTTTTGAATTTTGAACAATATTTGGAAGTTTGGTTCTTGATAAAACCGATCTTAGCGTGGAGCCCGTTTGAAAAACCGTTCGTGCGGAAAACCTATTCCCAATTTTTCGTAATTTATCCGATAAACCATGTATATATGGAATTACTGCCATTGACCTAAATACCTCAGGTTGTGATAGTATAATCTCTCTACTACCAATGTTCAATAACTGACTATCAACAAAACTCTCAGGATATTGATTATTTAATAAGATAGATTTTATAAATTGTTTTTCGTTCCTTAATATTACATCATTTGAAGAAATAATTTTGGCCCTGTCATACAAACACTTAACAACACCTTTCTTAACACTAATATGTTGATTTGAATTGAAATTTAAGTATCTGTTTGTGTGTGTTTGTTTTCAATACACACTGGTTTGGTATGTGTTATCTAATTTTTTAATTGCAATATCTAAGAAAGGTAATTCATTATTATTCTATATTTCTATTGTAAATTTAATTGAAGGTTCTTTTAGATAATTTGACGAAAAATAACTTTTTACTTTTGTAAACTTTTCGAAAAAAATGCGCATTTTCGAGATATGGTTCTTCGAATTATTCCAAAAAAAGAGAGGAGGGAAATAGGAAGTGACGAGAAGAAATCGAGAAAAATTCCGGTGAATGTATTTTTAAAATACAAGACTTTTCTTCCTTTATGACTTTTTCATAAAGTGCACTCTGTCCTAGTTTCTCCGCAAAAATACGGAAAAGCGACCCTTATTGGAAAATAGAAAATCTCGTAAACCATGTTATTTAAAACTCTGGAAAAAGGCAGACGTATAGGATAAGATATTCTTTAAAATTTTGGTCTCTTGTAATTTTTTTGTAACGTGCATATTTTCCGAGTTTTCAACAGTTTTTTATGATCTAAACCACGTTATTCGAATTATTCCAGATTTTTATATAAGATAGTTTACGAGATTTTCCATTTTCTGATAAGTCTTCTTTTTGTTGTTTTTCTGGAAAAATTTGGACAGAGTGCACTTTAGGTAGAAGTTATAAAGAAAAAAAGTCTTGTATTTTAATAATACATTCACTTCTCGTCACTTTCTATTTCCCCTACCTCCCTTTTTGGAAAGGTTCGAATCGCCATATCTCGGAAAATGCACATTTTTTGAAAATTTTAAAAGAGTAATAAGTTGTTATTTTTCGTAAAATTATCCAAAATTACTTTTTGTTTTTTAAATTTGTCTCAATTTTTCTTGTTAATAAATTAGCAACAAAATTATTATTTAAAGCAATTGCGGAAAATTTTTCTTTGCGGAGTTTTTGACCTCACTATGAACAGAATCCAGAAGATTTCGAGAAAATCCAGGGCCGTCGAGAGAAAACCGGGGCCCAGGGAGTAGTAACATACGACTCCCACCAATCGTCAATACAAATTTCGAATAGCATTCATAATAAGAAACTATTCATCTCTCTAAAAATTTCGAAAATCAGGGGGAGTATTCTTCCTTAGGGTTGAATATTTATCTCGATCTAAATTAAATCTTAAAGAGCGAAGGATGATATTTCTTAAAATTAAATATTTATCGCATAGGACATTTTGAAGAGCAGGGGGGCGGTTATATTCCTCATAAGCGAATACTTATCACGGTAGAGATTTTAAAGAGCCGAGTGGGAATATTCTTTTGCCTAACATTTCCATATTTATCTCATTATAAACAATACAAGACATTCGACTCCCGTTTTACATAATGCAAATGCAAATTTTCAACTTCAGGTGGAACCCGGGCCCCCTCAAAAATGCCGGGCTCCCTCAAAAAACGGGCCTGAGAAAATCGATTTATTCAGTAAACTTTTTAGTAGAAATGCTAGTTCGCCGAAAGGATTGAATATATTTCAGTTATAAAATATAAAGCAACTATTAGCAAACTTTAACTTATTTCTATATCACATACAAAAAAATATAAATTTCATTTCGCTCGAAACTTATTTTATTTTGAATATTGAACAGATTGGGCCGTTGCTTGATGAAAATCCGTGATAATAATTGGCAAGAAAACTGTATCAGTTTTTGATTTTCACTTTATTTTTTTGTCAACATGACAATTGTTTCGCCACACGGTGGCTTTTTCGGATGTTGAGTACTTGTATACTAATTTTACAATGCACAAACTATATGGCTGTATACAATTTCGATGTAATCCTAATCTTAATTGCTAAGCGGAAAAGTACAATATAATTTTAATTACTAAATGGAAAGGTACATATATTTCTAGGTAAATTATTGAATCTAATTTTAATAGTCCAAGTAAATAAATTTAGTAAGAGAGATGAGTTTATTTCAATTTGGTCATTTAATAAAATATCAGACGACTTCAGTTTATTTATTTCTAGAGATTCTAGTAAATCGAGTTTAACCCTTTTTTCTCGGTGTGTAAAATTGTAAACCCTTCGTTGAACACGTGACCTACTTCTATTAGGTGGTTAACACAAGTTGAGTCTGTTTTATTACTGATGTAACTTCTTTTGTGTTCTGATAACCGTTTACCAAAATTTCTTCCTGTTTGTCCAATATATACCTTAGGACAAGCACCACAAGTCAACTTATAAACGCTTGATTTATTTTCTGACGAAACTTTGTCTTTCGCATTTTTTAAATGTTTTCCTATTGTGTCATTAGTTTTGAAAGCTACATTAATATTACGTTTTTTTTAAAGAGGAAGTTTTTTCTGTTGCGTAGTCGATATAAGTGAAAACTTTGAAACTGTTATTTTGATGTTTTATTGTTGGATATACTTCTTTAATGGCTTTATTGAAAGATTTTTTTACAATGATTACTTCGGGGTTGTAACCATTGTTCAAGGCAATTTGCTTTATTATTTGTATTTCTTTGATATAATTTTCTTCCGATATGGGGACAGTCAAAAGCCTGTATCATACTGTTGTATGCTGCTATTCTGTGTTGGCGAGGATGTGCTGAGGTGTTGTGTATTGTTATGTCAGTGTGGGATGGTTTATCAACAATGAAAATGAAGAACATGATTTTTTCTGATAGATATCTGCTATAGAATAAATAGTAGATAATTGCTGCCACGTGGGAGCAACATACTATGGTGCGTAGGCCATTCACACAGTTGCAGCAATATTCAGTGATTGCAGTAATACTAGCCTCCTCCAAGTCATACTGGACGTAGCACTTACTTAAGTATGTGTTTTTGTATATGTGTGCGGATTTTACTTCGAATCTAATTATACCCGTTTATACCCTTCTTTGGGTGACCTTTGACACCAGGGGATGTCTTTTGACCTCTGCTTAGCTTTCTGCTCTCTAATAGACTCCAACCATGCCAGGTGACCTTTGATCCCAACAGGATAACATTTTAGGAAAGAAGGTGGTCTTTGGGCCACAGGAGGTATCTTTTTAACCCAAGGGAGTGACTTTTGGTTCCAGGAGAGTGTCCTTTGACTATGAGGCCTTGGTTTCAAGCATATACACCAAATTCCAAGTTTCTATACTCTTATCAGCTTGCTTTACTTATTTTTCCCCACTTACCTCTACTTACCCCCACTCCTACAACGGAATTATGTCAAAATATCTATTTTCAAATGTCGTTATAATACATGCGTGTACCAACTTTCAAATGATAATCTCAGTTTAATTTTATCAACTTTTTAATAAGGGAGTGGGGTGGTGGGGGGATGGAAAATAATTATAAAAAAATTGTAATTGATAATTAGCTATTTTACTACGTTTAATAATATTTCATAGCTTTCTTTATGTTTAAGAGAATTTATTAATAAAATGTTGTAAATGCACGTCATTTTTTAAAATACAAACCGAGAACCGCTTGGTTTATCGAAATGCAACAAGAATCTTTTTTTATTTCTAATTGTCTGAAAATTAGTTTTTTATAATAATTTTTAGAAATTTGAAAAAAATAAAAAGTTAAGGAAAATACTGACAATCATCCCTAAAACTACACCTTAAACAGAAGAGATTCACAGAAATATCGGGTGACAATGTTGAACCACCTTGTATAATGAGGTATTAAATTAACAATAAAATAACCAAACGGATCGGTGAATCTTACGGACCGGCATAGGACCGATGTGAAGGAAAAATAAATGAAAATTGTACTCAAATTAAAAGTGAATCGATCGAGGCGAAACCGCCGTTGGATTTTAATAAAGATCCGATAACCTCTTTCATCAATAAGCCATCTGGCTTAATACCGGGTCTTAAGAAGGAACCAAGTTAAATTAACTGTAGCTAAGATGGAGGTTGAAAACTTCATTTTTTAACGACAGCTGTCGCCAACTTAAGCAATGACACTCTACGGGGGTGGTTACACAATCACAATATAAGAATAAGAACCGATTTCGCCAAGAAAGGCATTAGAATACGTTTAGAGGCTCGCATTGTGCCGCCGAGACGTGTCCATGCCAAAGAAAGCCTTCTGCAAGTAAGTTTTTAGGGCCGTTATAGACTGCGAACCTGAACTTATTCAGCCCAATTGTCGTTTTACTGCGTGTTACCGTTTCTCAAATTTTCTTAGACGCTCGTTTATTTCAACATTCGACCGTTTACGTGAATTATGGGCAGTATGTTTTGAATATATGCAATTCGATGAAAGTTGACAAATTTCAAGGAGTCTGCGTTTATGAAAGGGAATGACCATCGAAGGCCCTTGTGAAGTGGACCAAATTCTCCAGTTGGCGCTAAATCTTGCACGGGTTATTAGAATTCAACTACTTATTATATAGCGTGTTAGCGAAAGTGAGGATGAGAAAGAAATGTTAGTTGTCTAATTCTGGCCTTTCCATCCGTCTTTCACATCCCTTTTAAGAAATATAACAAAGGTTTTGGAACTGTTTTTGAAAATATCGATCACTAATATACGATTGAAATGTATTGACCCCTCACTTTAACCGCGAATATCTCAGAAACGGAGGAGAGCAAGAACTGAAAAAATTAGGTGTTCATTACGTGTCTATTCTAAATCATTCACTGAAATTTGAATAATGCACATTGGACAGTTTTGAAATTCTGCTAAGTTATATTAAAAAAGTCCTATTTTTTAAGGAAATTTTGACCATACCAATTTTAAATCCATTATCTTTTGGAAAATACGCCTACTATGTAAATAATATTTTAGATACCGATAAAGCATGGCATGGAGTATAATGGTTAGTTGTTTCATAAAAATTTTCAACCTCTCCACCACCCCACTCCATCCTTAAAGGGTCTGATAAAATAAAATTGAGATATTGATTTGAAATTTGGTACACATATGTATTATAACAATATCTGGAACTATATTATATTTTAAGATGATTCCGTTGAAGGGGGGGGGGGGGGGGGGTAAGTAAAGTAAGTAAAGCCAGCTGATAAGAATACAGAAAGTTGAGATTTGTTGTATGTACTATAGAAGCCAAGTTGAGATGCTTTATAATATTTCTACATTCGATTATTAAAGGGGTTGATAACTTACAATTGAGATATTCACTTGAAATTTGTTACACGTATGTATTGTAATGACATCTGATTGAGATGATTCCGTTGAAGGGGTGGAGGGTGGGTGAATAAATTAGCAAGTTAATAACCAGAAACTTTCTTTTTGCATATTTTCCTTTAAAGAGACTTCGATGGGGGTTATGGAAGTAGTGATTATTCCTTAGACAGTTTCTTTTTAGGTGATTCTGAAAGTCTCTAAACTCTTTGTTTTGCTCCACTATTAGAAACCAAAACATTATACATTTATAGACTAACTCGATAACGAAAATACTGGATTATTTCCAGCATTGGCGCTACATGTCGTATGTTAATAAAATTTAAATTTATGATAATCAATTTACATAACATCGTTAAAATGCAGTATAATGGTTAATATAAATCTCGGATTTACCAGATTTACTTTTCTTATTGTGCGTAATAAATTTCCCATTAAATTAAGACCTAAAAATCCACCTATAATTTTCTCAGTAGGTGCTGACTGCAGTTTAGGCGATATTAGTCGATATAGGATCGCATAAAAAACCCTTGCTGCGATTCTCACGATTTTAGGGGTAAAACCGTCATTTGAAATTGCAGAAAAGGGGAATAGCACTAAGGTTAACAAGGGTCGCGTAATCGGTGAATCAAATTAAAAGTTTAGGGTTTGATTGAAATAAACATTCTTGAATAACGACAGTTATAGGGAGATTTTTGTTTTCTTTCTGTATTTGAGAAATTCACATGAACTGTAAGGTTTGTTAGAATACTATATGGGGTACTTAAAGGTTCTTATTTTCACAGGCTTAATTAAGTCATACAGTGAGATAAACTGTACGAAACCTGACTAATATGAACCAAAAATCATTAACTGTTTAACAAGGCTGGACTGGCCCATAGGGCCCTCACCCCGTGTGAGCACACAATTAAATATAGGATATAAACGAATAACCACAATTTAAATGAAAAATAGTTGATTTTTGTTTTATATTAAATTCTGTATATTGTAGGCCACCATTGATTTTATGAATTATAAACAATTTTGTCATATATCAAAGTTGACAAATTTTATAAATACATACATAATGCAGTGTACTTAGACGAGAAAAGGGAATAAAATTACGGTTTCATTCTAAAAAATTATTTTTAAAATGTTATACATTTACAACATTTCGGTTACTTTGACCAGAAAATATTCTGTGTATTTTTTTGAACTTTAATCGATTCGTTCCTGGGAAATAACTGTTTCATTATTTTAGGTTCCGGAAATAAAAATAAAAGAAACGGCTGAAATTATCGTATTTATTGTTAAAAATGACCCCCACCGAAACCCATACAGTAGTACAATCCGTTTTGAAATTGTGTACGAAGATATCCGAACACATCTGGAGTCAATGAACGGTATTTACGTACAATTCTTTCACATAACTCTTCCAGAGATGAGGGTTTGTTGCAAATGTCTTCGATTTTAAATGTCCCCACAGAAATAAATCCAAGTGAGCTAAATCGGGTGATCTGGCGGGCCACTTTACAGAACCTCTTCTTCCAATCCATCGCTCAGGAAACCTATTGATTATCCAAATATTGACAGACTGCTGCAGTAAAATGTGAAAGTGTCCCATCCCCTTCAAAAAACAATTCGCCTTCTGATAGATTATCGTCTTCTTCGAGGATTTGGGCAATCATTGGTCGATGGTATTTTCTAACAGGTCGATGTACTTTCGCCATTTAAATTGCCAAGAACAAAAAAAAGAACGGTCCGGCAATGTGATCCCCTAAGATACCAGCCCAAAACAGTTAATTTCTGGGGGCTTTGGGTACGAGCTACCATGAACAAGTGCGAATTCATCAGAAAAACACGTTTTCTAAAGTAGATAGCATTACCGTTTAATTGTTCACTAAAAATCTCACAGAATTCAAGCCGACGCGACGCGACGTAACGATTGGGATCGTCCTCGTTTAATTCGTGTGCCAATTTAAATGCATATGGATGAAATTTGTGGGCCTTTACAATTCATTCGATGGACACTGCTTCGTGTCACATCGAAAGCCTCAGCTACTTTACTTGTCGATTAGGTATTATCCATCTTCAATGATCCAGAACTGCCACTTTGACTGCTTCATTCCTAACAGGACGCTGAGGTTCATGATTTTTGTTTTCCACCTGTTTCCATAAATTTTACTTCCACATCCACATAGTGGAATGGAAGCATATAGTTAGTCGTAAAAAAAAAAATTGAATTTTTTTTGCTAAAATATGTCTAAAACCGGTAATATTGCTCGTAGAGAAAAAATTTTCATATCACTGTGTTGGTGATCGAATTTTGAACAACTCTCAAAATGTGCGTCCGATTGTCCGTCTGTATGTCCGTTCGTCTATATGTCTGTCTGTCTGTCTGTCTGTCTGTCTGTCTGTCTGTCTGTCTGTCTGTCCGTCCGTCCGCTCGTCACGTTTCTTGTAAACACGATTACTTAAGAACGAAAAGTCCGATTGTATTGAAATTTGGAAGTAAATTAGTGTTAGCTAGAGGAAGAACCCTATTGAACAAAATCTGCAACAATTATATAAAAACTGCATTAAATCGGCGAAGAGTATAACCGTTAGCTTGTTTTATAATATTTTTCATGCGCTCCGTAGCTCTAGCACAATTGTTATTTTTAAAATAAATGCTGACAATTTCTATTCTCTCCCGAAGAGTATAAACAATTTTGAGAACTCACTCTGTTATTTTAGATCATTTAAACGAGTTCGACTGTGTGTAATCATCAAAAATACAATTATTTTACTCAGGAACGAATCGATAAAAATTTAAAAAACAAATTATGTAGGGAATTGAAAGACCTTTCACGAGATGTATCACTTGACCTTCCCCCTTGCCATTTGAATTTTTTAAAGTGGAGGGATGATGGTAGGCATACAAGTATTACATTAAAATGTGCCCCTCTTCGAAACAAAGTCGACGTGTCTACTTAATCTCTTTTCTACACACATGTTTAATCACATATTATTTTCTTGGAATGCTTGCCCAATACTGGCGCATAGTTTGTTTATCTCTATTGTTATGAAATTGTACACTCTTTGTGTCACTAATTCCCGTAAATAAAAATCCAGTGGTTTCAGGTCTGGAAATCGGGGCGGTCAGTATATATTAATGGGCGGTTCGCTTAACCAGGTGCAAACTACCCTTGAATTATCAATGGGTGACCCATTAAGGATGTGCGAGAGGTCAGGAATGCCGTGTACAGGGTGTTCACGCAAAAGGAAAAATGCATGATAAAAAGTGCCAAATATAGAGGGAAGCATTTTGCAAATTTATTTACGAATGTTCATATTTGGTGAAAGACAGGCTCTTAACATGAAATCGTCTTTGAGAAACTGCTTGCATCCTTTCACTGTGAACGTTTCTGTTCTACACATGAATTAAGTTTTGCATTAAATTTGCAACGCTGTTAGCGTAATTTTTCATTCCACTTTCAAATAGTTATAATGCCAACACTTTATTCAAGCCCATAGAAAGAGACACAGACACTCAATGATACTGAATCAAGCGACAACGGATGCAAGTACCATGTAATTAGGTTATTACAACACGATTACAATAAAATTAATTATATATTCCCGCTTCGATCACTGCTACTTTACGTACGGAATATTTTGAATAAATATTTCATCAGAAACAATCACAGGATCTGTACAAGGATTGTATGGAGACGCCATATTGGGATGTTCATTACTTATCCACACTAGTTAAATATTTAGCGAACGAAAACACAAATTGCTTATGAATATTGATCGACACCTGTTCTAACACCTGTGTGACCATCAAATTTCCTATGCATGGGCTTATTTAATATTCAAACCAGAATTTAATTACTGCTTATTTAATATTCATCTGACGAAATTATCATTCATTATACCTGGGTACGAGCTACGCTGGCAAACTGGCTAATTAGTTTAACACGATATTATTTACTGCACTTGCAATAATCACCAAAATCAAGATGTTGGGCTATGCGAATAAAATGGCAGAACATTCACTAGTTACAGGATGATGTCGATGTTCCACGCCACAGTTGTCTATATCGGAAATAAGAAAAATTGTAGTGTGTGAAAAAGAGAGAGCGTTGCAAAGTTCCTCAGGGAGGTATATTAGGTCCTCTTCTCTGTTTTATATTTATAATTCAAGCTATAAAATTTATTATCATACTTATGTAGATGACACACAGGTCTATTATAATGTTTCCCCATTTCTAGAGCAGCACTAGCCAATTTGAATACCAATAGCGATCTCGACATACATAATTAGAGAACTTAATCTATACATATCGCTACATTGGGTTCACAAGGTTCTAAGTACACTTACCACTATTTTGAGTTATAAGAGTTTGAAATATGTAATCCGGTTTTTGGTAAGTAAATGTTTGACAGTGATAATACGAATTGCTATAATATATATTTACAATTAAAGAACCCAAATTGATATGGTTATTTTGTAAGAATCATAATCAATAGTTTAGTTTTAAATACTTTATTTTTAAGTAGAACTCTGTTAATAACATACATTTTTTTTTTCTAAAACAAGGTGGTATCTCTATTTTACAAAATAGAGGTAGAAACAAACCGTTATACTCTTCGCCGATTTACTGCATTTTTTATATAATTATTGTACATTCTGTTCGCAGTTTTAGGCATTTTTAGTTTAATTACAAAACTTTTTTTTTGTTTAAAAAATTAATAACTTGTTTATTTATTGATAGGTTTTGTTCAACAGGCTTCTTCTTCTAGCTAACAGTAACTTACTTTCCAAATTTCAATACAATCGGACTTTTCGTTCTTAAGTTATTGTGCTTACAAGAAGCGTGACGGACAAACAGACAGACAGACAGACAGACAGACGGAGGGACGTACGGACATTTTGAAAGAGTTCGATCACCAACACAGTGATACAAAAATGTTTCCTCTACGAGCAATATTACCGATCGAATACAATATACTCTTCGTTTTGTATTTGCGAAGAGTATAATGACTGGATATAAAGTTAAAAATAACTAGTAACTTATATTGAAACATATTCTTCATAGGATTTTGCAAACAGTAGAAAAAATAACTGTCTATGAGAATTAAAAGAAAAATTATGTGTAAAAATAATAATGAAATTTTTGCATTCTTTCATTAACCTGAATTCTGATTTTTAGCAAATTAAAATCCTAAAATGAATTTGTCTAATTTCTTATTAGAAAATTCTCATTCTAACACTAGCATCCACACAGTCCTCTACGCCCATGCAGATTAAACTAGTATCTACATAACCCCCTACGGTCATGTTCAGTTAAAAATGAGAACAAAGGCATAAAATGAATTTATTTATCTACATTGTCTTAAAAATTTTCATTCTAATGGATTACATTTTCATGAAATCTATCATTCTGTTTCTTGGAAATGCTTAGCCTTTGAAACGTTTTTCGCCCTTATTCTGGAGCTCATCAGAAAGACAAAAAGCCACTCATTAAGATGTTTCATGCAAAACCAATGAAAATGTAATCCATTAGAATAAAAAAATTTTAAGACAGAGTAGATAAATAAATTCTTGTTAGGCCTTTGTTCTCATTTTTAACTGAATCTTCATGACCGCAGGGGGTTATTATGTAGATGCTAGTTTAATCTGCATGGCCGTAGGGGACTGTGTGGATGCTAGTGTTAGAATGAGAATTTTCTAATAAGAAATTAGACAAATTCATTTTAGGATTTTAATTTGCTAACAATCAGAATTCAGGTTATCTAAAGAATGAAAAGATTACATTATTATTTTTACACATAATTTTTTCTACTGTTTGCAAAATCCTATAAAGAATATGTTTCAATACAATTATAAGCAAACAAATAACAATTCACTTTTGAATAGTAACTTATATATTACAAATTGGATACCTAGGTAGATAACAGTTCTAACTGTTTTATTTGCAGCCTAACAAGGCTATATCTACAAGCCCTCCAAAAACATTGCTTAACATAGTCCTATCTTCTCAGAAGGAACTTTGTTGTTATTACCAAAAATAAAAGAGATTATATACCAGAACCTTTTTCAATTTTCATTTCAATAATTTGCCACCAGATGACACCAAATGTTACATTTTATCAATATTTAGTGTAGATAGAATATTTTTATGCAAAAACGTCGATTTCACTAAAAATGCAGTTAGAACCTTGTGAATCCAATGTAGTAATATGGCAATCGTCTTTGTGGTGAAAATATTATAAATTGATTGTTTGATACCTTTCGTCTAAGAATTGAGAATTAACACATTTTCAACTTTTAAAATTTTAATCCCATGACTGATTAGAAACCTAATTACGTCCACATCCACGTAGTGTAGTGGCAATATAGTAATCGTAAAAAGAATTTTAAAATTATTTCTTGTTGAAATAGGTTTAAAATGTCATGAAACGTCGAGATTTTAAATTCGAGCGAAAAAACATTTTCTCTCTGTCTGTCGGTCTGTAACTTTTTTTTGTGTGCGCGTCTTCTCTGGAACAGTTTAAGATATTGACTTGAAATTATGTATAAATGATGTATAATGGAGATGATTCCGTTGAAGAGAGCAACTAAATAAGAGTCTAGAAACTTCATTTTTGGCATATACAGATTCAGCAAATTTAGTTTAAGGTACGTAAACTTGTTTCTGCGCAGATAAACCACGCCTTGTCGTAGAACAGTGCAGGGCATTGGTATAAAACAATAGCGCCATCGCTTAAACGCGTCCGTTTGAGAAGGGCTCACCTGCTTTTAATAGCGTAGCTGTTTAGAGGTGTGGGAATAAAATAAATTAATCTCAATTTCATTATTAAAATGCCGTGTGTTTATACAACTACAGAAAAAGTGCAAATTGTGAAGTGGTGCTTCGGGGGCCATTCCACTGAAGACACAATAAATTTATTTACTGTGGCATATCAAGACACACCAATCCCCTCATCTAGCATAATTTCATACATTATCAAAAAATTTGAGAATTTCGGGTGTGTCGTGAATTATTGTAAAAAATGCTGTCAACCCGAACGCCGTCATCAACAAATAAGCGAAGAACGTAAAATTCACGAAACTAATGTCCGTGCACTTATTGAACCTAGTGAACCTTGTTCTAGCAGGCAAATTGCTGATGAAGTTGGCATGAAGGATAGAACTGTAAGAAATATTTGAAAAGAAATGGGTACAGTTGTTTTAAAGTTCAAACAACGCAAGAAATATTTTCCGAGCACAATTTCAAACGAATGGAATTTTGTGAAATCATGATAAATAAGGTGAATGAGAATGAAAACTTCTTAAAAAATAGGTTGTTTACAGATGAATCATCCTTTTCAATAAATAGGAAACACAATCCATCCGCAGTACGATATTGGTGTCGGAAAAATAAACATTTGAGTCTTGCTGTGCGAACTCAGTATCCTCAAAAGTTGAACGGTAAACGAAATTTTAGACAATCATATTGTTATGAATTACACCCCCTTGGAATTGGAGATGGTACGCCTATGCCTCTGATGGTGACTGGAAAGGCTCTAGAAAGAGCCAAGAACTTTTCTAGATTATGGTTGGAGAAGATTCTGGATTGATCTAGAGCTAATTTCGGAGTATATAAGGCGCGATTACAAGCGCGGAAGGGGAAGTTTATTAAGAAGGCAGTTTATAAAAGTGAACAAGTTGAAAAGTGAAAAGTGAGGTTAACTATTAAGTAAACAAGTATTGTACAGTCAGTAAATTGTTAAATAAAGTGTTAGTAGTGTTTATCTCTTGTTGAAATTATTTAGAACCCACGGATTCATACAGGGTGTTTCCGAAAAGGTGGAAATCCGTAACAATATTACAGGCCCACTGCTAATCGATGGCAATTTAAATGGCAATAAATATTTAGAGCTTTTACAAAACCAAATAATTCCTGCAGTTTAAAATCTTCCTGTCAACTTTGACGGCATTTCATTTCAACAAGACGGCTGCCCAAGTCACAATACCTTAACTGTTATTAACTTTTTGGAAAGAACATTTCCCAATCGTTTAATAGCTACGAGGGGAATGATGAAATGGCCTCCCCAGGCCACCTCATCTAGCACACCATGATTTCTTTCTGTGGGGTTTTTTAAAGGAAACCGCGTACAAACATGCGTTTGAACAAGACAATAATTTAGTTGAATTACGGGAAAAACTTATCCAACTTTGTGCACGCATTACTCCAAATCAACTCAATGATATGAGAGGTTCATTGTATAATCGGTTTGGCTATTGTTTGGCACAAGAAGGTGGTTTGTTTGAATCCTTACTTCATTAATTTATTGTTTGATAATTATTAGTTGATTTTAGATTATGAGGGTTATTTAATTTTATTCTAATGTTCTATTTTTGTAATTTAATAAGAATAATTTATTTTTTGATAATTATTAATTGATTTTAGTTTCCGAGTTATTTAATTTTATTTTAATGTTCCATTTTCATTTCGGCTTTAATTAGAATTATTATTTTATTCCTATAGCATTTACGGCTAAAAAAGAAACTGCAGAAATGCTTTCAATAGAAGAAATTATTTGTCAAAAATGTGACAAATAACTTCTTTGATAACTACTTTGACGAAGAGATATTGTCTCGTTTCGTATTAGAAATTATTGCCTTCGTCCGCACCCATCCTTAGTTCATGCCGTACTAAATTAAATTCATTGTGTGCCTCTGCTTTCACGACTTATGGAACTAGCGGGGCGTGGTCAATTACATCGTTATTCCTATACCCTAAACTGCATTTTCCGAATCTGTATACTAAAAGCCTCCAATATTATATTTTTAAAATTCTATGACCAATTATTTTCACATACTAGAGGGCAAATATAGTCAAGATGTTTTCCTTTAAAGAGATTTGGATAGAAAATCTGGATGTGGAAGTAGTGATTCCTTAGGCAGCGGTTTTTTAAATAAGTTTTACTAGTGACAGAATTTACAGCAATTTAGAACGAAACAAACATGAAATAAGCGAAGCTAAAATATATTTTTCATCGTTTCTTTCCATAAAAATGAAATAATATCCGTTTTTCTTATTCAGAAATTGTGCAAGAATTTGTCTATCATTCTATTAGTTTATAATTATGCTAAAATATACATGCCGAGTAAATGATTCATGAATACAAAACATTTAAAAGCCATATATAGGAATTGCATAATTGTGAATACGAAGGTTAATTAACCAGTGTACTTTATGGTTTTATTGTTGCGAGAATATTACGCCGGCTTTTCCAATTTAGATTTATATAACGATACTGCAATTAATGGCTAAAATATTATGGATCAGATTATTGTCAAGCCTGTTATTTGCCGTCTACTTTGTTTTGTTTTAATGTTTATGTATGCTTGCATTGCTTGCATATTCTTACGGCGTATTATTGTATATTACGTTATTAAGTGGGCACTTAAACCATATTGGTGCCTCTATTATGTATGGTATATTGCTAAGGTTATCGCCGTTAAGTACGCTGCTGCAAAGAAAAATAAAATTCACTGGAAGGTATGGGAAATTGATACGAGGTCTGACAATTAAATAACAAGAACGAAATTATTACACGAAGTTGTGGGTCAGTGACAGGTGTTGACGGCTTAAAGGCGCAATATCTCGACTCATTTCAACTTGTCTTAATATCTGTGGAGGTATTAACATAATCGTCAAGCTGCTCGGAACTATACCAGCAATAATACAAATCTACCATAATTCATATTCGGCATAACTAAAAATTTTCTGTTGAGTTGCGAAGACGACTAGTTATCTTTGATAACGAACTGCCAATTTACTCGAATTATATTACTAATTAGGAAGTTAGCTTGTGAGAAATTGTATAGATAAAATTAAAAGCACGAGTGATATTTAGGGAGAATATCTCAGGAATAAACACATATCTTTAATATTAAGTTCTTGTTTGAATATGTTTACTCACCTATTTCTTTTTCAATTTATTCATGTCACATAAAGATATATTTTCAAAGCGACTCATTCAACAAAAAACAAAGTAGGTATAAATATTTAACAAATGCAGCTGCAGAAACTTAAAAGTTCACGTATTCGCCATATTATTAACACGCTTCTATTAGCTTGTCCTGTGGCATTGTAATTAAATCTTCCAATTTACTTTTCATCCACTTGCAGATGTATTGACTTGAAATTTGGCATGTGTGTATGGTTCACATGACTACAATTTGACATTTTTTTCTTAAAATATCCAAGATGACGTTTCAAACATGGCGGACAGTCTATTGTCATTTAATACACGATTCTACTAGAAATCGGTACCTGAGGTTGCAGATTACAAATACATGACCAAAACTCAAAAATTCAAAATGGTGGCGTCAACATGACGAATTAGTTTGTATCGTTTATCGTCTGAGTTGACTGAAAATCGGCATCTGATTATCAAGGTTGCAGATTACAATGATCTGGTCGAAATTTAACAATTCAAAATGACGGCGTCAAAATGGCCAATAAGTTTTGCAATGTAAGATTCGATTGGTATGAAAATCGGTACCTGGAAATTCTCAAGGTCGTAGATTACAAATATTTAGTCGAAATTCATGAAATCGAAATGACGACTTTAGAATGAAGAATAGTTTTGTCACTTACAAGGAAGGAATTTTATCAAACAAACTATTCTAATTGGAATAAAACTAAAAAGATGAAAATCATTTAAAAAATTAAAAGACAGGCTTTTAAGCACAAACTGAAACTGTTATAAAACGCACTAAAAAGAAGAAAATAATGTTAATAATAACATTAATTATATTAATAAACGTAAACTGGGAAAGATTGGATAACATTTTTTTAAATGCACATAACCTAAAAAATATTGCCCGCACAGAAAAAACGTTAAATGAAAATGAAAGATAATTTGATTATTCACAACTTTACACACTTTTTACAACTTTTCCGCTAAAACTAATGGTTACGGAGATATGAAGCAATTCGTGTCTTCCAATATGGCGACCGGAAGCCACCACATAGCAATACAAACATTCGGATTTTAGATTCTCTGATATGCCCCTATCACATATAAAAAAATTGGCTTTATTGTATTTCGCTAACAATTAAAATCTAACTTTACCGTACTAATACATAGGTTGGAATTTTTACTTCTATCTTAGAATTCTGACATCCATCTTAAAATTTTATTTCAAATTCAGAATTCTGACTTATGACTGTATTCTTATTTTGACACTTGACTGTAACATCAGATGATATGTAGCATGATACTTTTTTAGAGAGATTTTAAGTAAAAATAAAAATTGTTGGTGCTTGACTAGTGATGACTATATTCAAGAAGCATATGGCCCATCTTGAATACGGAAGAACTAAACAGTCCAGTGTTCGATCACAGAATAGATATTAGTAAATAATCGTGTCACTAGCCAAATCCCTTTTAGGGTGGCTTGATTCATTTGTTAATCAAAATGCGCGACGTCCTCAGGTATCCCCCATATTACTTTGTTGCCCAGAGCAATACCGGCGATACCCATGGCTAAAGCCGCTTTAACTCTTTTGGTATACGAGAGGGTTTAATTTAATTATTAAATGAGTACTTTATCAAATAAAACATAGTGATAGAAAACAAAGTACAAGTTTGTTAACGAAAACACAAATATAAATAAAAGTCGTACTTACATTTTAATCACCCCTGGTGAGCCACTCTCCAAGGGAGGAGTTGGGCCACGCAGTATCCCGCCAGAAATTTCTTTCTCAAAATTCAAAACCCAACTGACTTCTTTACTCTTCTCCGGCATCGTTACTCTTTTCGCGATTAGACATATCCGGCCCTAGTTACAAGGTAACCTCAGTGAACCTTACTCGGTTTCTCCTGACTAAGACAATTTCAATTCCAAAGTGAAACATCCTTTGTTTCAACAATAAAATACGGTAAACAATCTAATGTAACAAAATAATACACAGCTGGACGTTTCTGAAAGCTTAAGATTAACAAAATATAATAGTGACGAAGAACTTGTCCCAAATAATTCGACTTATTAGTTAGTAGGTTATGGTTCGTCGAGACGAGACGGAGTTTAGGTAGGGATGACGAGTCGTTGAATTTGTTGAACCACATGACATTAGTTTAGTACATATATACATACATTGTTAAACTTACTTTAGTTTTCATCATCTCCAGATGATGCCAACATGGTTGACAAAACGCGAGTCGAGAAATACTCGAGTGAAGTATACCAGTGGATTACTTGGTGTTCGTGGAAACCAGTCACTCGTATGTGATTAACGTAGTAGTGCACACGAGCTGTGGAACTTCATTTAACTTCATTTTTCTTTATTCTTTTCAGAATACACTATTAGTCCAGTACATGGAGGTTTTTTGGATGCAAAAGGTGGGGTAGTAGTGATTTTTTATTATGTTGTTAAGCTTGGGGCCCTAATGAAAAATCCAAGTTTTCGACCTCGAGGCGCATGCGCTCGAGCCGCCATCTTGGATTTTAGGTACAAAAACTTGGTTTTTTGATAATAACTCAAAAACGGTGGCTTTCACGACAAAAGATGTTCTATTCAAAGTAAAAGAGGACAAAAACCCCTACATTTTTTGTTAAAACAATTTTTTTGTAGCACACATATGTTAGGAATTACAGCTCCGTGAAGTTGCACTATTTGAAAAAAATATGCGGAAACTTCATTTTGGTTGAGTTTTATTTTATTATTCTTATTATCATTATATTTGTACATAATTATAAAAAAAAACTAAAAGGCACTTGAATATAATCATTTAACAGTATTATACTTATCGTAAACAAAGTTAAAGGCGAAAAGTACATCGCATTTTTTTTTAAATTTAAGAATAGTAAATTATGATTTTAGAGCGTTACAAAAATTAATTTTTACTACATTTTGGTACCTTTCGATGGTCCGGGTTGGTTATTGTCGGTGTCCTGGTCGTAGTTTTGGTCCGTAGTCTGAAAAATGTCATCATCCTCGTTCTCGTTTTCAATGCCGATTTCCGGCATATTTCCGCAAGATTCTCCGTTGCAGAAGCCACATACAACCGAACATTTAAGTCCAGCCTTTCGGCAGCTGCATGCCCCACCACACTCCTTTTTGCAGTTACAAGATACCGATTTTAATAAGGAATCGGGAGCTGGTTTTTCCGCCATTGTTATGGGAGTGAGCCCGTAAGCGCCATGCTTCCAACCCCAGTCTTCAGGGTTTTTCTCTATGCCTCTCCATTTCTGTACTTGGTGGTACGTCCTAAAGGCGTGGAATTGCGCCGCGTCTTTTGTAGGTGGCAAAGAGGCAAGATTAAATTTGCTTTTCAGCAATCTCCTCTGACGTGGCATCTTGTTGGTTGAAAATTTCAATTATTTCATGAACCGCTCTGTTTTTTTCAGCGTACAAAATTTAGTTTTTCCCTGATTAAATAGGGATGACGTTGTGTCACAACCACTGAAGGCATGCAAGAACAGAATGTGCTTGGTTGCTTCTTTGTATTTGAGGCTACTTGCTGAATATATCCTCTCAGCAGTTTTTCCTCTTCCAGGTTTACGGAAGTAGATAGAACTTTCGGCTGGTGCTAAGGCTGTCACAAGTACTAAAAGGTCAACATCTTCCCCGAACACAAAAACAGCATCAAATATTGATTCACTGCATAAAGAAATTGCAGTGTTGACAATTAGCACATCGGAATCATCTTCAGCTTGTTTAACTGTAAATGCAGCCAGCTCAAATGTGCTCTTCAGCATCGATACGAGACGAACTTAATTTTTTTCATTGGCTAAAAGTCGCTCCTGCGAAACTTGCACCACCATTGTTTCATCAAAAGGGACATCGGCATACACGTGCTTTTTTGATCGACGAAGTCTTTCTGCGGTCTTTGTATTTGTATTGTAACAGCCAAATAACAAAATATAATACTTTTTTTTCAAATAGTTCAACTTCACAGAGCTGTAACTCCTAACATATGTGTGCTACAAAAAAATTTTTTTACAATAAATGTAGGAAATTTTGTCCTCTTTAACTTTCTTTCTTTCTTTAACTATAGAACATCTTTTGTCGTGAAAGCCATCGTTTTTGAGTTATTATCAAACCAAACCAAATTTTTGTACCTAAAATCCAAGATGGCGGCTCGAGCGCATGCGCCTCGAGGTCGAAAACTTGGATTTTTCATTAGGGCCCCAAGCCTAACAATATACTAAAAAATCACTACTACCCCACCTTTTGCATTCAAACACCCCTTTTTGACACCCACGTACTATATCTGATCAAGCAGACTGTAATGTTAGTGACACTAAAAAAGTACTTAAAAACAACAAAGAAGGCAGAAAAAATCATTATCGCATAATGGCCGGTGATTTTATCGATACAAACAATAAAATAAAAATTGCGCATTGGTGAGAACAGTTATTTAATAATGCCCTATTGTAATTTGAACGAGTATGTATTGAAGACGTGGCCATAAAATACTCTCCAATTCCAATATTAAATAGCACTATGTCTGGCATGAGAGCACGCTTATTGTTCCACCATAAAATTCTACGTAGGTACATTAGTTCAGGTGTGAAAGGATAATTAAACAAATTTCATCCCTCTCTAAAAACTATAATTTTTTACAGCCCACGAAGAGCTTAAATAAAAGTTGTCATTTGCATTAAACAAAACTGCATTTTATCATGAATTCTATGGTGGCTGCCACAGTATAATTCTTGGACTTGTAAGCTGCTCTTGCACCTACACACATATATTCCAAAGTTCTGTATATCTATGAACCCTGGTTCAAGAAAGTTACAGAATAGAGTGGGTAGTTTTTTATTTATTTTTCAATTGTAAAAGGCCCTTGGTGAGGAAAATTGTGTAATGGTCTTAAATTTATGTGAATTTTATTTTTATTTTCCCAAAAAATATTTAGGCCACCGCGCCGAACCCCAAAAATTTTAAAAATTTTAGTGTCCTGCACCAGGAAATGTTTTTAAATGGTTATAGATCCTTGAATAAAAAACATTTCTTAATCCATATTATATTTAAACCCCCGCCAGCATGTAAAACTAAACGTCATTTGCGAATTAAGTGTTTTATAAAGATTTGTTGGCAGACTATTTCTCTCTATGAGTTTACAACTCATTAGCAGTAATTTTCTGGTGTCACATGTCCAATATATTTAATTTCTGGACTACAGTAATTTTACATATACAAAAATTGACTGAAAATTAAACTTTACTTAATTTAATAATACAGTGAATAGTGAATGACTGACACAAATAATGCATAATAGTCCAGTCGGTAAAATAAAAAATACACCAGAAGCTCGCAAAAAATGTTATCTGAGATTTTCTTTCCGTAACTGTGAGTGCAAAGATTAAACATCACAAAACCACAAAAATCAGTTCTGCGGGTGCCGCGCAATCCCCCAAAAAAAACACCCCTTCGGTGAAAAAAGCCTTATTTTACTGATAACTCGTTAACCGTAAGATATAAAAAAATTGCTCATCATGAAAAAGAAAGCTTGACTAATTGCCTAATAAAAAGTCCCTCTTGTAATTTTCTTGTATATACCATGGTTTTCGAGAAAATCGATATTGAAAAAAATGGCAAAATTTGTATGTTTAATGCGCACGAATTTTCGTTTATCTGAAGTTTTTTGCGTGCGGCCTATAGAAAAAATTGAATTGCTCGAAGACCAACAAGCTAGGAAGAATAACCAAAATGGGTTTTAAAGGGGTTGTAAAATAATCTATTGTGTTGCCATTTTTGAGGGCTATTGATATTTATTAGTATATGAAAATAACAATATAATATAGTTATCTCTTGATTTTTTGTGTATCTAACTATTCACAGGCCTATAAAAAATAGCTGACTATAATATAAGTTATAAATGCATTATCTTTTAGTTCAAGGTAGTACTTCAATGCAGAAAGTTAGGAAAAGAGGCTGCATATTTAATTTTTTTATGATATTTTTTTAATACAATTTTTTAACTATTAAATGATTGGAAACAATAGTTATTTTACATGATATATAAACACAAAAAAAAAATTGAGCTAAATTTTCCTTTTTATTTTTAAGAAACAGTAAGAAATTGGCCAAAATTTGGCTAACTTCAACATGCTGGTAAATTTGCAAATGTGAATATTTTTATTCTTAACTTTTTCTGCATTGAACTAAAAAATAATGCATTTATAACTTATATTAAAGTCAGTTATTTTTTATGAACCTGTGAATAGTTAAAAGTGCAAACAATTAAGAGGTAACTATATTATATTGTTATTTTTATATACTAACAGATATCAGTAGCCATCAAAAATGGAAACACAAAAGATTATTTTATATCCCCTTTAAAACTTATTTTGATTTTCTTCCTAGCATATTTTGTTTTGGAGAAATTCAATTTTTTCTATACGCCGCGCGCAAAAAATTTCAAATAAAAGAAAATTCGTGCGCATTAAAAAAGCAAATTTTGCAATTTTTTTCAATATCGATTTTCTCGAAAACCATGGCATATACAAGAAAATTACAAGAGGACTTTTTTTAGGCAATTTGCCAATCTTTCTTTTTTACGATGAGCAATTTTTTTACATCTTCAACGGTTAATGAGTTATCAGTAAAATAAGGCCCTTTTCAACGAAGGAATGTTTTTTTGGAGGGGTTGCGCGGTACCCCCAGAACTGATTTTTTGTGGTTTTGTGATGTATAGTTCCTCCACTAAGAGTTACTGAAGGAAAATCTCAGATAACATTTTTTTGTTATGGAAATCTTTATAATTATTGGACTATAAGTAAAGTTCATTACTTTCTTGTGCATTATTTGTGTCAGTTATTCATTATTCGCTGTATTATTGAAATTAAGTTTAGTTTCATTTGTCAGTCAATTTTACATATATAGTCCTTGTTCGACTTTAGGAGTTCCACAAGGCTCTATCTTGGGTCCTCTGCTATTTTTACTATACATAAATGAATACTTAATATTATCATCTTATACTCACTTTACGATGTATGCTGATGCACTCTTTAATTGTTTTAAATAAAACAGATGAACGTTTAGAACTCAATGGAAATAGCTTGCTGAATAAACGAAGTGAATGGTTTTCTCAAAATATAGTATATTTTAGTGTCGAAAAAACCCAGGTCTTAAGATTTCATAACTGTTAAAAACAGAGTTAAATTTTAATATAAATAATCTCCTTTATGTACCGAAGCAGATACAGTCAAATTTCTAGGTTGCACTTAGATAAAAATCTTAACTAGAAAATTCAATGTCAAAATGTAATTTCAAAGCTTATACAGAACAACTTCTCTGTTTATGTGACGCACAAGTTGAATCAAATTCAAATTCTTTATTTAACTTTGTAGGCATACAATTATGGATTAGTTTTGTTATTAAAATTAAGAAAAATGCAAGTGAATAAATGAAAGTAGAATTGAAGTAAATAAGGTAAATATAATGGTAAGATGTTACAATAACAACATCTACAATAAATAATATTTAAAACATTTACAATTTGTGTAAAAAACAAATAAGAGTGTACGTAAATAAAAACTGCTATATTATACAAAATTTACAGATTTCTAAAGCATTGTTCAAATATATATAAAAGCATTTTTCCAATCTTAAGTTTTTTTTACAAATAATGGGATGTAAATATTATTATTATTCCATGGAAGTGAGACTGAATAGCATAGAAGCCACTTAAAACAAAAGTACAGTGCCCTATATTTTGCATTTGCTCTAGGAATACCTATTATAGATGCATACGGTTCGTTGGAAGATAACAATAGACCGGTGGTTCGGACAAATAATGACTTCAGTAAACACTATAACTTTGGTACAAAAGGTAAAACTTCGACAGTCCCCTCCGGTGGCAAAGAGGCCAGATATCTCGTGAAATTTGCTAATACGGGGGTGGTCAGGGGTAACAGCAGGTAGATTCCAACCCTCATATTCAAGGTGACGTTTTGTTCGCGCTAAACTATTCACCCAGTGGCGTTCCAACGGGGAACACAATTAAACAAAAATACCCGTAAAAATTGTCTTGCGTACAGAAACAATATATATAGGGGAGTCAAGGAGTCGGAGGAATAACGAGTAGTGCAATCAAACCACCTCCCTCCCCGTTTTCGAGGATATACTTTCATCAGTGCTCGGCAGTACTTAAAGGGGAAAGGATAGATTTAATAGGAGTCAGTAATAGTTTGAAGCAACTCTTAAAGGCGGATTCTACCCTCCCAGGGGATGGGACAGTGATTTTACTCCTCTTCTCAAGTTATACGATTAGCCCCCCCCCCCCCGGTCTCGAGGATGCTGATGAAGGGCCGCAGTCGTCTAAAAGTTTTTCATTCGTCATTAGCATTCTCGAAAAGGGATGGAGTGGGGGCCTAAAAAGTGCAACGAGTGCATATCTTTCACAGTTTCAGTTGGTTCTTTAGAGCGGGTTTTTTTTTAATTACTTATTAATTTTCATCTTTTTATTTTTGTTCCAATAAGACTAGTATGTTTATTTAATCCGGAAGCAGTACCACAGACCAAATATACAAATCAGACGCGTCACTTAATAAAATTTCCTACCCAAACTTATCCGCCATATTGTTGCCGCTATTTTCAAGTGTTAAATTTCGACCAAATATTAGAAGTACACGCCAATATCTTTATCTCATTCAGCTAAATAGTTCAATAAGGCAAATTTTTCTTCAATTCATAGATACTTGCCCTTCTATATACAGGGTGTCCCAGCTCTATTTAGACAAGCATTATCTAGAAAATGGCGAAACAGAAAAAAGTGTTAAATGGAATGCAACTTTACCTACTTTTTCAAATGGAACACCCTGTATATTCTTACATTTTTCAATTTTCCTTTTATATCCGAACAAATTTTATTAACTATCTTCTACAGATATTAACAATTGTTGAAATATTAGCAGTTTAAATTTTTGGGACGACATTTTTTTATTAACGTAGCCATAGGGAATAATACAATACAAAAATCAGTAAGTATTATGATTATTATAAATTCTTTAAATCACTCCATTTGAAAAAGTAACGTTGCATAACCCTGCCGCCTTTTAAAGGCGCCTTGTACATTTAGAAATGAAATAATTAAATGTATCTTTTCAAACAGAATAACTTTTCTATTTAACATTTCTTTCTATGTCTAACCGATTTCCAGATAATACTTGTCTAAATAGAGCTGGGACACTCTGTATATTATTACTGTCGTATTCCTCTTCCGATTCAAATGCTGATCAAAATAATTTTCTACGCCTATGACTATGGTTATCTACGAAATTTGAGTCGTCTTGCCGTTTAAGATTAAAACATTTTAAATTTTATTTCTTCGGAGATCTAGATAACGTAAGATCGTCGATAGTTTTTAGGTGACACCTGTCGAAATAAATTTAAATCAGTCATTTATTGGTTTTGGTGAAGTTATTTCATTATTATATAAATCACGTGCAGGAATAACTAGGCGCATTACTACTGTCCAGATGTTGAAATCATTTCTTAGGTGAATTGTCAAATAGCGTCAATCTTATAGAAAATTATATTCTCCATGGATTGCCGAAGACTCGGCCGAAAAGAAGGTTAGAGGAAAAGTTAGAAGCAACAGTTACTGGATTATAAATTCAAGTGAACAAATTTGGGTCATTTAATAGTATATATACCCACTTAAAGAACAAAAATCCGATAAACAGTTTACTAAATTTTTAAACAGCATTTTATGTTTTTATTAAGTATACAATAAACGAAAAAAATCTTATGTCAAAGGACAAATGTCAAAATGACTTCGCATCGTTTTTAATATACAGATTCTGAAAGTGTTGATTTTGATATTGCACTAAAACGTATATATAAAGACGGAAATAAATTGAAATTCCGCAGACAGCTGCCCCCGCAAATATGTTGGGGAGAGCAGGTGAGTACGATGTGTTATACGATAAAAAAGAATAACCTAGTTGTTTCGCTGACGCTTGCTCTTACTGCCATACCTAAACGAACATTTTCCGTATCTGTATACTGATAATAAAGTGGCACTTTCCAAACTGAAATGTCACTTTCCAATCTGAAATTTCACTTTCCAACCTGAAATGTCACACATTTCACTCCAATTGTTGAATGAAGTTGAAGAGATTTTGACAGCTGCTAATTAACACAATATATTTGACATTAGTTTCTTATTAAGTATCTCCAAAATCCATAGAAAATATACAATTTAAATTTAAAAAATACTTAATGATACATTTTTCATTAAGTCAAATTTAAAGATTAGTATCAATTACGTAGCTAGAAAGTCTTAAAGTACTTCTTATTTGTTTTCTTTAAAAGCCTAACATTATTTTCTATATAACAGAAGATACACCTTAAAGTTATTATTGTATTTGACAGTTAATTTGGCAGCTGTCAACAATAAAAAAAGAAAATAGAAAATATGCTTTGACAGCTCATTTGCTTAGTTGTAAATTGAAAATTTAAAATAAAAAAACCGAAGATATTTATGAATATGTGACCTATAGACACTTATTTTCATTGGAAAAAACCCATATGTTTTAGTAAAGATTCGTTTTTAGATCAAAATTTTAAAAAATTTGGAACGAAAATCGAAAATCCGGCCAGAGGGATTAATAGAATTTCATAACGAACATTTAAAAACAAAAGCTTCTTAAAATCCTTAATTATATGATCTATAAGTTGATTTGGGTGGAACGCTACAGTTTTATCCCACTGTGTGCTGTGGGGGGAAAAGTCTACATAAACAAAGCATTTGGATAGCTTAAGGTGGCCATTCCCTAGGGAGAGACATCCGACAGGGAAATATTTAATATTTTTGCCCATAACTTTTTTCCATTTCACTTTAAGGTGGCCATTCCCTAGAAAGAGACATCCGATAGGGATATATTTATTATTTTTGGCCATGACTTTTTTTTCCTAGTACATATATTTTAAAAAACTATAAGAGTACCTAAGTAGAACCATAACAAGACTATTACTATGAATTTTCACTCAATAATTTCAGTAGTTTGCAAAATAGCTAGATTTAAAACTATGTAATAGGATGATTAACATAATTTTTAAATTTAAACCTAGCTATTTTGCAAATCACTGAAATTATTGATTGAAAATTCATAGTAATAGTGTTGTTATGGTTCTACTTAGGTAATCTTATAGTTTTTTAAAATATATGTACTAGGAAAAAAAAGTCATGGCCAAAAATAATAAATATATCCCTATCGGATGTCTCTTTCTAGGGAATGGCCACCTTAAAGTGAAATGTTCACCAAGTAATGATAGTGGCCAAACTCTCGAAGTAGGTATTAGACATTTTTAAACATCCTGTAGTGACTCATACTTATGAATCTATTCGTTTGAAAAAGAAAACGAGTATTTTAAAGCAACCACAGAGACGGTATGGAGTTTTACAGAGATACGTTAGGAACAACAAAAATATTTTAATTTAAAAGTTTTAGCACTTGGCAACTCACTGTGTTCTATATGATAACATCAGACACGCTGCATTTCTGAATTAAGACAAGGCAACAAATGTTTAAATTTCGACCATTCACTGCAGCTGACGCTAGCCCGCAGCTGACATTATTTCAGATTTAATAATTTCAAACTATATTCCGCAACTAGCTACTGCACATCGCAATATTTCTTTCATGAAAGTAAACACTGAAGTTCGCCTGAGACATAAACTAGATGACTTTTTATTATAATAATTGTTGTGACTATCAAAAACATAAAATATGACTATTTTAATATTCATTATTAAATTTTAAACTTACGTTTTGATTTGATGACATATTTGAGGAAAATGTCTGGTGACGCTATAACTATCTCAGTTTGTTATTTAAAGTACCATTGCGATCATTTTAATCCAATCCTCAATTATCCTCAGTAAAATATTGCGCCAACAAAGTTTTATTTTGTGATTCCTTCAAAACCCTGAAAAAAAAGGAAAAATCATTTCGTTTCTTTATTTATCTTGCACATAATAAACAAATTTTATTTTCTCATTTCTTTGCTGGATATCCGAAAATTGTTTCCCAGTGCCACATAGTGGATTCTATAGGCCAAAAAAGTATACCTACATTTTTTAAGTCTCATAAACATCTAACCATTAACTGGCAAGTTCAACGATAATAAAATGCACGAATTCTAACAGAGTTTTTGGATCCCAGAGTATTTGAAGAGATTTCATCACTGCAAACTTTCAAATATTCATCATTTATAGAGAACAACTCACGTGGAAAAAGAACTGTATTAGATTCTTGGGGGATCCTATCGTTTCTCAAGAGATTTCATCACTAGAAACTGACTCTAGATATTCATCATCAAAAGCAACTAAGTAGATAAACTGTATGTAAAATCATTAATATAAAAAAAACTGAATTTAAATCGATTCTGTATGGTTCATAGAAACAGAAAATGTCTATTAGACACCCTAATTCTCCGGGGAAAATTAGTATACTATCTTCAAAGTATAAAATCCACCCTCAGACCAGCAGTAGTAATGTAACATAAGAATCCAACAACGGTGACATTGTAGTGACGACTTATATATATTTATCTGTAAAATTACAACAATAGGCATCTATAGGTACTTGAAATTACTTGTAGACCATGTACCACCCCCAACTATCCCAACTAGAGGGTGTCAAGCAAAGGAGACGTGTAGCAAAAATTGGCGAAATTTTGGCACTGATGAGAAACGACTTTAGACCCATAAGAGCGATTGTATATTGTATATATGTACACAAAAGTAGTGCACACTAGAAACTCCCATTAAGCGAGAAAATTGTTAAACTACCCGTGGAGTACAAAACTACTTGCAACGGATTTTATGTATTGAAGGTAGTATACTAATTTTCCCCGAAAAATTAGGGTGTCCAATATGCATTTTCTATTTCTATGAACCATACAGAATCGAATTTTGATGTCGAGATTCGTTGCCCGGAGGGTCAAAAATCGCTTATTTTTAACATCGTCCTTACAGTTCCTCGTACGGTCACCAGTTTAGATACCAGCACTCCCCACAAAACACACATATACACACAGTTTCTTCTACCTGCTGACAATAAATTTCCATAAAACGGCAAACAGCCATAATAAGTCCCCATTGTTTATAGCAGGGTTTTCTTGGCTTTCCCTGTATACTCAAAACAGTAACCACGTTCCCATATAAATTTCAAATTATATATTGTTTTTATTTTCTTTGGAAAAATATAGTATATAAACAGGCATAAATACTAAAAGTGTCTCTCACAGTAATAATCTATTTTGTTTATTTTATATAAATTTTAATATTTTGACTTAGTATAATGTAACAAATGCATATATCTTAGCACTATATAATGTACATAGCTAAATATAATAAACATATTAAAATGGAACACCGGCACTCGATCGGCGAAGTTAAGCAACGTCGGTCGGATCCAGCGCATGGATGGGTGAGTTCTCGTTCAGGTACGTCCGTTCATGTCATGACCTGTAACAGCCTTGACTGGACTGAGACGGTATGGCGAGAAAATAGAAACGAAGGACTCATAATTTCACCAAGGGGCTCCTTATCAACAGACTGGAGGTCTTGTAGGGATCATGTTCTGGATAAGAAGCCCTAAGGTACAAAGAATAAGGAGTACTACAATAGACCTCTACTGGTCGCAGCACAGGATCTATTTTAGATCGTTATAAAATAATAACATTCTCGAAGAGATTCAATCACTACAAACTGGATTTAAATAGTTGTCATTATGACCAACGGAGTAGATAAACTAAATGCTAGCATTTCTTTAAGTGATTCCACCACTACAAATTAGCTTCAAAAATTCACCATCGAAAGCAATTCAATAGAGTAGAAAAACTGTAAAGTCCTTAATTTGAAGACACGTGGACAAAGAAAAATTTAGGACCTAATTTGGAACCTTGAGGGATGCCACTGTTTCTGAGAAGATTTCATCGCTACAAATTGACTTTAGATATTTATTATCAAGCTCAATAGGGTAAATAATCATATCATTGTATATAATAGTCTAACACAATTTGCATTTCCGGATTTTACTTCAAATAGTTAACGGTAGCACATCTGCCAAATTTCCGCTTATCAAATGTTATGACTAATTAAGACTACCAGCGTTTCAAGCACTATGAACTGACATCATTTTCAAACCATCATCCTCAAGCAAGATATATTTTTCGCTAAAAGATGTTAGAGAAGACCATTTATATATCTCAGAAACAGCAGAAGTCCCAATATTAAACCTTGTGGTACCCCCGTGCAATATTTCTAAAATCAACGTTAATCTTATTAAAGACACTGTGTCGTTCCTATTAAAACGCAACTATCTTGTATACCCTAAATAGTGTAATGTACATCACTAGTAGTGAAAAATGTCAATAGTATTCAAAATGCATAAGTCCACATAGAAAAATTAATAAATGCTCAGTTTAAAAATGAATTATTATTTGTTTGCTTATAATTGTATTGAAGCATATTCTCTATAGGATTTTACAAACAGCAGAAAAAATAACTATCTATCACTCGTAGGGGGTTATGTAAATACTAGTTTAATCTGCATGGCCGTATGGGACTGTGTGGATGCTAGTGTTAGAATGAGAATTGTCAAATAAGAAATTAGACAAATACATTTTAGGATTTTAATTTGCTAACATAATCAGAATTCAGGTTATCGAAAGCATGCAAAGATTTCATTAATATTTTTACACATAGTTTTTCTTTCAGTTAGAGATAGTTATTTTTTCTGCTGTTTGCAAAATCCTATAAAGAATATGTTTCAAATGATTAGTCTCAAAAAACATATTAATAAATTATGAATTCTCAGTATTCAATTTATTTGAACACATATAAGCAAAATTCCCACGATATGCAAATTTTATCATCTATCAAAGTGTAAATTATGATACCACATTTAAGAGGACTGAAAATAGTAAAAAACGAACATAAAAAAAGGAGAAAAGTTATTAAATAATAAAGGCAGGTAACCAAATCGGTTATTCAAATTCCATGCAAATAGAATAAAAAGAGAACCCAACAAACAAGAAAGGGAAAAGTATTTCACCCCAAGGGACATCACAAAAAATCAATCTTGTCTTCCTTTTACATCAATTTATTTTACGTGGCCGAACAATGCGGTCAAATTCTTTTGAGGTAAAATATTCCCTTTTCACCAGCGGCCAGGGCAAACATTAAGAATATGCTAATCGGTTCCTTTTTCAATTTGCTTACAGTAGGCAACCTATATAAGGTGCGTAGGTGACCATTTGAAATATTTGAACTGCAAAAAATAATTATTTAGAAAAAAAATGCAAAATAAATTTGAGATAGAAGGCGTAGGAATAATCTAAATTTGGCATGTTGATAAACGTTCAATTTTAACGTAAATAAAATTAGCAATCAATCAATCAATAAATCACAATTTATTTTTCAGGTAAAATCATTGTATTTAAGATTTAAAATTTCATTTTAGATTATACAGGTGTAGTAATAAAAGCTATATTGTTCTTTCTTTTCCAATTTAACAACTCATGAAACGTATTTTAGTATTCAGATAAAACATTTTGTACAAAAATTAGTTGCATAATTATATTATTGTTATAATACAAAAAATACACAGAGTTTTGAAAATCGTTTATCAATTATTAAAATATATATTGTTTTTGTTCACTGTTACTACTATTTCTTTATTACGAAAGCGTAGAGAAGCCACGCTATTCATAATTTTTGCAAACTCGAAATTCACAATTGTTAAGTCAGTATTCAGAATTTCTAAGTCAGACTTAACAATTCTATCACATAACTCGGAATATTCAAAGATTCGAATAATGCTTGAGGCGCGTTACGCCAATAATATTAGCATCACTTGAGGATGATTAAGACTAAAGTAAATTTAACAATATATGATGTATTTATATTATATTAAAGTCATGGTTCAATGAATTGTGTCACCCTTATTTGACCTCTCGGCTCAACGAGCCGTGCCCTACTAATCAATACAGACATTGTCACTATTCATATTACTTTTACAATTTTCAATTTCTAAACTTTCAAAAGCATCCAGCTTGTTATATTAATAATTAACCTTAAGCTACTGATGTCCATCCAATGTTGTCAATAGTACGTTTATCAATACTTTTATGACTATCCGTAGTTTTTATGGATTATGTGATCATAGAATCTAATCATAAATGGATGTTTTGTTTGTCCAGTATACTTCAAGTCACAATGCTTACAACTCATTTCATAAATCCCGGACCTTTCATTTATTTCAATTTTATCCTTTGGGCTTCCTATAATCAATAATTTAAGGTTGAGACAGAGCATAGGCAAGTATTATAGACTGGGTTGAATTCATTGAAACATGATATTACTTAGGTACAAAGACTGTATAGGTATATTATTAAGTTTACTAATCATCACCATATGATGCCTACATGGTTGGCAAAACACTCATCGTATAAGAATTATGGTGTGAATTTCTAGTTTGGCCCTTCTACTCTTTCGTACTTTATACAATGATGTCCATAAATAACGGATAAAGCGATTATCTGCGTAATTTACAATTTATGAATAAAATCCTAAAACACGTTAATTTTTCATTCAAAAATGGCATTTATTCAGCATAATTCTATACCTCCCTCTTCAACCCCCTTGGAGTGACAGCTAACCCTATAAAATTTTTAAATGGAACGAGAGTACGTGCTCATTTGAAAAGGTTTTTAATTCTCTATCCAGAAATATAAGGTATTTGTATATTCTTCATCAAGAAAATTAAATTTGAATATTTTAAAATGTATTAGAAACTATTTATGCCTATGTCTATCAAATCTGACTTTTCTAATTTAGTTTGTGTCATGTCATAACATTTAATTTAAATGTATCGTTTTTTCTGATACGCAGGTGGCAAAATACCTAACAAAAAGAAAGACGTAAAAAGAGTTTCTTTTTACATATCAGACAAAATTATAATTTCTTTATTTGCTACATCTGTGCTGTCTAATTATTTATCGCTGATTGTCAAGTTAATCCTTATTTTAACAATGAGTCTTTCGGGCACCCAAAGAATTGAAATTTTGATACTATTAGGATGTGGTGATAAAACAAAAACGTAGAAGCAGGTATGCGAAATCTTCAATACTAAATATCCTAATAGTCGCATTTCTCAGTCTACGGTTACTAGAGTAGAAAATAAATTTCATAAATTTGGAAATACCACAAATATTACTAAATCTGGTAGGAAACGCATTTTAGACGATGAAAGAAATTGGATAGAATAGAATAGAATAGAATACATTTATTAATCCAAGTGATCATAAAATGACATAGGACAAGTCAATAAACATATTAGTAAATAATCATTAAAGAACATTATATATCATAATCTGACATTCACTCGAAAAAAAAAAATTAATACTTATTAGCAATAATTTCGTTATTATTACAATTATCATTAACAAATGTCACACAAACCATACATTAATTGACGTGATTTAGAAAATCGTCCACCGAATAAAATGCATTAGCCACAAGAAATGTTTTTAAAGTTGACAAAATTTTTTTTACATTTACAATATTTTTTATATTTACATTTAATTTATTATATACTACTGATCCCATATAGTAAGGGTTAGATTTGTATAATTCTAATCTATGCATATCGTATTGCAAATCTGAGCCATGACGTGTCGAATAGCTGTGAAATATATTTTGTTGACTAAATTTATCTACATTTTTCTTTACAAATTTTAATATTTCAAAAATGTACAAACTAGGCAGGGTTAAAATTTTATTTTGGACAAATGATGTTCTACAAGATTCCCTAATATTCATTCCAAACATGGAACGTATGGCTCTTTTTTGCAATACAAATACTCTGCTCGCAGATGCTGAATATCCCCAGAAAACAACTCCGTATCGAAGTCGAGATTCGAAATTACAAAAATAGTACGTCTTAAGAGTGTCTAGACTGGTGATATGGCGCAATCGTTTTAATGCAAAACAATTACTTGCGCAATTATTGCATATATAGGCAACATGTGTCTTCCAATCTAGGGATAGATCTATATGAATTCCTAAAACTTTATGTGATGTTACTTGCTGAATTGATTTAGTGTTGTGTTTAATTAATACACTCGATGTATATTTTTTTCCAGTAGGATGAAATTGCATAATAAAAGTTTTATCCTGGTTCATTACTAGTTTTTTATTGCTGAAATAATGAGATAACGTGTGTAGATTTGAATTAAGTTTGCTAGTAGCATTATGTGTTTTCTTATCACTTGCAATAATAGTAATGTCGTCAGCAAAAGCACCATAAAATGTCGATAATTAGTTATCTAAATCATTTGTATAAAGAATAAATAACAGCGGACCCAAAACACTACCTTGTGGTACGCCAATATCGACAGGCAGTTCCTCAGATTTTGCACCGAGAAAATCTACAAACTGTTTTCTGTTGTTTAGGTACGATTTTAGGAGTTTATTACACAAGCCTCGTATACCATAACATTCAATATTTTTCAAAAGAATGTCATGATTCTCGAGGTCAAACGCTTTAGAAAGATCTATGAATAACGCGATGACTTTTTGTCCCTGATCTAAATTTTTATATATAAAATCCAAAATACTTAATAACGATGTTATTGTTGACCGATGTTCTCTAAACCCATATTGATTTGGAGATAAAATGTTGCCAGATTCTAAAAATATTTTTATGCGTTTGGACAATAACTTTTCGAATATTTTGTAAAATACTGATAATATTGCAATGGGTCGGTAATTACAAATTTTTCTGCTATATTGTTAGATATTCAAGATAATCTACATATACCTAAAAGACAAGTTGTAGCCTATAATGATGTTAGTAAAACGTACATATTTCGTCTTCTAAAAATTAAAAAACATCTCCCATATAAAATGCATTTAGTTCAAGAACTTAACGACGATAACAATGATCGCCGATTGGAATTTTACAAAATCATGGCAAATACATGCTAAGATGATCCGTTATTTATAAATAACATTTTTGTTTTCTGATGAGGCAACATTCGTTTTAAATGGAACAGTCAAAAAACAAAATTGTAGATACTGGAGTAAAGAAAATCAACATTAGATGATGGAGGCCAATACTCAATATCCTGAGAAGGTGAACGTTTGGGCTGAAATTATAAATTCTCGAGTTATCGGATTATATTTTTTGATAGCACATTAACTGGCGCGCGTTACTTGGATTTCTTGCAAAATTTCTTAGTTCCAGAGTTAAGAATACTTTGTACAGATGGTGACAACCTTAATGAAATTGATAGAAATATTTGGTATCAGCAGGACGGAGCTACATCACATTTTACATTAGAATTAAGAGCCTATCTCAATCAAGTTTTTTCCAATAGGTGCACAGACAAAAATCTGATTATTGTCTAAATAAGTCAGGTATCATGTACATATCATGAAAAAATAGTGAAAAAATTTAAATAAATCTATGGTAGGTTTTAAGGGGTGGTTATTTAGTAGTGGCGATTCACACGCACTTTTTCATGCAAATTATTCAAAACGACTCATGAAGTATGAAAAAAATAATAAAATATCAAACTCAGGGGTGGCTTGTAGGGGGTAGTTTTTTGACAAAGTGAAAATTTATATATTTTTTGTATGCATTTTATTTAAAATGACTCATAAAATACGAGAAAACTAATGAAAAAAATATCAAACTCGGAGTGGCTTCGTAGGGGTGGTTTTTTGATAAAGTGACCATTAATATGTTTTTATGCATGTATTCTAAGAAAATAGAATACGAGAAGAGAGAATAGAGAATAGAGTACGAGATAAAAATATTCAAAATATAAAATAAGGGGGTGGTTTTTGGAAAAAATGACAATTTGTATCTTTTTACGTGTATATTCTATTTAAATCACTCACAAGATACGATAAAAATAATGCAAAAAATACAGTACAGCACTAATAATTAACGGAGGTATATAACTTTTTAACGCAAAAGATGCGTATACTCTCAATAATACAAAAAAGCCTTTCCATAGTGATTGACTAGAAAACCCACCACATGAGCCTTCTGTGCTACAAGCATTTCACCAGATTTTTCCGACAAAACGTCAAACAGTTCTCTTCTTGTAGGTATTCTAAAATCAAAATTTTTAATTTGTTGGTTGCTTAAACTAGGGTAGTTTAGGGTGGGGGCGATGCAATCGCTTTAATCTGTACTATAGATGCAAAGCTTCTAGTCTATAGCGTTTACCATACTACTGATGGCAACGACACTATCTTATTTTGGTTTGAAAATAGCTTGAAGCGCCCTGTATCGAAATAAAAAAACGCAATTTTTTTCTAATGGAACAACTTCGAACAAAAATGTATTTAACCGCGGCATAAAGGGAAACCTAGAGTATATTTTAGAATGAAAATCTTCGTGGCCTTTAGTGGCAAACTCTCTCTGGGTCTAATAGAATTTACAAAATGCCAAAGACATTACATTTACAAAAAATAATAAAAGCAGCCCACTCAAACTAAAATTTGTGGAAATATTTTACATGTAAATAAAGTACTTGCCTTAAAGTTTTTGTTGTAAAAATTACAAACCAAAAGCACAAATATTTGAAGCACAGTCACACGTTGAAATCTGCCCACAAACTGAAGAAATCATAATTTAACAATTATTGATGTTTGAACAATTTAAACTATGATTTTCCTTAATAAGACCAGAAATTAATCAAATCACCCCGGGAAACGATACAAAATGTTTTAGAACAATTTCAGTAACGCCTACATTATTATCAAGAAGCAACGGGCGCCAAGTTTAAACACTTGCCTTAAACTGTTTCGTGTTCTTTTGTTTACTTAGTATCATTAAAAATGTTGTATTTTTCAATAAAAAAATTAGATAAATTCAAAAAATCTTATATTGCTAGATAGAGAATTAAAAACACTTTCAAATGAGCTATCACACGCACTCTCGTTCCATTTAAAAAATTTTAAGGGGTAGCTCTTCGTCCAAAGACGTTGAAGGGAGAGGTATAAAATTATGCTCAAAGAATGTCATTTTAGAATTAAAAATTGACGTGTTTTAGGATTTTACTGATAAATTGGAAATTACGTAACGAAATTAGCCGTTACTTATGGACCTCACTGTATATGTGTGCCAACTTTTATATTTCTACCTGACTATAAATAATCTAAATACATTTTGAAGTGAAACTGCTATAGCGAGGGTAAACCCGTTTGACAGTGTCACAAAATCTGTAATACCTGGAGTGGGGATTTTAGTAGAGAACCCTGTTTTACGTAGTTAGTATTATGCTAGCATCATGCGTATACGTAGTGATATTTGTGCGTGTGCGTAATGTCATGAAAGCAATAACGTTTGATGCTAGTATAGCGCTATGGTATTTGTGAACATCATACGAGAAGCGGTCGAGTGTTTGTGTTTGAATACAAATTGTATAATTTTGAATACATGTTGATAGTTTTTGTGAATAAAACAAAGAATATTGAGTATCAAACCAGTATTCCACCACCAAACCACTTCTTTTTCAATATTTGATACGTCCAAAAATTTTTAAAACCTTGAAACAAAACATAATTCGGTTTTACGTTCATTCACCATAATTTAAAAATGAACATATTTAACGCAACAAAACTTTTTTGAAATTACATATTTTTATTAAAACTCCCACATCCTCATCTCTGGTTATTATAAATCACAGCCGTACGCGCGCACTCTCATAAATAACACCTCCTTAACATATGACATTAATAAAGGTTTGAAAAGACGCCATTTTAAAGAGATTTAAACGTTATGTAATACGAGCCACGTGTCGGTGGTTGGCCCGACGGAATTGTTAATGACACAACCCTTTGACAACTGGATTCGTTTTGTAGATTTGTATAATGGGGCGCGTGTTCGGATGCTGCTCGGTAACAGAGTTATGTATACGAGCCCGCTGCGCTGGTATCCGGCATGGGTCCATGGTAATATCTCCGAGCGACAGTATAAATCTGCTACCTACTTTTTAATTCTTATACTTTACTTTAGAGCCCTTTTAGCTTACACTTCGCCATTCGGCGCGCACTTCCCGTCTTACTCAGCATCAGGGTAGTATAAGAGAAAACAGAACGAATAATGTCGAAATATTCTTGAAATGAAGATTTAATTGAGGAAATTGGACGTGTAGGGTGTTTGTATACTACGTGGACTATATATTAAACTTATTTACAAATACAAAAATAATTAAGATCTGCTTATAGACTTTTGACTATGTCGAAAAACAACAGGGGTATTCGTTAAAGATATTTTATTGTTTCATAAATATGTTCAATTGTACCCGAAAGATGATTCCACAAAGTGCTATTATATTTAGGCTTGGATTTTTGAAAACGGAGTTTTATCCACTTTTTAGTTTTTTAATTATAACTCAAAAACTATATCTTTAGTATATATACATAATATTTTGTAGAGAATCAAATTTCCTATCGAAATGGCACTTTACAAAATCAAAACACTTTTTTCTAAACAAAATAAACCAAAAAAACCGTTAAAAAAGAACGAAAAATCTCAATTTTTTGTTTTTCTTTTTATATTTTTGCGTAGAACTTTTTACTTCCCTTGCATACCGAAGGGAAGTATTGTATTTTCGCTCAAATTTAAAATTTCCACGTTTCGTGACATTCTAAACCAATTTCAATAAAAACGTCTTTTGAAATTTTTAAATGGAAAAAAAAAATGAAATTTGAAAATTTGGAAAAATTTTTGTAAAATGGGTGATGGAAACAAATTTGTTTTTGCCCACATTTAAAATTTCCACGTTTCGTGACATTCTAAACCTATTTAAAAAGAGTTAAAACTTTTAGGTTTGTCATTGTTATTTAATACATAATTTTTCACTTATAGGATTGTAATATATTACAATAAAATCAAGAGAATAAAAAATTCACAGATCTTGCATCTTTCGCAAGTATCTTAAGCGTATTGAAAATACCAGATTGAAAACTATACTGCTCTAAGTCGAAGTCCTATAGGATCGTCCTATTGATATGCCTGCTAAATTACACCAAATTATTTTCTGTATTTTATTTTTTATAAATATTGTTTTTATTAATCATGATTTGTAGCCGTGTATGTCAGCACAAGTTCCCTCCTGAGTCTTAGATCCGTCTGTGTACCACTCGAGACCTTTAGGATCGTCTTCTGAGTCCCAAAGGTCTCGAGTGGTACACAGACGGATCTAAGACTCAGGAGGGAACTGGTGCTGGCATACACGGCTGCAAGCCAAGGGCTCGTATATCGGTGCCACTTGGAAGGTATCCTAGTGCGTATTCCAAGCAGAAGTATATGCCATATTGGTGTGTGCAAGCGAGAATCTCAGGAGAGGTATCGCCAACAAACATATTTACATACGTAGCGACAGCCAAGCAGCCTTGAAGACTCTTGTGTCAAACAAAGTGACCTCAAGACTAGTTTTAAACTGTCGGAATATTTTGACAGAACTCTGTCAAACTCACATGGGTGCCCGGTCACAGAGGTGTGGAGGGCAACGAAGAAGCAGACCGATTGGCGGGAGAAGGAGCAATAACTCCGTTCCCTGGCCCTGAGCCAGCCTTCGGTTTGCCAAGAAGTCTGATTCAATCAGAGTTACAAGACTGGGCCACTGCAAGGTTCAGCAACTGTTGGACTCAGGCCCCTGGAATGAGGCAGTCGAGGCTCCATATAAAGGGGTTCTCGACTGACTCAACCATTAAGTGGCTGCTTGGTCTCGATAGAGAAAAAATGAGACGGATAGTAGGCTTGTTAACAGGACACTGTCCTCTGAACAAACATCTTCACACAATGGGGTTGAAAAACAGCCCTATTTGTAGATGTGTGGAGTGGAGGATGAAACCACCAGTCATATCCTATGCAGTTGCGCACCCGTAGGTGCGCTAAGGTATAGGCATCTCCAAAGGCAATTTCTACATCCGGAGGAATTACGGGATCAACCATGGAATAGACTGCTATCCTTTGTGGAGAGCACTGGTCTCCTCTAGAACATCCCACATGACGCGAATGCACAATGGGCCGGCAGGCCTGAGTGTTGCGGATTCCACAGATCGCGCGATAACAATAATAACAATATTAATCATACTAAGAAAAACTGAATAATTATATATTAAATACCTTCGATAATATATCTCTATAATATAGGTACAACCGTTGAGAGAAAGAATTAGAAAGAGAACGGTCTCGGAAGGCAACGATTAAACAGTTATCGAACGAAATCGACTGTATGCTTGCTCAATAACATAAGGACGAGTATAACAGGGGCGTTCGGTAATTATGAACCTTCCTCGCATGTCCGCGGTCGGGTCGGCGAGATGAGACAACGGCCCACAAAAAAATTCCCACAAATCAAACGGTAAATCCTATTATAAATTTGAAAAACCATCCTCGATAACAAGCCTACAACGTTTACTTCAGGGGTATTTTTCGAAAAATGAACATGCTTCGAGTTGTGATGAGTTAAAGGATTTGTGAATTGATACGTTTCAGGGCAAGCGCTAATTCATTAAGGCGCTCCATAAGAAAGCATAGCGCAGACAATATTGAATAATTAGAAAAAAATATTAAGTATTAAGACATGTACGTAATATTACGTGAAAACAAAGCTGACGTGCTGTAAATTTCAAATATACAACAAATTTTTTTTTGACTTTTTCGGAAAATCGCCCCCTGCAACCCCATGTGCAGGGCGATTTTTCCACGACCAAGTCAAATCTTCTTCTCTCTTGCTGGGGCATCGTTTAAAATAGGTCGTAGCTTTTAGCAACACATTGCAAACGGAATGACACAATAGAGGCAGCTTGTTCATCTACTACAAGGCCGGCGCAGCGACCTAGACAGATCTGTCGCTCTCGATACGTTTTTCGTAAGATGGATCCTGTATCATGCGTCCAGTATTTTCAATACTTAAAACTATCCTTATTTTTACCTGTCAGTAAAATAATATTTACAAGTCCAAACGCAACTAGTGACAAGTATATGGAATATCGTAATTTTTAGATCAACCCTTGTTTTCATTCCTTTGAAGGATCGATAGGATTCGAGTAGGATTAAAGATGAAATCAGCATCAAAGAACCCTGAAGAAAACTTTTGATCACATAAACTTTATTTCACTTGAATCTCGAAATTTCACCACCTTAAACCCTCGACTTTTATTTTAACCAGTTAAAAGGGTTAGGTTAACTCAAAGCAACTTGGCCGCAGCATTACTGTAAAGTACAATGTCTTAATAAGGGTATTTTGCATTTTTTTAAATTTAAATTGATTGATATATCTACTGTTGGCAAATTTTTGTCCAAAAAGAGCACATTTTTTCCCACTGTGCGGCGGCCATTTTGAACACATGATAATATTGAGTATACTATATTGTATTGTCGTCAAAGCTACATAGAACTGCCAAGTTTCATGATGATACAACAATTAGAAGCGGCTGAAATTCAGTTCCTTAGATTTTATTACATAGTTACAGGTCGACCTAATAAAAGTTAAGAAAAATAAGTTAAAAAACGACTACTACGTGTGAAGTATAGATGGGCAACCCATACTTTTACTTTTTATTCAAGTAGCCTGAAAATAGCATGACAGCAGAAACAAGAATTAGATCTTCCACAACTCAATCAGGACACGTTTACATAGACATCTACACACCAATTATTCCCTGCGATATTGCCATCTATCGCAACTGAGACTCGAACTCGGGAGAGACAACAGCAACTAGACATATTGTGCCACTTAACAGAGGTCTAGTCTACGGCTACAGTCTTGGTAACATATTAAAAACGACTTTTTTTCTAAGACCATTCATTGAAGACGAGATGTTTTCATTATTAAATATTAAACTCAAAAATAAATGGTCATCATCTGAACCAGATGATGTACCCGTCAATACCCGGCTTTTTAATTAAGAAAGTCTTAAAATTACTGGTGACACCATTTTACTTATCTGGTAAACATGTCTTTTAAAACGGGAACGTTTCCAGAATCACTAAAACTGGCTAAATTTGTACCGATTTTTAAGAAAAATTATCTTCATTCTTTAGAGAATTATGGGCCAGTAACAATCTCATTTAGTTTCTCTAAATTTCTTGAATATTGTTACCTTGATCGTTTGTTAAATTTTTTACCTGAATTTAAAATGTTGTCCGAGAAACAACATGGTTTTCGATGTGGAAAATCCACTATAACAGCTATAACTACATGTTATAACCATATAATTCATTATATTGAGGTAGAGGAATGCCCTGTTGGAATATTTTTTTATTTCAGCAGGGCATTTAACTGTGTCAATCATGCAAAATTGTTAACTATACTTTATATCAATGAGATTAGAGGACAAATACTAAACTGGGTTAATTCATTTTTAATCAATCATCATAAGTATGTGAGGGTACAACATGTTAGTGAGAATATGGTATACAGAGCCAATTCTGAACGTTCGTCTTTAAGTATGGGAGTTCCACAGTGCTTAACATTGGGCCTTGTGTTATTAAATTATATATTAATGAACTCGATTGGATTTTATGTAATAATTTCTTATCGTATGTTGATGATCTTTCTATGATTATTTCAGATCCTATGCATAATGTGGTAGAAAGAAAATATAATAATATTGTAGAAATGATATCTCAATTTTTCAATCAACATCAGTTGTTCTTCAATGCAGATAAAGTCAGTTAACTAAGTTTCATAATAGACAGAGAAAATGTGAGTCAATTTCTTTTCAGGTCAATGAGTCGATTAAAACGAGTACCCATGATTTTTAGGTTTACATGTCGATGAGTGTTTGACTTGGAAATCACATTGTGAATATCTAATTTCCAAGCTACCGTCAATTTAATTTTTGTTTAATAATATTAATATCCTTGCTTACGAGGGAGCAATTAATTAATTTATACTATGCCCAAGTTGAGACCAGATTAAGGTATGGTGTCTGTTTCCGGGGAACTTCACTCTATCACAGAATATTTTCATTGCTCAAAAACGGATAATGAGTCGTGTTTCTAGTACCCTCTCTTTATAGAGTATAATATTTCAACTTTACCATCCTTATACATTTTTAGAATCTGTGTTTATGTTTATCAAAACAAGAATATGTTTACTGCGATTAAAAATATTCATAACCTAAAAAGAGTTTCGAATATCATATGCAAGATTTAATTTAACTTACAATTCCTCAAATTATATGAGATCAAAATTGTTTAATAACTTACCCTCTGAATGTAAAATAGCTATTACTGAATTTTAAAATTAAGTTAAAATTGTCTTTGCTGTCAATATGTTTTTACACTGTATGCGATTTTTTACCTAGTCTTTAAAATAATGTAAATATGTAGTAACTTGACTATTCCCATACAATTGTAAGGTCATTATGGAAAATAAATTATTATTATTACTAAACACCCATCCTCTGCCCTGGATTCGAACCCGGAACTTCGTGGTCGCAAACCTAACAGGTAAAGCACTGCGCCAGTGACCCGACATTTTAATAATAATAATGAAAGGCGCACACTCTAAGGAAAATCCTGGAGTAGGAGTCTGTGATCCTCTGCTTAGATCTGGACCCTGATCTTTTGAAGGAGACATGACCAACATTGCCAGAAGAGCCCAAAAACCTGGAATCAACAGAGCTGCATTCCTCGGTGCGCCGTCGAAGAGATACGTAAAACTTCTTCCCCAAAGAGGAGTGCGAAAATCCATAATATTAATATTTATTGATTAAGAATCAAAGCGCAATTGACTGAGATCTTTCAGCCCTTACTTAATTTATTATTATACCATTATAAAAAAAAAGAAAATAGAGTACGAACCGTAAATTGGCAAAAAAATTGCTTGTTTCCTATATAATGAAAACAATTAAATTAAAGGAAAGTTATGTACCGTTTTTCGAATTCTAACTTCCAAAAAGAAAAAGTAAGACGGGTGTGAAATTGATTTCCTACCTCGATTAAATAATCGAGTAAAACTTTAGTAAACCGACATACTTTTTTTTTTTTCGTAAAATGCAATTATATTAAAAAAACTGCTGCCCAGGGAATCACTACTTCCACATTCATATTTTCCATCCAAGTTGCTTTAAAGGAAACATATTGACTATACTTGCACTCTAGTATGCGGAAATTATTTATCATAGAATTTTAATAATATTTAGGGCAGATGTCATAGAATAATTTGTGGTTTTGGTTTTTACCACATACGTTAAAAATAAAGTTTCTAGCTTGCTCTACTTGTTTTCCCCTATTGACAGCCCTCCCCACCTCCCACCTGTTCAACGGAATCATCTCAATTAGATATATTACAATACATACATGTACTAATTTTCAAGTGAATATCTCAATTTTATGTTATCAATCCCTTTAATAATGGAGTGGAGTTGGTGAGGGTAGGAGATTGAAAAATATTAGAAAGAAATCTGGGTCCTTGGTTTCTAGTATATACACCAAATCCTAAGTTTCTGTACCCTTATCAGCTTGCTTAACTTATTTTTCTCTATTTACCTCTACTTAGCCTCCACTCCTTCAACAAAATCTTGTCAAAATGTAATCCAGTTTCAGATGTCGTTATAATACATACATGTACCAAATTTCAAGTGAAAATCTCAGTTTAATTTTATCAATTCTTTTAGTAAGGGTGTGGAGGTGGTGGAGGGATGGAAAATATTATATAAAAAACTGAGGCCTTCTCTTCTAGTATATACACCAAATCCCAAACGTCTGTACTTACCAGTTTGCTATACTTATTTTCCCCTATTCACCCCTATTAAACCCCAACCCTTCAATGGAATCATCTCAAAATATAATCTAGTTCCAGATGTCGTTATAATACATACGTGTACCAAATTTCAAGTAAATATCTCAATTTTATTTTATCAACCCCTTTAATAATGGAGTAGGGGTGGTGGGGGGTTGAAAAATATTATAAAGAAATTCGAGGCCTTGACTTCTAGTGCATACACCGAATCTTAAGTTTCTGTACTCTTATTAGCTTACTTTACTTATTTTCCCCTATTTACCCCTATTTAACCCCCAACCCTTCAACGGAATAATCCCAAAATATAATCTAGTTCCAGATAATATATATGTATACCAAATTTCAAGTGAATATCTCAATTTTATTTTATCAACCCCTTTAATAATGGAGTGGGGGGCGATGAGGGGATGGAAAATATTATAAAAATTTTGACGCCTTGGCTTCTAGTACATACACCGAATTTCAAGTTTTTTTACTCTTACCAGCTTGCTTTATTATTTCCCCCTATTTACCCCCAACCCTTCACCTGGGCGGATCACGACTGGTTCGGCTCAATAAAATTAATACAAAAAGTTAAAACTCCTGCCGTCTGTGGCGGCTTAAAATTAATATTAAAATTAGTAATATCTGTATTACAAATTTAAAACATTTAAAATTAACACTCTAAAACTGTTGGAGCACAAGACACTAAAAACTATTTAAATTCTTATTTCTGACACGAGGGAAAAAAACCGTTCGAAGTAATTGAACCCAACGGCCTACCCGCCGTCGGGAAGGTAAGGAAAGCGAAGAATTAAGGTTTTTAATTTTTAAAAGGTTTTTCGGTCCAAAGTGAATTTAGAACAGAAAAGGACAAAATGACAAAATAGACAAAAAGACAAACAATTGACAAACAGACAAAAGGGGGAAAGGATAGATAAATATATACAGGTGTGAAGGGAAAAGTGTGTGATAGAGAAAAGTTATGGTTAAGGCAAGTATGCCTAGAGAGGTTGCCGGAAGATAGGCAACGCCAGGTATGGTAGAGGGTGTTTGATCTGGAGTTGAAAGGCATATAATTTCTGCGATGTTCCCTGGACGAAGTCCACTAGTGACGTTATCTCGTTGTAACGATCATATAAATCTCTGAGGGAGGTGTACCTACTCGAACCCGAGATGAATCGCATATGTTCCAGGACCCGGAGTTTTTTCATTGTCTTGGCCGAGATGCTGCACCACACCGGCGCCGCGTATGTGATGGCCGGCCTGATCACCATCGTATACAATAATATTTTATTTCATCTGTCCAGTCCGCTACCCCTTGCCAGGGGCGGATACATTCTCCTGGACATGGAGTAGTCCTTACGTATAGTCTCGTTGATGTGAATGTTAAACGTCAGTCGTTTGTCCAAGTTCACCCCCAGGTGAATCCGAATCTTCCACTTGTCGTAATACGCCATGGCACGGACCATGTGTGCTCTTAGCAACATGTTCTTGAATATAGCAATACAATTAACAAGACGTGAAAAGAAAAAAAAGACAAAAATTGTAAAGCTAGCTTGCATGCTATTCATGCTATATGAATTTTCACCCCAGGGGTTACTATTTACCAATTCTGGATGACTTTTTACCTCGGGAGGGGAGGGGCTCCTTTGAATGGCCTTTGACACCAGGCGAGGTATTTTGACATCTGCTTACCTTTTTGCTCTCTGGATGACTATCCAACTATGCCCATGACTTTAACCCCAACAGGATAACATTTTGCGAAAGAAGATGGTCTTTGGTGTCCAGGGGGTACCTTTTACCCCAGGGTAGTGACACTTAGTCCCAGGGGAGTGTCCTTTGCCACAGGAGTTGATTCATTACCCAAGCTTTCAAAACTACTCCTCCTATCTAATTAACGTGAGTTTTCGTTAAAAAATAATAAAAAATAGAATTTTGGGTCTGGCGCACGGGGTTCGGAAATGTTTATACTACCTTAAAAATTGCTTTATTTGGTCGCAAATAATGTGACGAAATAAAATTTTCCGCACCTCTTTTCATAACAAAAATAAATATTCGACTTTTCAAATTTTTTAAAATGTTTTAAGGGCCTTAGTGGAGCGCAATATAGCACCAAAAAATTGAGAGTATAGGTCTTTTGGATTACTATATGTATGAATTTTTTCAGAATTTTAAATTGACTCCATATTTGTAAAGAAAATAAAAAGTGAAGTAGGTCCTCTCTTGGGTAGAGGTGACAATTTTGATATATAGACCCTGTGGACCTTATTTGTTAGGTCTAAGAAACGATCCTATCAGGTTTATTCCCAAATACGTGTCAAGGGGCATTTCACCTATCTTATCCCATTCCAACAACTTTACTAATTTGCAATGAACAGCTTATCTTTAAAAATCTACACGTGAATATTTATGTAAAACTTATCTCACGTGATCGAACTGTCATTGCTTTCAATATCAAGAGAACCCATTAAACATACAGAATCCCTAATTATAGGCGAACCGCTCTATGAAAATAGCGAACTGCAGATATATTATGGCATATACTGTCCTGTATTGATTTTAATGTTGCAGCGCGGAAATTCCGTCCTTATGCTTCGTGAATATTGGATCTTCAATTCTGTATGCGGATTCGCGCAACGCTCTTCAATAATAAACACCGTTATATTAAAGTGACTCGCACTCGCGCTCATTCGCCTCCAAATGGGTGGCCGGGACATTCAGCAATTATCTCTCCAAAGTAAATTATTTATGAAATTTTATTGTGTCGCAAAGTCTCTTTTATAGTACGAGTCCAAGCGCCAAGAAATTTTATTATATCTTGATAATGTCTCCGAGTTGAAGATATTAAATTTTAACTAAGAAGCTCAATTGTATAAAATCCTTTATAACATTTGTAATACTTTCTGGTAACAAGTTTATATGGAAAATTTCTGCCTTAAGAACCTATCTCTGGCTGTGTAAACTTTTCGTTGGGATGAAGTAGACGGAAAGTAAACCCGTCATCCAGTTAAGGATCTATACGTTTTTTTTTTATTGATATTGGGAAGAAACTGTCAACACAAATTGAAAGTAATAACAAGAATAATAATTGCTTACCAAATACTATTTTTAAAAGTAAACATATTCAATCCACTCTTTTCCTCAGACCTGAAACTGAAAACGAAATAATTAATCGCTGCCTAAAGAATCACTACTTCCACATCCAGATTTTTCATCAGTCACTTTAAAGGAAACATCTTGACTAGATTTGCACTCTAGTATGTGAAAATTATCGGTCATAGAATTTTAATAATATTTAGAGCAGATGTCAGAAAAATTTGAGGCGTTGGTTTCTACCATATACGCTAAAAATGAAATTTTTAGTTTACCCGACTTATTTTCCCCTATTCACAACCTACCACGACCCACCCCTTCAATGGAGTCATCTGAATCAGATGCCATTACAATCCATCCGTGTACTAACTTTCAAATAAATATCTCAATTTTATGTTATCAAACCCATTAATAATGGAGCGGACAGGTGGTGTTTGAAAAATATTAGAAAGAAATCTGGGGCCTTGATTTCTAGTATATACACCAAATCCACTATTTATGTACTCTTACCAGCTTAGTTTACTTATTTTCTCCTATTTACTCCTATTCAACCCTCAACCCTTCAATGAAATCATCTTAAAATATAATCTAGTTCCAGATATAGTTATAATACATACGTGTCCCAAATTTCAAGTGAATATCTCGATTTAATTTTATCAACCCCTTTAATAATAGATTAAGGGTGGTGAGGGTTGAAAGATATTACTAAAAAATATGAGGCCTTGACTTCTAGGATATACACCGAATTTCAAGTTTCTATACCCTTACCAGGTTGCTTTACTTATTTTTCCCTATTTACCACCAATTACCCCCACCCGTTCAACGCAATCATGTCAAAATATAATCTAGTTTAAGATATCGTTATACGTGTAACAAATTTCAAGTAAAAATCTAAATTTACTTTTATCAACTCTTTTAATAAGGGAATGGGGGTGATAGGGGGATGGAAAATATAGAAAAATCTGAGGCCATCGCCTCTAGTATATACACCAAATCCCAAATTTCTATACTCTTACCAGCTTGCTTTACTTAGTTTCCCCTATCTACCACTATTTATCCCCCAACCCTTCAACGAATTCATCTTAAAATATAATCTAGTTCCCGATGTCGTTATAATACATGTGCGTACCAAATTTCAAGTGAATATTTCAATTTTATTTCATCATCCCCTTTAATAATGGAATAGGGGTGGTGGGAGCTGAAAAATAATATAAATAATCCGAGGCCTTGGCTTCTAGTAAATACACCGAATTTCAAGTTTCTGTACTCTTACCAACTTGCTTTACTTATTTTCCCCAATTTACCCATATTTAACCCCCAACCCTTCAACGGAATCACCTCAAAATATAATCTACTTCCAGATGTCGTTATAGTACATACGTGTACCAAATTTCAAATGAATATGTTAATTTTATTTTATCAACCACTTTAATAATTGAGTAGGGGTGGTGGGGGGGTTAAAAATACTATAAAAAAATCTGAGGCCTTGGCTTGCAGTGCATACATCAAATTTCAAGTTTCTATACTCTTACCAGCTTGCTTTACATATTTCCCCATATTTACCACTATTTACCCCCCAACCCTTCACCTGACATCTTCAAAAAACAATCCAGTTCCAGATCTCATTATAATATATACGTGTACAAAGTATCAAGTCAATATCTTAAACCGTTCCAAAGAAAGCGTGCGGACAAAAAAAAATTACAGACAGACCGACAGACAGAAATTTTTTTTTCGCTCAAATTTAAAATCTGGACGTTTCATGACATTCTAAACCGATTTCAAAACAAAAATTGAAATTTTTGGATGTGGAAGTAAAATAGATCTGCAGCGGGTCCTGATATTTCAAGTGGACTAATAAAAGCAATGCATATCAACTTACTAAAACCTCTAAAATTTATAATGAATCTTGTTATTCAAACCGAAAAATTGCCAACACACTGGAAAGAATCGATAGTTACCCCAGTGTTCAAAGCAGGGGATCCAAAATTCAAATAATTATAGGCCCATGTCTCTAATAAATAATTTTGCAAACATTTTTGAGCATTCTATTAAAAATCGTTTAATAGATTTTTCCAATAGTTTTAATGTGATTACAGAGGGACAATTTGGCTTTAAAAAGGACACCAGTACTGTCAGTACTGAAGATGCTGTTATTGATTTAATAAAGAACATTGTGTATAACATAGATGACGATAAAAAATGTATTGCTGTGTTCCTGGACTTAGCCAAAGCGTTTGATACCGTCTCACATAATAACTTACTAGAACGCCTAAAACATTGTGGTATACGAAGTAACATGAGCATATGTTTGTAGTCTTTCAAATTATATTTTTTTGTTATTTAAATTATAGTTAGTATATTATTATATTTCTGCTTATTATTTGTGACTGTATAAATTTAGCACAAATGCAACTTTTCATTGTATACTTGTCCGTTCTTTAATTATAGTGACTAATTTATTGTTTGTGACTGCGATATATGTAGCCCGATTACAACTACCATATTTAGTATATACTTATCTTCACATTTTGACTTGTGTAAATATATTTGTATAATACATCAATGAATACTTAATTACTTACATACTTACTAATAAATGGTACCACGGTAGCAATTTGAAGAAACCGCTGCCTAAGGGATCACTACTTCCACATCCTGATTTTTCATCCAAGTCATTTTAAGGGAATCATCTTGATTATATTTGCACTCTAATATGTGGAAATTATTGATTATAGAATTTTAATAATATTTGGGGCAGATGTCACAGAAAAATTTGAGGCGTTGGTTTCTACCATATACGTTAAAAATGAAGTTTCTGGCTTGCTCTACTTATTTTCCCCCATTTACAACCTACCACCTCTCACACCTTCAACGCAATCATCTCAATCAGATATCATTACAATACATACGTGTACTAACTTTCAAGTGAATATCCCAATTTTACGTTATCAATCCCTTTAATAATGGAGTGGAGGTGCGGGGGTTGAAAAATATTAGAGAGAAATCTAAGGCCTTGGTTTCTAGTATATACACCAAATTCCAAGTTTCTGTACTCTTACCAGCTAGCTTTACTTATTTTTCCCTATTTACCTTTACTTACTCCGCCCTCCTTCAACGGAATCATGTCAAAATATAATCTAGTTTCAGATATTATAATACATACGTGTACCAAATTTCAAATGAAAATTTCAATTTAATTTTATCAACTCTTTTAGTAAGGGAGTGGGGGTGGTGGGAGGATGGAAAATAAAATTAAAAAAAGCTTCTAGTATATACACCAAATTTCTGTACTGTTACCAGCTTCCTTTACTTATTTTCCCCTATTTACCTCTATTTAACCGCCAACCCTTCAACGGAATAATCCCAAAATGTAATCTAGTTCCTGATGTCATAATATATATGTATACCAAATTTTAAGTGAATATCTCAATTTTATTTTATCAACCCCTTTAATAATGGAGTGGGCTGGTGGTGGGGGAGGGGGGATGTAAAATATTATAAACATTTTTGAGGCCTTGGCTTCTAGTACATACACCAAATTTCAAGTTTCTATACTCTTGCCAGCTTGCTTTACTTATTTCCCCCTATCTACTCCCCAACCATTCACCGGATATGTTAAAAAAACAATCCAGTTCCAAATCTCGTTATAATATATGTACAAAATTCCAAGTCAATATGTTAAATCGTTCCGGAAAAAAACACTCGAACAAAAGAAATTACAGACAGACCGACAGACAGACAGACAGACAGACATTTTTTTTCGCTCAAATTTAAAATCTCGACGTTTCATGACATTCTAAATCTATTTCAAGAAAAAAATATAAAAAATTACGATACTTCCAATCCACTACGTGAATGTGGAAATAAAATTGTGTTTTGTCCCAAAATCTAGAGTTATATTATTATTATTATTGTTATAGAGATAGAGAGAATATAATTATTTGACACCCCCATATGATACACCTTTACATTTTTATTATGAATAATATTGCATTCAAAAAGTATAGTTAAAACACCGTTATGCTATCAACCAAGATTCAGGTGTCTAGTTTACTTCAACGTGACCTAATTTGACGCACTCTCTGTGAGAAATTCACACAAAGGGCCAAATATGCGAATTTCGCCCAAATCGCCGCTATACCCAAGCAGCATCTGAGATCTTGTTTTGTGAAGTCGGTTTTTAGGTAAAAAACTAAATAGGTCGCAAGGTACGAGAATAAAAACTTTTAAATATCCCGTTTCCTGGGAACCGTCACCCCTACTTGGTCGATGAAGTATATAAAAAAACCTTTTATATTAATTTTGCATCTCCCTAGTTTTTATGTACGCTGAATTAGGGTTTTTTAAGTAAAAGGTGCACTTTTTAACCCATATCTCGGTAACGGATCGAAATAATTTTAAACTTTCGTGAGAAATCCCTGTTTTATTTTTAAATTCTTACGGAAGATTGAATGTAATAAACAAGCCCTTTTAAAGAAAGGATTAAATTTATTTTAAGAACCATTTGCGTCAGTTTTGTAACTGATATTTCAATTACACAAAACTGCTGTCAAAGGAATCACTACTTCCATCTTCAGATTTACCATCCAAGTCTCTTTAAAGAAAAACATCTTCACTATGTTTGCACTCTAGTTTGCATGTTTTATTTATTTTTTTCCCATTTACCTAGATATCAAAATATTTAGTGACATTGTCAGTCATATTGTGGTCATTTATAACATAGAAATCTATCTATCACACATTTGTATATTGCAAATTGTCACTATTTCCTTCTACGTATGATTGTAAATCTTGTTGATATTTTACCTTATAAGGCCTTATATATGGTAAATAAATAATATACCTCTAAAACATAAAAATAAGCGCCGACTAGTAATTTTATTCCTCGTTCCATTTTTTCCGGTTTCTCGGATTATAATTAATATGTTTGTGTTTCTACTTCATCATAACTAATCCTATTGTTTGCTAATCTAATGTTTTTATAGTTTAAAAGCATTAAGGTCAGCTAACAATAACTAACCAATTACCACCAAACCGCATTTAGCACGCCTAGTAATAATTGATACAATAGAGAAGAGGTAGGAATAACCACCCTTCTTAACTTTAGGAGTAAATACCTGTAATTCAAGGGAGGGGTCAATACGTCAGACAGACCATGGACATTCATAAAATAATTTTTATTTGTAAATTGAATATCGCCCTAGGCTTAAAATAGAATTAACTTCTATTCTGTTTATTGCGTTTTCATTTTAAATTGTTCTTCAATAAAATTCATTTTAGCAGTGTAACTGGAACAGGTACAAAATTTTCAAAATGTTATGAAAAGAGTTGGTCTTTAAGACTGAGGGAAGCAGGTAGTATATAAACGTCATTCTCAAATACTTTTGGTAGAAACAAAATTGTAAATACAGTTTTATACAATTTATTGTATAAATATATTTACGTTCTCAGTTTCTCACAATTTAAAAAAATTGAAAATAAAAATTTTACGAAACACTTTCTTATAATAATACATGCATGTGCTCGTAGCCTATTATTTAACTGTCTCTCAAAACTTATCAATAAGAATTTGTAAAGATATTTACACGAAACTATCCTCTTCATTTGGCTACTTTTATTTATCAGTAATATTTTCTGTTGGACGATCACCACGCATATTTTTTTTAATTAAAACGTCCTCGAGTTTTATTCCTGAAAACTAAAATCCAGATATTATTTTCCGCAACCGTTTCCTAATTTTGTTTTTTTTTTGGATGCTGATCACCCCGAATATGTTTCCCTAAAATTGTATCATTTCTCCTTCTCCTGTATTAACTACATTCCAAATATTAATATTACTGTCAAGGAGCAAACTTGCTACACTTTTAGTGAAAAATATACAGGGTAGTAATCTTAAAAATAATTATTAAGAAACGCTGGTGGAAAATAACATATTGCAAATAGTTGACACTACATAGTGTAGGCAGTTAGCGTTTCTGACTGAAGAGTTTACCGAACGAACGTAAAAAAAAATACAAACATTTTTTTTCTTCAAACGGATTTAGAATGTCATGAAACGTCGAGATTTTAAATTTGAGTGAAAAAAAAAATCTGTCTGTCTGTCGGTCTGTTTGTCGGTCTGTCTATCTGTAACTTTTTTTTGTCCGCACTTTTTTCCCGGTTTAAAATATTGACTTGAAACTTCGTACACGTATATATTATAATGAGATCTGGAACTGAATTGGTTTTTGAACATATCTGAAGGATTGGGGGGTAAATAGGGGTAAATGGGGGGAAATAAGTAAAGCAAGCTGGTAAGAGAACAGAAACTTGAAATTTGGTGTATGTACTAGAAGTCAAGGCCTCAAAATTTTTTATAATATTTTCCATCCCCCATCACCCCCCACTCCATTATTAAAAATGTTGATAAAATAAAATAGAGATATTCACTTGAAATTTGGTATACGTTTGTATTATAACGACCTCTCTATTTTGAGATGATTCCGTTAAAGGGTTGGGGGTTAAATAGGGGTAAATAAGGGAAAATAAGTAAAGCAAATTGGTAAGAGTACAGACATTTGGGAATTAGTGTATATACTAGAAGCGAAGGCCTCAGGTCAAGATTTTCCATGCCCTCACCATCCGCACTCCCTTATTAAAAGAGTTGATAAAATTAAATTGAGACTTGAAATTTGGTACACGTATGTATCATAACGACATCTGAAACTAGATTACATTTTGACACAATTCCGTTGGTTACTCCCCACTCCTTCAACGGAATCGTATCAAGTAGAGATAAATGAGAAAAATAAGTAAAGCATGCTGTAAGAGTACAGAAACTTGGGATTTGGTGTATATACTAGAAACCAAGTTCTCAGATTTCTTTCTAATATTTTTATATGACATCTGCCCCAAATATTATTAAAATTCTGTGACCAATAATTTTCACATACTAGAGTGCAAATATAGTCAAAATGTTTTCTTTAATGTGACTGGGATGAAAAATCTGGATGTGGAAGTAGTGATTCCTTAGGCAGCGGTTTTTGATAATAGTGTTGGACAGTCAATTAAATGGTTAAGTAGTTTATATAAAAATACTGAAGTAATTAGTATTCTTCTATTCTCTACTGATTTCATGTCTAATCTTGACAGTAACAGTGTGCTCTGGATAGTTTGTATTAATTCTGAAAACTAAGTACTTATAAATTTTCGTTGAGTTATTTCTACTGCTTGTGAGTTAACATTATAAAGTGAATTCCAAATTATCACGCCATATTCAAGTTTTGATCGTACCATGGAGAAATACATTTTAAGTGCATCTACATTAGAGAAATGTTCGGATTTTTTTTGTTATAAAGCCTAGTAATTTTAGTATCGAATTTGTGGATGAGTTTATACGTTCTGTAAATTTCAGTTTATAGTCGAATAATACGCCCAGGTCCTTAGTTAACTGAGCTCTTGACCATTTCGTGTCTTCGAAGATATACAAAACTCTATAAAACTGATTATACGCATTTACGTTACTACCTTGTTTTTTGATAAGTCCTTATCTAATTTGTTAGAAGTACACCATAATTCGGTTTAGTGTATTTGCTGTTGTAAAGTTAGGCAGTCCTCGATTATGTTAATTTCAATATTTTTAAATCATCCGCAAATAAAAGTTTTTCGCAATCTAGCATATCACATAAATCATTTATAAATATAAGAAACAAAAGTGGCCCCAAGTTTGAACGTTGAGGTATCCCTGATATTGCTAGATAGGTATTTGACTTAAAATCATTTAATTGAAGATATTTGTAACCGGTTTTCTAAATATGATATAAGAAAATTAATATTAAATTACTAAAACCAATTTAATTTTTCAATTAATAAATTGGGGTATATACGGTCAGGCTACTTGACCACCGTTGTCCAATGATTTGGAGACAAACTTTAAATATTTGCTTACGTTGGACCGAATCTGGCTGACTTTATGCAGTGTGTTCCAGGATAGATGTAACAAGAGGTGTAATGGACCAAAAATTTTGGAATTTTGGAATGGTATTTGGGGATTCAGTACTGCTTGTTGTAAATCTAAAGTGTACCAAAAATGACTTGATTTGGTGTTCTACAGGGTGTTTTATAAGCAAAGATGTAAAAATCACCACTAATAAAGTACGTTTATTTTTCAAAATATGAAAAAATTCCACTAAGAAAAGTTATTTAGAATGCAATTTTATACCTCTGTACCAAATTTCAGGAATATAAAATAATTTTTTTGAAAGTTCCCATTTTATCAATAAATTAGTATTTTATTTTGAACCATTCAGTTAAAACTGCATAGAAATTATTTTTTGTGAATTACTATTTAAAGTTGTAGAAGCTAAAAGTAGGCTATGAGAAAAGCAGTGGATACACATTTATCATTTATTATTGACATATCTGTCAAACGTAGTCAATATTATCTTTAATTTCTGTTTCAAATTAACGAACCAAGCATACAAAATTAAGTGAAAATGGTACTCACAGTGAGTGAAAAAATTTATATTGTGTAATGCTACAGAATTGGCGGTGAAAAGTCGCTAAGAGAAGTGGTAAGCCAATTTAATTTGAAATTTCCAAACACTGCTTTGTCGCGTACTCAGGCTATGAGAATAATTAAAAAGTTTCTGGCTACTGGTAGTGTTCTCAACATGAAAAGAAAAATAAAAGCATATGATCAAGACAATGTTGGAGCTATTATAGCCCATGCCTCTGTTATAGAAAATCCTAGGATGCCACTAAGAGAGAGGTCAGCCCTTATTAATATTAGCAAGTCTGAACTCCAAAAAATTTACAAGGCAAAGAAAATTAGGGCATATAAAGCAAATTATAAACATACGCTTGAAGAGGGAGATGACGGCCGTAGGTTGGATTTTTATTTGACCATTGGAGAAAAAATCATGGAAGAGAGATTTTTTCATCATTTCATATTTTTTTCAGATGAATCCACATTCACAACCAATGGTGTTGTTTCATCTCAGAATTGTCGGTTTTGGGCTTCTGAAAAATCAAATTTTAGAATTCATTGTAGAAGACAATATTATAAAAAAAGTGAATGTGTGGTGTGCCGTTTCTTATCACGTTGGAGTTATTGGACCTTATTTCATTGAGGGAAGGTTAAACCAGCACACTTATTTACAGCTTCTTGAAAGACTTTCTGAAGAACATTTAAATATTTTAAGAGATATGCCTTTAGTTCTTTTTCAACATGATGGTTGCCCTGGCCACTCCACAGAAATGGTTAATCGGTGGTTGAATTTAAATTTTGCAGAAAATTGGATTGCCAGGAATGGACCGATCAAGTGGCCGGCGAGATCCCCAGACCTATTAATATTGGATTTCTTTTTATGGGGTCGCCTCAAGCAGTTGGTTTACGCTGAACCACTTCCTAACGATGTAGCAGTATTGAAGCAGAGAATTACAAATGCCGTAAACTCCATACCGTTAGATCATATTCGAAACAGTTTTAAGGACTTCAGGCGAATGACCGAAATGTGTGTGGATGTGGGTGGTAGCTATGTCGAATAATAAAAAAATTGTAAACATTGTTTTGTATTGGTCAATAATTATTTTGTTTGTCAATCTGTTGTGAATGTCTTTGACATTTATTACTTGTTATAATTTTTAAACCTCATTAATCTTCTGTTAGTAATTGTTTCTTGTTTTACAAGTAGTTCGATTAACATTATACCTTCTTACATCTCGTATATTCAATTTTTTATTTACCAATAGCCTACTTTTTGAGATGATTAACATTTGCTCCTACACAACTTTAAATAGGAATTCAACTCTTAATTCGCAAAAAATGGGAAGTTTCAAAAAAATTATTTTATATTCCTGAAATTTGGTAGTAGAAGTATAAAATTGCATTCTAAATAACTTTTCTTAGTGGAAGTTTTTCATATTTTGAAAAATAAAGGTACTTTATTAGTGGTGATTTTTACAACTTTGCTTATAAAACACCCTGTAGAACACCAAATCAAGTCATTTTTGGTATACTTTAGTTTTACAACAAGCAGGACTCAATCTCCAAATACCATTCCAAAATTCCAAAATTTTTTGTTCATTACACCTCTTGTTACATCTATCTTGCGACACTGTATACAAAACGAGATTATCAATTTTTGTAAAATCAGTTAATTTACTTACATAGTTTAAACATGCATATTTGTTTTGTATAGACGTACTTACAATACCGAAGAAAGCTCGTAGGTATCATTAGTAGGTGCTATAGCTAAATGTTAAATTCATTATTACCAGTGTTCACAGTAATTCAGAAATTCAACATCTCGACCGAGCCGATAATAAAGCAACTCATCATCATTGCTCGTTCAGTCGCTGCAACATCAGATGAGAGTCTCAAGTTTCTCTTTAGAGGCGTAGTCGCACTTTAAAGTTGGAATTTTGTTGGTGGGAGCCGCGAACGTCGGTGTTTTATCACAGTTAGAACGTGCCACCCCGTGATGTACGCATATTCAGATTTGATATCAGTGAATGGCCGCGCAGTCGCGTATCACATTAGGTATGCACCAATGCCGACCTAGCACCCTTCGGCGAAGATAGGGGTGGAAAGATATATTTTATTTTAAAACGTATTTCTATTGGTTCTTTATGCTTTTCATATCGCCGAGAAGTTGAAAGAAAGACACATGATAATGTACGTTACAGGCAGAGTAAAAAAAGTCGGCGAGAAAGAGAGGCTCTTTCTGGAAATCATTTTTCTCTGAGAGGCATCTATAACACGTAACATACGGGGGGTTAAAGTGTCTAGCGTAAATCATAGAACATGCTGCTTATAAAAAAGTAACTTCCATCTGAATTCTGTATATATAATTCTGAACTTGTTGCAATTCTAGAAGCAATATAGCATATACAAGAGCTGAATGATAGTTAGCTGTGCAATTTTTGCGGACAACAAAAGCGCTTTGGACATATTTAACAGTATACAAGGAAATTTGAAAATAAATTATATAATCCTGAATATCATCAAATTAATGCACACATTACATGAAGAAGGAAAAGTAGTAGATTTGATGGGGATGAAAAGCCACTGTGGTATAAGAAATAATGAGGTGATTGAGAAATTAAGGATTACCCTAGTACATTTGAACACCTAATGTCGACAATAAAAAACCAGCAGCTAGTAGACTGGAGGGAAGAGTATCTAAACAATGGAAAATGAAGATACTATAAATTCATCAACCCCAGCCCAAATAAGAAACCTTGGTTCGTGGCTATACCTGTCAACAAAAATTTTGTCTCTACACTGAGTAGACTGTGTATAAATCATGGACTGTCACAAATACAGTATTAACTTAGCACAAAATGAAAACTGCAAATGCGGTGAAAGGGGTGATGCTGAACACATTATTCTTAATTGTAATTTAAGGCAGGCTTTGTGCAGGAATTTACGAAAAAAAATGGATAACGACTATTTAACACAACCGCTTAATTTAATTGATATACCAAGGTCAAATAATTTAGAAACATATCTAATGCTTTATGAATTTCTTGAAAAAAATAAAATATAAATTTAAGAAACATTGTAATATTAGAAATTTAAGTTTCCTCTCTTCTTGCCCTATGTTTTAAATCCATTTTCTTTCCGTGGCTCAATGTAGTAATGTAGATGCCATAAGGGGCCCCTTGGAAAACTTGTGGTCCTCGTTAATATCCTTAGAGAAAATAAAAAACTATACAAAAAAACATACCTAAAAGAAATATTTAAAAAAGTACCTACATGACACAAACCAATCTAAATAGAAAGAAAATGAAAAAAGTGGGAAAAAGTTGAAAAAAGAAAAAATGTATCATTTGTAAATTAATTTAATGTATGCATATATAAATATACAGGGTGTCCCAGAATTGAGTTCCCGGACGGAAACTTGTGATTCCTGAGTTCATATTGGGCCCGTAACACCCATCTTACCTTAGTCCAAAAATGCATCCCTGTGGAAGTACGTCGTATTAAAATGAAACAGAGAAAAACATGTTTTTCCAATAATTTATGATACCTATAATGAAGATAATATGTTGAAATTTTGATGGGAGCTGTATCTCTATAAGTACTCTATGTAAACTTGACAACAACCAAATATCTTTTGTTTTCTTTTTTTTTTTTTCATAATAATTAATATTTGACTGGCTATTTTTTTAATCGCCCTGTAAAATTACGGAATACTTGAATATTTTTGCAGAGCATTGAAACGGCTGCAAAAAGGAACTCTTAAAATGTTCTGTAATATTAATCAAAATACAAGGAAGTATCGTTTTATCCTTCATTTGTTTTTAATATTTATTTACAATCCTAGAATAAAATGCTGTAATAACAGTACAGTTTATTCTAAAAAATACATTAATAACATATGCTCCACATGATGTCCACCTGTTTCAGTACACGAATTAATACTTTTAAAATTTTGTGTAATATCAACGAAAAATTAAGAGTTATAATTTTTTCTCTCTAGGTCATAGGTGCTTCTGAAACAGCAAACCTGTCGCGTTTGAGAAACAAAAGATATTTAGTTGTTATCAAGCTTACACAGAGTACTTATAGAGATACAGGTCCCAAGAATAATTGAAAATCGTATCTTCAATATAACGGAAATTATTGAAAAATAAATGTTCTGTCTCACTTTAAGAATATATATTTGCTCAGGGGTGCATTTGTCCCATCCGGGAACTCAATTCTGGGACACCCTGTATATCAGATATAATTTATTTCATTTGTAGTCATAATTTTAGTATATATTTATAGTTAATATTTTTTAGTATTTGGTACTTACCGACCTTATAAACTTCGGAAACATCTGTGTTGTACCAATGGCTTTGTAACCACAGCCATATATTACAAGTTTAGATAGACAGAAAAAAGTAAGGCCAAGTAATAATTATACTATAGACTATTCTTGTTTATACTTATTTATTCGCGACGTATTTATAATTTCTTACTCTTTAATGGGTATTTTACTACTACAAAAATATTAACAAACTGGCTAAGCTAATGTGGAGTACATCCTGCTAATAGAAAATATAACTACTTTTTCTGGCAGATTTTGAATTTTTTTCGAAAACTGTTTTATATTTTCATTAAAAAAAAAAACAATTAATCGCTCGTTTAAAATACCATACCAAACATTTATCTTCTCGGAATATTGCCTTCTGCAACTGCAACTAATTACCCAATTGAGATTTTAGTAGAGGGTCCACGCCTTCGAAAGCCGTCTAAATCGCCAAGTAACCCATTCCAGCAAGGTAAATAATTTTTGAGCTCGGATATCGAAAGAGGGTCCTAATGGGCATCAGAAATGACTTGTTGGACTTTTGTTGACGATTGCACAACTTCTCCACAAGAAAAAAAGATGGCGAAATGTTATTTCAAAAATTCGTGTTTTTAAACGTATACCTCTCGCTAGAGAGTGAACCACATGCGATATTGATTTGATTTTTTTAATTTATATACTACTGACATGAGCGCATCTATCTGTACTAATTAAATTTCAAACTCGCTTACGGTTTTTTTCTAAATAAATCCTAAATCACAGTAACGAAATTTGTGTGTTTGAAATTTCGACGTGCGGGCAACTATATTAAATATTCAATTTTTTTATATACTATATACGAATGAAATATGGCCTAAAGATCAACAGAGTTTTTGCAAAAAAAATTAGCTCGATTTCTTATACAGTTTTTGAGTTAACGACTTTTTAAAATAAACCATAATTAGATTCGTGGTATTCCTGCTAGCATGCGGCTGTTTTCTGGCTAAGTGTAATGCATTAAGATAGTAAGCCAATACATTTTTGAAATTGTGCTATTATTTACATTTTTACAATTTTGCAAAAATATTAACAGGTAAAAAGAAACTCATTTGGCAGATGATTTATTCGATCTATTAATTGTGAATGTGTTGTATAGAGATATTATTTATTAAGTATGTCATTATTGTGGTACAAATGATATAGCATTTTACAAATATGAAAATATAAAAACGTACACAAAACTTGTAATATATACATAAGTAATAATAATAATAATAATGCACAATAAGTATACACAGCTCAGTAAGCATTGACAAACCACTACATAGGCATTAGTATTAAGAAGCACTGTCTGGTAAAAACTGCTCTGTATTATTTCTGCCCTTAAAACAATTGTTAGGAAAGGCTGCACATGCAACAGAACACCAAGTGGACGCGCATTTTTAATCACAGTTTACTTTACAATTCCACTGTTTGTTTTCATTAGAACCAGTTGTGATTTTTTGTCATCATTTGTGATTTTATTAGGTTATTCTCCATCAGATATCCAAATTTTCTGGGAAAGGGTAAATTGGGAAGGAGATCGGAAAATCGCTTGGACACTAAAATTTTATGAGCTTTGTTAACTGATTCTCAAGTCGATAAAATTTGTTATAAATCCAGGATTTTGTGTTAGGTAAGGGTCTAAACCACTTTTGTGATAATTTTTACAATTAAAAGTATTTCGCAGTGAGCAGGGTTTTAACCTACTTCGCTAGGTTCTTCAGTTGCTAGCTAAGCTAAGTACACTAAACCACTGGACTACCGTCCCCTGTAATGCTCGTTTTAAATGCAGTGAGGAAGTGTCTTGTGTATGACACGGACGTAGCTAACGTAAGTCTAATAACCTTAAGGAAAAATAAATACTGCTTTAGCAAATCTAAAAATTTAAATTCACTACAGATGGCCGTAGTGAATTTAAATCCTTAATCCGTAAGTCCTATGTGAATCTGTATAGATAGATTCACATAGGACTTACGAGCATCTTAAATTACACGATCATCAATTGCATCGCAGTTATCTCAAAAATTAATCAAAATATATAGTTGGCGTGTTCATTTTAAGGCAACAATAATTGCTCATTTATCCTCTTCGGAAAGGATAACTGACAAGTCACACAATACACCGACTGCCAATAACGTTTTTACAATATTTTCTTCTTCATATTTTTCACTTAATTATTTACTGATTTCGTGAGTATCCTAAGATACCCTTTGTTGTCATGTACCCACATAATTTTTGTAGGTTTTCTATTTTGCAAAAATTAAACATACCTTGCATAAATATTATTGTGTTCCCTTCTTCATGATTTCAAGTTCACATTATTGGGCAACGTAGGTATGTCATTATTTACACCAACATTCTAAAATGTATTTTAGATTATTCGCTTTATATTTTTTACTAATTATAAAGTAATTCCAGTTTAGAATAAGAATTGAGTCTGTTATGGTGAATTCATATAATTCTGATGGGTTTTTAAGTCATACCATACATTTTCTTAAATATGAAATTTCGGACAATTTTTATTTTTTAATCTCACATTTGTATAATTTATTGACGATTTCATACTGTATTTGCACCTTTCGAATATATACAGTCCTTCTAAGCCAAAATGACGTAACTGAAAATTTTCTAAGCAAATTGGACGTACTTCAAAGTTTCCTTTTTTCAGTAATCATTAAACCATTATTTCTGCATCTATATTTCAACAGACTCTATTTTAAAATCACGTAGTTGTAACATAACACATACATGATTGTCTAATTTTCAGACAATTGGTGATCTACTGATTAATAGTAATATAATACCTTAATCAAATTAGTTATTAGACTAATGTCTATCCACAATTACACAGACCGAATCCTGCAGCAGCTGTCACGTTGCGCGTTATCATAACAAGACATTATTACGATCGAATTAAAAAATCTGTAACTCGAAAACTGTATGAGATATCGAGTTAATTTTTTTTGCAAAAACTTTGTTCATCTTTAGACCATATTTCATTCACATATAATATATAAGAAAATTAAACATGTAATGTAGTTGTCCGCACGTCGAAATTTCAAACACACAAATTTCGTTCCTGTGATTTAGGATTTAATTAGAAAAAAACCGTAAGTGACTTTGAAACTCTACTAGTACAGACATATGCGCTCATGTCAGTAGTATGTAAAGAAAAAAAATCAGATCAATATCGCATGTAGTTCATTTTCTAGCGAGAGGTATACGTTTAAAAACACGAATTCTTGAAATAACATTCCGCCATCTTTTTTTCTTGTGGAGAAGTTGTGCAATCCTCAACAAAAGTCCAACAAGCTATTTCTGATGCCCATTAGGACCCTCTTTCGATATGCGAGCTCAAAACTTATTTACCTTGTTGGAATGGGTCATTTCAATTTTTAATGCTTTGGACCCCTTACTATTTTGTTCAGCTCAAAATCTACAATTCTGTGCGAGAACCACTCCGTTTGTGATGAGTGTAGCTTCATCGCTGATTTTTTTTTTTTAAATAAATGTCCGGCATTCAGTTGTTCCCCTTGTGCCCACAAGCAATATTCAGATATTTTCTCCTTGTCACCTATTTCCAAAGTATGAAAATATTTCGGTTTATACCTATGGTTTTATGTTATGCTGTTTCAGGCGCCTATAAATGGTACTTCGGGATTTATTCGAATTTAAAGCAGAATTTTATAAGCTTGAACGAGGTCAAAATCTGTCAAAATATGCTGCCTTTGGTAGCCAGTTCCTTTAAAAGTTGAAACATTATCGGTATCATTAAAACTCTGTATAGAAGATACCATTAAACCAAGTATCCTTTTACTTAAGTAAATAATTGTAACTGAATGGGCTTGTTCGGCATTTTTTTTTTATTTCATAAATCGAAAGTGCAAGTATAAATTAATGGATCTGCAAAAAATAGTATCTTAAAAACCATTACAAATTTCCGTCTCGCGAAAATGGGGCGTGGCCAGCGCTACGTAACTATACGCATAGACTCGGCGATCTCAATAGACTTGATGCTCCTTATTGGTTATAATTATTAAAAGTGTTTTCGAAGTATTGTTTGTTTTGCTTACTACTTGACAGTAGGGGAGTACAATTTGGTAAAATGTCAAAAAATTACAATTTTCTCTCGTTTCTGCCAGAACGAATTTTCGATTTCGACCCTGCAATTTACGATTATAATTCATCGCCGACCTTCTCCTTTCCGTAGACACATAGAACGAACTTCCACTCGACTTATTTATTTAGTTACCAGTGTTTAAAAATTCCATGTTTTTCGACTTTTCAGGTTAAATTTGAAAGGTCCCAGAAAGCCATTTTTCTTACGTCACTTGCGTATAGTGACGTCACAAATGAGCGCTCGGTTTTTGCAACTATTACTAATTTCAACCCCTTATATCTCGAGAACGGAAAAAGTTAATAATACGAAATTTTAAGTGTATAATAAGAATATCGAGTACTATATGAAAAAGTATAAAAACCATATAAAAAGAATATCATGGAACAAGCCCATTGTGTAGAAGGAGGCTTGTAGTTTTATCTTTTTTATGAAAAATGGATATGTAAATCAAATTAATAATGTCAAGAAATGAAGATATCTTTTGAACGACTTTCTTTTAAAGAATACTTACCAATGGAGAATTTTTTATTACTTCTCTGATGTAGCTGTGAGCAGTGTGTTTACTTCAATGTAATCTATTTACGGTTTCTCGTCCTGGACTAGAGCATAAAAAAACGAAACCAAGTCCCACAGAAATACATGGAGCGGATAGAGAGTGAGTCTACTGTACAGATTCGGAAAATGTTCGTTTAGGTATGGCAATAGGAACAAGCGAGAGCGAAGCAACTAGGCTATTCTTGTTTATCGTATAACACATCGACTGCTTTCCCCACCACATGTGCGTGGGCAGCTCTGTCTGCGGTATTTCAATTTGTCTCCGTCTTTCTTTAACGTGCAACACCAAAAGCAACACTTTCCGAATCTGTATTTTTCTACTTTAGTATAGTTAATATCATACAGCTCAGCTCAGAGATCAGTTAAGTTAGGATGCGTTGTACGTAAAATCTCAAGTACGCCATACTGTGTAGTTTTTTAATCTGACAAATTAACAGCTATGCTGAAAGCAGCCGGAGTTTTCCGCTATACAGTCAAAAAAGTGCACCAACTCGTGGTATATTAAAAAACTAACTAATACTTACAATCACATTATTTCTCTCCTTTTCGGCCAGGAAGTAATTCTTGTAGCTTTCGGTGAATTTTAATAATGCCCTGTATATTAAGAAAATGATTTAAATATATGAAATGCATAATTAAGAGTTCCTTTACATTCCAGCCTTTCCTGTTGTACCTTTAGCTAAGCAGATGAAATAGTTCAAAACATTTAATTTCTAATTAGCATTTATCATATCGAAATTTACATAGTCTTTTTTTAATTGGTATACCAGAATATTAATAATTGTATTATGTACATATATATAAATTGACTATATATCATTAAAAAAGAAATATTTAAGCTTCGTGTGTTTGTGTGTGTGTCTGTGTGCACCAATTTAATTAAAATAATAAGCAGCTTTCTCTAAAAATTTAATTATATACGGGTATAAACTGTTAGATTATATTAAAAATAATTTATAATCCTGATATAAATGGCCATAAGACTTTATGATAAAGTTCCCATTTAATATAATACCAAACAAGGTAACGCAAGAAAGTCGTTTTATTGAAAAATACTTAAGTTAACAGCAAAAAATAATTATAATCAACGGAGAAATAATAGGTGAAATAAATATACAACTTGCTAGAACATTTCCCTTCTAGTTAAAGATTAATCAATTAAATGCTACTGGTTGCAAAAGTGTCGAAAAATATTGTACGTAGGACTCCAACTATAGTGTTTGTTTCACAGTCCAATCGTATTAGATAAGTTTAGGGGGTAACAATCCAATTTGAAAATGATCATTATAAATGCAAATCTTACAAAGGCATAGACAGTCATAAAAGTATAACTCACCAATATAATATTACACAAGTTACCACGCATTTTGAGCCATTAGCTTTTGTATAAAATTTTTATTTAGTTGTAGAAAAAAATATGTATTTATAGAACGCATTTGAAACGCACGAGTATCGATGACGTCACCGTCACTTAGACTGCACAATAAATTTAAGTTACCTATGCCGGGGTTGCATTGATTAAGACAAGTGACGAGGTGACAGGCGGCTTGTATCTTCATAGCAAAATATGTTCCCAGTCTTAGTTACTAGGTGCGTTTTTTTGCTACAATTCTGCTTCCGGATTACTAAAATTAGTTTTTTTTTGCTCACTGTTCTGGTTCCAGTGCTACTTTTCACTCTGTTTCAAAAGACGGAAGGATCGGTAACAAGTCGGGGTGGGGATGATGTGTTTGTAATAGATAGATAGCTTAATGTACGTGATATTAGGTTAATTTCGTGATAATATACTTTTTTATGTTCACTGATATCAAAAAGATTTATTTACATATATTTTATATCACTTATTTTCAGTTTCACTTTTTAAAAAATTTTTATTTTCACAAAAGTTACAATTAAAATATTTTTTATTTCACTTTGAAAATATTAATTATTTATACAATTGTTAGATAAAGCTTGGTACAATATAATATGTTGACTGACTCTGATATGGCAATGGGTCGTATTTATAACATTGTATTTGCTGACGCTGGCATAAGCATTTCTTAGAATTTAATGCTATGCAAGCGTTTCACATGGGAATGTTTTATCCAGGAAGCTGTTATCGCTTATCTCAGATAAAGATATAGAGTTACTCAGCATATAACAACTCCCCTTTTTTTTGAAAAGTCGGTGTTATTCGCCGACTTTTTGGGGAAAATCGGGCATTTCGTCTTCTTCTGTGTGTAGATGGGGTCTTCTTCTCAGGAGGGTGTTAATTCTGTTCAGCATCTCGTTAGGAGTTGCGTCGTTGGATTTCCTACAGGAACAGCATCTTCTTTTGCACTTCCAGGCGATGTAGGAGGTGAGGATACAAATTCCGAGGCCAATAACTATGTACATGGTAATGGAAAAGTGTTTAGTTATAAATGGCTCGTTTATTAATTTGTCCAAGTCTCTGGAATATTGTTCGAGTTTGTGGTTGGCTATATCCAGATTTTCGACGTTTAAATGATCGAATTGAAGAGGTTCCAATTTGGGTAGTTGCATTTTTTCGGGGATGTCACTACAGCAGTCATAGGGTATAACCACTGGGTGTGAATTGTCTGTAATGTTGATAGTATTACGGCCTTCTGCTTGCACTTTCGTTATACCGACAAACGCGTAACAGTCCGGGTGAAGTTTTAATATAGAGTTCTTATTAACACTGGTGATTTTTGTGTCCATTTGGTTACAGTTTATGGTGATATGAATGGGTTCAGAAACAATTATTAACCACACATTGTCTTGTAATTTCTGAACGTTATAACCTTGTCCGTACACGAGAGAACTTTCACAATTTTCGGGAACTTTCCTGAAGTTTTTTAGTAACTGGGCCTCGCATGCTGCACTGCTGTCGATCGGGTAGGCGTAAAGGTCAGAGCATAGCTTCTTGCGAGCATCTAGTTGTTTGCATGTGCTCAGATCTTTGACGGGGATGTACATTAAAGAATCATCGTTACGTGCAATGAATTTTTGAGAAAATGACAAAACGTGGTGTAGGCCAGTTCTATTGTCTAGAATCGGGATGGGGTATAAATGATACAAAGTATAGAGTTGTTGTTCTACTAATGGTATTCTTAAAACAAAAACGAGATCTGATTTTGACTGAAAGGCTTCCAGTTCGATAATTTCCAAGTATTGGGGAATTTCTGAATATTTTACTGGAAGGGGTAAATTGTTTTTAACTAGATTTTGAGAGATTTTTTGAAGTGCGGTAATCAAATTTTCGGGTGTAATGATTGAAGAATGTATTATTTTCAAACGGGCAAAGGTGATTGAATTTAAAATATCATCTAAGTTATTCTGAAGGTACAGGTAACTTTCAGTTAATTTCTCGCATGTTTCGACAAATTTTAGTTCGGCTTGAACCAGTGCAACTCTATCATTTACATTATGTAATGCAATTTGAATTTTTCTCATGTCTTCGTTAAAGGTTTTTATATTGGTTTGCATGTCTTGAAATGTTTCGTTAAAAGTCTTTATGACGGTAGAGGTAACAGATATTTGATTTTTCAGAAGGTTTTCTATTTGATGTTGGTCATTATTTAATTTATTGATACTGTCTGTGAAGAATTGTCCATCTTCAGCATCTAAATTACCGGTAATGGCTTTGAATACGCTACCTATTCCGTTTAGTATACCGCGTTTGAATCGTTTAGTGTTAACAAAGACTTCTTCAAACTTTACATTAAGGGAGTTCGATATCTGGTTTAGAAGCGTTATGTGCGTTTTGACTTTGACTAGGAATTCTTTTGTTTCACGTGTGTCAACGGCGAATATATCGACAATTGATTTTAAAATTTTGTTGTTGTTGATGAAGGCTTCTTCAAGGCTTGATAGATTTTTATGAACTAGCAGGGTCCATTTATCATTGGAAATTACTATCCTTGTTTCGTCGTGGTAATAGACTCCGACGGTGTTATTGATCGGTGTTATTTGGTACTGGGATATGGCTGCTCCGATCAGCAAGGTGAACCTGTAAGGCAATTTAGGCTTCAAAATATGGTTTTAACCTGTCAAAATTGGCTTTAGTTTTTTGTTTTGTTTTTTTGTTAAGGAGGGTGGCTGAGTTTTTATGAAGTTCCAGAATCTCAAACGGCCCGTTAAATTTGTTACTCAATTTATCGGTAATTTGGGATTCCTTTACGTATACCTTTTGACCAATTTGATATTCGGGGGTTTCTTTTGAAACATGGGCATCAAATCGAATCTTTGCTCTTTGTTTTTGATTTTCAGTCCTTTCGCGTGCGACTTTATAATAGTGAGAGAGGCGATTATTTAAGTCTCTGACGTATTTCGTGACTAGTTCCTCTTGATTATAGAGTGTCTCGGGCGGTCTGCTAGACGTATGTCCGAAGACTAACTCGTAGGGTGTAAATCCGTGAGTTTTATTAGTGGAGGTGTTATAGCATATTATCGCGTAAGGTAATATGTTGAAGGGGTGTTCGTCAGGATGCTCCGTCATATGTATTCGGATCATTTCTAGTAAGGTTGCATGAAACCTTTCCAAGGAACCATTCGATTGTGGGTGTCCTACACTAGAATGTGTTATTTTGATGTCATAGAGGAGGCATAAGTCTCTTAAAATGGCGTTATCGAATTCTCGACCGAAGTCGCAGTGAATTCGAAGAGGTGTTCCGAAGTGCTGGAAGTAAACGAGCAGAGTGTTTGCGATCGACTTCGCTGATTTATCTTTGATGGGATATGCTTGGCTGAATTTTGTCAGTTCGTCGCGTATTGTAAGCGCGTAATTTCTTGTAGGAATTTCTAGAAGATCAATGTTAATACGTTCGAAAGGGGACTTAGGCGTTTCCGTAATTACTAGGGGTGAGTCTAGGTTTTTTCGACAGATTTTTGTTTCTTGGCAACATTTGCAAGTTTTTACGAATTTCTCGACATCTTTTGTCAGTCCTTGCCAATTGTATTTTTGTCGAATGCGCCTAATGGTCTCCTTTATTCCGCGGTGAAGATGAGCTTTGCCGGTATGGTATTGATCGATAATAATCGGAATTTGGTCATCACTAGGTGTCTTAGTAACGTTCTGGCATATTTTGAGTTTTACGTCTTTTTCCGCTAGGAGAAATGACAAAATTTCGAGGATGGGGAGATCGATATTGTTTTCAATATGATACGTTTTGGAGTCATCGAATTCTTCCCGACCGTTGTATAGTGAGATAAACAAGTTCTGGATTACAGTTTCGGGGTCGTATGGTAGAGCTACGATAAAGTAATTTCTATGTCGCACCGACTTACTGGATAATTTATTTATTGTTAAATTCCGAAAGTCTGCGTTGTCTTCGAACAAATCTTCAATGATTTTGTAGTGAAAATCTTTGAGATTGTTTTGTTGGAAAAAGGTCACGATATTTTTGTTAGTTTTGTCTAGGAGTTGCCCGTTCGAGAATTCAATTTTGGAATAGTCGATAAGCGACTTTGTTTTGTACAGTTTTATGAAAGTTTCGAATTCTCTTAGGGTGTCTTCTTGTTCGTTGGTTTCTGTAGCGTCACTTTGATCATCAGAATCGGGTTCTGCTGAAGTTGAGGGCCTTTGGATAGGGTACGTTAATAATTTGGATTCCGCTTGAAAGTTAGAAAAATTTTGTATGTGATTTATTTTTATGCGGGAAAGAGCGTCTGCGTTTTTGTTAATGCGACCGGGTTTATATTCAATTTCATACTCGTATTCTTCGAGTTTCAGGCGCCAACGTGCTAGGCGGCTACCGGGGTCTTTTATTGAGAAAAGCCATGTTAGTGGTCTATGGTCGGTTATTAGTTTGAATTTTCGACCAAAGATGTATGGACGGAAGTGTTTTACAGCCCATACGATGGCTAAAAGCTCGCGCTCGATAGTTGAGTATTTGGTCTCAGCTTTGCAAAGTGTTCTTGAGGCGAAAGCGATTGGTAAATCTTTTCCGATGGGGCCTTGTGAGAGAACGGCGCCGATGGCGAAGGCGCTTGCATCAGTGGTGAGTAGAAATGTTTCGTCGAAGTTTGGATAGATAAGAACTGGTGTCGAAGTGAGGGCTTGTTTTAATTCTTCGAAAGATTTCTTGCATTCTGAGTCGAAAACAAAAGGAACATCTTTTTGTAATAATTTGGTGAGAGATTTGGATAGCTTTGCGAAATTACTTATAAATCTGCGATAATAACCTGCCAGACCCAGGAAGGATTTGATTTCCTTCTGGTTAGTAGGCTGAGGAAAATTTTGGATGCACTGAATCTTATCGGGGTTAGGTTTCACTCCTTCTTTGGTAATGAGGTGACCTAGATATGCGACCTCCTTACGAAGAAATTCGCATTTATCAGGCTGGATTTTTAGGTTGGCATTTCGAAGACGTTTAAATACTTCTGTGAGGCGAGAAATGTGTTCATGGACTGTTGGGGAATATACGATAATGTCGTCCATATAGACTAGACATCTCTCGTTCTGTATACCCATGAGAATGTTGTCCATAACTCTCTGGAAGGTGGAAGGGGCGTTTTTAAGACCGAAAGGCATACGAACGAATTCGTAATGTCCGTTGTCTACACTGAAGGCACTTTTTGGAATATCTTTTGGATCTATCTCTATCTGGTGGAACCCAGATGCTAAGTCCAATGTTGTAAAGTATTGGCACTTGCCTAATTGATCCAAGAGATCAGAGATATTTGGTAAGGGGTATTTGTCTCCTACAGTTACCTCATTGAGTTTCCTGTAGTCCACGACTACGCGCCATTTTTGCTTACCAGAAGCATCGAGCTTCTTAGGGACGACCCACACTGGGGATGACCAGGGGGAATTTGAGGGACGAATAATATTTTGGTCTAACATTTTGGATACCTGCGTTTTGACCTCTTCTTTGTGTATCTGGGGGTATCGATACGATTTTGTGAAAATTGGTTTCGCGTCATTGGTATCTATCGCGTGTTTAATCTCGTTAGTGAAAGTTAGTTGATCGCCTTCAAGGTAAAAGATGTCCGCGAATTCTAAACAAAGTTGAGTTATTAAATTGTTTTCCTCCTCGTTTAGGTGGTCCAGACGGAGTTGATTTTTTATTTCATACTGTCTGTCGAGGCAAATTTGGGAGTTTTCTTCGCCTATATTATTTAATGAGAAATTTTGGATCGGTTCTAATTTTATATTTGAAAAATTTACAGTTTTTGGTACTGCGTTTGCGTTTAATATAGAGGTAATAAATTCGCCTTTGTCATTTATTTGGACTATCGCGTTAGGGAGTCTTACCTTGTCTACTTCGGTAGCTTGCAGTATAGCTTCCGTGTTTTTTAAATGACATTTGAGTTTGGTAATTTCTTCCGTACGCGGTTCAACTGAAATTATATTTGAAATGTTACGAATAGTATCTTGAGCGTCCGGGTTTGGGTAAATTTGTACATTTGATAGACCCTGGTCTGTGACTTTATGAATCGGAATTGTTTTGAAATTTGTTATAAGTTTTTTGTTTTTTATATCCACCATACAATCATAGCGTTCTAAGAAATCAGACCCTAGGAGTCCATCGAATTCTATGTCGAGATCGCATATGTAAACTTTGAACGGTTCATTGTTGTCAAACGGGATAAAAACAGATTCATTAATAATTATTTTTTGTTCGGTTATGCCTTGGATAGTAACATTTTCTGGACATCTCCTACTATAATTTCTACAAATTTTTGGTTTAAATATAGACAATCCGGCTCCCGAGTCGATTAATAGTCTATGCGTGTTAGTAGCGTCATAGATATAAAATAAGTTTTTAGATTTGACAGACAACAAGGGGCTTATAGAAACTGTTGTTCCGGGAAATTGAGATTCGGGTTGAAATTGTCCAAATTCATGTTGCTGAATTGGGTTTGCAATACTGTCATATTGGAGTCCCTGATTTTGTGATACGGTGGGTCCGACTGGGCATGAGGGCCTGATCGAAAATCCCGGTTGTATACAGGGGTTGCGTCGAAAGTTGGTTCCTCTGTGTAATAATTCTCGGAGGGATTATTAGCAGTATAATAATCCTCATTAGTGTTGCTATATTCCGAAGTATTAGCTGTATAATAATTCGGACTCGCGTGGGGGTCATTATCCGTATAATATCCCTCATTACTATTTTCGTATGAGTTGTCAGAGTAATAATTTTGATTTTGTTCTAGATTTTCGGGTTCAGTATTTTGATTGAAATGAAGTGTTTTCCTATTCACATTTGGTTTAAAATAGTTCGGATTCGGTTGAATCGCAGGGGGTCTCGCATTATTAAAATTTGGGTTTGGTGTAATAACTGGTGGTCTTTGTTGCTGAAAGTTTTGAGAATTTCCGGGGTTTTGGTTATAATAGTTAGGTCTTTGTTGTTGGAAATTTTGCAAATTTCCAGGATTTTGATTATAATAGTTAGGCCTAGGGTAATTTTGGGGTATGCCAAAATTTGGAGGTCTAACATTTTGTTGTCTTTGACGGCATTCATTTGCGATGTGTCCCGCACGTTTACAAAATGAACATTGCTTTACTGCTAAAGGTGAATTTAGGTTGCGCATAGGTGTAATGGCATTATTGTTGCGATTAGTTTTTTGCGTTTCAAAGTAATTTAATTGGAGCTCCCTTCGAACTCTTGCTATAGCCGTTAGCATATCTGGGGGATCGCTCGCCCTAACAACATGCGCGATTTTAGGTTCTAATCCCGTGAGTAGAGTGTTCAAAACCATACCTTCAGTTAACTGTATTTGAGCTTGTTTTTGCATCGCCGTTAGTCTTTGTTTTTGAACAGAAGCATGCATTTTTGCTTCGTGGGTTTGTAGGCGTGCAATAAAAGTAAGCGGGGATTCACTGGGGAGCTGTCGCATCCTCTGCAAATCCTGTATTAGTGAAGTAAGGTCTCTACTATCTCCGAAATGATTTTCTAAGAGTGTTTTAATTTCGTCCCATGTAGTGGGGTTTCTAGAGTTCACTAGTTCAGCGGCACGACCTTTTAATTTGTTTTTTACATGAACGGTTAAAAGAACTGTTTGATTGCCAATTGACATGTCGTAAGCAATTTTGCATGAATTTAAAAATGTATTTAAATTTATTTGATTACCGTCATATTCGGGGACAATTGAAAATATTTCGCTCAACTTATATGGTTCAACAACATCTGGTTGAGGTTCATTTGGTTGTTGTTGTTGTTGTTGCTGCTGTTGGTGAGCCATATTTCTAGTGGTTACTGGCATAAACTGATTTGAATTATGAGGACTTATTTATTTTACTTATAATTCAGAGACAACAGAACTGTTTTTACCACAATAACGAGCGAGAAATAGTACGATTAATAATTAAAATAAGTTTTGCACTTGAATGATTCAATAAGTACTTACACGTAAATCTTCATTTAGACGTTGGTCCTTTTTCTGTTTTAAGGGATTGGAATCCGCCACCTGTTGTCAAAGGTCTCCTTGTTCCGGCGATCCTTTCCTGAAGTTAGGCCCTTTTTGGGGTGCTCCTTGTTCTTCGGGGAGGTTTTCGTCAGTTAGGCTTTTCTTCCAGGTGTTTTTCCAGATCCTACCGACTGCGCCACTTTTATATCACTTATTTTCAGTTTCACTTTTTAAAAAATTTTTATTTTCACAAAAGTTACAATTAAAATATTTTTTATTTCACTTTGAAAATATTAATTATTTATACAATTGTTAGATAAAGCTTGGTACAATATAATATGTTGACTGACTCTGATATGGCAATGGGTCGTATTTATAACATTGTATTTGCTGACGCTGGCATAAGCATTTCTTAGAATTTAATGCTATGCAAGCGTTTCACATGGGAATGTTTTATCCAGGAAGCTGTTATCGCTTATCTCAGATAAAGATATAGAGTTACTCAGCATATAACATATATGAATGTCTATACCATCATCATTCATAACATAACATAGCCTAAGATTCTCAAGAAAGTCATCTCCTACTTATAATTTCAGTTTTGTCGTTTTATTGGTAAATGTCATTCTGGTAATTCTACCGCCACTAGTCGTGGAAACAAAAAAACGCACCTACCTTACTCTTTTGTACCTTTACCATGTTGTCCATGTTAAACCACAATTGTCTTCTATTTTCCTCTATTAGTTCAGTCAATGAAGAGGGTGTAGATAGTCTAGTGTTTGGAGGTTTTTCGCTCAGAATTCTTTCGGATAAAACCGATAGTACAGACAAATTAACAACATAGGGTAACAAAAATTATTAAAAGGATCATCTTACTATTCAGAGCCCCTAAAAGTAAATGAAAATAACATAAAATGTAGAGGAAAGTATTAGCTTTAATGTGGAACTATTCACAAAATTCATAAAAAAATTATCAAAGAGAGAAAGTGTCAGAAGATGGCTTAGTGAACTTTGTACAATTGATCCACAGATTTATTCATATCTTTGCCGGGAGTCGTTAGAATCATAATTCATTTTGCTTATGCATTCTTATATAATAATATATTAATACAATTAACATTTTATTGCAATTACTTTTGTTGGAAAAATATGCCTTGCGATCAAATTAGAGGGTATATTTCTCATCGATCAATCACCTCCAAATTTTGGAGTTCAATTCGCTATATCTTAAGTAATAATAATAGCACCGTCTTAATTTTTGGATTATAAGGGCAATAAAACATATTATTTCGAATGATTTTAGAGTTTTTTAAATGCGCGCAGTACTTGTTGAATTTGTCTACATTATTCATACACGTTCAGAGAATGCACAATTATACAGTAAAACATATACAACTTATTTGTTTCTTAACATTCTTCAATGAAATTTTCACGAAAAATGCGATTAAAGTGCGTGGAAAAGCACCCATTGTTACGGGAGAAATAGGCAGGATGCATAAAACTCAAAGATGTGAAAATAAATCAACTGTATAAAGTTTACTAAGCCATCTTCTAACACTTCTTTCTTTATGATAAAAATTTGTATGAATTTTGTGATTAGTTCCACATTAAAGCTGAGACTTTTCTCTACATTTTACATTGTTTTCATTTTTTTAGCGGCTCTGAATAATAATAATTATCGATATGTCCGGTCGTACGAAACTCCCAGATGTCGTAATATATTCGAATTTCTTGAATATTATCTAAAATATTGGAATTATTATTAAGAATATGTAATGCATTGAAATAACTAGATCGCATAGTGTACAGGCAGCGGATGTAACATTAGATTTCCGTTGCCTGTGCAATCCATCACATACCTATTGGCGTTTTTCTACAAGGCATTGCACTAGCAATGAACTGCACATTGCTGAGTCAGGAAGAACGCGGATAGATATTGATGGAAAAATGCGGAGAAGAAATCAATCGTTGAAAAACCTCCGCAAGGAGAGGTCTGGTGGGCCCCGCTTCGCAAGGAGCGGGCTAGCGGGCCAGAGTTGTATTACCCGGAAGGGTAATTTAATTAATTCAATTGTGGTCAAGCCTCCGGAAGGAGATCAATTGTTGGTTAGGCTCCGCAAGGAGAAGTTGCGACAAAAGTTGAGTTGTTGCCCGAAAGGGTTGTTTTGAGAAAAGCAGAAAAGAAGAGAAAAGTCCCGAAAGGGTGAAATCAGAAAATAGTTGCCTCTTTTCGGCCGGCGCACGGAATTCAGCCATCATCCAGGGATGAGGAAAATATTGATGTAAGTACCCTTTGTTTCTTACTTGTCAATATATATATACATTTTTCACGGCTAAATTGGGTATTATTTTCTGTGTGTGTGTGTGTGTAACCCTACCACCCTCTTTACGACGTTAAGAGGACCGACCCGGCCTCTTGCAAATTTAAGTCGAGCACCAAGCGAGTACCCCGATAAGAAGGGGCGCGCACCCTGGGCTCGACACAGAGAATTCTCACTGGATTTATCTCCTAAACGGCTTAAGTACGGCAAAAATTTGTAAAGACCTATTTTGTAGAGAAAGAGACGAGCTACAAATTTTGTTGAAAACTTTTTTCTGTATTTTCATTATTTTAAGTTTTTTCAAATTTTTTTGAATTTTCCCGGAACTTGGAAGTGCAGAGAATGCATCATTTCATTCTATAGGTTGTTAACTACTTAAATCCCAGAGATGATTCTTTTATTAATTTTTGCGAGGTCCTTACAACTTTTTGCCTTCATCGCCTGTACTACGACCTGAAGTAGGAAATTCAGTCCCCGACCATGTCCTCTTAGTACAGTGTTTGAAGGTAAAAATAGGTTATTACCTCTGAATTCTTTCGGATAACACCGATTGACATTAAATTTGGACAGTAAGTAGGGAATAGCCCAAGAAACAACAGTTATATGATGATGATGTGCGCATTTACTCTGTGGGTGGATGCCACCCCTTCTCGGGGGTGGAAATTGGTGCACTAGTACACTCAAAATCAGAAATCGATAGGGAGATGAATTCTTAGCAAAAAATGTTCTATGAAGTTTTTTCGATGAATCAATATTTTTTTATTTATTCGCGATTGAATGTTGATTCTTAACCTAAGAAATGCATGCCTTATAGCGATTTTTCACGAATAACTCAAAAACCGTGTCAAGAACCTTACGTTTTACCAAAAAAATAATCAAGAGCAAAAATGGAGCTAATAAAATAATATTATGATATATTTTTCTATTTCTGTAGATGCAATGCGAACCGAGTTATGATTTGTTGAAGGTGGATGTTTGTTCGCAGAAGAACTGAATTCGATCCTTTCAACGTTAAATAACAGAAAAACGACGAATTTTTGGAGGAGAACTTGTCAGACCTTTTCTAAAGTACTTGAATAGACTTTTAAAATGAGCTTCAGTAAAAGTCATTAGCATAAAAACCTACGGAGTAATGATGGAAACAAAATGGCTGTCTCGTTTTTTCGGAGGTAAGGTGGTCCACTCAAATGCAAACTTAAAACGGTGATATCTCAATTAATTGTCATCCAAAAAAAAAAAAAAATTGCAAAAAATACCAAAATTTTTGTACTCTTGCATTTTCACCTATCATTAATTTTTAAGTTATTGTGAAAAAGAAAAATTTCGAAAATTTCAAAAATCAGTTTTTTTCAAACCTAGGCGCTCTAAACCGTTCAAACTTCTAGAACATATTATTAGTACCTAAATAGAGTAAAATGTAAATGGATTACGTTTAATTTCAATTCATGCAAGAATCAGCAATGAAACCAAGACATTGGTTTCATTGCTGATTCTTCCTCCGAAAAAACGAGACAACCATTTTATTTTCATCATAACTCCGTAAGTTTTTATGGTAACGACTTGTACTAAAGCTGATTTTAAAGGTCTTTTCGAGTACTTTAAAAAAGATCCAACATGAGTTTCTCCAAAAATTCGTCGTTTTTCCGTTATTTAACGTTGAAAGGCTCTAATTCAGTTTTCGGCGAACAAACAGTCACCTTCAATGAGCCATAACTTGGTTCACATTGCATCTATAGGAACAAAACACCAATCGATTTGTTATTTTATAAGCTCCATTGTTGTTCCTGATGATTTTTTTGATAAAACGTACGGTTTTTGAGTCATTCCTGAAAAAACGCTCTAAAACAAGCACTTTTTAGATGAAACATCAACATTTCCAATCGCGAATAACTCGAAGAATATTGATTTGTCGAAAAAACTTCATAAAACGTTTTTTACTTAGACCCCCCCTATCGATTTATACGTTATTTTGCGTGTACTAGTGTACTAATTTTCACCTCCGAGGCCGGGGGGCGGGGTTACAGAAAATGTGACAAAGTGGACGATAATGGTGGAGGGGGTGCACAAAAAGTAAACGTTCTCAAAAAACTAACAAAATATTTTTTTAAAGTAATTTTTAAGGTTCCATAGAACCCTTACGGAACCGATGAAGCGGTGTATCTGAGGTAGCAGAATATTCGGAATCCGAGATGACGTATCTGTGATGTCGGACGTCGCGTCGTGTGAACAGTTATTTGATTACTTAGGCAGCTACTTCGATCCGTCATTTCGGATCTCGGAATCAGATGTAGTGGACAAACTGTCTTATACTTTTCTCATATCCATCTGCACGTCACAGTGACAGACTCACTTAATTGTGGGAATCGATTATATTGACGCAGTCTTGTCTTTACATCAGCCCATGCCATTTCAATGGGGTTAAAAACGTAATAATATGGAGGCAGGCATAAAATAGTATGATCGCGTGCTTCAAAAATTGTTTCAAAGGCATATTCCTTTTAAAAATTTTGCTTTCCAATCACTTCTAATAAAATCTTTTTTGTGTTTTTTCTCTGGTATTTCCAAGCTTTTACCTTTCATAAATTCAATGATATCGCCTTTTCTTGTGTTGGTGTTCGGAATTCTTGTGTGTTGCTGCGAATGGTATGACGCATTGTCCATAACATTTACAGAATTTGGTGGGATATTTGGTAACAGCTGTTCCTTTGCCCACTTCGCAAATAATTCGGCTGTCATATTCTCGTGGTAGTCGGCAGAGGATTGCTTGATATTGTTAGCAGACAACAACAACGCATTTGGAATAAAACCGTTTTTACTTCCGACATGTAGAATTATAATTCTTTTTCCCCTAGAACATGAAGCACTTAAATTACACTTTTTGGTGTTATCTACCCAACCGTATTGAACTACATCATGGGTGTCAAACCATGTTTCGTCAAGATAAATTATGTATCTATTTGCATCTCGGTATTCTTTTATTTTACGCAGGTACTCACGTCGATGATCAACGATGCGTGCTGACTTCATAATTACCATTCGTTTGTCCAATTTTTTGTACCTAAAACCGCAATTGAGTAAAACGTTTCGCAAATTATAGTTATAATCTGGATAGTCCCTTAACTTATCCCTAATCATTTCTAACGTGGGCACCTTCTGTTTATTGTAAAAGTCATACACAAATCGACAAATGACATCTTTAAATACGTTATCAAGTTTTTTAAGTTTTTGTCCAACTCTTTCCCGTTTAATAAAATGATCAACGACATCTCCGGCTCTAATAACCCTATAAATTGTAGTACGGTTAAATTTGGTTAATTCACAAACCCTCTTCACAATTTGATTATATGAAGAATCAATATTTTCGCCTTTTAAACACGAGTCAATATTCAAAATAACCCTTTCTTTGAGTTTGAACGTGTAAGTCTTTATTTTAAAATTCCGCTTGTATGGTCACTACTATAGTAAGGCCTCCAAAATGCCATTTTAAACAATTAATTGCAAAAAATCACTCAAACATAGTAATAAAACAAATAATTTGTTCAAATATTCACTAGAATTAAGTAATTTATTTATAACGCTGCCTGGCTGTACTGCACTGCCTCGTACAGATCATACAATACAAATAGTTCATACGTATTTTTTGTTTTATATATATGGCTTGCAAAACTCTGAACAAGGTTGGTGTTGACAAATCAAACTCGCTAAGCATCTAATCCCACTTATATTTCTATGTGACAGGCGGATCAAGACCACGTGAACTGTAGAGTGGTGAATATAAATCTGTAAAATTCGGTGCTCTCTCATTAAATGTGAAGCGATATATTGACAATACCCCGTAAGATTTTCCATTTCCATGCTGTTCCAATTGAGTTTGTAAATACCATACCCGCACCTGAGGGTAATTTTAAAATGCTTCTTCCTTGTAAACTAACTAATTAATTGTTTCGTAAATCCGCGTTTACTTTCATAAACAAAGTACCAGATTCCAACACAAATTATTACCATCTAAATTTTACATATGTATTAAAAAGAACGTATATCTAAATTTATAATCACTTGATCTAATCAAATTATTTAAATACATACGGGCACGTAAATTCATAACTATAATAAAGTTTTTTGCCTATTGTTATTTTCTAAGCCGTTAAGTAAATACAAAAAAGTTACAAGAGTCAGCTTAGCACTTTCATGCACTAGCACCATCACTCGAATTACGATTTATGCATGTTAAAATTATGATTATAGAGAATTAGGCACTAGATATAATGTACAGAAATACAGGAAAACATTGATACTAGTAGTACGTTGCAGTTTCATTCTAAATTAATAACTTTTGGAGGGTGAACGAAATCATATTAACATTACTATAAGCCTTATAGTTCAGAGGCTAGATAGCTTTTTTGAACACTCCTCATTACTTGAATGGGCTTGTTCGGCAATTTTTTTTATTTCATGAATCGAAGTGCAAGTATAAATTAATGGATCTGCAAAAAATCAGAATCTTATTCGCACGTTTAGTATCTTAAAAACAATTATAAATCTCCATCTCGCGAAAATGGGGCGTGGCTAGGCGCTACGTCACTATACGCATAGACTCGACGATCACAATAGACTTGATGCTCCTTAGTTGTTATGATCATAAATGTTTTCGAAGTATTGTTTGTTTTGCTTACTTCTTGACAGTAAGGGAGTACAATTTAGTGAAATGTCAAAATATTACAAATTTCTCTCGCTCCTGCCGGGACGAATTTTCGATTTTGACCCTGCAATTTACGATTAGAGTTCATCGCCGACCTTCTCCTTTCCACTCGACGTATTTATTTAGTTACCAGCGTTTAAAAATTTCATGTTTTTTTACTTTTCAGGTTAAATTTGAAAGGTCCCAGAAAGCCATTTTTCTTACGTCACTTGCGTATAATGACGTCACAAATGAGCGCTCGGTTTTTGCAACTATTGCTAATTTCAACTCCTTATATCTCGAGAACGGAAAAAGTTAATAATACGAAATTTTAAGTGTATAATGCGAATATTGAGTACTATATGAAAAAGTATAAAAACCATATAAAAAGAATATCATGGAACAAGCCCATCGTGTGCTAGTTAGTTAATATATTTTAGTAATTTCCAAAATGCAGAGTAATATAATCATATAAAAAATACAAATGATAACATTTTAGATTTACTTTTATCTAATATGAACTGTATAATAGATAAATCTTCAGACATATTAATGTATGAGGATACCCATCACCTGACACTCTTGGTATTGTTTGACATACGTAAAAATTATAAAAATAATAAAAGCACAGTTAATCTTACCTGCTCTAACTGTTGCAAAGCCAATTTAGTTGTGCTTTATCAAAATTTAGCAAACATTGATTGGAATTTATTTATTTAATATTCAGGATGTTAATTACGCTATCGAAAAATTTTATGAAAAAATGTATATCGTTCTCGTTGTCCCTAAAAGAGTAATTAAAGGCACGGCAAAAAAGCTTTTTTTAATTTTAAAAACTAGTAACTCTTTTGTTTATTGATAGATTGATAGGGTTATTCCTCTAGCTAACTTACTGTCCAAATTTCAATACAATCGGACATTTTGTTCTTAAGTTATCGCGCTTACAAGAAACATGACGGACAGACAGACAAACAGACAGACAGACAGACGGACAGGCGGACGGAGGGACATTTTGAAAGTTTTTCAGAATTCGATTACCAACACAGTGATATGAAATTTTTTTTCTCTACGTGCAATGTTACCGATTTTAGAAATGTGCCGATCGAATGCAATATATTCTTCGTTTTGTATTTGCGAAGAGTATAATAATAAGTAAGTTTGCATGTTTTCCCATCAGTTTTTTGGCGATATTAGCCCAACGTTTAGGAGGGCGTCCTTTCCTCCTTTTGCTATCAGATATTTCCTGAAGTATCAATCGTTCTATATTGTCCACTTTCTAGTTGATGTGGGCAGAAAAAAAAGAGATTTGGAAGAATGCGATACTGGAGAGTCCCCTTGGAGGGCGCATTTCTTGAAAATCGCGTTGAATTCAAGCAATTTGCACTAAACACCGCTAGACATATATCTTCTCGTCCATCTGTCTTCCTGTCACCCCAAATTTTGCTTAGCTGTCAAGTTGTCGATATTTGCCGAAATTTTTTCTATACATAAAAATTACTTTCATCTTCAGTGCAACTTTAATTGTTGATATTTCTAATTTTCAATATTTAAACTTCACTTCAATATTAAACGCTTCCGTTTCTAGTCAATATATTTTAATTTGTCGTTAGAGTATTTAACATTATTTAACGGGTATAGCTTTTTTTTACAAAACCGAAGTCCAAAATATATACAGGGTGTCCCAGAATTGAGTCCCCGGACGGGAACCTGTGATTCCTGAGTTCATACTGGGCCCGTTTAACCCAACTTACCTTAGGCCAAATGCATCCCTGAGGAAGTACATACTCTTAAAGTCAGACTGGAAAAACTATTTTTTTTTCCAATAATTTTCGTTATATTGAAGATAATATTTTTAAATTTTGGTGGGAGCTGTATCTCCATAAGTACTCTATGTAAACTTGAGAACAGCCAAATACTTTTGTTTCTCAATTTTTTTTTTCATTATAATTAATATTTGATTTACTACATTTTTTTAATCACCCTGTAAAATTACGGAATACTTGAATATTTTTGCAGAGCATTGAAAGGGCTGCAAGAATGTATTCTTAAAATTATTTGTAATATTAATAAAAATACAAGGAATTAACGTGTTTTCTTCCATTTTTGTTTAACATTTATTTAAAATTCTAGAATAAAATTTGTAATAACAGAAAATTACAGTTTATTCTAAAAAATACATTAATAACAAATGATCCACATAACGTCCACCTGTTTCAGCACACAAATTAATACTTTTAAAATTTTGTGTAATATTAAGGAAAAATCAAGAATTATCATTTTTTCTGTGTAGGTCATAGGGGCTGGTGAAACAGGAGACCTGTCGCGTTCGAGAAACAAAAAACATGTAATTGTTATCAAGCTTACATAGAGTACTTATAGAGATACCGGCCCCATGAAAACTTGAATATTTTATCTTCAATATAACGGAAATTATTGGAAAAAATATTATCGGTCTCATTTTAAGAGGGATGCATTTTTGGACTAAGGCAAGTTGGGTTAAACGGGCCAAATATGAACTCAGGAATCACAGGTTTCCGTCCGGGAACTCAAGTCTGGGACACCCTGTATAGAAACAGAAAATTAAAGAAACAAAGAATAGTCATCAATATTTAACTGTTATAACCGTATATTAAATTTAACTCTATATTATTTCTGACAAAGTTAGTATTAAATTTAACCTTTAGATTAATTATAGAGTCAATATTAATGTTATTACCTGTAATAAGTTACCGAAATCAATTTTTATAATAAAATCTTTCGAAAATGCAAACTAGTTGACATTAATTAAGTTACAAAATTATCGTCCTACAGTTTATTGTATATTTAAATGTGGTTTATAACATAACTATAATCGTGCCCATAAAACTAATCAAAGCAACGTATAAATTCAGAGGCAAATGATGTCACTTTATCGTATATCACGAAATAATTAGTTCGACAAATAGGGGAAATTATTTATTCCAGTGCGTTTATATTTTCAATTATTAAACCAATTACTGCTCATTCCCGTATTTATTTAATATATCTCCTTAAAGGCAAACTTTATGTATTGCTTCCAACAGGTAAAAGAACTGAAATTAATTGGAGTAGGTTTAGACAAATCGGAAGGTAAGTAAAAACCGCAAAGATACTTTTTTCGTCGAATCCGCCGGTTATAAATCATAACTAGGCAATAATTGTTATGCATATGAATAACTAGAATCGTCGTGAAAAGTATAGCGTAATCTAAATTGCAATCTTATTGATTTAGTGCGCCATTAAAATCAGCATCAGAAGAAAAGAAAAAGAAAGAAACGTGTAATCCTTTTGCTCCTATACATATATTCACATAAATACATATATAAGATGTAGAATAAATAAATAATCCATACAATTTATATACTATTGTATATCGGAATATGGAAGTACACGATTGGCGGAGCGCGGGCCCCACTACGCGAACGCCCGGATCCACATCCCCACCTCCGGAGCCCAGCATCCTACTGATGCAAATACGCGTTGTTATACGGCTATAGTCGGTAGCGCTGACAACACGGGGGACCGCCGAGAGCCTCACAGTGTTCAACCCCAACACCACAGTTCACCCCGTGCCAGTGACAGTGACTTAACATATCACCGAAGTGCAGTGACATGGCCTGTGACTGTTAAGTGCTTAAGGACTTTGATTTTAGTTACATGAAATTAGCGAATCTGGCGGATTTGAAAAGTGACACGGTTCGGAGGTGGGTAGAATCCAATCCTTCACCCACCCTCCAAAATAACAACTTGGACACTCCGAAGTCGGTTAAGAACAATCTGAACAACAACACTATAGACTTTTCGCAGACTTTTTGGAACAAGCAGAAGGACGACATGCCGATGTTGCTGCATCAGCCGCCTAGTCACATGCTCTTGTCATCTCACGAGACCGACCAACCCCTCGATTTCACCATGTCCAAGTTTAAGACAAAAACCTCGGCCACGGTGGCCTCCCAACTTAAACAGTTCAATAATTTCGCGGCACAGCAGCACATGATGCTGTTGCAGAACAACGGATTGTATTTCAACAGGAGCAATAATAACAAGAGCTTCACACGTGGCAGCAGTCCGGCGTCGAGTAGTTCGGAGGAAGAAGGAGTCGGACCGCCAGGGGGTTCCCCCAGGTCACCACCCCCGAGTCCTCTCCGGCTTCGAGGCGACGGTAAGTTTGCACACCCTCAATTTCAACCGTGACATGTGCTTCTCTCACACCTGCACGTTTTGTGTCTTGTAACAACGGGCCGATTCAATTTCGAGCAGGTAGAAATAGTTCTTGCGAAAGCTGAATCTTCGGGCACGTTTTACATCCATTAATTCTATTCAAACATACGACCGATGTATGGGCCATTGAATATTCAAATTCTCTCACAAAATCCACATACTTTTCGCAGAACCGAGGGATCGGTATATATCATGCCCAACTATAATAATACCCAGATTTGACAGCTCTTATTGTCGTACGGCAGTACGACGGAGTAGTAAAACATATCTCTCGTACTCAATTAACAAATATATAAATAAATTATGGCACACAAAATATTAAAATATGCCCTGAAAGGTAAAATGTATTCAATAATTATTCTAATAAGTATAAAGCGTACTAATAACCAAATGTGGCAGCTGCATCAACATTATGTTGTCTTGATGCTGTAACTGTATTTACTTATTTTCATTTACTGTTGTCTTTCTTTTCAAGTAGGTACGGCTGTTACTGTTAACAGATCCACTTACAGTATCGAATAATCAATTATGGATATGCATATACTTAACTTTTACAGTCATACGTCAAGCGCTAGAAGAAAATTAGCATTTTATGTTTCATAACTCGTTAAGCCCGCTATAAACAAGTTGATTGAATTTGTAAATCAGTTATCACGATGCATCCATAGTGAAAAGAAAAATCAAGCATTCCTCGATTGTTTTTTGTTTTCCCCGCCTCTATTTTGGACCGTCCTTGTTCTTATTTCAGCAGATCACCGCCTACAAATTTATGGTGAATAAGTTTTTGCTAAAAATAACTATTTAAATTAACTGAAGACATAAAAACCATTGTCAATATAAACACACACATTTTTGATCAGGCAAGCACATTATTTTTTTAACCATGTAACATTCTTGTAATAACACCACCTCAAAATATTTTGCATCTATTTAAAGGTATAATTTTTTATTAAGATATTGGGAACGGTATATAATTGAGTAGATAGGCAACGTTGGAAACAACAACTGTACACCATGAGTGTTTTTAACACTTTAAATAGTTCATTGTTTAATGTGTTTTCTTTATATTTAATCACTTCACGTCATCTGCACATCATATTGCACATCGGTTAATTCATCGTTTTTTCTCATTTTAAATTATTCTGTACCTGCCGGTAAAGGCTCCAGGATCAGTAGTTACTACCATAGTTACTACCATAGTCATGTATTAATTATGTTGTTCAACATGCCAAAATGATGTTGACTCAAGTGCATCAGATGATTCCTGATTTATGCCTTTTTGTAATCGTATAATTTTCAGCTTACACTTTTGAAAATGTTTAAGAATGCAAATCCTCCATTCTTTGTTATTGTCGATGCCCCTATACTTACAGTTCTCTGGCACTTTTCAAGAATAATTATCATTTAATCAGTAAAATACATAAGAATGCAAAATAGTCTGGCAAGGGAAATGATGTGTAATGGAGAAAATTTCCAATATTATCCATCATCAAGGACAACTCCTATTGAGAATGTACCTATCTATATTGTAACGTAGTGTAGCTACACGGTAGATTACTACTCTATTTCAATATTTTTGTTCAGAAAGCTGTAGATGTCTCACTATGCCAATACATTGCTAATAGTTACGGAATAACATTAAATGCTTGAACTGGGATATTTAATTGCCACTGCTGTGTGATTGCTGCAAAGTATTTAAATAATGGTATGTTAGTATATATGTATCACTTTCGATGGTGTCAAATTCTCCATCTAATACAGCATATTACTGAACACATTTCGACTTATCTTGGATATATCAGCGGTGAATATATGCACAGACAGACAGATCATCGTCATGGGGAAGTGATTTCAGAAACGTCTAAAATGGTGTAGTCATTTTTATTACCTGCCAGAGCTATCCTGAAGCTCTGTGCTTTGTACTCGTTTAACCATTCGAAGCACTACTGTGCATAGAAGCATAATACTTAGGAACACTTTTTAGAATCTGTATTTGATGCTTAGTAGTTCGAACATGTTTGGCACTTAGTAATCCCGAAAGTGTTCGCAAGCATTTCCGATTTACAAACATGCTACTACAATTTTTACTTCACGAGAAAACTCCTAACTGTTAGTTTAGTTTAAGGTGGCCATTCCCTAGAAAGATACATTCGATATAGAAATATTTATTATTTTTACCCATAACTTTTTTTTCTTGGTATGTATATTTAAAAAAACTATAATAGTACCTAAGTAAAACCATAACAAGACTATTACTATGAATTTTCACTCAATAAATTCAGTGGTTTGCAAAATAGCTCGATTTAAAACTACGATATAGGAAGATTAACATAATTTTTAAATTTAAATCTAGCTATTTTGCAACCCGCTGAAATTATTGAATGAAAATTCATAGTAATAGTCTTGTTATGGTTCTACTTAGGTACTCTTATAGTTTTTTTAATATACGTACTAAGAAAAAAAAGTTATGGCCAAAAATAATAAATATTTCCCTATCGGATGTCTCTTTCTAGGGAATGGCCACCTTAAGGTTCCCATAATTTAATGTAATAATAAAAAAAACTACACAGTAAACGTCATATTCTTTACCGATTTATTGGACTTTTTACATAATTGTTGCACATTCAATGGGATACTACTTTTTTTATAAAAATTGTTAGATTTAGATATTCTTAATTTTATGATGCCAACACACCTCAATGTAAAATAAAATAAAAATAGTATATACTTGCAACTTATTTGTGTTTCGAACCCGCCACTCTCTATAATTGATTTAAAACATTTTAATGTGTGCAAATAAGGATCGGTTAAATATCATATTATAACGAGATATTTATTGATAAAATGTATAATTGAATTAGAGGAAATAACATCTCACAAGGTTTCTGTTCAGTTACAAAACACAAAATAATAAATACATCAATTTACTTAAATAATCACTTGTTTTGTTCGAAAACAATATGATTCCCACTCTAGCTAACACTAACTCATTGTCTAAATTTCAACTAAATCGAACTTTTCTTTCTTATGTTATTATGATTAAAGAAACGTGACGAGTGGACAGACTGACGGACATTATGCAAGTTTTTCAGAATTCAATCACTAACACGACGCCGGTGATATGATTTTTTTTTCCATACGAACGCTATTTACGGTTTTAGAAAAAATGCAATATACTCTTTTCGAATAACTTGTAATCTCTGGTCTTGGGATATTACTGAATGTTTAAATATTTATTCTATTATAAGAAACTTTGCGTTTCTTAAATTGTGATCTTGTATACAGTTATAAGTAATCTGGTTCGCCCCTCGATTCATCGATTGTTGGTTTTGCAAAAATGTTCAGAATTAAATTAAAAATTCAGCATTCACTCTAGGAAATAATATTAACTTTTATTTTCAGTTTCGTCATCTCCCGATTATTCCAACTATGTTGGCGAGACGGGTGTCAACATAAGTGATGTTTGTAAAAATTACTTCAGTTATAGTATCATATTAAAGGTTGTATAGTTGTCTCAATACATTTATTGCTCATAAAAAACCTCAAAGCTGTACCGCTTAAGTATAGATGGGAGAGCGGTGCATGTTCAAATTTGGTACAAAATGGCAAATCATAAATATAATGCTTTACTTAATACATAGAACAACATTGTTCTCATGTACACTCAAGTAACAATTTAAATATTTTTTAGATTTATTTAGGTTTTATTAATGTTTTATAATGGCCACCTCATAAACCACTGATTTATGCCAGATTTATTAAATGCCAAGTGCACTTAATGATAGTTTTGTCTTAATGAAAGTTTTAAAACGGCCTCCAAGGACTTGCATTAAAACTAAATTATCTTTTAGTCTTTATTAGCTTATGATTGACTTATCAAGGTATTTGTCAAGCCTTCAATAAAACTTTATAGCTGTTAAGTTAAAGTTAGCAGAATCAAGTTTTATACAGATTAAGCAAACGTTGTGGTTTTATCGTTGCCTTATGAAATTAATTTGAAGTGGTTATTAATACTAGGCTATAAATCTAATATGCTCTGAAATCACTAAGTTTCAGGTCGAACCTTCATAAAGCCAACTGCTTGTTAGAGTTTTAATGAAGCAAACAAATATAATGACAGTCTTATACATAAAAGGATTTGGTTTACCTTTGCCCAGACCATAATGTCTTAAAATGGGTAGTTTTAAAACTGTGATAAGATAGATACATATTCGTTGGTATTTTGTTTGTGTATGACTGCCTGTGGGTGAATTTATAATAATGCCAAGTTGTAGTGAAAATAACTTTCTCGGCTAACTCACTTTGTAGGTTATATTATCCGAGCACTATAAATTCTATAGGTTTTAAAGAGGTTGCGTTATGTGCTCAAATGGTTTAAAATTGGTTTTAAGATAAACCAACAAGTTTTAGAAAATATATTAAGACTAATGAGGCTTAAAATATACTTTTACAAAGATAAAATGACATATTTAAAGAGCAATTAGTAATGTAATAGGCATTTTAAGACAAAACAAGTTTAAAGTAGATTTATTCACAGCTTATAGGGTTTATACATACAGCGTCCATTTTATTTCCAGCCATCGAGGAATATAACGGTCAGCCATATTGGGATTATCCCAGATTGAACAAAAAAAATGTAATTTGTATCTAATAGAAATATTTCATAAAAATAATTTACATATACTAAACCATATTATGGATGCTAAGCTTTCTTTACTTTTTAAGTGACAAAAAAAATAATTATATATATGTATGATTTTAGGGAGCGCACGAATTTTTAAGAACTATCTAATACATGTTTTACAGTAAACTTAGCCTCGTTGAAAATTTTAGCCCACTATAAGTATCACCATCAATTCATTACAAGTAGTCCATGTTTAACTGTTTTTCTGAACTGTTCTTAGTAGTCGCCAATTGTCAATTTTATAACTTATGTATAACTATAGCGGCCCATAGACCATAGTGCATGTAGACTAAATTTATTTGCATTTATTTTTACATCATTAAATACAAAAAATTCGCTCAAAGCATCTGTGTCTTTTATATTTTGATATAGTGCCTATCCTAAACCAAGTATGGCTTTTAATAAATACTCTTTAAATACTCTCTAAGTAAAGCTTTACATAAATACTCTCTAAGTAAAGCTTTACATAATTCATTAAAACTTGAAAGTTTTAATAGTAGTTTTAAAAAGAGGCATATAGGCCCTTCTCTAGATTGACCCCTGTACTCTTATAAAGGTTTTGAATCGGCTTCATAGAATGCTGCCAAACTATTTACGTGTATAAGTAGTCTTGGAAAAAAGTTTTTAGGATAATTTTAGATTATTTTGAAACTACAATCGTTGTTACTGGGATAGTATGTTCTAGCATAATTAAAATAAGAAATAATCGGAAGCAAGTCTCTCTTAATTAAAATTCCTAACTCCTGAAATATAGTTGCAAAAATCACCCCTAACTAGAACGTCATACCCAAAGAACAGATAAGGCAGAGCCGTACTTTGAATTTATCTATCAATGTCGCGAAGGACGGACAATACGTCCACCAACGCGTAAGATATCGTATCTTGACGCAAAACAGAGTAAGAGAAACGTCATAAAATGTCGCCGAAAACACGATTTTTAATTCTCTACTATATATTTTGTTAATTCTAATACTCAAAAATTTGAAGTACGGCTCTGTAGGACCATCTCGGCAGGTAAAAATACCGACTTTGATATTTTAACGGTCTGTTTTTATAGTCTTTTTTATTTGCATTAAATGTGTAGACAACTGTAACCCTCTTCAGGTCATTTTTAAATTATAATGTCTTAAACATTTCTATTTATTAATGGACATTTTTCAAGAACAATAGGGTTCTTCCTTTAGATAATTTACTAACCAAATTTCAATACAATCGATGACGCCGTTCTTAAGATATTGTGCTTACAAAACACGTGACACATAGACAGACGGACGGATATTTTGAAAGTTGCTCAGAATTCGATGAGTCATACAACGCTATTAAATTTGTTTTCTCTGCCACGATATTTACTATTTTATAAATGTGCCGATCAAATGTAGGGTACCCTTTGTTTTCGTATTTGCAAATGGTAAAATACCTAAACGGAAACAATATTAAATTTTCTGCCCCAAAGCATGCCGCACAATCGCACATATAAGTACTGGTGTTGTTGATTTAATTATAAACAACAAACTGTGTTATAGATTTATCCTCCTCATAATATAAATGAGCATGGGGAACATAACACTGTGATCCGCATTTTCTGAATAATGGAAGTTAGTGTCTCGACAATTTGACATTAAAAACTAATTAATAACAATCACAATACAATATTTTTGGACTCATTTTTAGTACTTCTTCAAAAATCTTACAGCGACATATTATGGTGATTGATATAAGAAATTCTTATTTGTTAAACACAACTCTTAAGAAATATTCAATCTACGCTACTGTCTACATTTATTTAAAGATTCTAAAAGAGCTTGGTGCTTGTGATTTTTAATTACGCCTTTATAAAAATGTTTATTGCTTTAAAAAAGCATTTTTTGAGTGTTTAGGGCTTTAGATCTTAAAGTACTTTCGTTAGTTCTTGGAGCAAGGTAACAACCTATTTACAGGTGCAAGCAATAATAGTTATTAGTCGAAGCCTTGTCAAACTCGCAAATTTTTCATATGTGTTCTTCAAACCCGTCTTCCAACAACAAACAAATGAATCTTCCGGTTAGTAGAAAAAAATGTTTAAAAGCAATGATTCAGTCCTTTATTTGCACTCTAAATAATGACAGTTCGGCCAATTAACTAAACTGTTTTTAAACTAGACTTATCACTTTATCGACTCTTATAATCTCGCTTCATGGTGGACACAAAGGGTATTAATCAGCTTTAAGCCTAAGGAGTTCATACAACTTAAACTTAATAAGACAATACATAAATTTTAGTAATTAATGTTTCTCCATCGAGAGTCAAAGAGTTACCATTCTTTTTATTTAGCAAACGAACTTTGATCGCCCTATGCTTAGTTGAGTTTTCCGCCATGTATCCGTTAAGCATACTAATTGTTAATAATAACTAAACTCAAAATATGTACTCACCGAATGAATGGAAATTTACGTGGTATTTGAACCAAAGAGGGTCTCGAATATCACCTGGAAATCAAGAAGAAATGTTTAGGACTTCACGTTAATTTCAATTTACATGTCCTGTTCTGTCTGTTCGGTGGATGAGGTATTACAAATGTGCAAAAATGAAAACTTTTAATTAACTGATCTTCGATATTATATGTAAATGTTCCCCTGTTGATGATCACCGGAACTCCGATATATTACATTCCCGTGAAGAGTAATACATATATTTTGCTGGCCTTTAGGTTTTTTTCCGTATTATCTACATATTATGGAGTATGTAGAATATAATTTATGCGTTTTTAAGTCGTCTGAATCCAAAAAAGCGTTTTTTATAACATGTCTGTCTCTGTGGTTGCACTTAGAACCCATATAACTTGATCTATTTCGATCTAAATTTATATGTATGTTCTAGATGCACTGTAAGTAGTTTCTTAATGTCACAATCGGAAGCGGTGCTCGGAGAATTTACAAAATATCACAATTAACCAGTATGTTACTGGTAAATAACCTCTACGCCTGTGACTTTTACGTCAAAGGATCAGTTAAAGGTTGCTTTTTTTTAATTAAACAACACAAATAAGTATAAAAACTTGAATAAATATTTCGCCGACGTTTCGGAAATCTATTCTGTTTCCTTTTTCAAGGCTTTTTTGAAAAATATTTTTTGCTGTGTATGATAAATACACGGCTCTAAGAATGTTTGTTATATTCAATATCCATAGATACTTACTATTTACATAGGACTGTTGATATAGTTAACAGTTTTTTTAGTTTTTATACAATGTTAAGTTTGTGAAGTTCTTCTTTTAACATTGGCAACCAAGTTGCACAGACACCTTCGGAACAATTCGTCACGCATCTATCCTCATTCAATAATATTATCGCGGATTCTTTAATTTTTCTTTTTTTGCTATCTGCCTCTTTTGTTAAAATTTTTGCCGAGTCCCAGTTTATTTTGTGTCCATTCTCCCAAGCGCGTTCGCACCTCTGAAATTCATTTTTTTCTTATATAATTTTGATGTTCGCCCAATCTTACACTAAAAGGTCTGGATGACTCACCCACGTATTGTTTGTTGCACTCACACGGAATACTATAAATGCAATTTTTTGAATTTTGTTCGTGGTTCTTCGATTTCGTCTTTGTCAGAATAGATCTTAAAGTGTTTGAAATACCGTACGTACTAATATCAAATCTATCACCGATACGGCGCAACTTTTCGGATAATCCGCATACATAAGAAATTAATGCTGTGTAACGTTTTTCAGGTTTTTGTCGTACCTGATGGTTATTTTCAATATTTATGAAGGTTTTATCGACAAAACCCCCAGGGTATTGGTTATTTATAAGAACTTCCTTTACAAAGGAAGTTGATAATTGTATTTAATTTATAAGGTATAAGGGTTATTATACTCACTAGATATCAAATATTTTTAATTATAATCTAACCTAATAACAAAGCAATTATATCAAAAATTCTTTAAATGTTTTCTTCTAAAACTTTTAAATTAAATACACTTAAAGGACTGAAATGTTGAAGATTACAATTATTCAATATTGGCAAATGCCAACATTTGGACTCAAATATCTCGAAAACGGTTAGTTTTATGGTATTATTTTTTAGAACATAATCTGCTTAGAAATGAATTTTTTTCACATAAACCCCATTTAAAAATTTCTCCCATCGAAATATTTCTTTAGAGCACAGCTCCATCTATATACTGATATAATAATAGGGACTTTTAAAGTATGTTTAATAGTACACCTTAATGAACATCTTTCATAATTATTTGACTTCAATTTTTCCTATTTTATTGAAGTATAAGTTTTATTTTGTGACTACTGTAAAATACAAAAATGTTCAGAAAATACTGATTCACATATTAAACGATTTTTCACATTTTGATGTGTGTATGTATTTAGTCGTGTAAAATTAAAGAAGGGAACAAGCGTTCAAACCAAACGTCTGCTAACGAAACGAGCTTTTTCCCATGTAAATGTATGCAAAAGCGTGTGCATTAGCGGTTAATATGACGGCAACATTCATTATAATATCAGCTAAATACATCCATTATAGAACGTTTACATATTATTCAGTAATCGCCCGGGTCCGGGGATGTTTTATACACGGTCGTGTCAAAACCCGACATGCAAATAACTTCGGGATACTATAATGGACGTATAATAATGACCATTATCATCACTCACTGAAAACTAATAATAAACCATTAATACAACCAATTTATTTCATTATTATAATTCATTTCTTAGGTATATGACTCAGCTTTATCTCGCGTCTCGGTCGTTCATGATTTGATTTCATCGGCACAACAGTTTCCTCCGATTTTATATAGTGGCATCGCACACTGATATTTACAGGTGGTACATCTAGAGTTACCTGCCGCAAAATCATTAGCATGGGAAGATATGCTTAGCTCAAAACAAAGGATGAAACATGCCGGTACATTTCCAAGTTTCGGTTGTGCACTACCAACTACAGGGCAGATTCTAAATAAAACTGCCGATTTTTGCGAAAGCTGGACATTCAATAACGTCGTCATGGGCCTAACGTCTAATTTTCTTTATTTAATACTAGAAATATCGGTGAAAATAAGTTGCATTTACGTGTAAGAATAGGTGCAATGGACCTTTTCAGTAGATGTTCAAATCTTAAACTAAGTAGTATATTTATGTAAAAGTTTGGTATAATATTTTTGCTTAGTTTAGTTCTAGAAAAAAATATTTATTTTTAGAACGTATTTCAAACGCGTGCGTGTCGATAACGTTACTTTAACCAATACTGCACAGTAAATCTAAGTTACCTATGTTGACTGCATGATTATGACAATTTGACAAGTGACGAAGTGACAGCGGGCTTGTGTCTTTACAGCAAAAAAATTTCCCAGTTTTAGGTGCTTCCTTCTTTACTTTTACCTTTATAAACCACACTTATCTTCTATTATTATTATTAGTACAGGCAATGAAGGGAACATTTTGTAAAAACCACGCAAAAATTAATAACAGGATCATCTTCGGGATTTAAGTAGGTAACAACCTATAGAATGGAATGATGCATTCTTTGCACTTCCAAGTTCTGGGAAAATTGAAAAAAATTTGGAAAAACTTTTTGATTTTCGTTTTTTTTGCTTTAGCGGCTAAAATAATGAAAATACAGAAAAATGTTTTCAACAAAATTTGTAGCTTGTCTCTTTCTCTATGAAGAAGGTCTCTACAAATTTTTGTCTTACTCAAACCGTTTAGGAGATAAATCCAGTTTTCCACTTACAGTTTTGAGCCGCTCCGAAGTGCGCGTAAAACAAGAATTCTCTGGGAGTTTCGTACGACCGGGCACATCGTTAAATAATTCTTACTATTCAGAGTCGCTAAAAAAATTAAAACAACATAAAATGTAGAGAAGAGTCTCAGCTTTAATGTGGAACTAATCACAAAATTCATACACATTTTTATCATAGAGAAGAAAGCGTTAGATGGCTTAGTAAACTTTATACAATTGATTTATTCATATCTTTGAGTTTTATGCATTCTGCCTATTTCTCCTGTAACAATGGATGCTTTTTCACTGCATGGATTCGATTCCATGTACTTTAATCTACATTTCACGGACATTTCATTGAATAATGTTAAGAAACAAATAAGTTGTATATGTATTAGTGTATAATTGTGCATTTTCTAAACGTGTATGAATAATGTAGACAAACTCAAAAAGTACTGCACGCATTTAAAAAACTCTAAAGTCGCCCCAAAGAATATGTTTTATTGTACTTATAGTCCTAAAATTAAGACTGTGCTATTATTATTAATTAAGATGTAGCGAATTAAATTCCAAAATTTGGAGGTGATTGATCGATGAGAAATATCCCTCTACTTTGATCGCAAGGCATATTTTTTCAAGAAAAGTAATTGCAATAAAATGTGAATTGGATTAATACATCATTATATAAAAATTTTTAAGCAAAATGAATTATCATTCTAACGACTCCCGGCAAAGATATGAATAAATATGTGGATCAACTGTACAAAGTTTACTAAGCCATCTTCTGACACTTCTCTATGATAAAATTTTTTATGAATTTTGTGATTAGTTCCACATTAAAGCTGAGACTTTTCTCTACATTTTGTTATTTTCATTTTTTTAGGGGCTCTGAATAGTAAGAATTATCGATCGATGACCCCGGTCGTATGAAACTCTCGGAGAATTCTCATTTTTCGCGCATTTCGAAGCGGCTTAAAACTATAAGTGGAAAACTCGATTTATCTTCTAAAGGGCTTAAGTAAGACAAACATTAGTAAAGACTTGTAGAGAAAGAGACGAGCTACAACTTTCGCTGGAAACTTTTTTCTCCATTTTCATTATTTTGGCCGCTAGAACAAAAAAACCGAAAATCAAAAAGTTTTTCCAAATTTTTTTAAAATTTTCCCGGAACTTGAAAGTGTAAAGAATGCATCATCTCATTCTCCAGGTTATTACTTAATTAAATCCCAGAGATGATCCTTTTATTAATTTTTGTTAGCCTAAATGGCTAATTTGCCTGTACTATATTAAATATCCAATAAAAAAATTATGAAAACAGGTCAGAAATCGTAATTTATTATAATTGTAATTGTCTCTTAGCTCGAACAAAGTTTTTTGATGTTGCATCATTGAAACCAGTTTATACCCCTCTGATTCCTTCATACACCTTTCTAAAATTAATATTTGATTTGTACATTTTATTGCTTGATTTGAAAGAACTTAGAAAGTACGACGGAATGTAAAAATGTGTCATTAAACCATCCCAATTATCCTTAAGTTCTGAATTGCTTACAAAAGTATATTTTTTAAACTTATTTTTGGTCCATTGTTAGATCTTTCGCGAATTTATAACAATCGAGCTATGAAATTTGCCATTATTAAATATTTCCTATGAATTGCTAGCAAGAATGTATACTCTATTGAATACCGGTATTGTCACGTCCACTATTTAAATGAAATTAATGTAAAAAAGAGTAGAAACGTTAGAACTGTTATAGATCCCACTAAAAAGTAACATTCAATATTAATAGTATTTTAGATACACAATTTAACATTATAGAGCCAGTGATTTCTTTCAAGCTGTTTTTGTGGTAAAACACTAACAACGCTATTATTAACATTGCTTAAAAAAATAAGCATTCCTTAATTCAACTCGGTTATGTGTGAACAAAGCGAAAACGGTCATTAATTTTGAGAAACCTCGCGTTATGCCAAACGATGAATATTTCATTCTTTGGGGTAACTTTTTACAGTGTTCGACAGTGTTTTACATGTCGACAAAAAGGCAAGCCGTTACTAATTATTAACGATATCCGCAGGTGCATTTGGTGCCGACTTTTGCGGTTTTCTACACTATTTTGTTAGAAATATGAATAACGAACGAATATTTTCTCGGAAATAATTACATGTTTGTCCTTTCCAGGGACATTACAATACCAAATTACCCAAATTATCGCGGTTTCGCCAAATACTCCAAATCAGAGGTTTCGTCGCCCACACTGGCGACTGCCAGCAAATAACTGTAACACATTCAGGTGCAAGACGATACTATACAGGGTGATTTTGTGATAGTTCTAATGTAACTGTTTCATATTCACTATCTAAACAGTTAGTTATATATAAGGGTACTTAGAATTTTGTACTCGTAAATGGATGGATAATTATTGGGATGAAACATATATTAAATGACAACTTTGAACCCATGTGCATCTAGCTATAGTTACTATTATAGTTAGTAATAGGGATACCTCAATAAAATGACTTTGGTGCGCTGTTCTCGCCATTCTAGGAAGAAATTTAGTAGCAAATAAAAATTTTCTGTAAATAGTACAAATGCATACTGTCGTAGACATCGACATATTTCAAGCCAGTTAATGATTCTCATCAATTAGAGTACACTGATGACAAATCTTCTTTGGGTGACAAACATGATTCCTTAAATATGCATCTAACAAAAGTGCAAATTTGAACAATTTTAATTACATACTTAAAAATATTTGTTTAGCATTTTTTAAAATCATTGTGCATAACATTTTTGCAGTAGTTTTTTAACATGAATTTCAAAAGTTAAATGTTTATTAAAGATAATTCCCATACTCCTGGTGGATTCTCTGAATAATAATTCTTTACCATTTATATGCAACTTACAAGAATCGTCAGTAAAAGCTAAGCGCTTGGATTTAAAATTAATAGCAATAGATTTCTGAGCATTAAGTTTATTAATGTATGATCACTTGAGTATTTATATATTGAATCTAAGTCAGTGTTTATGTTAGCGATTGCCCGATATACGTCAACTGGATTATATGAAGTATACATTTAACTGTCGTCTGCATACTGATGGAATTTACAGAATTTTATGTTCTCATGAAGATCAAACATAAAAAGCACAAATACTATGGGGTCCAAGATTGACCCTTGGGGCACACCTAATATGACAAAGCTATCCTGAGACATCAGTGGCTTTTCCGAGCAATATCATTTCACCTGTTGAGTTCCTGTGAATAAATAACTTCCGAACCAATTTACTGATTCATTTCCTAAATAGTCAAGTTTACCCAACAGCAGTTCGTGATATGAACAGTCAAAAGTCTGTGTGTCCAACATTACAGTAGTTGTAACTTGAGATTCATCAATAGCGTTTAAAGAAAAGTCATCTGTCATGTCTACGAGTGTGGTAACAAGGCTGTGGCGGGCTCGGAAACCCGACTGATTTTGTGGTAATAAATCGTGAGAGCGGATATGATTTAACAACTGCTTTACTATGATTCTTTCGAGAACTTTTGACACTATGTATAAAAAACTTAATAGGTCTCAAATCAGCATAATTTTCTGGAGGATACTTCGTAGGAAGGGGTATAATAACAGCCTCTTTTCAAGATGTTTACTATATGAGTTAGCGATGTCACTAGAAAATTTAAACAATGTTTGGTCACTACTAGTAGAGTTAGATGCGAAAAAGCTTCTAATAAGCTTTGTCCACACTCGTTCACTTTACGTACGCATGTGACACATGCACGAATGCATGCCTTAAGCCAGTCGAGGAGCGCCGTTTTCAGTGCGGCATGGCATGCCGTAACGCACGTTCTTCCATTATCAGTGGATTTCTGTTCAATTTACCGTGCGATTTCAGCATTTTCGTTCTCTTTTTGTAATTTTCCGTTTATATTTTTACTCAGAATGTCGTTTTAAAAGACACTGTCCTTTATTGATCACATAATGCTTTATAAATATAACAATAAAATTAAAATAAATGACGCTTCTTCCATCGTTTTAGCTATGAAATATAACATAACTGTAAGGAATGTGAAAAACTAAATTAAAAGCCTGCATTCATATTTTTCGAAGGTACATCAAAAAGTTAAAGGAAAGAAAAGCGGTGCGGGAGAAGAGGACAAGTATGACTCTAATTGGTTCGCGTATAAGTCCACGTTGAAGGCCTTATCCATCGCCTAAATGACTTTTCTTACTTTTTCATCACTAAAATTGTAGCGCTTATACATACTCCCAACATAACAGCATTAGCATCAATTGTAAAACTACCCGTCTTACGCCGCTGAAAATTGAAAGTGATTGATTAAGATTTTGGCGCAAAGGTGTAGACAATTAAAGACTTGTCTCTAACGCATTCAATCTAAAGCATGCGCTATACACAACAATGTTGAAAAGGAAACTGAAACTTGAAAACGAAGTTGAAGACGAAAATGCATAAGTCAGAACTTAGCTATACATCTTTTTCTTCAACACTGTGTAATTCTAATTTGGTATGAATATCGGGATGGGCAGTGGTTTTAAAGGCATTAATAAGTTCATTGTTACTTGCATCTGGATTGTTCAAATGTTCTATCGGTCTGTCTATTGCTCTTTTCTGTCTGTTGGCGCTATATCTAAAAAACTATTTGACGGAGAACAGTCAAATTTGATAGGTGGTTAACGCTACTGCCAGAGAAGAAATGGGTGGAATTTCCCTGCAAAATATAGACCACCTAACGATAATAAATAATAAAAAAATGTAACAAAGGGCAATAATATTTGACATATTGTTAACACAATTGGAAGAATGATACCTATTTATACTTGTAATGAAAAAGTGTCGCCCTAAGAAATAGTTCCACTATAGTGGAAATTTGTAAAGGTATTTACGCAAACCTTCATATTTAGCACATTTTATTCATTATTTATTATTTCTGTCGGATGACCACTCTGTATATTTTTTTAACCAAAAGTTATCAGATTTCTTTGTAGAAATAGTGATAACTACATTTCGGTCATTCTCGTTTACCGTTTCTTAATTAATTATTTTTTAGAATCAGTATCTATAAATTAAGAGGAAATTTCTGTGCATATACTTTTCCCATTTTTTTTCCGTGCGACAATATTACCAGTTTTAGAAATGCAAATGCAAAATACTCATCGTCTTCATCTTTGCGAGGAGCACAAATAATAGATACTTATTATTTTGATTTTTATCTATGGCGTATAATTTAAAAGCTTTTAGACTGTTTAATTAACATCTTACCTTTTCAGATAAGTATAAAATTTAATGATAATTATAGATACAGATATCTCGAAATTTTAGCTCGAAACACTTTTGTTACACCCTTTGCTCGAAATAAAGAAAAAGAACACATCTAATTTAAAAGGGGCCGCCTAAAATATATAAATCACAATAATATGCAAAACATAAATATTTTAATTTGTAAGGGGCGTAGCATATGTATTATAACACGTCCGGGAAGAAATATGGTACAGGTTTGTTGTGTGCGGACGAGCTATCTGGCCCAACAACAGAATCAAATATGTTCTTTTCTTGTCTAATTACATTATAATTGGTGATACGCTTATAAGAAATTACACGGGAGATGTTCAGTTGAACATGTTAATATATTTGCTTTGGACAATTATCCCTACGAACAAAAAAAACGGTAATGATTCTATAACAGAGAGCGGTACTTTATTTAACGCAAGCCAAGAGACAAATAAATGGCTTTACAAGATGAACGAAACTGGTAATTCTCATTAGAATGAATCTCGCTGCACTATGATGCAACTTTGATTTGGTGCAAACTCACACGACAGGAATAGTATAATTATTTATAGTATGCAATGTGGACTTCTGTAATCCTGTTATTTTCAAAAATTCTATGGTGCAGGATACTAAGTAATAAAAGGTAGAACAAAAGACCACATAATTTGTTGGTCAGATATAACAATGGTTAAGGTTCCGTATTAAGAATCATCAAAAAATCGTAAATATGAAATATCCAAATACTTTTTTGAAAAATATAAGTATTTTACAAGCACTTCTCATCAATTATATTATATATCATATTGTAGGGCAGCCAGCCGTTCAAATAAAAATTAGTGGATCCAAATGTGGAGAAAAATTTATTTGTAGTTCTTCTCATCTATATAGTGGGGTTGAAAAAATTGCCAAGAGAACCGAAACTCCGCCTCTCGCTCTGAATAAGGGGCAAGTGGACTAATTCGCATACGTAGGTAATTTGAAATATGAAAAGTGTGTTAGCACCTTAATTTCGCTGTGAAATATTACATAATGGGCATATTATTGTTTAAAAAGTAATAATTACATTGTATTTTACTTTCTACTGCAAGTCATATTCAATAGTATTGCACAGGTCGCCCCCATCTTTCGTGTCATATAGTGTGATATATGGCCTTGTGTACAAACAGGCACATGCTGGCGCGGTACAGAATCGGCCTCGTATACAGTTAAAAGATTTAAACTTTTGAAGTCAGTTTATGATTAAACTTAAAACTAGTTGTCTACCGTATTAAAATCAGTAACTATTTCTTTCAACACTTCTCTATTTGATATAAATAATTAACAAGCTAACCATTATACTCTTCGCGATTTACTGCTCTTTTTATATAATTGTTGGATATTCTATAGGATACTCTTCGCAGTTTCTTTTGCAAATAATAGTAGTTCTAGACATTTTTAATTTAATTACAAAACACAAAAAAAAGAGGTAAAGGTATTTACACAGAACTTCCCTCTTTATTTGTGCATGGTGTCACTCTAAAAAATTATTACGAAATGACATTGAGAATAATAATCGGAATATAGTTATCACTATTATTACAAAGAGAACCCTGATAACTTTTGGTCAAAAAAATATACAGAGTGCTCATCCAACAGTAAAAATTCAATACTAAATAACAGGTGCCAAATATGGAAGGCTTGCGCAAATACTGTCACATCTTTTTTCTTCTGAAATAGGCTTAGAATGTCATGAAACGTGGAAATTTTAAATTTGAGCAAAAAGGAATTCTATAGTGGTAAAAGAACACTACAATTTTTTTTTAATTTCAATTTTTCTTTTTTTTAAATAGATTTTGAATACCATGAAACGTGGAAATTTTAAATTTGAGCAAAAAAATTTTTTTTACATCTATTTTAGTGGTAAATTTTTTTCCAAAAATGGTTTTAAAAAAATTCAATTTTTTTTTTTAAATAGGTTTAGAATGCCATTAAACGTGAAAATTTAAAATTTGTGCAAAGAAAAATGTTTCCATCTATTCTAATGGTAAAAAAAATTTCCTAAATGGTAAAAAAATGTTCCAATTTTATTTTCCGAAATGGGTTAAGGATGTTAAGAAACGTGGAAATTTTAAATATGAGCAAAACATTTTTTTCATATAATCTATAGTAGTGACAGAAAAAGATTAAACAATTTTTCAAAAAAATGTTCAATTTTTTTTTTTTTTTATAGGTTTAGAATGCCATTAAACGTAGAAAATTTTAAATTTCAACAAAGAAAAGAAATTTTGTCATCTATTTTAGTGATAAAAAATATTTCAAAAATTTTGAAATTTTTTTTTTTCGAAATACGTTTAGAATGGCATGAAACGTGGAAATTTAAAATATGAACAAAAAAAAAGTCTTTCATTATTTATTCCCTTTAGACGATCCTCCCTGTATATTTTCCAGTGAAAATTTAACCATTTCTTCGCTGACAGTAGCGTTAGCTACCTACCAAATTTGATTGTTCACCGTCAAGTAGATTTTTAGTTAATACACCAACAGACAGACAGACAGACGGAATTGAAAAACCCACATTTTCGTAATCTACGTCATCTGAAACGTGTAAATCCGAAAAAATCTCGGAGGGTGATTTTTTCTCGAATACAATACTTCCCTTCGGTATGCGAGGGAAGTAAAAATAATCTAAAAAATTAACTTTTTTATTTATCGGTCGATTTTGTTCCAAATGGGGTTCTTCGTCTTCGTCTAGCTAACACTAACTTACCCTCCAAATTCCAATACAATCGGACTTTTCGTCCTTAAGTTATCGTGCTTACAAGAAACGTGACGGACAGGCAGGCGGACGAACGGACGGACAGAGAGGCGGACAAACAGACGGACAGAGAGGCGGGCGGACAGACAGACGGGCAGACAGACAGGCGGACGGACATTTTGAAAGTTGTTCAGAATTCTATCACCAACACAGTGATATGAAAATTTTTTCTTCGCGAGCAATATTACCGGTTTTAGAAATGTGCTGATCGAATGCAATATACTCTTCGTTTTGTATTTGCGAAGAGTATAATTATTGAAGTGTCAAGTATGGTTCAAAGTTAATCGTTAATATTTAGGAAAAACTAAAGCTAGCCTTGTCCCTCCTCTACACTTCCCTAACTAGTCAGAACACAAATATCTTTAATGTTTTTTACTACGTTTTTCCAATCTATTATATAATAATATAGTTTATTTGGATTCAAGTAGGTACATAACGTAGTATACAATACATGTGGACATATATTACAATCAAATAAACAAGAAACTCACAAAGTCGTAGACTGTCTGTGAGAAAAGCAATAGTTTCAGATTCATAATGTATATCTGTTTATAATGAGAAGAACTATAAGTGGAATTACCTATTCTCTATTTGTTCCTGTAGATAAATGTACAAAATTCTCTCTTTAGGTCATTCATATCCTGACAAATTTTAAAGTATTTATCAAACGATACGTCATTTTCAATGTTTCGAACATTCTTATGTCATTCTTAGGAGAATAAACTAATCGTCACAAATATAAGTTTCAGAGCAAATCGACTTCATCAGACATGTAAAATTGGATACAATTTTAATCTCATTAATGCCTATTAATTAATAACATTAAGTCTTTAGAAATATGCGTTGATCGACAACATCCAACTTAAATTTATTGCTTTTCCATTATCAGTCTGCTTGGGGGCAGTGCCTTGCCTCTCGCACATTAACAGGGTCAAAAGTAGTAGGTGCATTACAGAAATTCGTGACTACAGCAGCAGAGGTTCTTCCACTTACACCACGAAACTAGATGTCGGTAAGAAAGGAAATAGTGACAACGTATGCTATTTGTCTGTAATTTGAGAAAGCTCGAGGCATTTTGATAAAATCGACAGATGATTATGATACAGGGTGTGTCAAATATAGTAACCGGTTTTAGTACTTATTGAAAATACTTATGGTAGCGTGTATATGGGGACAGTTTAGGCACAAATGAAGCGAGATGCAACAGGAAGAGACCATTCGGCTTGTCGGTTATGAAACGATAGATCAAAGTCAAGGAAAAAGATTCAACCACAAAACATAACAGTCGTCGGCTGCTTATATTTTTGGTTTTGTAAATGTTTATTAACGTGGCCCCAAACACCACAGGAAATAAGATAAGAAAATATTTCCCGCATTACAATTAAAATGTTTGTTTGCTGACAATTAGAAATATACCAATTCTGTCGGTGTACTTGATGTATAAAAATAATGTGGCATCGATGGCGGTCACGAACGCATGGCACCAAAGGGATTGCCGAACGTCTGAATATAAATAATTTTGTTTGGGTTAAGATGGCGTAAAATAGTATATGGTATTCCTATTATTAATTTGGGAATTCAGTTCCTACCAGGATAAATCATTACAAAGCCTGATGCGATAGAAAACACCTGAGGCAGCGTACATGAATATTGCAAACGATATCCGTATACGAATATAGTTCACCAGATATGTTATGCGCTTGCCTCAAACGAAAGTAGTTGATTGTTTACCTGGCTCACTATTACAAGTCCGCTGCCTGATTTGGTTTATTCATATAATTGCCAGCAGCAAAGCCGTAGGTTAAATGATATTTATTTACTTTTATTAAATTTATAGAGTTGTTCATTAAACTAACATTATTGATTATAAATAAATAATGTATTATAAATAAATAGTTTTCATTATGCTTATCAATAATATAAAGTGGTAAAATAATATTTACAATAATTGTCGATCGGCGCTTAGGGCGTTGCTGGTGCTATCTTACGGTTATGAGCTATTCCTTTGTCGGTTTTCTTTTATGAATTTCATACTGACTTTGGATATCCTATACCATTGATATAATTTATATGCTATTATGCTAACTATAACTTTAGAAGAAAACGTATGGATAGAATTTGATTATTCATATTTTTGCGTTGAACTAACTGTAATTATTTTATTTTATGTAAAAAATATATTTCAGTTTGTATATTTAGGGGTAGTTCACCCTTCTTATATTCCGATATCAGGTATTTTCAATACGCCTTTGATACTTGCTTATGATGAATTTTTAAAGCTTTTGACTTGATCATCCCCGCTTTTCTTATGGAAAAACTTAACGAATATGATCTTAGGGGTAAAATTAGTAGCTGGATTAGATTTTACTTATCAAACAGGAAACAGGTAGTAGAGATTAATGGAATTAGGTCATACGAACGAGATTTTAAAATAGGTGTGCCACAAGGGTCCACTCTAGGACATTTTATTTTTTATATTCATTAATGACTTGCCAGAAATTATTGAACATAAAAATCTAATAATGTTTGCAGATGATAATAATTATGGATAGACGCTCTAATAAAATTGGATTAACTGTTTTACCAACTGGTTCACATCTAACAAGCAACATTTAACTTTATCTAAGACATAGTTTATTAATTTTTCTCCAAGGTCAAGCATAATCAATGAGTCACATTTAATTAAAATTGAGTCAAAATCCATTGGACAAGTAGTCTCAACAAAATTTCATGAAATATATGTATATATGTAGACAATAAATTAACTTGGCAGGACCACATTGATTCATGTAGTAAACTTTCTCCATTGTGTTTTTATCATTCTCATGTTTTATCTAGGTTGAGGTGTGGTATAAAATTTTGGGATATGTCCGGTCATTTTAATAGACTTTGAACTTCAGAAAAGAATAGTTAGAAAAATCGTGGGCGCTTCAAGACTGCAATCATGTATGATCATTATTAAAGACTTAAGTTTATTTTTATCCTGTCTATTTACATACGAAATTTTCCTTTATGTCAAGAGTAATTACCAAAATTTTCTATCAAACAACTGTTTTCACGAGTACGAGAGCAAGTTTAATATGGACTTAACTACCCCATCACACAATTTTAAGTTATTTGAAAATTCCCAACTTACATGGGAATTAAATGGTTTAATAAACTGCCACTTGAAATAAACAAATATTGCTAATATAATAGCAAGTTTTTAATTTTCTGTTGGAACGTAATTTTTTTAGCGCTGAAGAATTTTTAAATTAATGTTTATATGTTAAATAAATGTTTTAACTTAATTTGCTTGTTAAAATTATGCAATATGTTTGTGTAAGATTTTATTATTTTATATTTATTATTAGCAAAGTGGTATCCTAGGAGCCACACATTATTTGACATATATACCAATGTAATTGGTCTTTGGGAATAAACAAATTATCTGATATTATTATTATTAAAAAATTAAAATAAGGAGCTAAAACGAACATCGAACATATTTCATTGGGAAATCAAACATATAACAACTATATATTGGTGAGCTCTAAGCAATACGTTTTCTATGAACAAAGCCAAAACCACTCAATTAACGATCCTTCAAGTAACTTCACAAGAATTCTAGGACTATTAGATCTGGCGACCGAGAAGGCCAGAGAACATCTAGTTGATCTACCAGACAATCTGATTTATAGATACGTTATTCCTTAGGCTGTACGGCACGTTGCGCCATCTTGCTGGAATCGTAAGTTTGTATGTTGTAATTGCATTAGGAAGATGTCAGTCACGTCACAGTATCTTGCTCCTGTAAATGTGAGAGATTTTCAGCCTGTCACCGAAGAAAAATGACCAGATTATTCCATTTGTGAATATTTCGAATCAAACTAACACGCTGAGGATACAATGGAGTCATTAATAACGCGAAGATTTTCTCTATTTGGCTATGCATCTTCGTATAACTTAGTCAGTTGGAGTGGATTTAACATTTTGCTCTTTTATAATAAAACACAGTTTACATGTGTCGGATATGGTCTAAATTGTTGTGTTTACAAAAGACCCACATAGATACACGCATGTAGATTGTTCAGATACACACATACATCCTCAGACATGTTTTACTGGATGTTATGAAACAAATTTCTGTTCACTTCTTTTTGATGATTATTAAAAATGTTTGTCCGGTTATAACATTCCCATTAGCTTAAATCAAAAAGGTAAAGTAAATAAAATGAATAAGATCTACGTCTCTTCTGCATATTTTCTAATCCTCTTAACAATTCTTTCTTAAAAGCATTCTTTAGAACATTCAACTTGCCTGCAAAATCCTTTTTCACTTGCAATGCCGTCTAAACAATTTTATTTCCCTTGTTTCAGAAATAAACACATCTCCCAACACGCCTTCGGCCGAAACAAAATATGGTAAGTAAAATATAAAATACATTTTTTATGACTACTGACAGCCTTCTAAGAAGCTTTAAAAAACACCCTTAAACGTCCCGACGATTTGCTTGCTTACTATTCATAATTATAATAAAGCAATATACCTTTTTGTTGAACGCTTTTTAAGCGTCAGCAATAAACCAACTTTCTTTTTAACAGTCAGCCTCTATTCAAATGCATTGTGTGCTAATTAAATCTTAAAAAACGTTGTCGTTAAAAGTAATAAACAGATAATAAATATTTGCAAACACTTTATCATCATCAATGCGAACCCTATAAATCTCAATCTCCAAGTTTAGGGGTAATTTTTAAAGCTCCATTCCCTAGCTAAATCATAAACTGGGGTTTACAAGTGCATCAACGGGTGTTTAGATTCCTTGGCATGGCTGAATATATTCAAGCAGAAGTTCAAAAAATGTCATAACCTCGGGGGTTCAAGTCGGTATTTTATTGAAAGGGATAGCGTGGTGTCTTAGGGGTTGCAACAGGTTTTAAATGTGCTTCTCATATCGCATATACTTACATACCCCAAGGGGAAACACCCCATTCGAGGAAAGGCTCGTGTTATGAGATTGTCAAGACATGATTTTTTAATGTTAACAAATTTTGGAGCAAGTCGCTGTCAAAGTAACCCTTACGTTTGTTCTCGCCACTTTGTTTTTACGCCGCATTTTCCTTTTAATAAATGTTGCACAAAGATAAATGTCCGCTATTACGTTACTTATTTTATGATCATAAAACAAAGAGACGTTAAAATGTTACTTAATCCAACAAAAAAATCATTTTGAGAATCAAATGAAAGGTTTTGCAACAACACAGAGAAATTATTTGGATTTTATTATTATATTACTATTATTTAATTCAATGTCAGTTATTACAACTATTTGCAAATATTTCTAGAGGACTAGAGCCTTCGATGTGACGCTGTTTTTGAAATAGTTTCCACAAGCACTAAAAATCTTGAACGCTACACACGAATACTAGCACTCGAAGCGCGTTTCGTCAACTACCTTGGCATCATTGGGAGATGATTAAAACTCAAGTTTAATTTTACCAATAACCCGATGATGTGTTATGATGATGTGTTAGTATGTGAGTGTCGCGTTCAAGCGTTTTGACGTTTGTGGGAACTACTTCAGAGGTACATGCAAATATCTGGAGAAATAAGCATTTTATCAAAAAATATGAAGAGACAAGATCTAAAGTTAGAAAGTAACTAAGTGAATAAGTAATTCTTTGCTAGCAATTTTCTGCTACAGCAATAAATACACCGGTGGATATAGAACAAATGAATGGACACTAGAACACTAGGGGTACATGTAGCGTATACAACTACTGTCATTAAAATTCTTAATTAAAATTTATTTACACATTCACATGCAGATTTTCTGAAAATTTTAATATTATTAATTAATTTAATGTATACAGGCAAGTCATTATATAATATCAGACCTTTATGAAATTGCGAATTACGCGTTTTTTTTCTTTTTTCCCTGTAGTGTTGTATAAGCTATTATGTGTTATAGTATTATAGTTACGATTATCACTTACAAATCTAATTCTCTTTGACATATAGTTTGGTAACAAATTTAGAATAATTTTATAAATAAATAATAAATTATTAAAATAATTTTTGATTTATACTCATGATAATAACATACTTGTTACGGGTATATCTGTTAACTTTCAGAATGATTCTCATTGCTCTATTTTGCAATCTTTGTAATACTTGTTTCTCACTTTCATTAAATAATACAACATAGTGAGACAAAATTCAAAGTGGGGTGCTATTATTGTCTTGAATACTGTTGTCCTATAGTACATTAATAAAGTAACCCTAATTCTATTGATATAATTTATTTTACCCATTATATATTTTGCATATTTGCTAAATTTTAACTGATCATTTATGATTGTACAAAAATATATACATTCTGTTATTAGACTGATCAAATAGCTTCATATTTTCAAATTGTTTTTATCCTTATTCTTAAAAATTACTTTATTTTTTTGCGTATTTACAAACAGATAATTATTTTCCAACCAGATTTCCAATTTCCGTAATTCTTGCTGCATTTTCTCCAGCACCTTTAAATTATCACCAATGTCATTAATATAAGTTATGTATAGCAATGGGCCCAACAATGCACCCTCTGGAACACCAAACTCCACAATCCCAAAACACTCTAATTTTCTTATTAGTAAGTCTCTATTTATCGTCTCAAATGCACATTTAAAATCCACAAACACTGTTACAATCACTGTATTTAATCTAATAATGCTTTCCATTTCGAAATTACTAGCTCAATTGACGACTCACACGAATGTTGATTTCTAAATACAGACTGATTTTCAGTAAGTACTTCATTTTCATTTAAAAAGTTTAAGAACTGTTTCTTTATAAATATCTTGCTTTTCTTTTTCCTTCTTGGGGACTTCCTGCCACATGCATGTTTTCTTTTTAAGCGGTGCTAGGGGAATCTACAAAATATATCACAATTAACCAGTATGATACTGGTAAATAACCTCTACGCCTGTGACGTTTACGTCAAAGGATCAGTTAGAGGCTGGTTTTTTTAAATAAACAACACAAATAAGTATAAAAACTTGAAATTAAATATTTCGCCGACATTTCGGAAATCTAATCTGTTTCCTTTTTCAAGGCTTTTTTGAAAAATCTTTTTTGCTGTGTATGACAAATACACAACTCTAAGAATGTTTGTTATATTCAATATCCATAGATACTTACTATTTACATAAAACTGTTGATATAGTTAACAGTTTTTTAGTTTGTATACAATGTTAAGTTTGTGAAGTTCTTCTTTTAACATTGGCAGCCAACTTGTACAGACATCTACGGAACAATTCGACACGCAACTATCCTCATTCAGTAATATTATCGCGGATTCTTTAATTTTTTTTTTTTTGCTATCTGCCTCTTTTGTTAAAATTTTTGCCGAGTCCCAGTTTATTCTATGTCCGTTCTCCCACGCGTGTTCGCAGATCTTTGACCTCTGAATTTCATTTTTTCTGATATAATTTTGATGTTTGCCCAATCTTACACTAAAAGGTCTGGATGACTCACCCACGTATTGTTTTTCGCACTCACACGGAATACTATAAATGCAATTTTTTCAATTTTGCTCATGATTCTTTGGTTTTGTCTTTGTCAGAATAGATCTTAAAGTGTTGCTTGTTTGAAATACCGTCCTAATACAATACGTGGGTGAGTCGTCCAGACCCTGTAGTAAGATTGGGCGAACATCAAAATTATATCAGAAAAAATGAAATTCAGAGGTCCAAGATCTGCGAACACGCGTAGGAGAACGGACATAGAATAAACTGGGACTCGGCAAAAATTTTAACAAAAGAGGCAGATAGCAAAAAAAGAAAAATTAAAGAATCCGCGATAATATTATTGAATGTGGATAGTTGCGTGTCGAATTGTTCCGTAGATGTCTGTACAAGTTGGCTGCCAATGTTAAAAGAAGAACTTCACAAACTTAACATTGTATAAAAACTAAAAAACTGTTAACTATATCAACAGTTCTATGTAAATAGTAAGTATCTATGGATATTGAATATAACAAACATTCTTAGAGCTCTGTATTTGTCATACACAGCAAAAAAGATTTTTCAAAAAAGCCTTGAAAAAGGAAACAGATTAGATTTCCGAAACGTCGGCGAAATATTTAATTTCAAGTTTTTATACTTAGGTATTTGTGTTGTTTATTTAAAAAAAAACAGCCTCTAACTGATCCTTTGACGTAAACGTCACAGGTGTACCAGTATCATACTGGCTTATTGTGATATATTTTGTAGATTCCCCTAGCACCGCTTAAAAAGAAAACATACATGTGGCAGGAAGTACCAAAGAATTGAAGAAGGAAAAAGAAAATTAAGATAATGCCACAAATAACATTTAGAAAATATCTTGCTGGTAAGGGCAGTGTATTAATGGGTATATGTTGCTCACATTTTTTTAAATCTATAGGGTGCTTCACATAGATGTGACAAGCTAACTTAAAAAGAACACCCAATATATTTAAATATTTATATTTGACCCTTAAATCTCTACCCAAGCATATTTAATTTTTTTCGATAAAAATGCACTAGAAGCAGCCAAAAGTAAAATCTGTAAAAAAGGTATTTTCATAAATTTCACCGACGTTTCACTTTAAATGTTAGTCGGGGCCATGTTGGTACTAATTTCCAGACCTCTCATAACCAAATATTTTTCTACAGAGTGTTCTCCACGATGTGATTCGGATTTCTACACTTTAAACTGTCATCATGACTTCACTTTTTTTCAAAATCAACACCCTGTATGTTTTGACTTCAAATGTTTCGGCAATCAATTACACACACGCTGATATCCATACTGACCACTTTTCTTTCGAATACATTTTTTTGTTTTTCTAAGCATTTTAAGATCCCCATGTTTTTACGTTTATTAACATATTTAATTATTGTCATTCTTTCTTCGTTTCTTAGTTTTAATGCATTTTTTAACAGTTTTAATGTGTTTTTAAGAGCGTGATTTTTATTTTATTTATATTACTTATTTATTTTCTTCTTTTTAGCTTTATCCCAATAAAACTATAGTGTGTTTGTTCGATAGAACTCCCTTATCCATAAATGACAAAACCTATTCTCCATCTTGAAGCCGCCATTTTGAATTCTTGAATTTCAACTAAATATTTATAATCTTTGACCTCAAAAATCCCTAGATACCGAATTTCAGACCAATCAGACTATAAATTGCAAAGCTTATCCACCATATTTAATTGTTAAATTTCGAATCAGACGATAAATGATAACATATCCGTCATTTTAAATTTTCGAGTCTCGATCACATATTTATTAAAATCAGATCTTAAATGAGAATAAACTGCCCGCCATCTTGGATTTTTATAAAAAATGTAAAATGTATTGTCCCGTTCACCATATACACATGCAAAATTTCAAATCAATACGATGACATCTCGAATTGGGTGAAAACTGAGTCCCAAGATTTTCTCACATACAAAATTACATGTTAAACTAATAAAAGTATGTGTATATATATGATAATCTAGTATTTAGTAGATTTCTTCTGCATCCCTAAACCGATTCGGACAATTCTCACAGACTTTTAGAAAAAAAAAATCCTAAAAGCCCGTAACTGGGTCAAGGGATGTAGGAAAAGTCGAAATACGAAATTATCATTTTATTTAAGTAAATCTAACCATTATTTCCGCCCACCTTTTTCGAAAACTGTAAGTAATTTGCTAACTAGTGATTTGAGAAAGGGTGTCATTTGTCTCTTTTTAGGTAACAGACCTATAGCCATTTTTGGCAATCCGGAACAAAAACATTAACGAGAAAATTATTTAAAAAATTATTAAATAAACAGGAACTTGTGTTTATCCCGCAGATATCCATCAAACTATGATTAATGCATCGACATGAATAATTACTGGGATATCGTTAAAATGTTTTCTTTTAACATAAATTATCTAGAAGCCTTTGTTATGCCATAAAATACCGTGCATAGTTATATTATGTGGCTTTGTGGAATTTGCGTAAACGTCCTTGGTATTTTCGGTTCTTACGATGAGGAATTCACCCATAGTGATGCTTTCCTGGGTACAACATGAAAAAAAGAGATCGGAGTTATAAATAAATAAAATGAAATGGTAATCTTAAAACCGAATGATGTTGTAAATTTTATGTTAAACGTAATTTCATGAAAATTAAGAACATTACAAAATAACAGTGAACTCTCCGTCGATATATTGAACTGTCCATAATATAATTGTTGAATATGTAATGAAACATATTCTTTATAGGATTTTGCAAACAGCGTAAAAACCTATCTATGGGAACTAAAAGAAAAACTGTTAGTAAAATTATTGATTTACAATCTTTTCATTCTTTCGAACCTGAGTTCTGGTTATACTAACAATTAAAATCCTAAAATGAATTTGTCTTTCTTATTGGACAATTCTCATTCTAACACTGGTTTCCTCACAGTCCCCTACGGCTATGAAAAGTAAACTAGTATCCACATAACCCCCTAAGGCCCTGAAGATTCAGATAAAATGAGAACAAAGGCCTAAAATGAATTTATTTACATACCTCGTCTTTTGGAAAATTTTTCATTCAAATGGATGATATTTTCATGAAATCTATCATTCTATTTCTTGGAAATCCTTTGCCTTTGAAACGTTTTTCGCCCTCGCCGAGCGACAAAGCAAACACCTAGTTACCATGGAAAGTATAATTTATGTGATACTTGTAAAGAATTGTGCCATGTTGAAATACGCCATTCGAGTTTAATATACTTAACTGCTCTAATTGAAAACTGCGACCAAGACATGTCAAAAAATGATTTGTTTAAGAAGATTCAAAGAGGTCTACTACAAATGTCGATCAAATATAATTATTTCCCCAGAAGAAGGCTGAATACAGACGTTTCAAAGTATAACATATATGTCATCAAAAACCGACATTTAATACCCTTGAATTATTCGCCTTGCTTTTCACCACCAAAGAAGGAGGAAGTGTTAGAAGAATTCCAAAAACATTTAGATTTTGTTATACATAGATATAAATCATAAGATCACAGTATTTAAACAAATAATTAATAGGTACTAAAGCAATTATTTATTTTACTTTGCAGTAAATACCATTTTAACAAACATTTTTACAAAAACATGTGTAGCGCAAATTGATACTCACGTTTTGAAATCTGAACTGTCAAATTTGAGGTTATCAATAATTATTGTTTGCCAAACATTTTTATAAAAACACCGGTTGTAGAAAAAATCCTGTGTATAATTTGAGCGCAAAGTGACATTGCCACTCCCGCAAGATAGTCGCGGCCCGCTACGCGTCGCGCGTCAAACCTCTCGCTCAGAGCGACAATATATCACTTTGCGCTCTTAATACACAAACAGCTATTTCGCTCGTTGACCCCGAATCCTATGTCAATTTTGCCCCACCACGTCAAAGCCGCTAAAAAAATTCAAAGTTACAACTTTTTAGTGACAACTGTTATTAACGAACGAATCCAATTGTAGACATAAGATGCCGTTTCGGCTTTCGATCTCTTGTATTTTATTCTTACGTATTTCTGTAAGAGGAAGCGACGGTTTTGAGTAAAATTTAGTGGTACACTGTTTAATTTTTCTGTACAAAAAAAAATTAATTAATTAGCTGGTTCAGGAGTTGTCATTATAAATTGAAACATATTTTTTATAGGATTTTGCAAACAGGAGAAAAACATATCTATGAGAAATAAAAGAAAAACTATGTGTAAAAAATTTAATGAAATCTTTGTATTCTTTCGATAACCTGAATTCTGGTTATGCTAGCAAATTAAAATCCTAAAATGAATTTGTTTAATTTCTTATTTGACAGTCAATGTCAAATATAATTGTTTTATACTTGTTCATAGAAATTGTTTTGGTTTTGCATGAAACATCTTTATGAGTGGCTTTATGTCTTTCTGATGAGCTCGAGAATAGGGCCAAAAACGTTTCAACGGCTAAGCATTTCCAAGAAACAGAATGATAGATTTCATGAAAATGTAATCCATTAGAATGAAACATTTTTAAGACAAGGTGGGTGGGCCTCTATTCTCATTTTTAACTGAATCTTCATGACCGTAGGGGGTTATGTAGATACTAGTTTAATCTGCATGGACGTAGGGGACTGTGTGGATGCTAGTGTTGGAATGATAATTGTCAAATAAGAAATTGTACAAATCCATTTTAGGATCTTAATTTGCTAGCATAATCAGAATTCAGGTTATCGAAAGAATGCAAAGATTTCATTAATATTTTTACACATAGTTTTTCTTTTATTTCTCATAGATAGTTATTTTTTCTGCTGTTTGCAAATTCCTATAAAGAATATATTTTAATACAATTATAAGCAAACAAATAATAATTCACTTTTAAACTTGTCATTAGAAAATTGTAACTTTTCCAATTTTTTAGTGGCTTTGACGTGGTAAGGCAAAATTGACATCGGATTCGGAGTCCCCGACCGAAAATACATTTTTTGTACCGGATCTCATACAAGTACTTTGACTTTGCAACACATTGAGCTCCAAATAGTGCGATTTTTGCGTTTTTCTAATAGTTTTTTGAAGTTAGAAAAAAATTGTGACGTGATGGGGCAAAACTGACACCGGATTCGTATTCAGCAAGCCAAAATACACCGGAAATGATCAATCTCGTCCGTGGAATCGAAATTTTTTTTGTGCCTGTGTTATTGATAAGAGAATATAGTTCACGTGTCACATGGTACATTTTTGATTAATTTCATTGGTTAAAATACAAAAACAAAAGAGCATAATAGGCTACCAAATCGGTGATAATTTTATCACCGCATATTGACTGTCACTTGTTTTTAATGAATAAAATAGTTTACTGTCAAAATGACAAAAAGTTTCAATAGACGCGTCGAAAACAGAAAATAGTTGAAAATATGTATTGTAATGAATTAATAAATAATTATTGTATTGATTGTAATATTTACTGTCAAACTGACAAATCGTTTAAAATTTTTTACTTTTTAAAACATTTGTTTTCTGTTAACGTTCATTATATTCTCTCACCAAATATTACACGTGTTATAATTAATAATCGGTGATACCACTCGTTAAAACCTATAGAAAATTGAACTCGTGTTTCGCACTCGGTCAATTTTCATCGGTTTTACCTCGGGCTATCGCCGATGATAATCACTAGTTATATTATCCCCGATAATATTAAAACTATTTTTTTACATAAATTTAAGAAGTGCTTCCTTTAGAGATGTAATATCTAGTAATTGAAATCTTTCTTGGTATGAATCATTTTTTTTTTAATATGGAACTTAAAAAAAAAACTTTCGTAGGTACTCTTTCAAATCAATGCCAGATGGATAATGTGGGGTCCAAATGATATAACAATATTCTAATATTGATGTAACCAGTGAATTAAATATATTTATAATACTTGTAACATCAGTGAAATCTTTTAATAAACCACATAGGCTAGCCTTAAAACGTTTTTTATATAAATATCTTAATCTGTATTTCGAAATGATGCCCAAATCATAAAAAAATTCTACTCTCAAAAGTTTTTCTTTCTTCTCACTTAATATTCAAACAAAATATTACTTTTCTTCTTAGAGGATGTTAATTTGCATTTACTTATATTGATTTCTAGTCATTTTTTAAATTCCAATCACAAAAACTATCAACACCCACACTGCCATTTACTAATTTTTCAATAATTCTTTCAAGAATGTCGAAAAAACTACGTATATGAGTGGAAAGAAACAAATATATTGAAATTAACACAACAGGATGTCAAAAATGAGTTCCTAATCATATTGAGAGTAATATTTGATGTTTGGCGCCATATCCCTCGGTTGGTGTACAGGTAGAAAGCTGTTAAGATTTTTCTCATTAAGGGTCAGGTAAAGAAGCAAAAAAGGTGGTTTGGGGTGTTGCGGTATCGCATGCGAAATCAAGGAAGTTTTTTACGATCTCAAATTAATTTCTTAGAAGATGCGTTCTGTGTAGCCACAAAACTATCAAAGAAATACAATGAGGCAAACTTTCAACGATTCATCGTGATATCTTGCTTCCAAGTGTGTACATAATTAATGCTGGACGGAAAAGGTACAGGTTTTATTATCACAATAAGTTCATTCATATATGCAAATAACTATTTTATGTTATTAAATATTAAAATGAAAGAGTCATTAAATCATTCTAAATTTAAATATAAAAGGTTTAGAGATGCTCATGCATATTTATAGCAGGCCTAAGCATAATTAAATTAAATAGTATGCTGACTGATTATGCCAAAACATTTTTATTTGTAATAAAAATATGAATATGTGTGTAAAAAGATTCTATATAAGTGCATATTAAATTAACATCCAGGACTGTAATGTCCATGTGAAGATGCGTTATCTACAGCATAGAAATTTTGATTATTCCTATCATATTTTGTGTTTTGTCACATCGTTTTGTTTTTCTAAATGGCCTGCAGCATGAGGTGGAAATTTTAATTCTTTATAAATGCATCTTTGCCATTGTACATTTCTCGAAGAGTTGCGATTGTCCATCCAAAAATAACATTTTTAAAGATTAAATGGCATTACTTGGCAACAAATATCTATCGTCAAATAATCGACTTGCCCAAACAATGCAATATATTTCTATATACTGTTAAGTTTTTCTGAATTACAAATCGATTTCCATTCAAAAATTTTTATATTCCTAAATTTTAACAAATCTTGAAACACCTGTTGACTAATTTAGGGCTTACTACCTTTATACTAAATTTCAGGCCCCTAACACTAGAAACAAAACTGTACTGTGACTTATCTGATCTATCATTTTCAATTACTTCCACATCCATCATTTTTTTTTTTTTTTTCGTTGAAATAGACTTAGAATGTCATAAAACGTCGAAATATTAAATTTAGGAGAAAAAAAATTCTGTCTGTCTGTCGGTCGGTTTTTACTTGAATTTTTTTGGGAGTATCCACTACCTTTTACTTTTACACCAAATATCCCTACTTAAAACTAGAGTAAACATTATGCTCCTCGCTGATAATAATAATAATAGCAAGTCTTTATTATTTTCCATCTAAAAATACAACTAATTATTGATTTTATAAAACAAAAAATGAAAAATAAATGACGAAGTTAAGCGGTCACAAATTCACCATAAATCATGATTACTTTTCTTACACTTAACCATTTAATATAATTGTTGCACATTCAGTGGGATACTTTTGTTGTTAATAATATTAGTTTCGAGGTTAGTTTTAGATATATTAAGTTATTAATCAACGAACTAAAACTAATTTATTAATATAATTAGGCATATACAGACTGTCTATTTTACGAGGGCCACACCAAATATCTCGCTTAATATCTATTGTAGAAGAATAAAGTTTTAGAAACTGTTATCCCATTTTTTGTGAGCTATATTTCAGTAAAAAGAAATTTGAAATCCATAGCCTACTTTATGAGATATATTACAAAAACCTGAAAAATAGGAAAACCACAAACGGTTATAGCTTCCTTATTTGAGAAGATACGAAAAAAGTTAAAGGAATGAAAGTTGACGGCAAAGACAATAAGAATAATAACGTGTAACAAAAAAATCGAAAAATGCAGTTGGCTTTGACATACGCTATTGTGCAAAAATGAAAAATACATATCTCAAAGTAGGCCATAACGCCATTAATTCCGTTATTTTTTTCTCATTCCAACGATATAAAACATGTCACAAAAATTTTAACCGATAGCGTCAATATTTAATATTTTACGAATACCACAATTCATATAATTGAATCGTAACAATCAGCTGTGCCATAATAGTAAAAATTCACTTTATAATAATTATAATTCCGTAATTATTTATTACAATTTAATACAAACCAATAAATATCTCATAAATAAAAAGACAAGTACAAAACGAACATCCAAAGAAAAAAACGAAAAACTATGTATAACAGTACTACCTACTACTATATTGAAAAGAAATTGTGTGTATTTATTTTTCTAACTACAAATGCTCAAATTGTGCACCATGCATTCTGACACATAAACGTGCTCTACGAGACACGTCACGCATTACATTTTGGAGCATTTCAGGAGTAATTGCCTCACATGCGTTTCGAATTCTGGTTTTGATGTCCTCAATATTTTCAGGGGCAGTTTAAAATACCTTGTCTTTAATGTAACTCCAGACGAAAAAATCCAAGGGAGTAATATCTGGTGATCGAGCTGGCCATAGAATGGGTCCATAGGTGCCTATCCAGCTATTTGGCATAACTTGATTTAAATAATTTGTACATATTACAGCAGTGTGAGGTGGAGCCCCATCTTGTTGAAAATATGAATAATTTAATCTTTCTGCCACTGTTAATTCATAAAGAAAATCTTGAAATTCGTTTTGCAGGAAATTAAGGTATCTACGAGCGGTTAATTTGCCATCATAAAAATAAGGTCCAATTACTTTAGTCCCTAAAAGACCCAACCAAACATTCGTAGAAAATCTTTCTTGGAAAGCAGTCTCTCTGCACCAATGTGTATTTTCTCGTGTCCACTTATAATGCATATTTCTATTGAAAAATCCATTATTAGAAAAATTTGATTCGTCCGACCAAAGAATTTTGCTACATATCAGCGCGTCATTCCTTTTCTTATTTAATAACCATCTACAAAATCTTACTCTCCTTGGCTTATCTCCCTCATTTAAATGTTGAACTTTCCTCATTTTGTAGCATCGAAATCCGTTTTTTTCAATATTTTCCTTGCACTGTCTTTTTTTATGCGACAGTTTCTCTGAATTTGTCTCAAAGAGGTTTCCTCATTTTGGTTAACATAATTCATTACTCTATTCACTTTTCTTACATTATCCGCAACATGCGCTCGCCTTACTACTTTTTTTGAAAATGAACCGTGCGTTTTTAGATTTTGAACTAACTTCCTAAACATAGTTCGATTTGGCTGCGGAGCATCTGGAAATCTATCTCCGTAAACCGTAACTGCCATCTCAGTGTGAAAATTGCACTGACAATAAATGCTAATCATATCGAATTTGTTATTATTGGTGTACATCATAATTACTGATATAAAATTTGTCTTAGAACTCGACAACGCAACATACAACAGTGACAATCTGTCAAATTTATTAATAACTGTATACATTGTTTTTCACTAATTATGGCACAGCTGATTGTTACGATTCAATTATATGAATTGTGGTATTCGTAAAATATTAAATATTGACACTATCGGTTAAAATTTCTGTGATATGTTTTATATCGTTGGAATGAGAAAAAAATAACGGAATTAATGGCGTCATGGCCTACTTTGAGATATGTATTTTTCATTTTTGCACAATAGCGTATGTCAAAGCCAACTGCATTTTTCGATTTTTTTGTTACACGTTATTATTCTTATTGTCTTTGCCGTCAACTTTCATTCCTTTAACTTTTTTCGTATCTCCTCAAATAAGGAAGCTATAACCGTTTGTGGTTTTCCTATTTTTCAGGTTTTTGTAATATATCTCATAAAGTAGGCTATGGATTTCAAATTTCTTTTTACTGAAATATAGCTCACAAAAAATGGGATAACTGTTTCTAAAACTGTATTCTTCTACAATAGATATTAAGCGAGATATTTGGTGTGGCCCTCGTAAAATAGACAGTCTGTATAAGGTAATTTTTGCACCCAATCCAGAGCCAGCCAAGGCACAATGGAGTCATTAAGTTGTCGTGCTTGCAAGAAAGGTGATGGACGGACGGAGGGACAGACGGACATTTTGAAATCACTTCATCAACGATAAAAGCTGCAGGATTGTTTCCTCTCATGATTTGGTTCTCCACAATAATTGGAAAATTTTGAAAACACTAATTATGTCTGTTCGGATAGCTTTAGACATACAAATCTGGGGCGTTTCTGGAATTTTAGTGGCATTCTCCAAAAATTAATAACATGTCCACTTTTTCATCCCTTGTGTATATGTTAGACAATAATAACAATAATTAACAAACAATACATTTTAAGATAAAGAGCAAACTTATTAAGTTAACAGTACAATTTGTCAAACTTCTTTTTGTTTTTTTCTAAAGAATCAAGTAGTCTCAAAAAATTTCGAAAACTACTCATTCATATCGTGTCCGAAATCCAAAAATATAAAAATATACAAGATGTTTCGTTTAGAGTTGAGGTCATTTTCTATGAAACCGGAACCGATGGAAAAGTGTCTATTTATGAAAAATGTGCGGTTTTTGGTATATATTACTCCTGCCAAATTTAAAACTATATCTTGAAAAGCCTAGAAACTATGGTCTGTTTAATGATTCCGTTGACGCTCGGTATACTTACGCTAATTCTTAATTCTGTTTTTTTTAATGACATCTTTCGATTAAACAAAGCCAATGTTTTTTTTTGGAGTTCGAGAGTGGCTGGAAACTAAAAAGAAGCATCTTGCAAACGCCTGCACTTCCCATCCGATGATGACAGATGGAAACTAAAAAAAGTAGCATGGAAACTTAAAAGCACCTCACAAACAACTACACTTCCCATCCCATATCCCTACCCCATGCGTCATGCGGCTCTCGCTGCTGACAACAAGCATGTCCGATATCTAACCCAGGGTATGCAGCCGGTCTGGCGGTATATAAAACATCCGAGATTTGGTTCCGGCACGCGGTTTGGCCATCCGTTGGCGTGTTCGGCGGACGACCAGGCTGCGTGTTGGAACGAACCTCCATGGATGGGAATCGGCAGCAATGCCCATCTTACGCTGGCAAATCAATCAATCAATCAAAAAATCAACAAAACCTAAGTTTTTTGAATTTCAATATTTTTCAATTGTTGTTAGTAGGCCATCATCGACAAAGTAATTTTTTTTAGGCCAAAATCTATCAATTTTATTAACTGCTTAAGTAACAAAAATTTGAGGTTGATTTTAAAAAATTTAGAAAAATACGAGGGTGCGTAGGAAAGACTGTAGACGCTGTATGTAATTGAGTGTGTGCTGTTTTCACACAAATCGTGTTAAACGGTCTCTAACAGAAGTAAAGTTATTAACGATGAAATACGTAGACTTTGTTGTAGAACATCTGACACTGTGTAATATGGTGAGGAAAATATCGTTAAGTAATTAACACGCGTGCATGTATACATGACTTGAGCGATGTTGAAGAATTTGCATGTAATTTATTAACTGTTAATTCGGAATTAATAAGGTTTTCCTTCCTGTTGAAACCGAACACAAATCATCATTACTTAAACAACTGTAGTAAATTTGCGTACGCATTGCTAACTGTGAGAAGCAAAGAAACACACATTCATTTACATTCCATTAAAATATAAATTAGTGTCTATTATTCCGATGATAAATGACTTGGTTGGTAACGCGAATTTAAAAATTCTTATTACAACCATTTTTGCTTGATTGTATGATTACACCTTTGACAAGATGATGGAATCCAGAAAAAGCTTAATTTGTTTATGCCTTCATTTGTGTGCGTCTGCTTTTATGACGCGCAGCTAATATTTAGCATTTGCAAGGAACGAAGAATACATATGCTACCTATATAATAATAATGTCCATAATTGTTTAAAAGCTAGTTTTGGTTTCGTCTCAATTTTCATGTTTTGCAAAAAATATCTTAGTGTTTTTGAATGCTGTGGAGTTGGGGATACTGTGTTGAACGCCTTTCAATCCTACTTAACAAACAGAACTCGGCGTGTTAAAATTAGAAATATTTTAAATGATCCCAAGAATGTTCTGATTGTTGCGCCACAGGGTACAGTATTAGTGCCGATACTTTTCAATGTATAGATTAATTTCTCAACGAATAGAAATATAAATGGTCATTTCATATGCTGATGATAATGTACTAATCTTCAGTGGTACTACCTTGGATGAAGCAAGAGATAGAGTAACATCTGGGGTTGGAAAAGTAAAATTTTTGCTAGGTACCTATCGCTAAAATAAGAAATATAAACTGTAGTGCATTTTCTGTAACATCTATAAATCGTCCTGGTTAAAGCGACGGACATCCAGTCAACAAAGCGCTAAAATTACCAAAATTTCCAATTTGAGTGCTAACGAATGGATTATGATGAAACCTTATACAATATGCTTATAATGGCGCTAATAAAAAAAATGGAATAAAAACATAGAGAAGGAAATGATCGCAAGGTGTGGAAAATACCTCTTTTATCACGGGTTCCGTAACTTGTAGAATTAGGTCAAAAGTGAAAAAAAATATGTTTACCTTTTTGGCTAAAATAATATGTTTTTACTCTTGTGATTTTTTTCGAAAAATGCATATTCTTCGAGATATGGCCTTTCGAAAATTCTTAAAAATGGGGGAAGGGAAATATAAAAATTGAAAAAAAATACGAAAAAATTCAGGTGAACGTATCATAGAAATACAAGACTGAAAAAATTCAGACGTATACATAGACCGCTCGTTTAAATGTCAAGTGCACCAGCATTTGTACGAAGACGATGTATCTCAAGAAAATTTTTAAACGACGCAGTCTTACTTAAAGTCGTCTGTGGAATCCAAAAATATAAAAATATACGGGGTGTTCCATTTAAAATTTCAAAATTAGTGTCATTTCCGGGGAAATGAATAATAGTTCATTATAAAAATGCAAATCCAAAAAAAACGTATACAAATTCAGGAAATCTAGTTTAAGGTACGTAAACTTGTTTCTGCGCAGATAAACTACGCCTTGTCGTAGAACAATGCACGGCATTGGTATAAAACAATAGCGCCATCGCTTGACCGCGTCGAGTTGAGAACAGCGCACCCATTCTGCTTTTAATAGCGTAGCTGTTTAGACGAGTGGGAATAAAATAAATTAATCTCAATTTTATTATTAAAATGCTGTGTGTTTATACAACTGCAGAAAAAGTGCAAATTGTGAAGTGGTACTTCGGGGGCCATTCCACTGAAGACACAATAAATTTATTTACTGTGGCATATCAAGACAGACCAATCCCCTCAGCTAGCATAATTTCATACATTATTTAAAAAATTGAGAATTTCGGGTGTGTCGTGAATGATTGTAAAAAATGCTGTTAACCCGAACCCCGTCATCAACAAATGAGCGAGGAACGTGAAATTAACGAAACTTATGTCTGTGCACTTGTTGAAAAGTGAACCTTGTTCTAGCACGCAAATTGCTGATAAATTTGACATGAAGGAAAGAACTGTAAGAAATATTTTGAAAAGAAATGGGTACAGTTGTTTTAAAGTTCAAACAACCCAAGAACTATTTCCCGAGGACAATTTCAAACGGATGGAATTTTGTAAAATCATGATAAATAAAGTGAATGAGAATGAAAACTTCTTAAAGAATATATTGTTTACAGTTGAATCATCCTTTTCATTACATAGGAAACACAATCATCCGTAGTACGATATTGGTCACGGAAAAATAAACATTTGAGTGTTGCTGTGCGAACTCAGTATCCTCAAAAGTTGAACGTTTGGACGGGAATTTTAGACAATCATATTATAGGCCCACTGCTAATCGATGGCAATTTAAATGGCAATAAATATTTTGAGCTTTTACAAAACCAAATAATTCCTGCAGTTCAAAATCTTCCTGCCAACTTTGACGACATTTGGTTTCAACAAGACGGCTGCCCAAGTCACAATACCTTAACTGTTATTAATTTTCTGGAAAGAACATTTCCCAATCATTTAATAGGTACGAGGGAAATGATAAAATGGCCCCGCAGGTCACCTGATCTAGCACGCCATGATTTCTTTCTGTGGGGCTTTTTAAAGGAAACCGTGTACAAACATGCGTTTGAAGGAGCCAATAATTTAGTTGAATTACGGGAAAAACTTATCCAACTTTGTGCAAGCATTACTCCAAATCAACCCAATGATATGAGAGGTTCATGGCTATTGTTTGGCACAAGAAAGTGGTTTGTTTGAATCCTTACTTCATTAATTTATTGTTTAATAATTATTAGTTGATTTTAGTTTCTGAGGGTTATTTAATTTTATTTTAATGTTCTATTTTTGTAATTTAATAAGAATAATTTATTTCTTGATAATTTATTAGTTGATTTTAGTTTCCGAGTTATTTAATTTTATTTTAATGTTCTACTTTCATTTCGGTTTTAATAAGAATTATTATTTTATTTCCATAGCATTTACGGCTAAAAAAGAAGCTGCAGAAATGCTTTCAATAGAAGAAATTATTTGTCAAAAATGTGACAAATAACTTCTTCGCTTTTGACGAAGAGATATTGTCTCGTTTCGTATTAGAAATTACGCACCCATCCTTAATTCATGCCGTACTAAATTCAATTCATTGTGTGCCTCTGCTTTCACGATTTATGGAACTAGCGGGGCGTGGTCAATTCCTATACCCTGTATATTATATTATACTGGTGATCTGTACTTTTATAACTGACTGTTTTTATACGATTTGCATTTTTAATAAGCTTCTCTTACTCTTCTTCATTTTCAAATAGAGTTTAGGCTTATATTGCGATTGACCACCATTATACTTCAAATAAATAAAATTCTCTTGTGGCCAGTACACAACACCATTCGCAGACTGGTTTCTGGTTACAAAAGGCCTTTATTATAGTTGTCTCCATTTGTTTGGTGCACATAAAAAGGCCATATAAACTGGCCATCAAAATATCAAAGTACGGCTCTGTTTATCACTTCCCTGGGTATGACGTTCTAATTAGGGATGATTCGCGTAACTATATCACAGGAGTTTCTCCTATTTTTCAGCGTATTTCTTATCTTAGTCATGCCAGAACATGCATTACATAAGAGTAATGATGTTTTATCTGTTTAAAAGAAAATGTTTTAAAATGTTTTCTTAACCGCTTCTCAAGTCACCGAGGTAACTCCTTGAAAATCCAGAATGATTTTATGTTAGGTGTTAGGTAAAGCGAAACGAGGCCCTACAGTCCGAATTAATTAAAATTATTATATTCACTATTTAATACAGTGTAGGAAAATAAGGCATGCCCCGGTTTCCCCTTATTAGCTTGGTCGGCAGCTTTGAGATCATTATGTGCCGTATAAATATGGAGTGAACTACTCTAAATTTATCTTCATATAGAATTGTAGAGGACACATATTGAAAATTTAGCTGAATTTTAGGTGTACTATGTTTTCCATAATTAGCTACATTAACTTCACGTCGGTATATTGTTTTCACTGTGTGTCATAATGAATGAATTTATAATGTGAGAGTGTGACATTAACTCGTAAGGAGACGCGGGCTCGGTAAAAATATAATTTTCTGAATGGTATATGGAAATTATATGGCCGGCCAGTTTTTGCTACAAATGATAATTACAATACAAGAGTAGATTTGTTTGGTATATTCCCACGATCGTTAACTGACAAAGCTCGATTTTATTCATTCACGTTTTATTTTTATTAGCAATCTGTTCTCGTATTAATATCAGTCCATTCAGTTTATTCGGTTTAATTACATTATTACCATAGGATTATGGAAAAATTGAAATGAATTATTTAAATAAACATGTAATTATACTTAAAGGAACATATAATATTTTTATAATTATTTAAATATAAAGGATTAGCTATGTAAATTTAATGCATAGTTACACTTGTAACGCTTTAAATTCTTTAGGAGAATTGCCCGCTTATCGTATTTTTAGTAATTTATTTTTTACGGAACGGCTACCCCACAAGCAGATTTTAAATACAATAAAATAGTGACCAGCTTTTTCCGGACGCCCTGTGTAATAAAAAAATGTTAAGATATATAAATATTAAAATCAATTATGTTTTCGAGCATTTTTTCAAGAAACTACACAGTTTTATGATAAAAAAAATATTTTAATATCTAAGGGACGGTTTTACCCTCTTGGGAAGTTCAAAATCATTCCTTCTCTCTCGCCTAGACTCAAAGAAGAACATCCATGCCAAAGGAGGTTAAGAAGAGGTTAATTTTGGTTTAAGCTGAGCAATAAAAAATGAATATAGTTTCTGATGGCAAAAGTTAAGAAAATGCTTGAGAATTCATAAATCCGGCCTGAGATATTCACAAGTTAAACTTTTAATTTAATTTTTGGCCTTACGAGCTTTGCGTTTTGACTATAGTTAAACTTTTAAGATCCATTATATCTTACTTTAGGTTATGGTGGTTTTTTTTGAAAATTTACAAATTCGAGTCTGTAATATTCAAAATATAAACTTCCTAAGATCCGGACCTTATTATGTGAGATTTGGGTAGTTTCTTATAGTATTTTTCCCATAAAATATGAGGGTCCACTCTTTTGTGCGGGAAAACGTTGGGAAAAAGCGTAAAAATGAAAAGGATGCTTGATAGCCTAAGATAATCAGAATTTAAAAAGCAGAGTATATAACTAAAGATCGATGTGGTTTTTCGTAGTATCTTTCCTTTGGAATACAATGGTCTACTCTATGTTGCGTTAAAATGCCGGAAAATGTAGAAAAATCAAGAAAATGCCCGATGACTGACTCACAATACCTAGTCTGCGTCAGTCCTATTCTATTTTAGAAATCAACGATAATAACTTGAGATTATGGCGATTTTTCGTATTTATTCAGTGACTAGATATTAATAGATTTTACTTGTGAATATTAGGTAAAAAATCTAAATTATTAGACATTAGACAAGAAACCACATTGAACTCAACTTTAATACTTTAGATCTTAATAGGTTTCATTTATATATATTGCAAGCTAGATATTGTGAGTTTATATTCATTTTCTTGATATAACCAGATTCTCCTGGGATTTTTCCGTAAAGCTGAGTGATCCTCCTCATTTTACTGGATAAAACCACTATAATCTCAAGTTAATAATGTTGGTTCTTAATATGTTTCACTTGGGAATGACGCAGACTAGATTTTGTGAGTTTCCAAACATTTTCTTTTTTTTTTTCGTATTTTCCTAACATTGCCCTGCAAGAGAGAGTAAAATTTTGCATCCCACGAGGAAATACTACAAGAAAGCGCGTAATAAGCTCTAAATCTTAAAAGCTTAAATTTTGAATATTACAGGCTCGAATTTGTTAATTTTTCCGCATTTTCCGACATTCATTGGCAAAGCGAAGTAGAGCATCATATTCTATAAGAAAAATACTAAAAGAAATTACCATAATCTAGAATAAAATATCATAGATCTTAAAAATTTAACTTGTGTATCTCAGACAGAACGTAAATTCTCAAGCATTTTCTTATTAACACATTTCCCGCCATTTTTTCGTAAACCGAACACATCATCGCATTCTATGGAAAAAATGCTATCAAAAACAGTCTTCATTTTTTGTTGTCCAGCTTAGACCGAAGTTATCCACTTTTTAACATCCTCCTATCATCTTCATATCTCCAGGGGTTTGGTGACAGACCCATAATATCTATATCGATGGAAAGCTCTTTCAAAGCATAGAATGTTCCAAGAAAAAAAAATAAGAAAAAGCATTCCTGGCTCACACGACATAAAATGAACGATTTTGTTAGATTTGATAATATCATCGTAAACTACAAGTTTTTGGGTAACTATTGATACAAAGGTTTCAAAATGCCGTTCCGTTACGTCCTAACTACATCGCAAAGTTGACATGTTTGGTACAAACTCATCGATACCATGGTAACCATCCATCGCAGGTTCCCCTCTATTTAAAAGGAAAATCCAAATAAGTAATGTAATATTTAATGTAATATTTGAAACTATACACCTTCGTGACTACCACCCCGTTTTTATATTATGCAGGGGTTTGCTAATTTGTAGAGAATGGATGCCACTACTTTCGAGAGATAGCATCCCCCCCCTATAAGTTATGACCGAAACAATATTCGCCTTCAGATGTTTGAATAAAAACGTCGCCATTTTGTTACTGTAATTAGTCAATAATTAAAAAAGTCTCAAATACTGTTTTTCGTTAATATGTAGCATGGACCTAGATGTTCAATTTTTATCGTTTGCAGCACCTGCTTTAGAAAAAATGCACTTTAAACTAAGACAGAATTTTCAAAAAATGTGAAATTTTTGTTTCTTTTTGCAAGTATCTTAATAAATATTAGATTTAGCGAGAAAATTATGGAGACCAACAATTAAGCCTGTAAACCGCAGATGAATTTGTTTTTTACATTTCTGTAGGATTAATAGTTTTAGAGATATAGGAGTTTATGTATGGCGTCCGAATGTTTATAAAACGAAATATTTAGTTTAAATGTTAAATATCTCAGGAAATATATTTACTACTACTTTATTTTTAAAGGCATGAGGCTATAATCGACACTTTGCTAAACAGGGGAGTACCGCACTACTTAATAAACAGAATAATAAAAGTATGCCTACATGAAACCACTGCAATACAATGGTTTGGACAGACGACGGAATCAAAATGAAGAAAATAGGAGTCAAACAAGGATGTCCCCTATCCCCCCCACAGTCCTGGACCAAGTGATAGAAAGCACAATAAAGGAGAATCAGAATTTCAATGGAAACGATGGAACGATAAAGCCCCCCATCGTACTTGCATACGCCGACGATATACTCATCATCGCCGAGGAAGAACAAGACATCGTAAAATTTCTAAGAAACATGACACCACAGCTGGATTCCTCTGAAATGAAAATAAACTTCAAGAAGAGCCTAATAATGGTCCGAAACCCATTGACAAAAACAGGTCCAACAAGTTGGGAAGAATACAAAATAGGAGACTACACCCTGAGAACCACGAATAGAATGAAATACCTAGGACCATAGCTCTACTACCCTTCATTGAGGACAATAAACCACCATGGTGCCTAACCAAAAAGATATACACGACCATCATAATGCCTACGATGATATATGGAGTCAAAAACGCAGCAACGATAAAGGCCAACAGAAGAAGCCTGAGAAGAGCTGAAAGGGACATTATCCAACTGCTAGCAAAAACAGGAAAACCACAAAAACGACAGAAAACGTCAACAATACTAGAGGAAAAAACAATAATCAAAAGAATAGAATAATACGCAATGAAATACTGGGGACACGTCCAAAGACGAGACACGACACACCTACTAAAGAAAGCGCTGCGAATGAACAGCAACAAACTGAAAATAGGGAGGCCATGCTACACATGGATAACAACTATCGAGAGGATTATGAATGAACTAGGAAAGGATTATACACACTGGGAAAAATCGGCACAACAAAAAAGTGGAGTACAATAAAGAAATATTAAGGATATACACACTGCCAGACTCAGAAACAGAAAACTCAGAAGTAGAATAGGAGAGATGATCACAGACAGAAACTAAGAAGAAGCATATCACAAAAACCTGAAAGTAAAAAGAAGCACGAAAACCTAAAAGAAGCATCTCACAAACGCCTACACTTTCCATCCGATGAAGACAGAAGGAGAACAAGAAGAAACATCTCACAAACACCTACACGCTCCATCCTACACTCCTACCCCATGCGTCATGCGGCTCTCGCTGCTGACAACAAGCATGTCCAACGTCCAATCCAGCGTATGCAGCCTGTCCGGCGGTATATAAAAGCACCGGGGGTTTGTTCGGGCACACGGTGGGATGATGGGCGGGCGATCGGGCTGCGTGGTGGGACAAATCTCCATGCACCGGAATCGGCAGCAATGCCCACCTTATGCTGGCCAATCAATCAATCAATCAATAAAAAACAAACAAGCTGTGACCAAACAATATGCATCTTCATATTTTTTAAATAGAAACGTCGCTATTTTGTTACTGTAATTAGTAGTAATTACAAAGAATCTCAAATAAGTACTGTTTTTTTTAATATACATATTCTATTACTTAGATCCTCAAATGTTTTGGCTCGTTTAAAACCGCATTACAGCTGCTGCTATTATGAATTTTTAATTTTAACTTAACATTAGTAATAATCGACAGCAAGAAACATGAACACACTACACTACTAATTCAAAAAATTACCATTACATATTACATATTTCTAAGTTTTGCATTTTTTACTGTACTATTAGCTTGTGAACAGCTATCAATTGAATTGTACTGTATCGCCCATTTGAATTGTTTAGAGTAAATTCCATAAAACTGAATTAAGTAGCCACTATGGGTAAATACATATTTATATTAATACAAATGCTGTTTGTTATTACCTTCTTCCTGTATGATAATTAGTTTTTTAATGTATTTCATTCATAATCATCATTAATATCATTTTATATGTATACGTTACAATTTTTAGAAAGCAGGCATAATGCCAATGCCCACAACTTTATATGATTCATACACCATATCAAATAAAACTCATGGGATAATAGCTGTTTGGCAACTGTGGATCAATCTTCATACCTCCGAGTAAAAGTAAATTGCCCGATTCTTCAACGAAATCACAAAAAAATTTATTTTTCTTGCAATTTTAGTCACATCAGAGTTTCGCATTATTTTGAATTCATTACTATATTATATTAACATATATTTTATATAGAGGGTGTTTGGTAAGGCGATGCCGATCCTGAACAGGGAGGTAGAGGGGGTCATTTGGCATCTATATGACCAAACATACCTATATGAAAAATGCTACGGTTTTTTTTATATTGCCAATTTTGTACTTTTTCAAAAAATCCCCATATTTCATCGTTTATTTAAGTATTACGTACTAAATTTAACTTTTGATATTCTGAAATATTTTTTTTTCTTTATCCGAAATACATAAACTTCCAACAAAACAAAAAATGAATGAAAGTTTCTGTCGCCTAAAAAAAATAAAATGACATTTATTAGAAGAAAATTGTAATGGCAATTAAAACTGTCGATTTTGGAAGTATTACAACATTTTTTAAAAAAGTCATCTAGATATTACAATTACTTTTAAAACTTCTCTATTGTATCCTCTTTAAGTGACAATATCATACATACCATCAAGTTTTACCAGTCACTAAAAATAGACAAAAGACTGTCAATCGGCAATAATTTTTCATTTCTTCAAAAATTAAATATGCGCGATCTTCCAACAAAAACAAAACTATCGTTTCAAAAAACTTCATATAAAACAAAAATGATTATTTGAAAACAAATTTATTATTTTTGGTGTTCAAAGTGAGACCCGTTATTTCTAATACATTTCCTCGCCCGTCTTCTAATTTCAGCAGTGGTTGTCCTTAATGTCATTTCTTGTTGCAGTTGTAGAGCGGCTTGTTCTATTTTTGCCACTAGTTGAACACGGCTTTGTATTTCCTCATTATACACAAGTTCCTTCATTCTACCCCATACGTAATAGTCCACTGGCGTTAAATCTGGGGACCTTGCAGGCCACAGAATAGGTCCACTACGTCCAATCCACCGATCGGGATATGTTCGATCTAAGTATTGACGGACTGTCAAGCGGTAGTGGGCTGGGCATCCGTCATTTTGGAAAATGATACGGTGACTAAGGTTAATTGGCAGATTTTCTAGGAGAGGAGGAAGATCGTTCTCCAAGAAGTCGAGGTAAGCGTCCCCGTTCGGGTTATCTGGTAGGTAATGAGGCCCAATGACATGTCCATGAATTACACCCATCCAGACATTGACACTAAACTTATTTTGAAAGGAAGTTTGTTTCTTCATTTGCGGGTTGTCGCCCTTGTCCGCCCAATAATGGAGATTGTGAAAATTTGTTATGCCTTCACGAGAGAATTTTGATTCATCCGTCCATAGAATGGATTTTAAGTAATGGGGGTCCTCAATATCAGCATTCAACAAAAACCGACAAAATGCTATTCTCCGTACAGGGTCGCCCTCTTCGAGGCCTTGTACTGAAGTATAATGGTAGGGATGTTTGTTTTCCGTATTCATTACTGACCAAGTCTTCCAAATTGACAATCCAACTTGCTGTGCCACTTTTCTAACGCTTGTTGTGGGATATGCAGCAAATGCGGCTAGAATATTGTCATCAACTTCGGGATGATGGCGTACAGGTCCTACAGCAGGCTCATGTTGATGTAAATTACCTGTTTCCGCTATTCGGCGATAAGTGTTGCTGAACACACGCGGATCTGGAGTCCTTCTATGTGGATGAAATCCTCTATTATACAATCTTGCGGCCCGGTAAGCATTCCCATTTGCTTTGCCATAGTAAAAGAGTATGTCAGCATACTCTTGGTTACTATAAGTAGCCATTGAAATTAATTTTACTCAATATGTCAGAAACTTAAAACAAATTATCAGTAGAAATCGACACAACACTGAGGATAGCTATAAACTTCGTTAAAATTAAAGGAAACACAAAAATGCGCACGTTGACAGCTCTCAGTGATATTACTAACAAACAAATGCCTGGTCGTGACTGTTTTTGAAACGGTAGCTTTGTTTTTGTTGAAAGACGCGCATATTTAATTTTTGATGAAATGAAAAATTATTACCGACTGATAGTCTTTTGTCTATTTTTAGTGACTGGTAAAACTTGATGGTATGTATGATATTGTCACTTAAAGAGGATACAACAGAAAAGTTTTAAAAGTAATTGTAATATCTAGATGACTTTTTTAAAAATTTTTGTAATACTTCCAAAATCGACAGTTTTAATTGCCATTACAATTTTCTTCTAATAAATGTCATTTTATTTTTTTTAGGCGACAGAAACTTTCATTCATTTTTTGTTTTGTTGGAAGTTTATGTATTTCGGATAAAGAAAAAAAATATTTCAGAATATCAAAAGTTAAATTTAGTACGTAATACTTAAATAAACGATGAAATATGGGGATTTTTTGAAAAAGTACAAAATTGGCAATATAAAAAAAACCGTAGCATTTTTCATATAGGTATGTTTGGTCATATAGATGCCAAATGACCCCTCTACCTCCCTGTTCAGGATCGGCATCGCCTTACCAAACACCCTGTATAATAATGATGATAATAAAATGGACGACTTGAAGTTGTTTGGCAGTAATCTCGTTCTCACCTGTTACATCAGAACGTATAGCAGAAAAATATATGAATTTAACTTGACAGAAATATATTTTATAATTATGCGAAGATACTATTAAACTACATTTGATTATATAAATTATATATTATTCTTATGTTAAAGCATAGCGTCACCTGGCCACCTTGACAAATACGACGAGTGTGACAAAATTGCCATGAGGCGTATTTATTTATTACAAACCGATCATATATTTAAGCTGTTGTACAATCTTCCTTGTAATCTACCATCCAAGTACGTCGCTACAAAAGAATAACCTTCGACGGTTCATCCTCTGTTTGCCTATACTACTGTCTCTTTTTCCAGAGCATTTGTACATTTTGGTCACAATTTTTGTTATTAGAATATAGCGATCGAACAGTTAACTTTGTTAGTAAATAATATTAGTTTAATTAGCCTGCGTTTGCTGTATAGCACGTTCGACAGAATCATGCTATTTGTACCTATATGCATCCTTTGCAAGTACATCGAGGGCTTGCGAATATCGAAATATACAAAAATATCCGCGAATATTTAATTTTTTGAAATTTCTAACAGGGTTGGCAGTTTTAAAACAAAATGTTTTAAACAAATGTTTTCTAAGTGTTTAAAACACAGTAACCTGTTTTAAACACGTTTAAAACAATTGTTTTAAAGATGATTTTTTCAATGCGTTTTTCAGTGTATTTGATAAGGTAAAAAAAATAATAATAAAGTAAAAAAATATGAACTCTATGTAATGCAGTACAAGTTATAATAATATGGTAGTATAAGTACAACGAACGAAACATATTACTATTATATAGAAGATATACCGTTATTATTTATTTTCTTAAGTGTTAATTTTAAAGCGATTAATAGCAAAAAAAAAAGTCGAGTGCGGGAAGGTAGAGCTATGTATTCCCATGCATTTTGACCTGCTGAACACGAATCCGATGTCCGTTTTGCCCGATTGGCTGTTGTATTTTTCCTAACCTCAAAAAAAAAACACCGTAAGAATGCCCGAGAAAATGAGAGTGTAGCTAAAAATCTGAAAAATTTCAGAGGTACGTAGAATGGCGAGAGAAATCGAATGGCGCAAACTAGAATTCTATAGCTTTTTTGGTTTCCGATATAGAGCCTCGAGAATTGCGAACAAAACAATTTTTTTCCTTCCGGTGACCTTGAGCTGCTCTATCTCGAAAACGAAGGACCGCAGGGATGTCTGGTTTGCGCCATTCGATTTCTATTGCCATCCTAAGTACTCCTGATTTTTTTCAGATTTTCATTTTTTCGGGCATTCTTACGGTGTTTTTTGAGATTAGGAAGAATGCAAGAGCCAATCGGGCAAAACGGACATCGGATTCGTGTTCAGCAGGTCAGAATTCATGGGAATACTTAGGTCTGCCTTCTCCAACTCGACTTTTTTTTATGTGCCTGTGTAGTCAATAACCAATCACCAAAAAAATTATTGCACTATTGACAACTTGACGTATTTATTACACCGAATTGGCCGAGCCGTTGTCAAGTATCGTCCTTGTCTTATTATAATGCAATATGGGCATGGCTTATAGAATAAACAATATATTGGGTCGACGCGCCCATATAAATTTAAGTTTAAAAACATATTTTTTATTGTTTAAAACATGTTTTTTTTTTCAACAATTAAAAATCCATGTCTAAAACACATTGAATTGTTTTAAATTTAAAAAAAACGTGTTTTTTGATTAAAATAAAAAAAAACACAATTTTTTAACAAAATCGATGAATAAATAAAGTTATAAATTTTTGAAATAAAAAAAATTACATATTTTTTTATGTCTTGTAATTAAACTAAAAATGTCTAAAACTAATAATATTTACAAAAAACTGCGAAGAGTATCGTATGGAATGTGCAACAATTATATAAAAAGTGCGGTAAATCGGCGAAGAGTATAACGGTTAGCTTGTTTTAATCATGCCAGAACATACTTTACATGAGAATAATGATGTTATATGTATTCAGTAATACAATATACTTATGATTTAACTTTCTCTAGAAAAACAAAGTATGCCCCACTCTCCCCTCTATACGTAAGCGGCAAAACTATGAGTTTTTGTATGTGCATTAAATATATGTAGTTAACTATACGAGCACTAAGCGTTGTGCTTTGGGGCAGCTCTGACCCTTCCCTTCCCCTTGAATTTAATAATGATCCGTCGACTAGTTTCCTCACAAATAATAATTTAACACAGTTTTCGAAGACTATCTTCATTCTGCCTATTAGATAAGAATAGTTAAAAATAAAATAATTAAATCATTGATAATGAAAAGAGTTAAAGTGAAAGTCATATATTAATAAGTATAGAAATATTTCAATTTCAACATTGGAAATGTTTATTCGTATATGGGGGTCGAGTTACTAGTTTTCGTTCAAGGTCAAAATACAGCGGTGTCGCGGTCGAGTGAGACTGTCGTATATGCGACGGCTGATATATGCAAATGTAATATGGGTTACATGTATCACAGGGGGTCAAGTTACCAGTTTTCATTTAAGGTCGAAATATAGCGGTGTCGCAATCGAGAGTGGAGCGTAGCTGGAAAAAGTTTACGTTTTATGTAAGGTGTTATCATTTCGAATGTCCCGATGATTGCAAGAATTGCGAAATCTGTACATTTTTTTCTAAGGCTATGTCGATAAAATGTGAGTATTTGCAGTGGCAGACACAATAAGCGGTAAATTTTTTTATCTTTCGAAATAAATACTAAATATATTGAGAAGTAATAAAAATAAAGGATATGTGAATCTTTTTTCTAGAATTGACACTTTTGGAAAAAATCGCTTGTGAAAAAATGTTACCAATGAACTAGCTTAGCACTTGTTGAATAGAACAATTTACGGGGTATGCACTTTTAGCTTTATCAACGATTCTGCTTACTCATCTTCATATTATGGGTTCCAAGTAAATTCAAAATAATAAAAAATGCCGCTTAAAATAGGCTTAACAAAGTTGCAGGTCGTCCGAATATGCAGTTATTACTAGTTTTTGTTATAGCGACTTGAGTAGGTCCAAGGAATATCCAGCCAAAGAAAAACAAACGCTGTAGATTAAGGTTTTTGCTAATTGTCTTTGCTATCATTATAGTTTGAATTTGGGTTTTTACTATCTCGCATTTTTTATCTGCATCTTTTGTATAATGACACAAGACCTCCAGAGTCAGCTGCCCCGGCTATATGGCTTAATGCATTTTAAAATATGTAGGGTTCCACAGGTAAGCCTGGCATGGAAATTAACGTGCATCTAAAAAGTTGTTTTCTTAAACACATTCTGCTACTACATTACGCTTATTAATATTATTTTTATCATCATTTCCCTAAAATGATACGTGTGGGACGGTTTTTAATGGTTATGATACACGAAATGTTTGTTTTTATTTATGATATTAGCACAGTTTTTTAGCACCCATCCCATCATCTGCAGCAAAGCAAATTTCCCGACGTGGCTTTTTTGCATTAGTCGCAAGTGTTCATTAAATAATCGTATACCTGTCTTTTCACCAGATGGGCGGCCTTAAATTTAAATCAGATAAATGATTACCGAGCTAATAAACCCAGCAATTCGTATCATAAAGTGAATGGTTGTTCGTATCAAGTGTGCTCATAATAATTGTTGGAGAAATTCAACGTTAAGCAATGCCAATTTACACTTTTACTAATACCAGGCGATTTAAATGATATGTAATAATTTTAGTTATTAGTGTTATTATAAGGGATATCTTTGAATCATAGTGAATATGGTAAAAAAACTGGTTACAGTTAAATTTACTTCATTTGATAATTAGAATCCGGATCGCAGCGATATATGACGTCAAAACCAGGGTTGGATCTAGGTAATGTGTCATCGTGTAAAACATTTACACGCCTGCGTGATACAATACTTACTTGTAGTTTTTTGGCGAATTTCGTAACTTCCAAAGTTAAAACGCTCAACTTATGTAAGTAGTGACTTAAAGTGGGCTGGACGTATTGATAAGCACTTAACGCAATTATGCATTTTTAAGTACCAATCGCAAGACGAAAAGTACATTATTAATGTTTGTTCTAAACGTTTTGGCGTTACAGGGTAACTTAATAATGAAAATATGAATTTTTGTAGACACCATATGCATGAAATTTATGCTTCCATCCAGGCTCTATTGATAATACTGATACATTAAAATTATTAAATCACAATACTTCAAGTATTTAAATAAGCATCAATATCCTGGAGTTAGTTGTTAACACTGGGTGTTATTCAGGGGGTCTATACATGACCCTCTTCTGTTTATCTTTATACAACTAAAAGACAATTATATATCGAACAGCATACTAAGCAAACAAAGCAATCGTTGCTCTTTCAGTGCCATACACACATAAAATATAATCTTTCGTCGAACAAACATCTGTATAAATACTTTTTATTTACCGCTACAGGTATCTGGACATATTTGAACATATTTTCTATTATTTTTGGAATAATTCTTCTCCTTCTTATTAACAATCTCTTGACAAACGTTCAAGGATTCATACATCACACCTCTGTCTCGGCTGCCTGTATAGTGTCTGACCTAAGAACTTTCCCATCAGCTCTTTGGCACATCAGCCCACAACATTTTGGAGCTCTTGCCATTCGATTTTGCCAGGACCATCGAGACTATCGTTAAAACAATTTATTTTGCTAAAACCGTTCCATTTCCGACACCTTGTATAAAACGTTTTTGTTGCATTTAGTTCAATATCATCTGTTAGAATTATGACCATCAAATCTTATAGTTTTTGTACTTATTTTAATTTGGTACAACAATATCCATTAATCCAGTGCGATAAAATTAAGGAAAGTAAAGACATTAATTATTGGTATTATTAATTGTAACGGAAAATTCCAATTCAAGAATGGATGAGTGCTCGATGAAAAATGGACATCGCCTTACAGTTGATATATGAAAGAAAGAAAAATGTTCTTATGATCTGAATAATATCAAACTGTTGTTTATTTCTTTAAGCTAAGATCATCGCCACTGATACACAGTTCTGATGGTTTTCCTTTAAATCCCTCTATTAAAATTAAGCTCCGATGTTACCTGGATATAAAATAAGCGCCCTTGATAATTATGAATCGTTAAATCTAGTCGTAATTAAAAAAAGATCCACTTTTATAGTCAGGTAAACCTTAAATTATATGTAATGCGGATCCTCGTTTAAATAAGATAGATAATTGTGTGTTAATTATATAGGCAGTTAAAAATATTAAAGGCAGATCTTGGCGAGCAAAAGAAGAACATTTAAATGTTATGTTACATAAAGCTCAAAGGAATAGCTAATTTAGGTCCGTATTCAGAGTCGGACTGGGTGGGTTAGAGGTAGTAAGAAATATCTTACCGAGCCCTGAAACTGTTAACGAATACTTTCTTCTTCCTCTTACTTCTTTCTTTTGAATATTACTGAACTAGACGAACCTTTTTGAAGCGAAATTCATTAATAAGTTTAAGATTTAGATATTTTAGTAATAAACCATCATGTGAGACTTCCTTAACACTTCACGCTTTATAATTAGTAAGCAGGGAAAAGCTAAGGCGAGTCGTCGAAAAGTTTGACGATAAAGCAGCCAAAGCCGGAAAGGAGGCGCACAGAGACTACCGCTACTCCACTCGCTCCCTTGTCCTAGTATATGTATTTCCTCAACTATAATATAAAAGGTAATTCTTGCCTATCTGTAACTATTTCAATTTTCCTCCTTTTATATTTCGAATTCCTAAAGTGTTACTATTTCAACAGATAGAAGATCCTGCCGACCAACAAACATGTAAATATAGTAAAATAGGTCATACACAGACAAGTTAAACACAGCTTGCAATGGCTTAAATACGTGGTTAGAAATAATTATCATTGCGGTAACTAAAATTAATTAGAAATACCTACCAAACAGGCAAATCAATGAATGTACGTGTAAGTGGAAATAACATAAAGCTACGTATAGAAACAAATTAAACACACGCTCTAGGAACATAGAAGTTAAAAAGTTACTCACGGCAATCCTTCTAAGAGTAACAACATCTTAATAATTCGGCAAATCAAAACAACCGTAGAACACAATTCGTAGCACATATTTAACATTTATCTGCGTAAATAAGTAATATTCTAAACACTAGTGATACTACATATGACAATATGAATTTCAATGTGTTTGTCGTGTAAGCAGAAAATCATTAGCTGGTTAAAATTACATTTGATAACTTAAAAAATTAAAACCCCGACGGTGTATCCTTGCTGTATGAAGGTCAGTATCTAAGAACATCTAAAGAATTATAGAACTTATGTTTATTGTAATTGTGTTATGTTTAGCTACTGTCTTAGTTGTCTTTAAAAAAGAACCTTATCAATAAAAATTGTAATATAACTCGAGGTACCACAAGGCTCCGTTCTAGGTCCAACTGTATGCCTCGTTTTCATTAATGGCTTGTTCAATAATATCGTCCAAAAAATCTGTTCTACTTGCGGACAATACAACAGTACAACGTAAAAACAAGAATATTAATGCAACATTGACGACAATGATATGCGCCCTGAGTTAAATTTTTGGGTATTCATGATGACAACAAATTAGATTTGTGAAAAACATGCTAATTTCATATGTAATAAATTATCAAAAATATATTTATTTTGAGAAGTCTCGTGAATAATGTATTATATTAGCAGGGTGTTTAGATTATTTATTGATTAGATTTTTACGTGTAAATACTTTTTGTATAAAAACTAACTTATTTACTTCCAATATGTCCATTATAGAAATTATCTCACCAGGTCAAATTGTGCTAGTCCGATACTGTCTGTATGTATGAGTTAGTGAAAGTCAACTATTCTGTATATCATTTTTTATAAGGAAGCCCAACAAATTGTGATGTTTGCTTTGGCGAGTTAATTTGCGTATCTGATGTAATAAAATAACAAAAAGAAAATTTACTTGGAAATTAAGCTAATTCGATTTTAATGCCGCGAGATGTGACAATCATGGCGTAACACCTACGACCAGAACATTATAATTTAATAATTTTGTTTATATTTATATAAAGCAAGATATTGTTACGATGGTTTAACATTTTTGACTGATTCCACCGAGCTGTGACCGCAGACCATTTTTATCACTTAACTCCTGACAACTCACTGCCTCAATTTTAATTTATTATAAGTGTTTATGCTAATTTCGAAATTCCTCTTTGCTTTCTAGTTACTATTCACCCCAGAATTAACAAAACGCTAACCGCTAACAATTATTAATGGGCATTTCCTATGAAATTTAGAAGCCTTCAAGCTCTAAATTTAAATTATAGCATAGATTACGCGCATTCATTAATGTTTCCATCTTTAGATTGGTACTCAACCGAAATCATTTGATGTAATCCTTGGGTTTTTTCTATTACGCAAATGAAATTATTCCATTTTTCTTGACGTTTCGATTCATTGTACCATTCTCAGAGATAAATTATACAAGGTTCGGCAAATGTGTGGAAACACCTGATTTCGAACTAAACTAATAAGTTCGATAAAAAAATACTTTTAACAAAAATGTTTGTAGAATTTTTATTCTATTCAGTGACGTACTTTGATTTCCAATAGCAGCCCTATTTTTCGTGACGTGACATCATCGGCAGTTTCTTAAATATGAAATAAAATAATAAAATAAAGAGTAATAAGTATTTATAGTTAATGAAAATTAAATTTACTATTACAAAGTATTGAGCACTTTAATATTGAGAAAAAGGAAAATATTCATCATAAATGTCCTGAACGGCTCTCAGATGAAATTTGGTATTAGTAAGATGGAGTTTCGCCTCATTATGGAGTTGACGTGCGCCAATACCTAAACGAAAGAATTCCACAGAGATGGGTAGGTCGAAGAGGACATATTGAATGGCCACCGTGATCGCCAGATTTAAGTCCTTTGGACTATTTTCTTTGGGCTCATTTAAAATTCATTGTCTATTAGACCAAACCTCAGTCGTTAAAAAGTTGGAAGATCTAATTAGGATAGCTGTTCAAGAAATATCACAGAATGCTATTCAAAACTCCTTAAGAACCTTCGTTGATCGATTAGGATATTGTCAGGTTGCTGAAGGTCTCCAGTTTGAAAATTTGTTATGAATATTTTCCTTCTTTCTCAATATTAAAGTGCTCAATATTTAATAACATAATTTTCATTAACTAATAAATATTTATTACTTTGAAACAATTGATTGCAACATATTATTATTCAAATTAAAGACATATGGATTCAATCACACTATTATAAAATGGATTAGAAGTTATATAACCGATAGGTATCAAATTACAAAAATTAATGGCAATCTATCTGAGCCTAAGATGAATAACTCTGGGGTCCCTCAAGGCAGTGTTCTTGGTCCCTTAGTATTCATTCTTTATATAAATGACCTTGGGATTGTGCTGAGAAAATGTAAAATCCATCTTTTAGCTGGTGATACTCTTATTTACTATGAGAATACAAATTTTGATGAGATGGTAACTACTGTAAATTTGGAGCTGGGGCTTCTGACAGAACAATTTAAAAGCAACTTTAAAAGTAATAAATTAATTCAAATTTAAATTCAAGTTTGTAGGTAATAATTATTTGTACAGGAAATTTACCAATTTAAATCTTGGTATTGAAATAAATAATTGAAAATAAATAATGGAAAAGTTGAACTTGTTCAAGAAATTCACTAAACACATAGATTTTATACCAAAACAGATTGGCAAAAAAATCGGCTTCTTTAATATCAATGTCCACGAGGTTGACAGTTTAAAACTCGCTAATATTGCCTCATTTTTTCTACTGCGGGTCAATGGTGTATGTAAGTTGTACAAATAGTAGGTTACAGGTTCTCCAAACAAGATGATGATAAGGTGCAGTATGTTTTCAAGAAGTCAGCTGATATTAAGTACATGAAGTTTCCAGATCTTCTTTAGTTCGTAGGCCAGATTTTCGTATGATTTTTTTCCTTTCCGTTTTATGGATGTCATGTGACCGAGGTACAGCAATGTCTATGATAATTCCAAGTTTGCTGGACTTATGAATAAGGACAATATCTGGTCTATTATAGTCCACAGATCGATCGGTTATTATTGGTCTATCCCAATATAAAACTTCTTCTGTAGGCTCTAAGACAGGCGCAGGAGTGTATTTGTAGTAGGGAGGGGGGTACATCATTTAGAAGACTATATTTCATTATCAGTTGCTGGTGTATTAGTTTGGCAACCTGATTATGTCGTCCCAAATAATCAGACTCAGCAAGAGAGCGGCATGTCATTCTTCAAACAGTGTTTCTCATAGTTTCGCGTTTTAAGATGCGAATTTGTCCACAGCATCCGCTTGCAGTAATTTGGAATATCTGCCATGAAGACTTTTATCTGACCATTGCTTTATATTGTCTGCTACTGATGATGTTTCTAGCATGTAACTGTGTAGGTTCAGCTTAAGTGGCGTATATCCGTTATCTTCCTGAGCTACTAGATTTATCAACTCGCTTTCATACATCAGAAAACGTTGTCTCATGCTCTGTTCCTGCTGAAATCACAGATTCTTGATATTTAGAAGCCCTCTAGGGAGGGAGAAGGAGGCTTCTCTTCTTGGGGTATATAGCCTAGCTACAGATGAATTAGGATGTAGGTATCGAATTTTTTCTAGCAGCCTTCGGGTGAAGATGTCAAGCTCATCCAGGCCAGTATTTGACCACGTCAATGAATAGAATAAAATTATTACAAAAACTTTTGTTAAGGATATTTTTTATTCGAACTTACAGTTTAGCCAGGAATCAGGTGCTTTCACATATTTGCCCAACCCTGTATGTAATAAGCAAGTACGAAAAGATGAGTGGCAAGGAAAGAAGTCTCACCTTTCGAAGCTTTCATTAAAAACTACTGCCTCTCCGCATACAACAAATACATACTGTAAACATCGCCAGTAATAATTTTAGAATAACAAAATTATTGGTTGTTAACATTGATTCATGGCATTCCTAAATTCGATATTCGACAGCTGGTCCGTTAAAAACTTCGTGCTTCTGTGCTGTCATTTTTTTCTAAATTAATATCATCAAACGGGATTACGGTAAATATCCCTCGTAAACAACAGGAACACGTCACATAATTTGAGGCAATTTCGGATCGTTCAAGTAATTTTTGAATCGAAAACACTCGGTAGGTACCTATGTAATAATTACTCGGGCTTCGCAGTTCAGTTACATTGCATGACTCCCGGAGCGGAAGTACACCTGTGATTCGTTAATTTTATTATTATTCTGTTGGAGCAATTAAAGCAGACACTTCACTTGCCAGACTGCGAGTAACCACAGTCATTCATAAAGGTTTGGGGGAAGAAGGGCCGTCAAATTTACAGGGCGAGTGCGTGAATTTTTACGAAAGTCACTTTTGTAAATAATCTTTACAAGAAGAATTAACTGGATGTTGTATACACAGACTCTGCTGAGGTTGCTATTAGGTTCTGAATAAACTGATAAATTTTGTTTTAAAAAAGTTTTTATTTTTATTTTAACCTATTTTAAACACACAAAATCATATATTGTAATAAGTAATTATTTATTAAATTCTTACATAGCGACCTTAGATGTACCTCAAGGATATAACCCAAACCCTCTACTTTCTGAAGTCTTGATAGATGATATTGTTGATATAGTACGTAACAGTAGCATTGTAATAAGTCGTTGTTTGTTAAAAATTTTACATAGCGACCATAGATGTACCACAAGGATCCAACTCAGGCCCTTTACTTTCTGTACTCTTGATAGATGACACTGTTGATACAGTACGTAACAGTAGCATTCTATTTTTACTTCCCTCGCAAAACTTTACTTTACTTTATTAACTCTCTCGCATGCCGAAGGGAAGTATTGTATTCGAGAAAAAATCATTCTCTATTATTCTCATATGTCGTTTCGTAATTAGTAATTTTTAAAGTAACTGGCCTGTATAAATAAAGAGGGAAATAAATAGCAGAACTGCAAAGAGTATGAGATAATATGGAATATTAGTCTAAATTTGAGCAATGATTTGGTTTCATTCAATCAATTCAATACAAGTTCCACTGAGAAATAAGAAAATTTGAAATATCTCAACTATCTTAAAAAGAATCATACTTCTCCTGTGTGTCTTTATAAATGCTCTGATGGACCCTTGGGCGAGAAGAGGGTGTCCCTGTTTACGTCCTTGTTGTCAGTCTTCAAGTAATTATTCCACTACGTTGTTAAGGTTAGCTTTCAATATATGCAACTGTCTAATGGATTGGGTCCAATGCCAAAAAAATCCTGCTATTTTTAGATTTATTGATGATGTGCGGCTCCCTGAAGGTCTACCAAGATAAAACCTTACTAAGAACTTTAACAAAAGTATACATCAAATTAAGAAGTCTGCATTAAAATCCCCTGGCAACCTACTTTTTGTGTCAAGAGTTAAAAAGTATAACGATAAACAACAAAATGTCCTTTATCATAAAAAAAATCCCTGCAGTCCCGCTTCATTTATTCTGAAAATTGCTGGGTGATGGTAAAACAGAGGTGACAATAACTAAGCTAAACTATTTGCTCTATTTACTCGTACGGACAGGGCCGTCGAGAGATAATCGGGACTCTAGGGTAGTAACATACGGGCCCTTGCTAGCACCCCTAGCTGTTCGAAATAATTTTTAAGGTTCGCAATCAAAATTTGCATATGTATCTCCAACTTTTCCCGGATTTTACAAATTCTGGTGGAATCTGGGCTCCCTCAAAAATTTCGGGCTCGGAGGAAAACACTCCCGACTCCCCCCTCTCGACGAGCCTGGATACAGAGTTCCCAGACAGGTACCTTACGTCGAAATTAATTGCATAAAAGGTTGACGTAAGAGACCAAGTTCCCGATTTTCCTCATCACACACATGCTCCGGCTAAAGACAAACGTCAACGTCCCTAGCCATCTTCTCTTCATATTAGTGCTGTGGAATCCGGCATTACTGTGCTAAATAAGGCCTAAAGACAGAGCAATAGTTTCCGATATCTGATCAATGTAACTTTGAATCTTTGGCGGAAACATTAAAGGTGGCCTTAGTCCCCAATCCTACGCAAAGAAAACCCTCTCTATGCAAATAAATAAGGTGTCTGATTGCTGTTTCATTCTTTAGCTCGATTTCGTCGATTGTAATTTGATCATGTTTATATTATGCAGTCTGTAACAGTCAGACAATTCTTTGAAATCGACATGCGATGAGTCAGTTTCATAGGATCAGAATTTTCTTTCTTTAACCCTCCTTTATCTCTAGGAATTAAATAATCCAGTTTCCTTTACCAAGCACCTTACATCTCAGTAGTGATGAACTTTCTCATCTATCCGAAAAGCGAAAAAAAATTGCTGTTTCTTCAGATTCAACTATCATCTCATTCTAATCCTATGTTAGGTTAGGTTAATACGTCTTTGGACGAGATCATCAAGGTTTCTGATAACAGTTCTCTTAACAGTCCTATGAGATCCAATTCTTCCTAGGGCGTTTCTCTGTCGTTTCATCCTCATCTGAACACTTATGACATTCAGCACGATAATTTTCTTGCAATGAACTAATCCTGGCAGTTCCTGTCGATGCTGGAGTGTTTTCCCCTTAAACCATGCTAAGATAGTTATCTTGGCAATGCTTGAAGATATGCCAAGTGGTGGTTTTGGTCATATTAATCTCAATGCCGCAGCTTCTCTGGCCAAAGAGTTTTATTGCCTATCATGTCTGGGTGGGCAGGTATTCCGACTAGTCAAGTATTTCTAGATTAGAGCACTATGGTAGTAGAAACCATTTTAGAATGATAATAGACAGATTTAAAACTTTTAAGAGCTTGGCCGATTCAAATGGTAACACAAATATATGTTTTTTAATTTATAACATTAAAATTTGTAAACTTTTTTATCAAATGTTTACAGTTTCCAAAGGCACAACATCCTAAAGAATTATAACATTATTACTTACACATCTACGTAGTGGATTGGAAGTATAGTAATCGTAAAAAAAATATTTTTTTTTCTTGAAATAGGTTTAGAATGTCATGAAACGCCAAGATTTTAAATTTGAGCGAAAAAAAAAATTCTGCCTGTCGGTCTGTCTGTCTAACTTTTTTTTTGTCCGCACTCTTTCTCCGGAACGGTTTAAGATATTGATTTGAAATTTTGTACACGTGTATATTATAATGAGATCTGGAACTGGATTGTTTTCTGAAGATATCCGGTTGGGGAGTAAATAGGGGTAAGTATGGGGAAATATGTAAAGCAAGCTGGTAAGAGTACAGAAACTTGAAATTTGATGTATGTACTACAAGCCAAGGCCTCAGATTTTTTTATAATATTTTTCAAGCCCCCACCACCCCTACTCCAGTATTAATGGGGTTGATAAAATAGAATTGAGATATTCATTTGAAATTTGGTAGACGTATGTATTATAACGACATCTGGAACTAGATTATATTTTGAGATGATATTCATTTGAAATTTAGTAGACGTATGTATTATAACGACATCTGGAACTAGATTATACTTTGAGATGATTCGTTGAAGGGTTGGAGGTTGAATAGGGATAAATAGGGGAAAAAAGTAAAGCAAGCTGGTAAGAGTACAGAAACTTGAAATTCGGTGTATGTACTAGAAGCCAAGGTCTCAGATTATTTATAATATCTTTCAACCCCCACACCCCTACTCCATTATTGAAGGGGTTGATAAAATAAAATTGAAATATTCACTTGAAATTTGGTAACTAGATTATGTTTTGAGAAGCTTCCGTTGAAGGGTTGGGAGTTAAATAGTGGTAGATAGGGGAAAATAAGTAAGGCAAGCTGGTAAAAGTATAGAAATTTGGGATTTGGTGTATGTACTAGAAGTGATGGCCTAAGGTTTTTTATAACATTTTCCATCCCCCCACCACCCCCACTCCCTTATTAAAAGAGTTGATAAAATTAAATTTAGATTTTTACTTGAAATTTGTTATACGTATAACGATATCTTAGATTAATCGGGGAAAATCTGCTGAGTACAGAAACTTGAAATTCGGTATATGTCCTAAAAGCCAAGGCCTCAGATTTTTTAGTAATATTTTTCAACCCCCCACCACCCTTAATCCATTATTAAAGGGGTTGGTAAAATGAAATTGAGATATTCACTTGAATTTTGGGACACGTATGTATTATAACGACATCTGGAACTAGATTATATTTTGAGGTGATTCCGTTGAAGGGTTGAGGGTTAAATAGGAGTAATTAGGGGAAAAGAAGTATATCAAGCTGGTAAGTGTACAGACATGTGGGATTTGATGTATACACCAGAAACCAAGGCCTCAGATTTCTTTCTAGTATTTTTCAAACACCACCATCCCCTCTCCATTATTAATGGGTTTGATAACATAAAATTGAGATATTTACTTGAAAGTTACTATACGTATGTATTGTAATGACATCTGATTGATATGATTCCATTGAAGGTGTGAGACGTGGTAGGTTGTGAATAGGGAAAAATAAGTAAAACTTAATTTTTAACGTATATGATAGAAACCAACGCCTCAAACTTTTCTGACATCTGCTCCAAATATTATTAAAATTCTATGACCAATAATTTCCACATACTAGAGTGCAAATCTACTCAAGATGTTTCCTTTAAAGTGACTTGGATGAAATATCTGGATGTGGAAGTAGTGATTCCTTAGGCAGCGGTTTTTTTGCTCTTAACAGTACCCAAGTGAAAATTCGTGGTAATGACTTAGAAAGCGAAGCTTCTTAAATAAATGTCTCGTTATAATCGTACAAAACAAATATGCCTATTAGGAACAAATTTCTTTATAATCATTTTAATATTGAATTTCGTTTCACTGGAAGATGTAGCACGTTATCCGGCAGGTTTAAGAATTGACAGAATGCATTTCTAAACATAAAATTAACGCCCCAACGCAATAATTCGTCTTGCTTAAGATATCTACGTATGGTTTGACACCTAGCCATGTATGGTTACAATTACGATTATATAAAAAAATATTTGTAACCTAAGATATGGGCAATAAAATCAGATTAACGATCACATCACAATTACTTTTCTACTTATAGTGTCTTAAAAATAGTGTCAACGTTTACCACTTTCCCCTGCACAATGCACATTCTGCGTTGTATGAATGACCTGCTACATTCGTTACTAATTCACACTTATAACAAGTTAATATGCATTGTCTAACTGTTTTAAATAAAGAGCCAGGCTTAAATTATGATAGCTAACTAGCCGTGAGCTTCCCTGTCACAAAACATACAATCCACAGCGCGATGGAACCTGTACCGTACCGCTGATTACCGTTTTTGCATTCATTATTGCGTAAACAAAAATATTGTGGTTGTGGACATCTTTATTTAAATAATTACACTTGACTTCCTTCTCGCGTCGCTCAGGAAAGTGTTTTGTCTCCTTGCAACTAGTAATAGTCGCGGCATAATCAACTAAAGTTAGACCTAACCTAGACACTATATAATCAGCTAGATGAATTTTCAGAAACGAACATGGAACATTTACCAAAGGTCCAGCGGATTCGTTAGTTTTTCATGCGCGATATAGAGAATGAAAGTCGTTGGTAAAACTAAAAGTGTAACTTCGTGATACCCAGCTAAGGCCTCGGCTACGATACGAGCGGTGAGCGGCAATTATCTGAGCGGTTCAGCGGCGCCGCTAAAGTTTTTAGTTGAATGACATTAAATTAGGAGGTTGCCGCTCGCCGCAATACAGTGCGATATAACGTCCACATGCATTGGGCCTTCCCTGAATCGAAAATCTTGTAAGGGAAGTTAGGATGAAATTATTGTACACGATAAAATCCAAGTTGAAGCTGAACGGTGTCTAAAAAACGAAAATAGAAAGGTCAAATTAACACGTAAGCTAAATAATGGTGAAACCAAACTGATATCGGAAGAGCAGTGAAGGCAGTGTCTGTGCAATTGATGCCTAAATGATTTACTTTCTGATAGAGCAACAGCTGCACAAGTTGCTCGGACTGATCGAGACTGCCGCAGGTGTATCGCAGCTCGTATTGTAGCCGGCACCGCTTACCCCATTGCCGCTCTGTATTTTTACCGCTTTGCCGCTTACCGCGCACCGCTCGTATCGTAGCCGAGGCCTAACAAAGTTGCTTTATAAATTTAAAATTATACCACAATTTTATTTTATTACTGTCGCATTAATGCTCTGCAACGGCTATTTTGTTTTATTAAAACCGCCAAAGCGATTATTTAATCTTCGCAACTAAATCATCATATAAATAAGTAGGTACTAAGAATGTTCTTATAGCTAAATTATAAAACATTTTGTAGAATTTGTTTTTCGCTGTTTTATACACGTCTGTCTATACAGCAATTACTATAGGATGTTTAGCTCACGGAGCAAAATTGATTTATACCAGATATACAGGGTGTCTCACCGGGAACTGAATCGATCGATATAGAGAAAAGTACGCATCAGAAATTTTTGAAAATTTAGATGGTTACTAATGTCGGTGTGACCAATCCAACTAAAATAATTAGAAGCATAGGGTACTTCCGGTTATACCAGAAGTTGATACCAACTTGCTTATTTTAAATGGAACACCCTATATATTTTCGACTGTTCGAGATGACAATAAAATTCTGAGTTCAGGCATGTAGCACACCCTATATCTAAACCCAGTAGTTTCGAAGATATTTGACATTTTATAAAAATTTGACTGGTGCAACGGTTTGCAAGAACCGTTATAACTTTTTCTGTGTAGGACATCCTCATTTGCTCTTTGGCATGGAGAAAGAACACAAGGAGAACTACGTTCTACTACTGAAATAAATTCAATAATGTCGTACCAAGTGTTCCATTTTTCGCGTTATATTTTGTCAACTTCAAACCTTCCATAGGTCAAATGGAACATCCTGTATTTTTTTACGTCAAGTTGTGTAAAATTGAATCCCCTTTTTTCTGATATTAGCGTTGAGGGGTTAAAGTTTTCAACTTTTTAAATATGTGCGATTTTATTAGAAATTCATGAATTGTTGTAATCATTTCATCAAAATAGCCATGATTAGAAACAATCAGTCATTATGTCAAAAAATGCCAGCACGTTTAAATTACACCCACGAAGAGTTTTTAAATTTGTTTATTATTTATGGAGAATGAGATAAGGTAATATCAAGAACTTGCAGCACATTTGCTACTCGATATCCACAAAAACGGAAAATAACACTAACACTGTAACATGCGTATTAATCGAACTGAAGATATGGCATGAACTAAAATAGCAGAAATAAGATCAATTTAAAACATGATTCCATTTTAACTTAATAATTGCTCAAAATTCTGCCCTCAAACCTCGACACATTTTTCGCACCTTCGGATTAGTTCCTCATGGGTAGCTCTTCTAATTGAATCCTGTGATATGTTTTGAAATGCATTTTTTACTCTCTGCATACAGTCATCAATGGTTGTTAATGGGCTCTCATAAACTTTATTTTTAATAGTTCCCCAAATAAAATGATCTAGAACTGACAAGTCGGGCGAGCGAGGAGGCCATAAGAAATTTCCATTATTGGCAATCCATTGATCATAAAAAGTTTCTTGTAAATAACTATTAATTAAATATGCGTTATGTGGGGGAGCACCGTCGTGCTGATAAAAAATGTTTCTATGTTCGGCGAGAGGTAAATTTTCTAAATAGTTATTATTCAAATTTTGTAAGATATTCAGATATCTTTCACCTAAAAAAAAATGACAAAAATTTACCTATACATATTAGCAGAAGAGAAAATTTAATTTACCGTTTAAATTTGTCTGATAAAATTGTAATGCCACCACTCTATCGTTTCTTATGGCACTGTAAACATTGAACTGCCAATTTTCCTGAAAGTTTCGCTCTCTGAACATATGAGGATTTGAGTCACTCCAATAATGCGAATTGTGTCTATTAAAAAGTCCATTTTTAGTAAATGTTGCTTCATCTGTCCTTATAATATTTCCCAAATAAGAATCGTCACCCTTAGACCTTATTAAGATAAACTCACAAAAATTCTGTCTTCTTAGGAAATTTGTTTCTTTTAATCCTTGAACCATATGGAATGAAAACAGATGAAACTTATGTTTTAATAAGATTCTATGAATTGAATCCTTGCGTAGTCCCGATTCCAGAGCAGCTTGTCTTAATGACATCCTTGGAAAGGCATGAAAATACCCCAGACTGACTATTTCAATGTTTTCGTCATCAACAATAGGCTTTCTTCTTTGCATTTTTGCCTTGACAGAGCCATGATTTTTAAAATTTTCCAGTATGCGTTTTACAGTGTTTGGTGACGGTTTCCGTTTTTTTGGATATCGAGTAGCAAATGTGCTGCAAGTTCTTGATATTACCTTATCACATTCTCCATAAATAATAAACAAATTTAAAAAGTCTTCGTGGGTGTAATTTAAACGTGCTGGCATTTTTTGACATAAGATAATGACTGATTGTTTCTAATCATGGCTATTTTGATGAAATGATTACAACAATTTATGAATTTCTAATAAAATCGCAAATATTTCAAAAAGTTGAAAACTTTAACCCCTCAATGCTAATACAAAAAAAGGGAATTCAATTTTACACAACTTGACCTAAAAAAATACAGGGTGTTCCATTTGACCTAAACAAGTTTTCGCGGTTTGAAGTTGACAAAATGTAACGCGAAAAACGAAAACACTTGGTAAGATATTATTGAATTTATTTCAGTTGTAGAACATAGTTCTCCTTGTGTTCTTTCTCCGTGCCAAAGAAGAAATGAGGATGTCCTACACAGAAAAAGTTATAACGGTTCTTGCAAACCGTTGCACCTGCCAAATTTTTTATAAAATGTCAAATATTTTCGAAACTGCTGGGTTTAGATACATGTTTGAAGCATTAATAAAACATTTTTATTGGCACTCTTCTTAACACAATATTACTTCTGAGAGCATATTGTATTCGGTCGTATCTGCTAAACAATTGTTATATAAACAAAGCACACATTGCTCTCATAGAACATTTATAAAATAGTTATAAAACTGAAAATTGTCCTTATTGGCAATAATATGTCCTGTACCATTTTTATAAAACATGGGTACGCATTAACAGTGCGTTCGTCATGTTATGTATAAAAATCGCTTACCTTCTCAAAAAATTGCGCTAGCATGACTTTCTTTCATCAGTTCTTAGTGCGTTTTTTGGCATCCTCCACTTACAAAATATTTTATATACTTTCTCGTACTTTTCCTTGGATTTTAAAGGAAGTATACTCAAAGATGCTACTCGAGTGGCATTTAAAATGTCCAGAACAATTTACTAAATTGTTTTCAGTAGCAAGACTCATTTTTATAATTAATGTATATAACTTAAAATCAATTCTACTCAAAAACTATGCTTAACTGTTATTATATAAATAAACAAAGCCGTGTCAGTTACTAGGTTACGGAAATCCTACACAAGTACCTACCTACTATGAAATTTTTAAAATTTCAAACTTTGTAACGGTTTTATATCTATCACTATTTGCTTATAATTACCTACTAACACAAAATGCGAAAAAATAGTATAAACAAATCTCGTAAGAAAAGCAGGTTTACTAAACTTGTTTAGTAAAACTTTGCTTTTCTAAACTTGTTTAATGTATTATTGTCCTACTTGGTCAAAAATATAGAACTGGTTCTTCAGTCGATTTTTTTTGCCAGACCCTTAGCAAGGGTGAGGCAGTATAAAGTTTAAAGTTTCACTAATTTAATTTCAGGAGGGACATGAAATTGGTGATGTTTCACAAACGGAAACAATTCCAGCTATGGCAATGTTATTTACATTACTTTGCGTATCAAAACTTGAAATATTCTGTAGATTACCAATTTTCTACAAATTGTGCCGCGTAATACAGTACAAATTGTACCGCAGCGTAACACCATTCTTTAATACTGATCTTTGAACTTTAAGAGCTAATTGCATAATGCAAATAGCGAAAAAACGTGCGCTGACTAATTCTACAAAGTGCACCTTGGAGTGCACTGAGCTAGACGGATAATTAAACTAAGAAATAATTACATATCCCATGTCTGGAAAACATCACTTAATGATTTCTTGAAATTTTTTAGCCACCATGTTTTTCCGCAGTAATAGTCAACTCGACGATAATTACGATACGCGACGACCTGCCATTTCAACTTTTCAACATGTCATTGCAAAAAGCACAATGTGTGTTAAACCGCAGATGTTGAGTAGGTGGTGTCACTCATGTTATAATGTACATCGATAGCCAATGGCGTTTAGGTAATCATTATCTTTATTACGCCTTTGTCTGATAAGTAAAATAAGTATTCAAGCAAATGATAGACTAGTTATTTTATGCATTAATATGGCTTCTGTTCCAAAAGAATCTTAACTTTTTCTTTTTTGTTTTAATCGCTTTACTTTGTCGTTTTAAACTGTACTTATATTAAAAAATCAATAGTGGGATCGCGATGGAGCACAGTGGGGTGAGAATAAGTAAAGATCGGTCGAAATTCTGAAATTTAGAAAACTAATCCCAAATGGTCTCATGATTACAAGAAAAAAATATTACTGACAAATTGGGATGGTTGGAATCGAAATAACTGAGTAAAATTCTGAAATAGACAACGAAAATAATAAATATAATCAGAATCCATGATTGTTCGTCATCATAATTATCATCATCGTCGTCATCATCATCATTATCACCTTGGTATTCGGGGACCGGAGGTGGCAGTAACAAATCTAAAACTTCTTATGGCAAGTGTTGGAGTTTCCATTTGGGTAGCTCCTAAAGACCATGTAAAAAACTTTATAAATTGTTTCAAATAATTTGAATTTAAACAAAAAATCATATTTTCCTAATTCTTGAGTACCCCGTATAAAAAACTTAATATTGGACATTGGTAGCCGTATTTTTTGGACGACCTCTTTTGTAGAAAAATTTAATATTTTGATCATTTGCGGTACAAGTAACTCAGTCTACGACCATACGACATAGTAAAAATATTCATTTGTAACGAAAATCGCAAAAAATCGCAACAAACTTAAATGTGCCCTAAATTTGTGATAATTACTCATTTTAACCATGCAAACAAAAGTGCTTGATACACAACTAAAAGTTTACCTATTTCTATGAACATAGTATTTATAAATAAAATTTAGAATTATGATTTATAGATGTTTTTATTCCACAATGTTGCTATGATTTTTATTCAATAAAAATATTAAAGATATAACACGTACCTGAAATAGACGGCTACGTAACCAAATAGCAGAATTTAGAATCGACTTAATACAACATGCGTACGAATCTCTGCAGATAGTTGAACTGAACTGAAGGGTAGAAGCAAAACAGAGCGTTTGTCCATCCCGAATATTCGCTGTCATAATATGTAAATATTGTCTTCATTGACATTATAAAAGCCAGTGTACTCTTTGGTTTTAATATTAATACCAAATAATCGGGTCTTTCAACCCACTGCGCGGCAATGCAAAATAGTAATGGTCAAAGATAAATAAATCATTTATTTGCGAGTGTCCCACTTCCTATGGGTCGAATGCCAATTAAAGTTATTATAAAGATGAAGGATAATCAAATTTTCGACACAAAAGGTCGTTCATTTTTTACGTACAACGAACCGGTTAGAAAGACTCTCACTACAAAGTTTTCGTGCAAGGCATGCTCAATTTCGTACAGGCTAGGCCTTAAGTTTAAAAATTATTTGTTGATTGCCTGTTCGAAATATGAAGTAAAAATACATAATTGTTGACTGTGAGTCAAGAATGGACGTTCACATGAAATAGAGATTGTTGTGTTATGAGTTGAGTCCGCATTCTGTTGCACTCTTCGACAATTCTGGCGTAGATTGTAGATTGTTTAAGGGATCGCTCGGCTCTGAACAGCCCTTCCTCACATGGACCTAAAAGATCTTTTGGGAATTACCTACAATTAGTTTTTGCCCAGGGCTTCCAAGCTTTTTGTATAGCTCGTGATTTTCCTAGGGGCTAGTTTCCCTATGTCTTCAGGAGTTAATTCCACCTTTTCTAGGTAGTTTAGCCTAGTGCGGACTAGCATCGCAAAGAATATGTTCCACAATTTCTATTACAGTATCACAGTATCTGCACGTATCAATCATCTGCCTTGCCCACATTCTCAAGATGATACCTTAAAGAGCAATGGCCTGTTAAAACAGGCTTGTCTTCAGCCTTAAGTCGGATTTTTCGAGTTCAACAAGCCTTGTGGTGTCGAATAGGTTATGAACTTTTTCGCTTATTTTTGACCTGGAGTATTCCTGCTGTATGACTATCTGTTCCTTTTTCATTTTAGGATTTCCTCCGTTATGTGTCCCTTAGGTAAGCCACAAAATGGTTCGAGCCCAAATAATGGGACTTCAGCACCTTTTTTTGCAAGAGCGTCAACTAATTAATTTCCTTCCATTCTCATCAAGGTAACCATGTTGTCTTTTGACAGTTGCTCAAAGGCGTATGACCTGAGAGCTTTTAACGCTGCCTGGCTGTATTCTTTGCTCTTCCAATGCCTTTATTTATACATTCCTGAACACATAGATCTATAGCATAAATTGTGAACAACCCGTCACTGCAATCACTGTAGCAGACTCCTCCCCCACATTTGTAGTAATTATTCCGCTTCTTAGCAAGGACTGTATCCATTTAATTGTTGGGGACTGTATTCCCCTTTTCTCTGCGGCTCTTTGTATGAATTCATTAGGTGTTAGACCGGCACGGTAGCTCAGTCGGCTAAGCGCCTTACTGGCGAGCGTGCTTGGTGAGACTGCCTAACGTGTACTGGATTCAATCCCAGCACCGCACCGGCACTGGCAATGTTAGTGAGTAATGGATGTTGTCTGCATTTTTTCCAATATGTAACTCCCTTCCGGACAGCCTATGAAAGGCCTTGGATTTGGAGGTTGTCCACCATGTGTGGTGTTTATGTTATATTATGTTATCAAGCGCAGCACCGTCTATATCTATGGATGCACACCTAGCCTCATCCTTGGCAGCAAATGTCTTTTCAGTGCCTTCATCCAGGCCATGTAGAGCATTTGTTGTCAATTTTTCAGTTGATATGCGAACTGTTTTGGATGAAGTGGAGCCCGTGTAAGGGTTTCACTTCTTACATATTCGTCTAATATTTACTCCATTGTTTTCAGGAGAAAAAAGGTTAAACTAATGGGGCGATATGATTCAGGTTCCTCTGATGGGCGCCTGCCTATCTTTGGAATAAACACCACCTTAACTTTCATCCAAGCTTGCGGAATATATGCAGGAGAAAAGCTTGCTCTAAATGTGTTTCTTAGGCATGGAAAATAAAGGTTGTTATATTATGAGTTGAGTCCATACCTTGCTGTCCTCTTCGACAATTGCGCAAAACAAAAAAACTGCTGTGTGCACATGCCTTCAACTTGTGGCTGTTGAGATAGATTCTGGCAACGTTACATTTATTATTGATGGCGGGTTTCTTCAGCACCGAGTCATATGACAGCAAAATTATACTTTCCTCTATGTTATTAACATGTGGCCTATATACAAAGACACTTCGGAGATAACGTGGTTGTTGTATTAGATGGCTATGACGACAACAGTAAGAACATCAAGGCAATGAAGCAGTCACGAAGAATTGCTACAGTTTCTGGATTTCTCGGTTTTCTCGACGAAAGTATGGAAGTGTCAATCTCTCAAGATAAGTACATATAAAACCGTTTTAATAAAAAAAATTGCAATGCTCATGGAAACATCCCAAAATATCAACACCGCATCGAAATAAGCTTGCGATGAATCAATTGTTAACATTACTGTCGTAGTTGGCGAAGACGTTGATTTTTTGGTTCTTCTTACAGGACGCAGTCATTCACAGCGATAATTATTTTTCCTAATACCAGGCAAGGAAAAAGTCAACAGAATTCTATATTCTTCAAGCTTTAACAAATATCCTCACTGTAAGCAACATATTTTGTTTCTACACGCTATAACCGGATGCGATACCACTGCTGCTCTATTTAGCGAAGAAAAACTTAATGCCATGAAAAAATAAAAAAATTGTTCTGATTTACATCTATCAGCAGAAGCTTTCTAACAAGAAAATTGCTGTCAACAACTTATATTTGGGAATGGAGTACTTATAATTTTGGCGCGGTATGGAACATTTAAATTGGAAAATTCACTTAATAACTATCGATACTTAAGGTTTGCGAAATCAATTAAATTCAACAGGCTTAAAAGAAGCGTGTTGTGTTCTACTTTGAACATAGTGCGGAAACGAAATTAATGTAACTTATTCAGTCGAACATTTGACTATCCATCATTTTTATAATAACCTCAATCAACCTCCGAGACCCAGGAAGTGAGATACTCGCTAGAAACAGAACTTTTGGCATTTGACCTCTAATATTTTCTAAGGCCGCGCCGCGATCTCATTCTCGATTTTTAATATTTAATATTGTTTACAGCGATAAAACAAAGCGAGTGAAACAAAAACTAAAGTTGGGATATTTTAGAACAGAAAATCCTAGTTTCCCTGGATTATAGCGTTTCAACCGAATATCTCACTTAACATAAACCTCGTCCGCTCGAGATACCTACGTGGCTCATTAGAAACACATATAATTTTTTGTAGCATAACAAGTGAAACCCATAAGTAGGTCCTGAACATATAATTTGAACTTTTATGGGGGTTCCGCCATGAACAAACGATAATGAATTCCGAGAATTCAGATTCTTAAATAGATGCTTTGAAGTACAATTATTCTTTATTATTCAAAACGGCGCGGCGCCATGCCAACCCGTGAGGCCGAATAGCATTCTCGTCGAAGTAATTGCAAATGTTCGAATTCTACTTAATCGTAAAAAAAAATTTAAACTTTTGTTGAAATAAGTCTACAATATTTTAAATTTGATCGAAAACAAATTTCTATCTGTCGGTCTATTTCTGTAACTTTTTAATTATAATGAGATCTGGAACTAGATTGTATCTTGAGCTTAGTCTGGTGCAGGGTTGGGGGGTAAATAAGTAAAGCAAACTAGTTAGAGTTCAGAAACTTGGGATTTAGTGTATATATTAGAAGCCACCTTCCCCACTTCATTATTAAAGGATTAACAAAATAAAATTGTGATTGAGTGTGTGAACAAAAGTTCATAAAACAATTTTTAGCATTTACCGCCCCCTTTAACACCTTGGAACCGTGTATATAAAATATATTATTTCCACATACTAATAGAGTGCGAATATATCAAGACGTTTTCCTTTAAAGAGTCTTTTTTAAATTGAAATAATTAATAACTTGTTTATTTATTGATCAGTTTTATTTAAAAATACTAGAGTTCTTCTTCTAGCTGAGGGAGTCGGTTTGTCTTCGTCGAGGACGGACGTGTTGTGTGTGATGCCCCCGAAGAAACGCAGAAAGAACCAGTTAAAACGCCATTAAACTCGATAAAATTCAAGTCATCGGTAGATTAAAAAATTCTGCTTAAAATGACGTGTATACTAGAAGAACAAAGCACGTAACAAATTAAAAACTGAAAATTACTATAAAATATTAGTTGATAATAGTATAAAGTAAACACGGGTCTAGCGTATGGACCGTAACGTCGTAAACGGAAACTACCTGGGACCGATCCTTCAAGATGCCTCTCAAGTGGATTGTGTGAACAACCTCTGTTTATATGCCATGATAAACATACCAGTTGTGGACGAAAAAATATAACTTTTAAGTAGTAGTTTTAGTTTATTAGTATACTACTCTTTTTCTTTATTAAAATGGGAAAAAAATAAGTAAAATTGAAAAGGTATTAAACATAGGTAATGAAAATGAAAAATATCCAGAATTGGAAAGCGGCAGTTGAAAGTAATTACTACAAAAACAAACTAATATACAGGGCATGCAAAATTCTCTCGGGCCTCATAATCCGCTGTAAAAATTTCTTTTTACCGCAAGACGGGGCTCTTCCTTGCACTAGCACCGTAAATGAATATTTACCTGTGGAACGGTTAATAAATAAAACCTCCCTGCGGCGAGCGAATGTATGTATGGCAGACAAACGAAGTGAACGCAAGCGGGCAGAAAGAGGTGTACACTACTAGAGTTAGAGACAGAAAACTTAGACGAAGAATGAATAAGGAGATGATGATAGATGGAAACTTAAAAGAAGCATGGAAACTAAAAAGAATCATCTTGCAAACGCCTACACTTCCCATCCGATGATGACAGATGGAAACTAAAAAAGAAGCATGGAAACTTAAAAGAAGCATCTCACAAACGCGTTGGAACGAACCTCCCTGGATGTCCGGAATCGGCAGCAGTGCTCACTTTACGCTGGCAAATTAATCAATCAATCAATCAAAACATTTTCCTTTAAAGAGACTTGGATGGAATATCTGGATGTGAAAGTAGAGATTCCTTAGCCAGAGGTTTTTTGCTAGATGTAAACAAAACAAGCTAGCATTATACTCTTCGCCGATTTAGTGCACTTTTTATAAATTGTTGCACATTCTATAGGATAGTCTTCGCAGTTATTTTTGTAAATAATATTAGTTTTAGACATTTTTTGTTTAATTACAAAACATAAAAAAATTATTTAATAATAACTTTTTCATTTACTGATCGATTTTGTTCAAAAAGCGTTCTTCCTCTAGCTAACACTAGATAGTGCCGATCGAATGCTATATACTCTTCGTTTTGTATTTGCTACCAGTGTAATAATATAATAGGTATGATTTTCTTAATAAATATAGCAGAGCCTACGGGTTGATGAAGAAGTGCTAGTATTAAAACTCAGCAAAATATGCAACAAAATTTATAATAAAAATCAAAAAAATTACGACAATCTGAATGAAAAAATATATCACCTCATTGTAGATTGTCTAACCAAACAATTTTGGGTAAAACGTTGTTACCTTACGTATTAGAATACTAGATGCTTTCTTGCGGCTAGTTTTTTCAATAGTGAGTTAAAGTTCGAATTAAGGTGGCCATTCCCTAGAAAGAGATATCCGATAGTTTAATATTTATTATTTTTGGCATAACTTTTTTTTCTTAGTACGTATATTTAAAAAACTATCAGAGTACCTAAGTAGAACCATAACAAGACTATTACTATGAATTTTCACTCAATAGTTTCATTGAATTGCAAAAGAGCTAGATTTAAAACTACAAAATAGGAAGATTGACATAATTTTGAATTTAAATCTAGCCGTTTTGCAAACCACTGAAATTATTAAGTGAAAATTCATAGTAATAGTCTTGTTATGGTTCTACTTAGGTACTCTTATAGTTCTTTTAAATATACTTACTAGGAAAAAGAAATCACAGATTTCGCAATCCTTGCAATCATCGGGACATTGGAAATGATAACACCATACATAAAACATAAACTCTTTGAACTTTTCCCGGACTCGGCTTCGCCTCGTCCGGAAATAGCACAATCCACTACACCGCTGTATTTCCACCTCAAATGAAAACTGGTAGCTTAACCCCCTATGATATATGCAACCCATATTACATTTGCGTATATCAACCGTTGCATATACGCAGTCTCACTCGACCGCCACACCGCTGTATTTCCACCTTAAATGAAAACTGGTAACTTGACCCCCTGTGATATATGCAACCCATATTACATTTGCGTATATCAGCCGTTGCATACGATAGTCTCAGTCGACCTCGACACTGTTGTTTTTTGACCTTGAACAAAAACTGGTAACTCTACCCCATATACGAAAACATAAACTTGTCCAATGTTAAAAGTTATGGCTAAAAATAATAAATATTTCCCTATCGGATGTCTCTTTCTAGGGAATGGCCACCTTAAACAACTCTCACCTGCAACCTTAACCCAAGGTTAAGTCCAATTCAATGTTACTACTGTTAATTTTATAGTTTGGTAAGTTTCTAACATTTATGATTGAGTTATAATATGGATAAGATACGTTCTGCCCATTTTACTCGTGAAGGGCACCATCTATTAGTAGCTTTAGTCCAAGAAAATAAAGACATTATAGAATGCAGAAAGACTAACGTAGTAAGTTGGAAAAAAAAAGATAATGCATGGAAGAAAATTGAAATTATCAGACTACAGACCGATAGACAAACAGGCTAACGATAATGAAATACCTTAATTTTCGTAAGTTACATATATCGAAGTGCGAAAATCTGAACAAACCTCGGAGAGTGATTTTTTTCACAATAATAATGCCTCCCTTCAGTAAACGAGGAAAGTGAGAACATCGTCCGTTTAACTAAACATTACACAGGTTTACTAAAAAAAAAAGAGTTGTCTGGATCTGGGGTCAGACCAAACGTTTCTTATGTATTTTTCGACACTGAATTCGAATCTGTTTTTAGTTTTGCACTATCACGTCAAGATTTTGAGATATTCTAACCTAAAAGTTAGATATATTTGAGGTTATGTAGCTTTGAGATTTTTTTTCTCAAGAAACCATGTATGGGATCTTAAAGTACAAATCTTCTTCTTTAAAATGCCGTAGAGTTTGCTCAAATATCTTTTTTTTTTTTCGCTGAGATATCGAATTTTTAAAATTGTCTGTTCATATCATATCTCTCCCAATACATTTAATTAGTACGGAAACCTTATGGTCATTATTTAAATTGCAATATCTCGGCGAAAAAAAAAAAGATATTTGAGCAAACTCACCGGTATTTTAAAGGCGAAGACTTGTACTTTAAGATACCACACATGGTTTCTTGAGAAAAAAAATTCTCAAAGCTACATAACCTCAAATATGTCCAACTTTTAGGTTAGAATATCTCAAAATCCTGACGTGATAGAGCAAAACTAAAAACAGATTCGAATTCAGCTTCGAAAAATTCATAAGAAACGTATGGTCTGGCCCCCGATTCAGAAAACTTTTTTCTTTTTGTAAACCTGTGTTATTATCCAATATCGAGGTTGTTGTAAAGCTGAACAAATTGTAGAAAGTATTTTTAACCCACCTCAACATAGATATTAGAAAATAAGGTTAAATAAACCGAACGATGATGAAATTTTATTTCATAATTTTTGATGGCCGGTTTTTAGAGACTATTCAATTATTTTCAAAAAATGTTTTCAATCGATATGTTCATTTAATTTTGCACATTTTTACCTGTGTCGATTACTTTTGAACGCCTTATTCTTGATTTGTGCCTAGGTACATAAAGACCGGAGATAAACCGATAAATCTTCCTCTGGTAAGCTAATGAGCCTTTTCAAATGATAAACAATTAATTAAAACAACATAAATGTAATAAAAACGATCAATTACAGGCATCATTTAAAATCCGTCTATACAATGATGGGAAATTAGGAACCCATCTACCATTGAATGTAATTAATTTAATCAAAATTCATCGTTTGATGGTTAAATATATACTACCTCAGTTTTTAACGCCAAGGGCCATAAAGCACAAGTCTTAAAGTGAATCGACTTGTAAAATAGATCGTCGGTACTTACAAAGAGCGCTATAGAAAGAATAACTTATTAATCATATCGCATGTTCGGACGTAGTATCCGATTCAAAATCGTTGTAACTTCAACACACAATTAGCATAACTTGCGTTCCAAACCAGTTAAAAGTGTGTTACTAACTCAATTTGTCTTTTGCGTTTGATTACAAAATTCAGGAATTTAGTCATAAGTATTAATTAGTGCCCGAAATCCAGATCCGGGTAGAAAATATTTCCCTGGCGACCAGTGGCGGATTTAAGGCAAAGGGCGCGGTCTGCTTTTGTTATAAGGGGCCCCTAATACCAATCGACTTATAAGTCTTAAAAAAAATTGTAACATGTTTTGAAAAGTTAAAGAAAAACTCTCAATACAAAATGAATGAAATAATTTTAAATGTATTTTTGTATTCGAAACAATTTTAATACGAGAGGTCCCTCGAAGTATCAAGTTCAAATGGGCCTACAAATTTTCGCTCCGAGTGTTTTTCATGATTTTTCAAAATTTATTGTCAAAAATTACGCTTAGATTTCTGGAAAATTCGTTTTGCGATGATATTTTGTATTATTTAAAGTAGTATGTTATACCTATATAAAGTGTACTAACGGAGTTCATCCTATTATTAGATGAAACTTTTTTTGCATTGAAACTTAGTCCGTGTAATTTGGATCAATTTAATATTCGGTCCGAATTTCTATTGATTTTCTGAAGATCGACACTCTCGTGGCTGTTCAAATGATTTGACTATACTCAGTTTGGAAATCACAGAGTAATAAATTGCTCGAAGAACAAACATTTCGTACTACTATTTCTCTACACATTTTTGGCCTTTTGTTAATTTGAAACAACATATAACCGTCATAACTTAATACAGTACTCGATACTGGTATCAAGCACAGCACCAAAACGTGGCTAATATTTACACAAAAGCAACATATTTGCACAAATTAATTAATTAGAAATTTTCTTGGTACTTACCTACTTTGTGAATTTTCCAAACAAGTCTATTCTTATATGAAATAAAAGCATGTTGATTAATTTATCTGAATGTTTCCATAATAATAATAATAATAACGCACGGCAACTAATGGAAGCCATCCAAGATCCATCAAAGATACCATCTTATTTTACACAGGGCATTATGACTTACCTACTCCCAAAAAACATCGAGGTGTAAGACCCAAAGAACTATAGGCCAATCGCGTGCCTGCCTGTGATATACAAAATCCTCACTTCCATTCTAGCTCACAAAATTACCGACCACCTATCCACAAATGATGTACTAGCCCTGGAGCAAAACGGATGTCGAAAAGGTTCTCAAGGAAGTAAAGAATGGCTCATCATCGATTCAGTTGTAACGAAGCACTCTGCCAAACATCGCAGACATATATCCGTAGCATGGATCGATTATAAGAAAGCCTTTTACTCTGTGCCCCACTCTTGGATTCAACAACTAATGGAGATATACAAGATACATCCTCAACTGATAGAGTATATAAAATCTATGATGAAGACTTGGAGAACCTTCCTCAGTGTTAACATCAATCTGGTAAAATACAAAACTTCCAACATCAGTATGAGAAGGGGCATTTACCAAGGATATAGCCTTAGCCCAATTTTATCGTGCATGGCCCTCAACCCACTCAGCTTCATGCTCGAATCAAGTGGATATGGTTACACACTGCCCAAAGACCAAAATCTGTCACTTACTTTATATGGACGACATAAAACTATATGCGTCAAATAGAGAAGAGCTGCAAAGTGAACTAGAACTAGTGTCCGCCTATAGCAGCGATATCCATATGGAGTTTGGAATAGATACGTGTGCATTTATTCACGTAAAGAGAGGTAAAATAGAAGAAAGCGAGAACATGATTCTAATGGACGAATCACAATTCTCTCCCATGCCTGTAGGAGAGAGATATAAATACCTGGGAATTAAGCAAGGCCTTGCCATTGACCAGACCGGAATGAAAAGGAGCGCGGAAGAGAAACTTATGGGAAGATTGAAACTAGTTTTAAAAACAGAGTTGTATGCCAGAGCCCAAATAACGGCAATCAACACCTGGGCAATTCCAGTATTAGCTCATATATTTGGCATCCTATAATGGACACGTTCAGACCTGCAAGCGTTGCACACAAAAATCCGGACAACGCTAAGTAAATTCAGAGGCCCCATCCAAACTCATCGTGCAACAAGCTATATATAACAAGGAAAAAGGGAAGAAGAGGACTTATGAATCTGGAAATGATGCATGACAACCAGATTATTAAACTTTTTAACTTCTTTAAGAATATGAGAGACCCCCTCCATGAAGCAATTGTAAACATCGACGACATCTCCCCATTAAAGCTTTCTCAGCAACAGGCACCTGCAATTAGTAAAACAATTGGACAACTAGTGAGCGAATGGAAAGGTAAGACCTTACATGGGAAATACGCGGCAGCACTACAGAGCCCGGAAGTCGACAGCTGTCTATCAACAAAGTACCTAACGGAGGGATATCTTAGGACTGAAACAAAAGGTTTTATAGGAGATATTCAGGATCAAGTAATAGCCACCAAAAATTACAGAAAGTACATCCTGAAGCAAAACATAACAGAAGATAAGTGCAGAATGTGCTCCACAACTGCGGAGTTCATACAGCACTTATCTTCGGGATGCACGTATCTTGCACCAAGAAATTATTTGGATCGCCATAACAAAGTCCCCGGAATAATACATCAAGAACTCTGCAGTAAGTATGGGCTAATTACCAACAAGACCCAGTACTACAAATACGCACCTGAAGCCGTAACGGAGAATGATGACACAAATATTTACTGGAACTTAGGCACAATAACCGATCGAATGGTGAGACATAACAGACCTAACATAGTAGTACTTAAAAAAGGAGAAAAGGAAGCTTATATCATTGATATTACGATACCCCTAGACGAAAATATCAGATAGGCTAGGACGGAGAAAATAACAAAATACCAAGATCTTGACAACGAACTGCGAGATATATATGAGCTCCAAGAAGTCTCAATCATCCCAATTATCACATATCTTCTAATGGTCTGATTGAGAAAAATACTGCAACCAATCTGAAAAAAATGGGACTAGATGATCGTAGTCAGTTTAGCTCAAGAAGCTGCAATCTTAGCCACCTGCAGCACGATCCGTCGGGTCCTGGTTCACCCGTCAGAAGTTGGCACAGCTGCCCATTCTCACGAGTTCTTCTACCGGCTCAAGCTGTGATTAAAATAATAATAATAATAATAATTAATAAGTCTATTATACTACGAAAATCCCCCCAAACCCTACTATGATGTTTGAATTGGCTGATGATGAGCAATGCTCGGAAATATTATCTTGGCACCAGCGACGACTCTCATACACACAAAACATTATATTGCAAATACCCTGAAACAATCATAAAAACGATGAACTGGTGGAATATTCATTATTGGTGGTTACAATGTGTTCTTGGTAAATTAACCTAAAAATGGTAACAGTTCTTACAAGAACATGTAATACACATCTAGCAAATAAAGACAATTTTGAATGAAATACATACTTTCCTGTTCTGTTAAAAATGTGTGGCGTGTTTATTTTGTTTATTTTCATTATAATTAAGTAAATATAAAAACCCAATTAACTGCTGGCAACATAAATCATTTTTTCCCAATAAAATAAACAATTTTTATAGAATATTAAATCATACATAACAAAGTTAAGGATTGATGGCATAAAATTGCCATGAATTTTATTTCATTTTAAAATGTTTTTGCATTCGACCCTGACCGAGAGTCAAAATTAGATTCCAGTGTATGGGGGTACCTTTATATGTTTTTTACTAATGCGGTTTTATTGTCTCCTATAATTAGACGACGCCGTCGAAGTTGTGAAACATTGCTTTGACAAAATCAACTTTTATCTATATAAAAGGGGATACTGTGGCAATACAAAACCTGCTTGTAATAGTATAACTGCGAGATCGTGCTTGAATATTACAAACGATACCCATATACAAATATAGTTATTTATTATAAATAAATCATTTACATCATGCCTATCAATTGACATAAAGCAGTAAACCAAAATTCAATTTATTATAATAATTAAAAAGTTCTTTTAAAAATTGTCGGTCGACTCTCATGACATCGCTGGTATTATGAACCATTCTTTTGTCGATCTTTATGATTTTGAAATTGACACTAGATAAACAATACGAGAGCAGCAAACGTTCTCTAAAAGTTCAGCTCACTATTAGTCTCTTTCATTGCCAAATAGACTTCAATTGGGTATCACCTGCGTAGAGATTAACTGAATAATGCAACAGATTCAAATATTGAGTTCCGTAAACCAACTTATTTTATTAAACGAACTAAAACTTTGGAAACCTACTTTTTTAAACTTCATACAGTGCTCCCGGATATAAGCCCAGACAGATTATATTTTGAGTGATTTATTATAATTAGCTAAGTAACAGATGTGACAAATTTTGAGACAAAAATGTTATTTGCATACCGCGCTGTGTCGAATTGCAAAAAAAAGAATATATAGAAGGGTAACGATGATATGGATCGCAAGACATATATAATTATATGCAGCTCATAAAACGACTTTGTTTCCATACCACGCGATTTTAATAATATTCGTCTATACAGAGTAATTCCACATGTCTTGAAATTATTTAAAAAAGGATCATTCTTATTGCTTGACATGTTTTACGACTTGAAATTACACATATTTAAAATTATTCAGACATTTGTCCGTAATTGTTGTTAACATTTTCTTCGTTTCCGATGATCACACGAGAAATGATGTAAACGACTTGGATATGGCACAATATTTTTGTTAAGTTTACACATAAATTTAACTTCACGATGGTCTAACATTTGCGATTTCTAACAACTTCTAGTAAGTACGATAATTCATTTGAACCATAAGTTAATGTAACTAAATTACCAAAGCATGATTAAATAGTAGACTTTGATAAATACTGCTCTCGTTTTATAGCCCACAGACACGATACATGGCGAAAAGAATGCGAGAATGCAGATTTAAAATTTATGTACATTCGCCTTTTTATATGCGCAAACACGTAGGTTACCATCTTCTGCTTGATATACTGCAAATTACTTGCTTTCGATATTGTACACATATTAGCACAATCGAATAAACAAAACAAACAAAACCTATCGAAAATTATTATAATCCTGGTCTAGATTTCTTATTCGACAGAAATATAATTACGATTAATTAATTTCACTGAATATCCAACGGAAAACAATGTACAGAGCGATGCAGTGGATCAAATACGGATTTATACTTCACAAATATACTAATGTTTAAATTGGACATCGGAGAAAGAGATGAAAAGGGCCTAGACAATATTTATACTATAGTTATATTGTATTCTAACAACTTTAAGGCCCCTTCACACTTATCTGCCAGCTGGTGGTAGATTTTGTAACCATAGTGATTATTTTATGATAGAAACTCGATGGAGCTCATCAGGAAAGCTCTGTAAGACTTTACCTGACGTGATGGTGACCTACACGTCCAGATCCGGCAACAGGGGGTCATCTGATCTGGGCCTCGAGCTGGATGGGTACCCCGTAATTGCAGGGCTGATATAATTTAAATCAATTGATTTAAAAAATGATTTAAATAATAAAAGTATCCTCTTCCTAAATTTTCGGCGGGTGAAAGAAGATGAGATCTGAGAAAATCGCAGTTTCTAAGAGAGAAGTATCTATCGGCACGACCTAACTTCAGCTTTAGAGAATTTAGTAATGCAAAAGTTTATGAAGCAACAGTTACTGACTACATCACTAATCCGCTTGCATTGTTGAATTAAATTCACAAGCTGCAATTGAATTCTATTAATAGAAGTTTACATTGTACTTCTCATTTTCTGCACTCTTCCAATCACAGTCGCAGAAGGCAAGAGAGCATTCAGCAAGCTTGCGAGCAACTGTGTGTGACATTCAAAATTACCTGAATGCCACTTGTTAATTTTTATTTTAATAGCAATGAGTTTTTGTAGTCTGAAACTACAATTCACTAAACTTATTAAATAATTTTGCAGTTCAATCCTGAAGCCGTCCTTGTCTTACTGAATCTGGAAGAATTTGTGTTCATCAACCCAACTTTAAATTATAAATTAGCATACAAGCGCCATCTGTTACTTCTCTTGCGCTACACCTACAAGTCACCTGGTACAACAAATATTTAAAAGAAGAAATCTATATTAAGTGAATAAATCCCAAATCAATAAACAAAATTATAAATCGATAATTCTGATTAAATTAGAACTCATGAATTCATATAAATGATACAGTAGAGTAATTGTGTAGATTTGTATCGCGTATTTAAAGGCAATTATATACATATTATAAAGTATCTTAACGTACCATCCAGATGAGGTGTTAACCGGTCAGAAATACGTCTGTATCGCTCGAAGTTGACAGGAAAATGGTCTGTTTTCGGTCCCGTGTAATATCTGATATGGTATAATTACCCTTAAATACGCGAGATGTCGCTGGTACTGGTAACGTAAATAATTCTTTAAATACAATACCAATCTACACAATTACTCTACTGTATCATTTATATGAATTCATGAGTTCTAATTTAATCAGAATTATCGATTTATAATTTTGTTTATTGATTTGGGATTTATTCACTTAATATAGATTTCTTCTTTTAAATATTTGTTGTACCAGATGACTTGTAGGTGTATCGCAAGAGAAGTAACAGATGGCGCTTGTATGCTAATTTATAATTTAAAGTTGGGTTGATGAACACAAATTCTTCCAGATTCAGTAAGACAAGGACGGCTTCAGGATTGAACTGCAAAATTATTTAATAAGTTTAGTGAATTGTAGTTTCAGACTACAAAAACTAATTGTCATATTTTATAATTTTTTTTTGTCTTCAAACTTATCATACTTATTTATTAAATATATAAACTTTCTGTAAGGAAGTAGCTACATCCGATCCATAAGGTGTAAAATCAAAATTAAACCATTTCAAAATTTGTAATAGTCAATAAACCAGATATATTTAACATAGTGTTGAGAATTTTATGAGTATCTATGACATATTAATTATCTCTGAGTAGTCACAGTCGTACAGTTAGACAAGTACGTTGTAGATGCTTTTTTATATGACTACTGGCGCCTAACCTTAAATAAATTTTTTTTCTGAATAATTTCCGAACCACGACCCAGTCTCCACAAACAAAGCGAGAACCGGGCAACCTCAACTTCCTAACCTGCTGGGGGCAGAAGCTGGTGGTACATATGATCCTTCGATCGAACGCGGAATAGTACGCAAAACTGACTTCACTGAAGTCATAAGAAACTTTTTTTCCATGAAAAAGAAAAATTTTATAATTTATTATTTGATGATTTTATTATTTTATTTTATTCATACACCATCCAACAATATAAGACCATTTACAAAGATAGATACCATTTATAGGATATATACCATCTTTAACAAAACTTAATTAGTTAATAAAACGGCACTGGACAGTCTCAAAATTGTTTATATAAATGACCTATCCAGAGGAACTTAATACAATCTGCATTGCTGAACCCTTTGCAGTTTTATTACAAAACTTAAGCTTTTTAACTCAGACTCTATAGTGAAATTAATATGCTCCTTAAAACTTAGATATTTATTATAATATCAAGCCTCTGTTTCTAGGAAATGTTTAGCCTTTGATAGATTTCATGAAAATATAATCCATTAGAATGAAACATTTTTTAAGACAAGGTAGATAAATAAATTCATTTTAGGCCTTTGTTCTCATTTTTAACTGAATCTTCATAATCGTAGGGGTTATGTAGATACTAGTTTAATCTGCATGGCCGTAGGGGACTGTGTGGATGCTACTGTTAGAATGAGAATTGTCAAATAAGAAATTAGACAAATTCATTTTATGATTTTAATTTGCTAGCATAACCAGAATTCAGGTTATCGAAAAAATGCAAAGATTTCATTAATATTTTTACACAAAGTTTTTCTTTTAGTTATAGATAGTTATTTTCTCTGCTGTTTGCAAAATCCTATAAAGAATATGTTTCAATAAGATTTGGTTTTGTTATTGAGAAATGACTTGATAAATTCATATTTTCAGTCTTAATATCATTAAACATATTAAAGAGTTTAATAAAATGCACCTCGAGTAAATTATGAAAATAATTATTAGGTATTTATTATGAAATACACTTTGTCGTGATTAATGTGAAAACCGGAAGCTTGTTGTACAATGCTCATAAAGCAACAAAAACGAATAAGTAATATTAACAAAATTAATTAATTCAACTATTTTTAATTATTTCAATAGTTCGTTAAAAATAATTTTTCTATTACTGCTAAGTTGTGGTTTACAAGATCAATAAACTGAAACATATATAAAGAAAATAAGATATATCCATTGGAGTATGTCGACAACAAACCAGTACACGCAAAAAACTGTAATAAAACGATTTGTTTTAATTATTTAAGATTTTTCATAGCAATCATAGCTTAAACGATCTTTAATAATAATTTTATTTTTTGCTTCCTCTTACAAAAAACGCAGAAATTGGAAATAATGAATCGGTGTAGTAAAAACAAAGATTCATGTCCAGTATTGTCCAGTAATAGAAAAAATCAAAACATCTACGACTAACGGTGCCAGATCTGTGTAACATCTTCACATCAACCTTACTGTTCACGGTTTTAGATATATTTACGTCAATGCAAGTAAAAACTAAGGATCGGAATATTTCCTAATTCTCAATTTATAGTTTATTATTTCTTAACATACCGAGCTCAATGGCATTTCTACAAACGTTGTTTCATGATTTCTTTAAGAAACAATATTCTTCAGATACTTCTTTAACTGGGTGTTTTGCTTAAATATGGAATAAGCCTGTATTTTTTTCCAGAATAGATTATTCCCTGTTCTTTACTTGAAAGACAAATAAAAACGTTACATGTGTGTCTTACATTTAGGCCGGACACTCCAGAATGTCTATTTAGGTGACACTGAACAAGAAAAGTTATTGAAAAAACAATTGCTAACGTGACTTAGTATTTGCATAGCAGATGGACATATATTTAAATGTAAAACAAAATTATTATATCACCCCTACACTTAAAATGTTTACCGATATTAGTAAAGAAATGTATTCAAATAGGTCACAGAATAAAAAACATAGAGACTTGTACCACGTTTAAGAGAAACATCCTGTATATAAAAGTTTTTACATATTGTCTGTCCGGTGAATCGTATCGGTACACTCCGGTACTTAAATAGATTTCTATACGCTTAATATTAATTAATATTACAGTTTGTGTATAAAATAATTATTTAATTATATATTATTCAATAACTGGACCGATATTCGACCCCTGAGGTACTCCTAAAGGATTCAATTTCATGTTAAAAATAAATTATTTTCACCTTGCACCTTTTATTATATTGTTTAAAGGTGTCTTTATTTTTTCATAAAATCTTTTTTCTGTCGCACCTTCTACAATGATTCATGACTAGAGAAAGATCTGAATAAGCATAACAAAAAAATGAGAGTGCAGTCAGAATGAGAGTCCCTGGCAGTAGGCCTCTATTCATAGATATAGTTAGTAGCCAATACTACTTCTCTGCTATTAGTATTGACCATAAACACAAGTGATTTAAACTGAGTAAATAATATTGTTAAGCTTTAGGTGAAGTTTATAACAATCGACATAGTATTTTGATGAATTAAGCGGCAGCATTCGATTGCAACGTATTAATAAGGTAGTTTACTGCATCTGATATAATGAAAAATAGGTGGTAATAATTGTAGTCGTGATGGTATATAAATAATTTAATTAAATAATACCTGGGAGAAAATTTTATATAATTCGTTCAAGTCTAGCGAAATTTATTTGTGCAAAAGTGAATATTCATAAATAACAGCTGTAGCTCTAACGTGGTAATAAAGAATGGGGATTATAATAAAATTCCGTTATGGTCTTTGCTCATGCAAATCACAAATGAAGATACCTTCAACATTACAATATGAATAATTAATTTGCGCAGTTTGCTTGATCTTTTAAGTAATACAATTAAATGTAGATCCTCTCAGTTCGACGTACTGTAATATGCACTTATTATTTGTTGTTTTGTAGATCCATTTATTCTAATAATTTAATGATATGGTGATTTAATCATGAATAATTTCTCGTCTTCGTCTGCCCTACATACAAATACCGCCACATCGAACCTAATAGATATCAAACCGATCGCGATAAAACACGTGTATGTATAAACATAAACTAATATTTATATCTGGAGATGATTTTATTATATACTGGCACAGTTCTCTCCGTAGGGGGTTCTCTAATCATTAGTTCGGTAAGCTGACTTGTGTATCAGCAGGTAGAGACCACTATCTTCAAGGCTTAATTGATGAGAAAAGCCTTTGTACTGCTCATATACCGATTGAATAACAAATAACCCTAACAATATCGAGAAACCACCTTATTCTCAGTCAGTTGTTAACTAAATGACCTTTATCATAGACAGGAAAGAGGCAAAATATGGAACGAAACCGTAATAATCGTATTCATATAATAAGTGTCAATCAAAGCCAACATTATTATTCATTATTCAGTAGGTATTTGCTTTATTATAATTACTTTTGAATGAGGTTAGGCGTTTGTTCTGTCTTATGTAGAGGGTGTGCAGCTTACTTATGAGATTATTAAAACTTACAGGTTTTATGATAAAATTACGTTAATAGTGAAATCAGGAAATTATAGTGGTATAGTGTATTGACAGAATTAATATCGTGACTATCTGTCTGCTATTAGTACTGCCAATGAAAAGTCTATTTGTAGGGGTAATTGAAAATAAACGATTATATCTTTGATCCAAAGATAACGAAACAGACATATTGGCATATTTTGTAAATAATAACAAAAACATTGAAAAAATACCGCATATAAAAAAGTTATTATTTCACACCACTACAAAATTTTTCTTCAAAATAATAAGTTATTTTCGAAAAAGTTGAAGGCGATGAAAATTTGGTCAAGAAAGGATACGTTTCCTGGTATAAGTTAAATAATATTCATGACGTTCTAACCTAGATTTATTAAAACCACAGTGAGTTTACAACAGACAAATAATGAACACATACTTTTCTCTTTCTTTATAACTCCATTCTTAATAATCAGTCTACAACGCATTAAAATAATTTCTATCTATCTTTAGTTCAGTAAAATTATAGTTTTGACTACGATATTAACTGCTTAATATAAAATTTCTGTGATTTTTAAAAATGTGCACACAAGCTTCTCTGTATTCACAGGTATCGCGCCAATATTCTTGACTAAAGATGACGGTCTCGGATGATTAGGGGTCGAGCTTGAGCTCTTTGCCCCAATCATCGCTGTAGACCTGGACCGGCCTCGTAAGGGGTGGGCCTGCTTTTTCTCCTATCCCCCCCGCAAATGCGGACGATATTGGCGATGTTAGCTGGCTGTTGGACCCTGCCAGCTGGGTCGTTTTTTCTGGCGCTCGTCTGTCTTGGTCTTCTTTCTTCGCTGGCATGTATAGGCTCCCGGGAGCATCTTTCGTCTGTCGTGAGAGGGAACGGCTGTTACCGAGCCCTCTCGGAGTTTGAAAGGGATTTGGGGGTGTTGACTAGTCGGAAGCCCAGGGTGCGCATTGATTTTGACTTTCCACTTGTTGCACCACTCTTCCAGAAGGGATGCTACTTTCTGGAGGTTTCGGGTGGCAAGTCTTGCACTCCGTGATCTTGCGATTATGGCCGTGTCGTCTGCCCAGAGCGCCAGAGAGGTCCTTGCGGTTCTTGGCATGTCGGAGGTGTAGATGGTGAACAGGTGGGTAGAGAGTACCGATCCCTGCGGCACACCTGCTTCCAGGGGCCTGTAGTTTGACAACTTGTCGGCAATCTTCACACGGAGTTGCCTCCGATGAAGGTAGTATCTCACAAGCTTAACTATGCCGACAGGGTAACCCATCGACAACATCTTCGCCAGGAGACCTTCATGCCAAACCCTGTCGAAGGCCTTGGCTACATCTAAGAAGATCACTCCTGTGACTTGACGGTGGTTGAAACCCTCTGTGATATACTCCGTTAGACGAAGTACTTGGAGCTCGGTGGAATGTTCTGTTCGGTAGGCGAACTGCTCATCTGGGCACGGGTATCTATTCTACAAACGTGCTGTATTTACTTTCTAATATATTTTAATAAAATCGTACACTTTTTACGTTTGTCCACAGAAAATTCAACATCTGGTTCTATTTTGTAACACTTCGTTTTCAATGTAGATAGACAATTTAACAATGATAAAATATTAGATTTTTTATAATACTTTATTAAAGACTTACCAACATGCTTGATACTTTTCCGGGCTTGTCCTTGAATTACAAATTAAGAATTTCCAAATGGACGATCACCTGCAGTACCCTCGCGGACTTCCAGAGCTGAACTATCTCGATTTTAATCTATAAAAAATGGTAAAAGATACAGTATACAAAGTATGACTAAACAAGAATTAGCCGACAAAATAAGGCAGACATATTTGGGAATGTCACAAAATAACAAAACAAGAAATCTTTAAAAATGTGTACAGAGTGTCTCGTAAATAAGTGGACATATAACTACGTGTAGATCAGATCAAAACATGTATTTTTAATCTACCTGAAATTCCATGGTTTTATTTCAGGTTTTCCTGAATATCCTTAATATTTTCTAAATTTCCATTCCTAAGAATTTTGTGAAAATATTTGAGAAACATGCATGTAGAATTTCAACAGCTTTATTTAAAAAAAAATTTATTAATACAGTGTGTAATTAGTTTCATGTCATTAAAAAAAAACTGGTGGTAGGGAACGACAACGTAAACAAAAAAACCTTATATAACATGGGGTCTAAAGCTCGTAGTTTTGGAGAAAAAAAATAAACAAAAATTTCGCAAATTTTCAATAAAATTTGTTGAGAACTGCTGGAATATTGAGGTAGGTTTAGATCTAGATCTGATCTGAAGAAAACTATACTCTAACTCTGCCTTGTGCAATATTTTAGTTACTGTCGGTGTTTCGTTATGTACACACGTCTAACCCGCCGTTCGTTGTTTTTGTTATTTTTGAATTTCGCGTCATTGTGTATTTATAGTTAAGATTTATTTTATTGACTTACCGTTCAAGTTGTCAAATTCTTGATTACGTACACACAACTTACTTGTTCGTTCTTTTTGTATTCCTTTTTGGCTTTTGTACCAAGTTTTTATTTTATTTTTCTTCATTGACGTTAGTTGATAGTTTAGTGTTTAGTGTTGAACGAAGTGCGTATGTACTTAATTCGACGTACCGAACTGTGTATTGATACAGATGCAGAGATTTTGAATCATTTAGGTAGGTAGTAAGCTTTTAACCCAGGACACTCATTTATGTTACAAATGTTAATAAACCACATTTAAATTTTCTAAATTATAAACAATCCAATATTTTGTTCCGAATTAAAAACACACATGTAAATAAATGCTCTGTTTAAACCTCTATGGCCATTATTTGCTTGCAATTGTGCACAAAGAGAGAAAGAATTATTTACCTCTTTATACTTGCCTCAGTTCAGTTGAGGCGGTCCATCAAAGGCGGTCGATGATCCTTTGACACCGCGTGTGCCGGCGAGCACTTTTTTATGATAATTTAAAAGTTGTATAATTGGGAAGTACAAGTCCATCGACCAAGAAAAGCAGTGGTTCTCAATAGTTGTCTACCATAATATTAAATAGTTAACCTAGATCAAAGTGTCCCTAGAGGGAAAAGTCATAAAGGTTTTTTGTTTGTCTAGTCGGTCCCCATTACCAGTTTTTTTTTAATGACATGAAACTGATTACACCCTGTATTTCGACAAATAGTATAGAATGCTTTTGGATAATTGACTAATTTGAATTAGGTAAAGTAACTATCACCGGCGCATTCGCCAAATTCTGGAGAACATGATTTTATTGGGAGTCTAGCATGCTAATATCACAATATCTTCTCTCGCTATATACAGCCTAAATAAGAAGCCACTAAAAACGGCGTATAGTTAACACAATTGGCAATGAAGACACCTATTATAGTTTTATTGAAAAATATACAGGTGATCATCTAAGAGATATTTCAACTATGGTGGAAATTAAAGGTATTTACGAAAACCTTCCGTATATGACACCTTTATATTTTATGTAATATTTATTTTTTGCTGTCGGATAACCACTCTGTACATTATTTTCACCAACAGTTATCAGGTTTTCTTTGTAATAATAGTGATAATTACATTTCGAATATTACTCTCATACGTCGTTTCTTAATATAATTTTTTATAATGACCGCCCTGTATAAATAAAGAGGGAAGTTCTATGTAAATATCTCTAACGATTTTTTTAAGGACTATAAAATATTTTTAATTTTCTTGTTTCTAAATTATTGAAGACTTATCATTGTTCTAGTTAAGTAGTAGTAACGAAAGGTAGCAACTCCCTAATATTTTTGGTTATATTATTTCCCATCATTGTGACATATTAGACCGCTTGATGTAATCAAATACGTCGATAAAAAAAACTGAAATATAATCCAGGGAACGTAATTTTGTAACAAACGCGTGGGGTCAAAGAGGTGATAGCATTTCTATTATTCGCAAATGGATATTCATTCCCCATATAAATGTAATCATTGATTCAGCCATTCTTTGGTGCTTTTTTAGCATGGGGAGATCCTATCTCTGTTGCGCCAGGTTTTGAAATGATTGGCTGGTTAAAGATTTGATAAGACCCTCTCTAGTATTCGTCTGCAATCCGCTGAATTCCATTTCATTTTCAAATTGAAATTTGAAAATTCTTATATTGCCCGCTTTGTGATACCGCATATTGCTCTAAATTGCTAGCGCCAGAACGGAATTGGCTTTTCTCATCCTTTCCTTTTCCTAAATTCCAACTTATTTTAATTTTATTTCCAATAACATTAGAACTCTCCAGCTATCAAATCTGCTTTTATCCCGATTCCCAGCTACCGCTTTCATGTAGAGTGGAGGTTTAAAACTCAGTTAATTGCCAGACGCCCTTCTTATACGAGATATTTTAAAGTCTAAAATATTTATTTACCTAGTTTGAATGGGCAAATCAGAGTTTAACTTTTTTTTAAATAATTCGAGAAAATTTCTGTCTCACGCATTAGGTTTAGGTCAAAAATAATTTATATAGTATATTTATTATATTATTAAATGTCTCAAAAACGAAGAAGTGGGGGTGGAACAAATTGAAAAAAAAATTGTATTAATTATTTCTCATATGTATTATCACTAGTGTTTTTTTCGAAAGCGTAGTTGCCTATTAATATAAAGAGGGCAAATTGGCAAGTTAATATCTGGCTAAATCCCGAGCACTTTTTAAGGTTTATTAACATAATAATAATAATAATTATTATTATTAACTTTATTTTTTTCTTTTTAGTGCATTTTAAAACAGTTTCAGTTGGTTTCAAAAACTTTATTTTATTTTATTTTTAATTATTTATTTATTTGAGTTTCACTGGGTAAAATTAACTGTTGAATCTTGAGTGACTATTAAATTTCTGACTTAAGACATTCCATACCTACACTTGGCACCGAATCACATTCCGTATGCGTATCTTGCCTCTGGTTTCTGATTGACTCAAAATATAATAATATACACGTGGCCAAAAAAAGCCTTGGTACTAACACACGTAGGAAATGTTTAAATGTGTACAAGATCTGCAACTGCAACACTTCAATATTCTTCATCGATTTTTAGTTTGTTTGATTAAATATTAGAAAGCAAGGTTTGGACTTAAAACAGCCTATTTCTTTTGAAAAAACTATCATATATCGCCATACAACGCTTTCAAATACCGAAAGTCCTGTTTTTTTCTCATTCTGATCAATATGTATTATCTTAATACGAAATCTATGAATAATAGGAATGATTTATGAAACCCGCCGAAGTATTATGTAGGTCATGATTTTCAATTAATAAATTAACCACGGCCACGTAAGAAATTAACCTGTCGGACCGTTATGATGAATGAAACGAGAGTGGCTGAAAAGTGTTATCGAAAACCATTTCTATAATTTCGTATTTCGTACAATACGATTGTATTCTTTTCAAATCGGATCTTATTTCTATTAATACGTCAATCAATTGGATGAGATACCTAAAACAGAAATATTCAACTACCTGTTTTTAGCGAGGGCCGGACGTATATTATTATAATATTGGAATTTTCTAAGAGGGTACTGTGAACAAGATTATCTTAAAGTTTTGAAATGCCATTAGTTAATAGTTATTTTGCTGTATTATCTTGTCCGTCATTTTTCATATTTGGACAGTTCTCAAACGAGAATCATTACAATGGTATGCATAAATGAACTATTTTTAATAAATATAATCTATAGTAGAGGGAAACCCGTTTCAGGGAATTTTATTTTATATTGGCCAATATACACGATTTGTATCAGACATATTTACTGAGAGATTTTTTTTTAAAACAAGAAAATATTTTGTAGAAGCTTGTACGTATTACAAACAGTGTAAAAAAGTTTTGGAATAATCCGAACCCCGAGAAACGTCCAAACAACATTTTCAAAATGGGAATTTTCGCTATTGTTAAGTGCAGCAAGGCCTAGACCAATACATATTTTTCTTAGAACGTAGGTTTTTTACGTACTTTTCAATTTTTACACATTATTTAATACTTTTGGAATTTCTTTACATTATTAGACTCTTTGCAAATACAAAACAAAGAGAATATAGGTAATATTGCTCGTAGAAAAAAAATATCATATTACTGTGTTTGTGATCGAATTCTGAACAACTTTCAAAAAAATCCGTTTGTCTGTCTGTCCGTCACGGTTTTTTTTTAAGGACGATAACTTAAGAACGAAAAGTCCGACTGTATTAAAATTTGGATAGTAAGTTAGTGTTAGCTAGAAGAAGAACCCTATTGTATTGTATTGAACAAAATCGATGAATAAATAAAATTGTTATTAATTTTTTTAATAATTTTTTTCTATGTCTTGTAATTAAACAAAAAATGTTTAAAACTAATATTATTTACAAAAAAACTGCGAACACTATCCCATAGAATGTGCAACAATTATATAGCTAGTTTTTTATATAAATTCGTTTTGACGTAAAAACACCATTTTCTTCTAATTGTGTGCATGTTCGTATCCTTTTGATGCAAATTAATAATTGCTATATTCAGACAAGATTTTGACTAAAAAATATATTTAAAAAACAGCTGCCTAAGGAATCACTACTGGCACATCCAAATTTCCCATATCTTTAAACAAAATCATCTTGATACTTATATTGTGCACCTTAGTATGTGGAAATAGTTGCTCATAGAATTTTAGTAATATAATATTTGAAATCTTCCCAACTAACAAAGTTGCTCTATAAATTTAAAATAATACCACAATTTTATTTTATTACTGTTACATTACTGCTCTGCAAAGGCTATTTTGTTTCATTAAAACCGCCAAAGTGAAATCATCATATAAATGAGTGCTAAGAATGTGCTGAATTATAAAACATTTTGTATAATTTGTTTTTCGATGTTTTATAAACGTCTATACAGCAATTATTATAGGATGTTTTAGCTCGTAGAGCAAAATTGATTTATAACAGATTTACAGTAATGATCCTTGGCACTTTTTGAGTTTATCTAAGCATTAATAAAATAATTTTAATAGCATTCTCCTTAACACAATATTATTTCTGAGAACATGTTGTATTCGGCCGTAGCTGCTAAAGAATAGTATATAAGCGAAGCAAACATTGCTCTCATAAAACACATAAAATAGTTAAAAAGCTAAAAATTGTCCTTAAAAGCTAAAATATGTTCTGTACCATTTTTATAAAACATAGGTAGGTGTTTGTTTGTGTGCCATATTGTTTTCTCATTAACAGTGGTCTTTTGCAAGACTCTGTCATCTTGGGTCGTTCGCCATATTGGATTTAGGATGACGTCACATTCTACATGTGTGCAAAATTTTAAAGCTCAATTAGAACAAGTCGAAATTTTGATTGCAAGATTTGTTTACATTGTGAAGCTAAATAAAAGCTTTTAAAATAGTTACATAGTTGAAAGTATACAGAAAAATACTATTTAATTACAACTTGTATTTTATTTATTTCATACTCACCGTTGTTTTCTGACGGGAAACCCTCGTAGTTGATTAAAAGGCAATAGCGAGCAAAATTATTCGGAACAAAATATTAATGTAAATTACCTTTGCTTTTTATATATAAAAATATATAACAATTCTTCGGAAAATATATTTGTTCTATTAGCGTTTTCATATTGATAAATATTATTTATGAAATGTAAACCATAATGTTATTTATATTCGAGCTATTTGTATAGTGGCCATTTTGGACTTTAAAATGAAAATAGCGTTCAAAAATAAATATAATTGTGATACAACCACTTTAGCAACAATCTATTATTATGAAATATATTATCTGCGAAAGATGCGAACCCACAAAAACATCTAATACAAAAATTTTATTTTCACTTTATATTTTTAATTTGGATAAATATTCGTTATTGTTAGAACGCACAAAAATTTTATTGTATTTGTACCACACATTTCACAGAAACATTTCCTTCGCAGCCGAAAATCGCTTTGCTGTTGGCAGTTAACATTTATCTCATTTTCACTAAACATGTTGTTAGTTATGCGGCCATGCCACATAAAATCTATATACCTTTAAAACTATTTTGAGAATTACTATTGCCTGTAAAAACACTTAAATAATAAGTAACTTATGTTGTTGCTGTACATAACGAAAAAGTATCAGTGGAAATAATACAATGCTTATAAAAATGTTTGTTGTATCTCGAATAATTTTATAATTATCGTTTATTATTTTTTTAATCCTATGTAAACGTTTATACAATTATTTTATAAACTGTGCCCATTTTGCGTCTGTGAGCGTTGTATAGACGTTTTGAAAATGTTTGTATCAACAATTTTGTTTTATAAAAAATGTTCTGCAAACATTCTTTCAGCTTCTACAAAACATCAAATTGCTAGTTGGGTTCTGCCGGCAAGGTGGTAATAAAAGTGGCTGATGCCAGAAAATTTTCGTACGGACTTTCATTCATTATTCGGAAATTATAAGTATAAATTAAATCATGCCCTTTTGTACTTTTCATATCTAATATCAAATGTTGTACTGTGTATCGTAGTCTCAATCTGGGCACGCTAACATACAAGTCAATTAAAGACAATCAAAGACAACACTTTAATACATACATTACGTACATGACAAGTAAAAACATCCCTATATCTTTAATATAACTGTTACATTGTAGGGCAAACTAAAAGTAAACACTGGACTAGACTAAATATTCACAATATTGAATAACTCTAATGAGAGGGACAAATAATTGTTTGGCAGTCGTTAATTAGGCGCGTGATAGATGTTGAGTCGTATTGTCTTGCGACTTAGTCGTTAAGCTAACTTAAAGGCCGTAATTGGCTAGGGCAGTATTGAAATGAAATTTATCGAGTTGTAAATATATATCTAAGGGTAAAATTCAATTACCAAGTTCTATAAGTAACAGGGGCCGTGCACAGTTAAATTGTAGGCGTGTTTCTCACTCTTTCCACAGCACTTGTACGAAGCCAGCTTGCCAACAAGACAATTCAATTACTAGCTCTATTTCTGTGGGTAGTTAGCGGGCCTGGGTGGCCGTAGAATGCCCCAATACCGCCAATCCCCAACATATAATGGACGTCAGACTTAAATCAAGGTGCAATCGATGTCGCTTTTATACGACCCCAAGAAGGTTAATGTGGTCGCGAACTAACTGCCGGCCGAGCTAATTTCAATTCTGAAAGTCTTCCCCGCCGCGACCGGCCGAAAAAGCAGCCGGAACTAATTTTTAATGCTTCCATGAGCGTGATTATTGCAAAAATCTATTGATTGATTAAAGTTGCAGCAACGGTTTTTGTAACTTGTTTCGACGGTAATTAGTCAACAGATATTTCAGATTTTTTAGTTGACGCGAATGTAGAAGCATCACAATGTTTCGCAGGAATGCGTTTCGCAATAACCTCAACTCAAATATGGATAATACATTGTGTGTAAATAAATTATCAGGGCCGTGTCGTCTATTTTAGTAGGCGGGAAAATAATTTTTGATTTTTTAAGTTTAAATACCTCGATTTATTTACTTACTTTATTAAGTGGAATATTTAAAAATTTGATCTTTTTACAAATATTTTTTTTAACAGACAAATTAAAAGTGAGAATTGTAACGTACAAAATTTAACACAAAAAATGTTCTTACAAAAGATCTCGTACGTATGTACGAGATTTTTTTCGAATAAATTAAAAGTTATAGGGTCGCAAGCCAAAGTGCCAACGCCAAAATTAGCCTTTTCCATGCGTTTCGGCACAAATTTTTTAATAACCATTGAAGAAATGATTGAATCGTAATAAAAAATAAAACATTATACAGGAGGTCTCAGCTCCACTTAGACAGGTATTATCTGGAATATGGTGAGACATAGAAAGAAATGTTAAATGGAAACGTCATTCTGTTTAAAGAGATTCATTTAATCATTTTATTTTCTAATGTACATGGTGCGTTAAAAAGGCGGTATGTTATGCAAGTTTACTTTTTCAAATGAAACACCCTGTATATATAAAAATATTTTTGGATTCTACCGATGATTCTCCTCTTATTTCCGAACAAAATTTATTAACAATGTGCTATACCTACCTACCTATTATTGACAGTTTACGGGTTGAGTGGAAGAGCAAACCCCTGTCCTTCGGACAGCTTGTTTGAACTCTGCCATTTGTTAGGAATATTTCAGTGATACAATTCATATATTATAGTGTAAATCCTAAAACTAATCCTAACAATAAAATCATTATTATTATTATTATTATTATTATTATTATTATTATTATTATTATATATCAACGATTTAATCTTGATTCCGCCATATTCTAACTCCAATAAATGAGTGCCTCACTATGTGGTAACAGTAAGATGGAGCACATTCTAATGCGCTTTCTGACTGAGAGATTTGGGGGAACTGGATTGGTACTCATGGACCTGCTAAGTGACCTGCACAGTTACCTGATATGTCGCCCCTCGATTTTTTCTATGGAGTCATTTAAAGCAAGTTGTATACGCTGAGAAACCAATTAATCTTAATGATTTAAAGAGTAACTCATGCTTGCCGCCAAAATACTCCAGGAAGGAATTCTTGTACACGAGAACTTTTAAGGAGGAATGAGTTGTGTCAAATAGAATTTGGGCGAAAATTTGAGCATCTCTTATAATAATCATAATAGTATCTATTTTGTTTGTATTGTATTATTCCTTATAATTACGTTAATAAAAAAATGTTATCCCAAAAATGTAACTGCTAATATTTCAACAATGGTTAATGATAAGAATAGGATATGGTTAATATAACTGGTTCGGAAATAAAAAGAGAATCCAAAAACATGAAAATATACAGTGTTGCATTTGAAGAAGTAAAGTTGTATATTGTATAACCTGCCACCTCTTTAAAGCGCCTTGTTCATTTGAAAATAAAATAATTAAATTCATCTTTTTAAACAGATCTTCCATTTAACATTTTTTTCTATGTCTCAATGTCTCACCAATTTCCAGATAATGCTTGTCTAAATAGAGCTGGGACACCCTGTATAGTGGAGGAATGCAGTTGTCAGATAGTAAATGTTCAATCGTAACATTTGTTTTTTTGCACTGAAAATCAAATTCAATCTTTATCCTCGTTAATGTAATAAAGCCGCTTGGGTTTGGTATCTTTATAGGTCACTTTTCGATGTTATATTCTAATCAGAAAATTGTAACTGTCCTGAACAGAAAATGAGTTGACTAAATTTCTTGAGATATTAGTGAATTCTAAAGTTTGCAAAATAATGATTTCAAAATACTTTCCAAATGATGAAAAATTAAAGCAAAAGGAATTTGTTTTTAGCTAGCAATGTCCATTTTTTCATTATTATTCACATTCAACAGGAGTTTGCAATAAAATGCATGTATCCTAAATTGGAAGTTCTATAATAAATATATTTCCATTTTTTTCCCTTCTTTTCTTTTTAAGCGGTGCTAGGGGAATCTACAAAATATATCACAATTAACCAGTATGTTACTGGTAAATAACCTCTACGCCTGTGACGTTTACGTCAAAGGATCAGTTAGAGGTTGGTTGTTTTAAATAAACAACACAAATAAGTATAAAAACTTGAAATTAAATATTTCGCCGACGTTTCGGAAATCCAATCTGTTTCCTTTTTCAAGGATTTTTGAAAAATCTTTTTTGCTGTGTTTGATAAATACATAGCTCTAAGAATGTTTGTTATATTTAATATCCATAGATACTTACTATTTACATCGAACTGTTGGTATAGTTAACAGTTTTTTTAGTTTTTATACAATGTTAAGTTTGTGAAGTTCTTCTTTTAACATTGGCAACCAAGTTGTACAGACATCTACGAAACAATTCGACACGCATCTATCCTCATTCAATAATATTATCGCGGATTCTTCAATTTTTCTTTTTTTTCAATCTGCCTCTTGTTAAAATTTTTGCCGAGTCCCAGTTTATTCTGTCCGTTCTCCCACGCGCGTTCGCAGATCTTGGACCTCTGGATTTCATTTTTTCTGATATAATTTTGATGTTCACCTAATCTTACACTAAAAGGTCTGGATGACTCACCCACGTATTGTTTGTTGCACTCACACGGAATACTATAAATGCAGTTTTTTTAATTTTGCTCATGGTTCTTCGGTTTCGTCTTTGTCAGAATAGATCTTAAAGTGTTGCTTGTTTGAAATAGTCCTAATATCAAATCTATCACCGATGCGGCGCAACTTTTCGGTTAATCCGCATACATAAGGAATTAACGCTGTGTAACGTTTTTTAGGTTTTTGTCGTACCTGATTGTTATTTTCAATATTTATGAGGGTTTTATCGACAAAATCCCCCGGGTATTGGCTATTAATAAGAACTTCCTTTATAAACCGCTTCTCATTGTTCCGTAGATGTCTGTACAACTTGGTTGACAATGTTAGAAGAACTTCACAAACTTAACATCGTATAAAAACTAAAAAAACTGTTAACTATATCAACAGTTCGATGTAAATAGTAAGTATATGGATATTGAATATAACAAACATTCTTAGAGCTGTGTATTTATCATACACAGCAAGAAATTTTATTTTAAAAGCCTTGAAAAAGGAAACGGATTAGATTTCCGAAACGTCGGCGAAATATTTACTTTCAAGTTTTTATACTTATTTGTGTTGTTTATTTAAAAAATCCAACCTCTAACTGATCCTTTGACGTAAACGTCACAGGCGTTGAGGTTATTTACCAATAACATACTGGTTAAGTGTGATATATTTTGTAGATTCCCCTAGCACCGCTTAAAAAGAAAACATACAGTGGCGGGAAGTCCCAAAGAATTGAAGAAGGAAAAAAAACAAAAAAAAATAACATTTAGACAATATATTTACAGTGTTGAATAATTGGTGAGCGAAAGATAAATATTATTTACCTTCGATATCATATGGTGAAATTATGTGTGGTGGTCGAGACATAAAATGAGCAAGCACAAGACTTCAACGAAAATTAATGGTTAGTAACTTAAGTTTTATCATATATTGGTATTAAAATAAACTACAGATTTGATTCAGCGACTCAAAATATCTAAAGACCATCAAGATATTGTCAGCAAGCTCAACAGATTATTGACTTTCTAGCTGATGCCCAAGAACTGTCCTTAACACCCAGTATTTAATATTTACGCGAAAATGGTTACATGTACAAAATTTTTTATTAGGAACATTTCTGTATGTTTTAAAAGTAGCTTAAAAAACTATATTTGGGAGTTTCACGCTATTTTGTTTTTTGATGCAACCACGATAGCCTTGAGAATATTTATATACATATTTCACCCATCTTTTCTTGTATTTTTTTCTATGCGGATTTGGTTGTAATGGATTTTAATAAACACCTTTTCATCGATGCCCCTTTTGTAGTTTAAGAGTAAAATATTCTTTAATGTCTTCTTGACGAACGACTCCTCAAAGACTGTCCATTTTAGCGCCCTTTGAGACTTCTTCAGAACCACGACATATTTCGAATTTCAGCTTATTTGAGACCGCAATTACTTTCCCATAAGAAATGTGCGTAGTACTTTTTTAGTTGTACCTAAATCTGCAAGTGCCGTTAAAAGGTCCCATTTACGCTTTTAGCCATTTTTTAGTTTTTACCAATACCACTCTTATAACGAACTTTCTAGCTAACGCAGGTGCCTCATTCAGAAATATCGTAACGGTCTTGCGTCAAGTTGCTAAAATAACGATTTTTTTAAGAAGACGTAACCGTCATTCGTCTATAAATCTACCAGAATTTTCTGGAAGAAAAATATTGGGTGGCGTGTTTGTAACGAATTTTTATCAAACTCGACACCAAGACAATACAATTGTTCTCTAATGACCTTGTTTGTCGGTTTAGAAACGATTTTTTTAAAGTTCGTTACGATTTGCTGTAAGTATTGAAATCCGTAAGTCACCCTTTTCTTACCCGTCACCGTCTAACGGATTTTCAAAAACTAAGAATCCATCAAAACCTACCCTTCCCGATATCGCGTTTCTCTTAAGTAAATCTATTGTAATACAAAACGACGGTTAAGTGATTTCATACATTTTATGAGAAATTTTGAATCCTATACCTTTTTTATCTATTTTAGGTAAACCCTTGAGAAATTCCGTTGCAGCGTGATGGAAAGCTGTTTTTTATGAAAGAAATATTTGGGTCAAACCTTCCCCTATACAACAGTTTTTTAGGGTAAAGTGCTCGTCTATTCAAAGCCATTGCGATTTTTACCTACATGTCACAAATGTATTGGATGCGGATTTAAAAAATGGGGTGAGAAGCAGCTCCTTGTTCGGCTCATATGAATTTTAAATTGGCCTTTTTTACGCAAAAACGCCGAACGTGGGAATGTTTTATAACTCATACGATTATTCCCTTTTTTATATTTTTAATACGGAATCGATCATGATAATATGTTATATGACTTGTCATTAATATTAATGATTGTTATGAAACGAATATACGCTTTTTACAATGATATCGGCTGGCAATGTTTAACATGAAATAACAATAAAACTCGGATATTTGCAAACGTTTCAGAGATATCATTTAAATGCAGCCGCTTGATGAATGTTGAAAATCTCGTTTTCTTCATAAATTAAAGTAAATACAGACAGTTACTGCCATACCGGGGTAATTTACATAAATCTATTTTCGAATACATACACATAAACAAATCATTTTCAACTTCTCGAATTTCTCAATAATGTAGAAAGTTCTTCGCATGGATTAGCTGTTAATGTGGGGCAGACTCGAGATTAAACTTATACATCGCTGAGCGGTCATAATTTCAGTGGACCAACATTTCTAAATCAACTGGCTCACAGATTTGGTAAGAATTTGCATAGGCATGTTGAAATCCGTTCAACCATTTTAAATTTCATATGCGTACTAGACCATTTACCCGACGAATTATGCAAAAGTATCGCTATTGGTTGAAACGTTGCCAATAGAATTAAAAACTGTTTTAACAATACCCTCGACCTCCGATATTTGAACACGCGATTTTAAAAAAGGGTTCAGCCCATAGAAAGCAAACAAAGTCTGCTACTTTACCACACGAGCTATGCACGCTTCTAACGTTTATCATATCGAACGTAGAAATATAAAAACTTTTCAATGGGTAAACACTGTAAATAACCCCTTTGATAAACGACTTGCCTAGATGTAACGAATTCTGCTTGTACTATTGTTGTATTTTGGAGGTAAATAAATTATAGCTTGTTATATCGGTTGGTATTAAATATAGTACAGGGAAGACAATTTTCAATTACATGCAAATAAACGGCTGGCTAACACTTTGCAGTAATATTGATAAGAACGTAAGTTATGTATGTGAATCACCGACCTGACCTGCCGGCCGTAGTGTGTGAAAAATATATAGGTGTCAGTGCGTTTTTGCATGTTTTTTAGTCAAATCTCTTTAGTAAAAAATAAAAATATTGTCCCGAGTTTCCACCCCTTAAGAAACCTCCCTTAAAAATTCGTGGGTTGATATTGTTGAAAATATCAAGTTGATACTTGATATTTTCACTCTACTGCATCTCTTGCATCTAACAATTCATTTGAAGCATTTCCTTCCCGCGTGTTTACATCGGCTTATATACTACAAAATGCATCTAGAAGCATTTCAGCAAAGACCATAAACTTCTCGTGCGGTAATCTAGAACAGTGTGGAAATCTCGATCTATCTACAATTTTCTAGCTTCCAGAAAATGTACTACTAGTGTCTCAGGGATAGCACACATAACTGGCTTGCTGATATTACAGTTGCCTATCACCACTGCTACCTAATTTCGGCTACTACTCATGAGATACCAGCTTCCGCCCCTAGGAGGCGTAAACGCGTAACAATATGGTGCTTTTCACTTCGCTCGATTACCGAAGGGAAGTATTGTATTCGAAAAAAAATCACCCTTCGGGATTTCTACGGGTTTCAACGTTGATTTCAACGTTTCAGACCATGTAGATTAAGAAAATGAAGGTCTTTCAATTCCGTCAGTCTATCTGTCCGTCCGTTCGCCTGTCCGTTCATCTGCCTATCGGTCTGGTGTAATTAAAAAGAAATACTTGATGGAGCATATTCAAAGGTAGGTATTTGTTGTTACTACCAGCGAGGAAATGGAAAATATACAGGGTGGACCGTATAAAGAGAATAGATCAAGAAAATATTTTTTTATTCAAATTTAAAATATCCACGTTTCATGACATTCTCAGCCTATTTGAAACATGCAGTTAACGCAGTTAGCATAAAAGACACCTTTTACAATTTTTTTGATGAATATACAGTGTGGTCATAATAAGAAATAATTCAAGTAGGGTGGAAAAAGTATTTACATGTAAACCTTCCATATTTGGCACCGTTTATTTAAAGTTTTGGTGTTATCGAATGACCACTCTGTATATTTATTTTACTAAAAGTTATCAGATTTTCTTTGTAATAACTACATTCCGATTATTCTCATATGTCGTTTCTTAATTCATAGAGCTCTTAGAGTCACTGCCATGTATAAATAAAGAGGGAAGTTCTGTGAAAATATCTTTACCGATATTTTTATAGATAATAAAATCATCTTTAATTTGATTTTTTTTTCTTCAATAGACGCATGATGTTTTTAACTTCATTATTTCAGAAAAAAGTTGCTACTTACTAATTATTTTTTTAATGTAACCTGAAATATACTATACCTTTATCAAAAAATATTATTTTTTACTTTTGTCGGTTTGATTGATTGATCGATTGATTTGCCAGCGTAAGATGAGCATTGCTGCCGATTCCGAGCATCCAGTTTGGAGGTTCGTTCTAACACGCAGCTTCTGTTAAGCTTTCATGCTTCTTTTAAGTTTCCATCTGTCATCATTGGTTGAGAAGTGTAGGCATTTGCGAGATACTTCTTTTAAGTTTCCTTCCATCTACCATCATCTCCTTATTTATTCTTCTTCTAAGTTTTCTGTTTCTTCTGTTTCTGAATCTAGCAGCTTTTTTTATTTTTTGTTATTTATTAACCGTTCCACTGGTAAATATCAATTCACGGTGGAAGTGCTGGTAAGGGCCCTATCTCGCAGTAAAAATATAAGAGTTTTTTATAGCGGGTTATATTTTGTACACCTTATACATTGTATTTTTGAAGCAATCAGTCTTAAATTCCGTTTTCCAATTTCGCCTTTCAATTCCGCGTATTTTACTATTTCATTACCTATATTTAATAATAATAATAATTATTATTATTATTATTATTATTATTTATTTCAGAGAGGATATTACACTTTCCAATCAAAGGTACATATCAAAAATGAAATATCGTCAAAACAAAAGTTCGCTAACCATAACTTAGCTTTCAAAATAATCTTCCAAATTATAGGGCTCTAAATTCATCAACATATTTTTAATTTCTTTTTTAAATTTATTTATTCTTTCAATTTTTTTCCATTTCTCTGGTAGTTTGTTAAATAGCCTTATACACATATAATGTGGATTCTTTTCCGTTATTGTTAGCCGATGTACTGGGTAGTTTATATCAGTACACCGTGTTTCATAGGCGTGAGAAATATTATAAGTTGTGAACTTATCTTTATTTTTAAAAACAAACATTAAACATTCATACACATATACTCCAATAATAGTTAAAATTCTGTTTTTTTTTTAAAACCCCTCTACAGGTCTCATTAAAAGCCAAGTTGTGCATTAATCTTACAAATCTCTTTTGTATTAGGAATATTTCTTGGATATTATTACTTCCCCAGAAGATGATTCCAAATCTCGCGCTAGATTCAAAATTCGCAAAGTGTATAATTCGTAAAGATTTCTGTTTTAAATATTTACAGATAATCCGAATGCTGTAACAAATAGCATTCAGTTTTTTGCCTAAATATTTTATATGTGTTGACCAGTGTAAATGCTCATTAATATACACTCCTAAAAATTTTGCGTTTTCTTGAATATTTAATTTGTCATTTAAAATATTTACAGTTTTAGGTGTTTCTATTTTTGTTTGTAGTGTTCTGAATAGGATAATGTTCGTTTTTTCAAAATTTAATAAAAATCCATTTTTTGTGAACCATTCTTTTGCTTTCAGCATTAAGGTATTACTTAAGTTTATTATAATTATAATTTTCTCCTGTAACTAATAAATTCGTATCATCCGCATAATTTGTAATCGAACTATTTTTTTCATTAAATATGATATTACCTAGATCGTTCATGTAAATGATAAACAAAATCGGTCCTGTGATACTGCCCTGTGGAATGCCTATATTTTTTTCTTTAATGTCAGATTTTATTTCTTTTCCATTGTTAATAATGACTGTCTTTTGTGTCCGATTTGATAAGTAAGATTTGAACCATTTTATTGCTGTTCCCCGTATTCCATATTTTTCTAATTTTTCAAGAAGGTATGTATGATTTAAGCAATCATATGCTTTTGATAGGTCAAGAAATATTCCTAATGACAGATGACTTACTTCAAACGCTTTTAAAATATTTTCAGTAAACTGAAAAATTGCTGTTTCTATAGACCGTCCTTTAATGTACCCATGTTGATTGTTGCTTAATAATCCACATGATATCATGAAGTTCATAAGACGATCGCACATTGCCATCTTTAATACCTTTTCAATTTTACTTTAAAACATTTTTTTACTGTTGTGTAATAAACTTAGAATTAATAAACAAATACAATTAATAAACTAGACTTATCTGTTGGTCAATCTTTTTTTGTGTTTATATTGGCAGCTTGTGACCGAGTTATTCAGATTCTATTCACCACACTTTATTATTAATTATTAATTTTGCTTGAGTTCAAACTTATATTGCGTGGAGCAGTTTTTTTTGCCACAATACCGTATAAATTTTATTTTATTCGCTCAAAGTTTGACCGGCCTTTATGTGGTTTAAAGTGGAGCGACTCGGCACACCTCTGATCTCAATGAAAGATACTTCACTCTCCCCATTACTTTTGTAGGTTGTCAAAACATTTTCCAATTATTTTTTGTCTTTTTTACAATAAAAGCTACCTGTATTAGAAACATCTAATTGTGTAGTAACCTAAAAAACGAAATAGTACAAAAGAGACGAGAGGAACATTTTATAGATTGTAAAATCTAGAAATCCATGATTCAAAAATAAGTCTAATTGTATATGTAATATTCATTATTAGTGCATTACTTACAACTCAAATATTGTGTTATTATTTCTATACCAATAAACGTTAATTTTATAACAATTTCTTTAAAAATAATTGTTTAATCAAATAAATGTTTAAATAGCTTTATTTATTAAGTCTTAAAGCCACTCAAATAAATGTTTAAATAGCTTTATTTATTAAGTCTTAAAGCCACATATTTTCACTTTAACTTGAAAACACGTACGTCGGATTATGACAATAAAGGTGGTCAAAAATTTCCAATTTTCATGAAAAGAGTTATAATCCTTAAAATGTTGCTTGAAAAGCTAAAATAGAACATTGGACGCTTCTAATATAAATAATGTTGATAATAATTATATATTATTAAACGTAAAATTTTACAAACTCACAAAACTCCACCAGGTACACGAGATGAAAGAATTTGCCTTTCATATAAATTGTGACGTCACCACCAATAAAGACATTTTAGAAAGCTTTTAATAATTAAAATTTAAATAATTTTGTAAACTATTAATTTAAATATTATAGATATTTAAAATTTATTGCATACAAATGCGTTTACTTAAATTCTGTCGACTGAGTAAATTATTATAACGAGCGCAACTCGCCTCGACTGAGAGCGTACATTATTGCAAAAATAATTAATTTTTGAATGCATTTTCCATCTACACATGCATGCGCTGTTACCCCCCACAGCACGATAGTTTTACGAAATAAACGCGTTTTTTTACAAAGACGCTTTACAATGCCCAAAAATAACGCTGTCAAAAGCATTTTATACGGTAGCGTTCTGACATATGATACAAAATCCTTTTCTTAATCCAAATGTATCGGATCGTTCCTTAAGACGTCGTAGGGAATCATCATGACAATATAATATATTATTTCAGGTTTCTTAAAGAAGGAATCAAAAGAATAAAAAACTACCACCGCAGGTCCAAATCTCTGCTTTTAGCATTTTCGATGGTTTAGTCTTATTTGTTCGGTACAGCTGATGTGCAAAATCGAGCGCGGGAGGGGCAGGGGTGTGTGGTGCGTTACAGGGTTAGATTCGCTATTAAGGGTTGCTACCCCAGGTATATATACACAGGCGTGTGTTCACAATAGAACCACATGCTTTCAAAGGAGTAAAAAATGGTAAATAACACTCTTTTGTGCCGGCATGTGGCAAATTATACCGTGGATGTATATGGACAGTTTACACATCCGTATAAACAATATTAGACGTTGTTTCAACTGACATGTTGGGATATTAGCAAAAGTGAAGAAGCGAAAACATAGTAGACAAAAATTGTTAAACACTGAATCATTTTATTTTGAATATGTTATTGAAAATTAATTTTGGATATGCACTATTGTTTTGATTTTCAAATAGAACACTTCTATACTATTAGTATAGGGAAATTAACATTTCTGGCTAAAAAGTTTACCGAATGAATGGAATTTCTCGACACTTTGTGGATTCTGTTCGTTTTGATATCTAGATCAAACTCCAAAAATAATTGTCCGCTATTGCCCCGCAATTGTTATAAACAATGATTTTGTTGTTAATTTGTTAAATAGCAAAATTGAGGTAACTAAAAAAACAAAATGTATTTTTACAGTGCTGTTATATTGTGTGTTCCTTTTTTGTATCGCAAATCACCCTTATGTTGTCTATAATTGTTTATTTGTGGCATATTCAGATTTTCTTACTTTTTGTTGGGTATTTTGCCACTGAAAAATATTGAAAAAATTTTAATGGAAGAATCTCTGCGCCAAACGGATCAGACAGAGGTTGGTTCTTGAATACTACTGATTCAAAAAGTCTCACCTAAAAATATATAAACTGGAACATGTTATAAACTAAAAAATGAAAATGAAAGCTATAGGCAGTTAAGGTTTCGGAAGAAAATCTACTTCCATTCTCAAAACTTTTATGGCAGTCAACCACGATAGTTCTTTTTTTATGTATACCTAGGTAATTATAAATAAATAAGAAATTTTTCCTTAGCTGTAATTGATTGTAGTTATCGCACATTTTAAAAAGCATATGAATAAATGCCTTATTAATAGCACTAATAAATGGTACCACGACACCAATATGGTTCCATTTGAAAATACTGTATTTGGTCCCAAAAACCAATTTGATGAACTTTATCTACTCATATATCACATAATTTAGTATTTTCGACGGGATTTCGAGTTCTCTAGTATCACACAGGCCAATTAAAATAAATCGGAACAAACATGGTATATTTACATAGAAAACTAGAAATTAAAATAAATAAATACTTACTTTTCAAATTTCACTTATGTGAATTAAATTCAGTGGTTTCAAAGTCAAAAGTTAGTGTCAATCATTTATATGTCAAAAAATGACGTTTATTAAGTATAACAAGATGTTCTAAATTTCAATAATTTATCTTCAAAACTAAAGGAAGTGCGCCATAATCGTGTTTACATTCAGTATTAGATCTTGATTTTTCAATATATTGTAATATTAAAAAAATCTGTAGAAGTATTCACACAAAACTTACATTGGTATTAGACTTAGACATGTTTTTTTTACTGATTTTATTTCTAGTATCCATCCTGTACACAGTTTTTCACCAACAGTATCAAGTTTTCTTCTTTGGCAATTCCACCAACTACATTCCAAATAATATTTCCCTCTGTCTCGTCGTTTCTTAGTTATTTAAAGTTTTAGGGTGTCTACCTAATATATTTTTCCCTAAAAGTATAACAGGTTTCTTTCTTTCCCATTCTAAAGGTTATTGATTTCGGCCATATGTTTTAATTACTTTTTTAATACATCCACCCTGTATATATTTCACTAAAAGCATATCAGGTTTCTTCATAGCATCAACTACCTGTAAAATGTAATTTTTACCTGTGATATAGTTTTTAGATATAGTACCAGCAAACAGAAATATTAACGATATGGAAGGACCTTGATTTTCTTAATACAATTTTTAGTAAATCAGATATTAAATGACAATATACGGTCCGCCATATTTGAAACGTCATATTGGATTTTTCTATGAAAAAATGTCAAGTGACCCATATAAACATTCCAAATTTCAAGTCAAGTTAATTGATGCATCTATCTTTAAAAACCTGTTGGAATGGGATCTGGTGAACGTAAAGGCTACCACGGTACGTCTTGTTTTTAATAATTTGTGGTTTGTTAACCGGCTTCTGAGAAACTTTCGAAATTTTATAAAAAAGCGACAGTTTTTATAATATTTCAACTACATCTTGGGCAATCTAAGTATAATTGCCGATCTAGGTAATAATTACCCTTGTTGATGTTCTGAACAACAGTATAGGTGTAATGTGAATTCAATTCAATATTCTAAATATAAATGTAGCATGTTTCAATGAAATAAGTGAAAAATCGTTAGTAAAACCAAAAAGGCAAAGCTCACAAGTTGTTTTATCCTGTAAATGCTATGCGTTTAACATTTATTCATTGGTAGGAAAATTTCGCATGCGATTTCCCTCTTGCTGAATTTACCTTTGCAAATTTTCGCATTTTATCGACATAGCCTTGGAAAAGAATCATATTTTCTATCCTTATTGAAGTTTTGCCGTCAAGTTAATACATTTTTGTTAGCGGCGGTAATGATTTGGTACCACCTTATTTTTTTGTTTTCGAGTTAGAGCGAGTTTAACGAAGAAATATACATATGGTCCGTAGCAACGTTAAAATTTATACCACTTTTTAGAATACAATCATTCCTTTTCAAAAAGCTATAATTAACATCGATTCCTTGCAAAATTAACCAAATTAAAATGTCTTTTATCAGTGAAACTGAATTCCGGCACGATGAGCGAGAATAGAACACAACCTAGAGAATTGTGCAATAATCAAATATCTGATGTAAATCACACAAGTCACATGTTTTTCAACTATGCATTCAGTGAGTTTCTTTCTAGTACAGGCATATTAGCCATTTAGGGTAACAAAAATTAACAAAAGGATAATCTCCGGGATTTAAGTAGGTAATAACCCGGAGAATGAGACGATGTATTCTTTGCACTTCCAAGTTCTGGAATTTTTTTTTTTTAAATTGAAAGAACTTTTTGATTTTCGGTTTTTTTGCTCTATTGGCCAAAATAATGGAAATAGAGAAAACAGTTTTGAACAAAAGTTGTAGCTCGTCTCTTTCTCCACAAAAAAAGTATTTACAAATGTTTGCCTTAATTAAGCCGTTTAGAAGATAAATCGAGTTTTCCACTTATAGTTTTGAGAATTCTCCGGGAGTTTCGTACAACTGAACTCGTCGATCGATAATTTTTACTGTTGAGAGCCCCTAAAAAATGAAAATAACATGAAATGTAGAGAACACTCTCAGCTTTAATGTGGAACTAACCAAAAAATTCAAAAAAAATATATCATAGAGAAGAAGTGTTAGAAGGTGGCTTGGTAACTTTGTACAGTTGATCCACAGATTTATTCATATCTTTGTCGGAAGTCGTTAGAATAATATCATTTTGCTGATATGTTCTTATATAATGATATATTAATCCAATTAACATTTTCTTGCAATTACTTTTGTTGGAAAAATATGCCTTGCGATCAATATAGAGGGTATATTTCTCATCGATCAGTCACCTCCAAATTTTGGAGTTCAATTCGCTATATCTTAATTAATAACAATAGCACAGTATTAATGTTTGGATTATAAGTATAATAAAACATATTCTTTCAGATGACTTTAGAGATTTTTAAATACGTGCAGTACTTTTTGAATTTGCCATTATTCATACACGTTCAGAAAATGCACAATACGGTAAAACATGTATAACTTATTTGCTTCTTAACATTCTTCAATGAGATTTTCATGAAATATAGATAAAAGTGCGAGGAATCGAATCCATGCAGTGCAAAAGCACCTATTATTACGAGAGAAATAGGGAGGATACATAAAACTCAAAGATATGAATAAATTAACTGTATAAAGTTTACTAAGCCATCTTCTAACATCTTTTTCTCTATGATAAAAATTTGTATGAATTTTGTGATTAGTACCACATTAAAGCTGATACTTTTCTCTACATTTTATGTGATTTTAGTATTTTTTAGCACTGCTGAATAGTAAGAATTATCAATCGATGTGCCCAGTCGTACGAAACTCCCGGAGAATTCTCATTTTCCGCACATTTCGGAGCGGCTCAAAACTATACATAAGTGGAAAGTTGGATTTATCTGCTAAACGGCTTAAGTAAGGCAAACATTTGTAAGGACCTTTTTTGTAGAGAAAGAGATGAGCTACAGCTTTTGTTGAACACTTTTGATCTATTTTCATTATTATGGCCGCTAGAGCGAAAAAAAAACGAAAATCAAAAAGTTTTTTAAAATTTTCCCGGAACTTGGGAGTGCAGAGAATGCATCATCTTATTCTCCAGGTTATTACCTACTTAAGAGATGATCTTTTTATTCCTTTTCCTTTTTACAAAATTTTGCCTTCATTGCCTGTACTATTCTAGGAAACTTAATTCTCTACTTGGTATGTTTTTGATAATTTTCGCAGTTTTTACCAGCCTGTCGAACGGTAGAGTTTGAGATAAACATACCATAAGCCGACCAAATGTCTTTCGTTGTGCAGGCAACGCTTCTATGAAACCTTAATTTCCGACGAAATAAACGTTGCTGCATCCGCCGTGTATGTGATAATAAAAGCGAACACCCTGTACAAGGATTAGAACTTTTTCAATTCTACTAAACGAAAATTGCAACCTGGCACGAGACTTCCAGCAGCAGCAGCAGTTCTTAATTGAGATAATCCCGCGAGTTGGAGTCAGATATTACGCAGGACTACAGCGAATGTCCGCCATCGTTATTTTTTAGCGTATGCAGATGTAAAGGGGTAGTTTACATAGCGCAAGCGTATCCCGCCCATATCTCTATCGATATTATGTAAAAGTTGAACGCGTGCGCGACCTAACACGTTTTACATGTACATTTTTATGAACATCCTTTTCACTTCACACTCGATATAAGATTTCAACCCTTATTCAAAAGGTAGCCAATAGCAACGCGTGCTAAACTGGTATCTTCCTGGTTTTTTTCTTGAAATTCGATCACACGGTTTACTTTTTATTTGTCCTTTCTTGTTAAACTTCCGGTTAAAAATGCGAGAGGATGACAATAATTGTTATTGGGGGTATTTTCGTCTCGACCCTCAAGTGTTTTACAAACATCAATCGAGGCAACTCAGAAGGGGTAAACACAGACGGTTCTCTAATTTTGTAGCACGAGATATGTGTATACGCATTAAATAATTACATTATTTGGATTGTGATCATTAGGTCTTTGTTAGGATCTGGAAAAAGTTTCCCCAAGTCAGTAACAATAATTGAGCGTTTAAACTGCCGATTGCCTTTCACGACATATTTAATAATATAATGTAAAAAATATCTATATTTCTGCGTCATGACAGTTCTATATGAGTGCATCAGAGTTTATTTTAATAGAACAGTTTTGATTAACTTTTTTTCTCGCGATATTATTTCTAAGGTTTATTGGATTTCCCATAATACACTGACATTTTTTAACGTTAAGAAGTTTTCCTGTAATGGTTTTGATAAAACCTGATATTATTGTTAAAAATCAATGTTCATAGCAGCATAACGAGGAAACAATAGCCTACAATGGTGTACAATAATAAAAGTATATGTTGGTATTTATGTATATTATAAGAAAACAAATCCGTATTTGTAGAAGTTTATTGTCTTTTTATGCTATATATTTTTATAGATTTAATTGAGTACAGATACAATTGTATTTCTTATGTAAATAAATATTTCGCAAAGTTAAAAGAGTTATAGAACTAGTTTTCACTTCCTTATATAGAATATAAAAGAAGCAGGACGACCGTGAACATGTCGAACATCAAACTTAAAGAAAAACACATGTTTGAAAATTGAACATTGAATGTTAAATTCGCTAGTTTTACCCCAACTTGATAATTACAAAAATATTCCATAAGCTACGCTACGTTGAAGAGGAGCAGTAACTCCGAAACACGTGGCAGTAGTAGCATCCTTTCTTTTTAGGGTACAGTGTCAACTTAAAGAAACGCACAAAATTAATATCTTTGGTATGTCATTTTTCAAAAAAATCCTCGGACAGGTAGATTTTAGTTTTGTAAATGCTACATTTTGTCACTATACCAAAATTTATGACGCCATTGGTTTTTGAGTTCTGACTCCATCATAATTTTTTTTTAATGGAAACACATTTTTGTTTACTGTTTTTGTTGGTATATTCCTTTAGCTTTCTGGTGACATAAAAAAAATTATATTACTTGAGCCATTCTTTTGGAAAAATGACATTTTATGTAAAAATAGCTTACCTTTCGCAAATTCACGAGTAATGTTATTTGACATACAAACAAAACAAAGAAAATAATAAAGAAACAATCACCTTAACAACAGAGAGATACAGGCCTTTTTGTTTAAAGTATCGATAACTGTTTTTTTCCCGGCACGTGTGGAACCTCAGTTTTGTGACACATCTGAGACACTGTAAAACTAGTGAATGCAATGCCACGTTTAAGTGAAAGATAACGCGTAGAACTTTTGATGATGGTTGGATATGGTGATAGGCTGAGAACTCATCAGGAAGCATGTGACGTTTTCAATGCCAAGTATCCCGAAAAGCAAATTTCTAGATCCACTGTAAGTGGATTGGTGGCTAGATATGATGAATCAGGCAGTGTAGCTGACCTCCCTCGATCTGGTCGCCCTAGCACAAGCAACGAAACCAAATTAAATATTCTTCTAGAAAGTGAGGAAAACCACCATCTTTCGACAAGGCAGCTGGCTTTAAATCACAACGTGAGTCAAACTTCTGTTGTACGTCTATTGAAAAAAGAAAAATACCATCCATACAAAGTGCAATTAATCCACGAATTGAATGAGGACGATCCAGATCGGCGCTTACAGTTTTGTGAACAGTTGATGACCTTTTGCGATGAAAACCCAAATTTTTTAAAGAACATTGTTTTTTCTCCTAGAGGGGACTGTACATCGGCATAACTGTAGGTATTGGTCACGCGAAAATCCTCATTGGACTCAAGAAGCCCATACACAGCGACGAGGCAAAGTATACGTGTGGGCAGGTATGACTGGTGATCGTTTATTGGGACCTTTTTTTTAAAGAAAATCTTACGGCCGCAAGATATTTACAGTTTTTGCGAGTTGAGTTAGTGCCAGCATTAGCAGGTATGTTTCCGAACAATGAAGATGAAGATATTCCTGCTGAAAACGTCTGATTTCAGCTAGACGGGGCCCCACCTCGTTTTGGGATAGCAGTGCGTCAGTTTTTAGATGACACTTTTACTGGAAGGTGGATAGGTCGTTGAGGTCCGAATGAGTGGCCCCCGCGTTCACAGTATTTAACCCCCTTAGACTTTTTTCTTTGGAGTTACTTAAAGTCAAGGGTCTATTTTAACAGACGGGATACCATAGAAGAATTGAAAGACGGAATTGGCTTGGAGATGAGACGAATTGCCCATGAGAAGATTCAGAACAGCGTGCAAAGTGTCTAAACCCAAGTTGGTCAATGCCAAATGGTTGGAGGGTCGTAATTTGAGCAATGGAGATGATTTTTTTCCAAGCAAATGGCTTAGGTAATATCAATTTTTTTCATATCATCAGAAAGCTAAAGGAATATATCACCAAAAACAGTAAACAAATTGTCTGTTTCCACTAAAAAAAAATTATGATATTACTCATAACTCATAAACCAATGACGTCATAAATTTTGGTATAGTGACAAAATGTAGCATTTACAAAACTAAAATCGACCTGTTCGAGGATTTTTTTGACAAATGACGCGTACCAAAGATATGAATTTTGTGCGTTTCTTTAGGTTCACATTGTATAAAGCAAACATTCCTAGTTTTGCTTTTCTACGGATTCTCAAAAACATTTTAATATTTATATAAGTTTTCCTCTTATATTACCCTTTGTGTAATTACCTCATTTAACACGATAATCTAAATTGTATTATATGCTATCGCATTCTATAGTCTCACCAATGTTGAAAATGGCGTTAAATTATGAAATTCCACTTTTTTATTGTGTTTATCCGCCTAATAAATAAAATTATCGCTGAAATGTCTCGACATCTGTATAGGGACTTGTGGACACGTCCTTTATGCATTCAAGAGCACTGAGGCAAAATGTGTAAACAGTCGACGTGCAGAACGCGGGTACGCTTCTTCCTTATTCCCTGATTTGTGTAGCGGGTCCGGCATCTCCCGGTCAAGAAATGCATTTGAAAAAAGACGGCCGCAATTTACTTAGACCCCTCGAATCAAATTGTGAATCTTCAAAAGAATTGTGTCCACCCGCCCCCAGCCCGTTAAGTAAAATACCCCTATTTCACTTTTATTTAACTCGGTTTTATCTCTCTAAATCACATAGCCGTCGGATGTTAAATCTTGACTACTAACTTTCAGGAAATTGAAGATTAAAGACTGAAAGAAACCTTTATGTCCACACTTTTATTAACTTGGCGAGGGCATCGTTTTCGCTTTTTTGAATTAGATACGAGAAATGTATTTTATGGATTCAGGTGTTTGATAATTTTTATGGGTTTTATGGGTAAATTACGTTTTCATTATTTTATTTACTTTTCTATTTATTTCATACACTGCCCAACCAAGTACTAGACCCAACTATAGGGTAGGAGGATAATGCACACAAAATTAAGAACACACACTGAATTCGTATTCCATTATGAAATCAATTTTTTTTCTTCGATTTTTTCCACTTTCCACGATCCTCCGGGAAATTCAGCAATATGGCACAAAAATAATTACATTAGCGTGTTTCTCGTAGAAAAGATACAGAAAAAAATGTACTTCAATTCTTATTTCTCCATGTATCGTATACATGAAAGGAGTAGAAAATCAAAATTTGTTCACTTTTCATCGTTTTTTTTACTTTTCTCGACAGGAAAGCGATATTTTTAAATTTGTCGTTGCGAAGCGTCCTTTCATGAAACCGTATTGGTGAATTGTATTTGTATAACGCAAAATATCAGAGTTGTTACCCTTTTCATAAATCATACAAACCTTCAATCCAGTGTTTGGACAGTAAGTAGGAGGAACGGCTCAAGGAGCAAAAGTTATATGTGCGCTTTTATACTGGGGGTGGATGCCACTCCTCCTCGGGGGTGAAAATTAATACACTCAAAATAATCATAGAAATCGATATGAGGATAAATTCTGAGCAAAAATGTTCTATGGAGTTTTTTTCGATAAATCAATATATTTCGAGTTATTTGCGATTGAAAATGTTGATTCTTGATCTAAAAAAGTGCATGAATCTTACGATTTATAAAAAAAATCATTAGGAGCAAAAATGAAGATTATAAAATAATAAATCGATTAATTTAAATATACAGGAAATTATGCTTTTTAATGTTTCAAAAAGTTTTATTAAAACTCTACACGTGTTTCGGCTTATTAGGCCTTTATCAAGAGTACAAGATATTACTGTAATATCTTGTACTCTTGATAAAGGCCTAATAAGCCGAAACACGTGTAGAGTTTTAATAAAACTTTTTGAAACATTAAAAAGCATAATTTCCTGTATATTTAAATTATTGAAGAATGTTTCACAAGGAACCAACCGTAGAATCAACCCAATGTAATAAATCGATTGTTTTTTTTATTTTTGTAGATGCATTACGAACCTAGTTATGGTTCGTTGAAAGTGACTGTTTGTTCACCGAAAACTGAATTCGAACATTTCAACGTTAAATAAACGGCAAAACGACGAATTTTTGGAGGAGAACTTGTCACACCTTTTTTAAAGTACTTGAAATGGTCTTTAAAATGAATTTTAGTAAAAGTTAGCATACAAACTTACGGATTCATGATGAAAATAAAATGGTTGTCTCGTTATTTCGGAGGAAAGATCTGCAACGAAACCAGTGGCTTAACTTTCTTAATTTTTAAGATATCTAATCACTCCAAAAATCATTTTGCAGGAGCTACAAGGCCTATAAATTTGAACTACCTTGAACCCTTCGTTTTTGAGATTTTTGGGTTTAAAGGGCTCGGGGAAGGTGGTCCTCGCACTCAATTAATTTTTACCCTAGAGAAAATAAAGAAAAACGAAACTTTTTGCAAAAAGAACCTTAATTGTTTGTACTCTTACATTCTTTACGTATCTTTAGTTTTTCAGTTATTGGGAAAAAAATTGTATCTTTGCAAACATTTCAAAAATCATTTCAAAATTGAATCTTTTTCACATTCTAAACCGTTCAAACGTCTAGAACATATTGTTAGTACCTAAATAAAGTAAGTTGTAAATGCATTACATTTAATTTCAATTGCCATTGCCATTGGTTTTACAGCTGATTTTTCCTTCGAAAAAACGAGACAACCATTCTATTTTCATCAAAACTCCGTAAGTTCTTATGCTAACGACTTTTACTAAAGCTCACTTTAAAGGTATCTTCAAGTACTTTGAAAATGGTCTCTGAAGATTTCCTCCAAAAATTCGTCGAATTGTTGCTGTGCATATTTTATGATTTGCAAAGTAATCGCTTAATGCATTTAAAATGTGTTTACGCTTATTAGTTTCGGAACCATTACATTACAACATCAGAAATATTGACCTTTATTTTACGGCTTAAACCAAATCTTTTCCATAGTTATATCAATTCTGTAGGCTATATCTATCTCTAATTTTATTGTACCTCTCAACTGTTTTCATTCATTATGTTATGTTGCAGATAATACGTCTCTTCAAAGATGTTTCATGCATAATAAACGCAATTTGCTACTCGGGTGTATTATTTAAGTTAATTTAATTTTACAAAGCCTAAATTAAAATAGCTATAATTGCAGCTGGACATGCACACGTCCATATGAAACTACGATTTCTGCTTAAAAATACATTCGTGTCAGTACTCTTGGCTAATGCCGATAACGCTCAACTGTATTTGATTTCACCTTACTAATGGGTGATATTTAAAAAATATACATAACTTGATAAATAGAGAAATAAGCCAATATGTTCTAATTAATATTTTCGCCAGCAATAAATTAATTAAGTAAATAGCGAAAATATAGTGGGAAACTCACGATACGTCACGATTTTACAAATCCACTACTTTTGTGCCATCAGCTTACAAATAGTATCCTTGCTTCTAAATTAAAGCATTTATTTAACGTATGTCTGTACTAGATAATGTGTTAAATAATGTGATCCAATTAATAAAATTATAAAAATCCACAATTTTTAATGACTATGTACAGCAAACGCCAATTATGATGAGGTTCGATGCGCTAGTAAACCACACCTATTGCAACCGTGATTGTTTCAATGCTTGAAAACTATTGTACTTAAGTCCGATTGAACTGTTTATTTAAAACCCTTATAATGGACCAAAACTAAAATTTCTGGGGAATTGTCTTACTATAGCAATTTTTTGCTGAAACTTGTTGAAAACATTTCAAGAAGTGTAGCATAAAGTTTTTGATAAAATCCGTGGGGCGGAAAGCTTTTGTTTAAATAAAGGAATGTTCAGGATCCTGTTTCTTCGCAGTTTTTCTTAAATATCTCTGGCTTATAACCCGTATCGATAAAAACAAAGAAACACAAATTATTCAAAATGAAATTGCGAAGAGAACTAGATTTATCCGATACTTTTTAGTCAATATGGCAAGTCGTAAAACATGAAGACATTTTAGGGAGGCCATTTTGAAACAATTGATGATAACTTGAACAATAATGCACGTATTCTAATGAAACTTTAGAACAGTATACCCCTTGTGGTGTTGAACCATCAACCATGTTTACAATAACTCCTAAAAAACAATTGCAAAGTCGAAAATCGATTCGTCAATTGTTTGTGGGCATCAAGTCGTATTTCAAAAATTTTTATTTCAGATTATAGTTGTTTCTATGTCCTTTGTGGTGGCATAAACAATAATATATTTTAAATTTTTTAGGACCAATTTTATTAAATTCTTCTATTTTCTTTTTTTTTTAAGAAATGAATTTTACTCAAAAATATTTTACCCAAAAATAAAAATTATTGGTGTATCATAAAAGTACAAAGTAGTTTTATCTCCGGCAATTGAGACCCTAGATATGACATTTTATTGCATTATTATCATTTATAAGCAAGCTAACAGACATAATAACATTTTTTCGATCTTAAAAAATTTAAAATTTATTTTTGTTTATACCACCACAAAGATCATAAGAACACGTATACTGTTCTAAAGTTTCGTTAGAATCGCCAATATTCTTGACTGAAGATGACGGTCTCGGATGATTAGGGGTCGAGCTTGAGCTCTTTGCCCCAATCATCGCTGTAGACCTGGACCGGCCTCTAAGGGGTGGGCCTGCTTTTTCGCAACATGTGCATTATTGTTCAAGTTATCATCAATTGTTTCAAAATGTCTTCATTTTTGACGACTTGGCATATTGGCCAACAAGTTTTGCGATACAGGTTATACAACCAGACATATTTAAGAAAAACTGCGAAGAAACAGGATTCTGAACATTATTTTGTTTAAACAAAAGCTTTCCGTCACACGGATTTAATCCACAACTTTTTACAACACTTTATGAAATATTTTCAACAAGTTCCAGCGAAAAAATTGCTATAGTAAGACAATTCCTTTCTAGGCAATTCATACCCTTAGATTTAGTCCAGTATTATTTAACTTGCTGTGTTAGTATGTATGTATGTCTTTCCGGCTCAAAACTTGTACTATAATTTTAACTCACTTTCTGTTATCCCGTTGAAATTTTGTACAGTTACATAACTCTTTCTGGTGACAATATATGTTTCCGGTGTTAAATGTAAATAATTGAAGATGGCGGCTGCAATATGGCGTATGGACGTTGTAAATAATGATTAAATTAGCACGAAAATGAGTACACTGGATATTTAGGTGGCGTAGATGACGAATTTAATGTTTAAAAATATACAGAGTGTGCCCCAATTGGATCGCAGCGGGCCACTAATTTTGCCACGTTGCAGAGAATATAGACGATTTCTTGACAAATGGTATAGTGTAGTGCACTTAGTCATTAAAAATGAAAAATTATGGAGCCCAGCTATAAATGAATAGATTTTCTAGTTTCTAAGACTAAGTGTAAACAAGTTTACTATTTCAAAATTGTTGCTCTTTACTTGGTGGTGGTTTCCACCCACTCTAGAGGGGTGTGTAAAAAGGTAAAATAGTAACCACCGAATTTGATATAGAATCAAATTGTAAGAGAAAAAGGAGGTTTATAGTTTTTCATGAAAATTTATATTTTTCAAGAGAGTGTTTTTCGTAAATAACTCAAAGTCTTACATTTATGGAAAAGGGGGTATGGAAAAGGGGGTATGGTACAAAAAATAAGATTAGGAAATTGCAAGTATTTTGCTTTTTATTTATTTCTGTACGATGAATAATTCTAACAATATGATAGTTTTAAAATAGCGCAGGAACGTTAATCAATCGAGTTATAATGTTTAAATCTCAAATATGGCAGAAACAATGAATAATGTTAAAAATACATATAATAAAAATTAAAGTACTTGAAGTACTCTTTTATAGGATTTTCTTTCTATCCGTACAGCTTGAAAGATAACAATGTTATGTCCAAAACAATGAGTGGTTTATAATTTTTTTTTTTTTTTAAGAAGAAATTTAGTGTTTTCTGCTGTCATTGGAAACTCAAGAAATCTTTACTAGTTCTTATTAATATATAACATTACCAACGTGCTCTAATTTTTTGGCATTTTTAAAGTAATCGTTTTAAAAAATGTACCTTTTGCTGAGGAAATTTTCTTTTGTTTGTAAATAATTTCAAAACAATTGCATTTAAGGAAAATGTGACAATATAGAAAAATAAAGATTAGAAAATGATATATTAATTTATTTTTTAAAATATTTGTAGAATTAATAGAAGTACATTTAAATCTCATATTTCTTCAAAATTTTTGTTGATAAATTGAAGCTCTCAAAATTAGTGCATTTTGGCAATACTGTATAAATAAAAACTGGTGCAGATATTTTAAATATTTGTTCTATAGCTAATGAAAGCTGGAAAACTCCAAAATTTTTTATTTAAAAAAATTACAAAGCACTTATTGTTTTGCACATAATATTGTTATTGTCTAAATGTTATTTGTGGCATTATCTTAATTTTTTTCCTTCTTCAATTCTTTGGGAATTTCACTGCCACATGTATGTTTTCTTTCTAAGCGGTGCTAGGGGAATCTACAAAATATATCACAATTAACCAGTATGTTACTGGTAAAAAAAACCTCTACGCCCGTGACGTTTACGTCAAAGGATCAGTTAAAGGTTGGTTTTGATAACTAAACAACACAAATAAGTATAAAAACTTGAAATTAAATATTTCGCCGACGTTTCGGAAATCTAATCTGTTTCCTTTCTCAAGGCTTTTTTTTGAAAAATCTTTTTTGCTGTGTATGACAAATACACAGCTCTAAGAATGTTTGTTATATTCAGTATCCATAGATACTTACTATTTACATAGAACTGTTGATATAGTTAACAGTTTTTTAGTTTCTATACAATGTTAAGTTTGTGAAGTTCTTCTTTTAACATTGGCAGCCAAGTTGTACAGACATCTACGGAACAATTCGACACGCAATTATCCTCATTCAATAATATTATCGCGGATTCTTTTATTTTTCTTTTTTTGCTATCTGCCTCTTTTGTTAAAATTTTTGCCGAGAATAAACTGGGACTCGGCAAAAATTATATTAGCATTATATAGCAGCATATAATTCTAGTCTAGGTTAGGCAAACATATTATATAGGTTAGGTTTGTTGCATTAACTTTATCTATGGTCAACATTGGGAACTAGATGGTGAAATTTACTTCATGGTAAATTTCAGAGGTAATGTGCACTTTGTAGTAGCCGTACACAGTTCTGTAGGTAGCAGTAACGTCATTAACACCTATGAATATTACTTACAAGTTTAAAGAAATAGTGAAGGTTCCCAGAACGTCGCGGCAACTATTAAAACTACTTGAAGGTGATTGCAACTTTGAAGTCACATTTCAGTGATGCGAGTTAGTCGCTGCTACTATAGTTTACCATCTTCAAGTTCTGAAAACCCGAAAGTCGTCCCACTGGTAACTACCACGTTCCCATCTACCACGAAAACTACGTAAAAGTTGCATAACTATAAAGTAACCATTAGTGGTAGAAACTACGAGGCAGGGACTGTAGACTTGTCAAATGAAGTTATTTTTACACCAAAGTCGTAAATTTAGTCGCAATTACGTAATGGTTACTCATACGAAGTTCCTGTCTCAGTTACTGTCACTTTGGTGCTAGTTGGGAAGTAACACTGCATCTAGTTTGTCTTGTAAAAAATGTAAGGCCAAGGTAGTTAACGGATGGAAGTGCATAATATGTGGATGTCACTTTCATTCCAGTTGTGGCAAACTACGTAATGTGACAATAATAGATGAAAATTTGATAAATTGTTGTGGTGACAGTGCATCCCCTGATGCCGCATTTTTTGACGCATTGGAAGAGATTAGTGGTCCCGATAAGAAAGTAAACGTCAATATATTTAATTACATTATCAAGCAAAAAGACACGATCATTCAAGAACTTAAAGATAAAGTAAGACTTCTAAATGAACATATAGAACTCTTAAATAAGAACAATGTAACAGTTATTAATACTGATCTAGATAAGAGTAAGAAACATCAGAAAGTCACGTCAAAACAAGATCTAAGCAAGACGAAAGATAGCGGAATGGTGCAGAAAGTGCAGACTAAATCGCATTCTGCTGAGCCACAACTGAAAGACAATGTTGAAAAAAAGGAAATTACAAAGAAGGAAGTATCTTCAGCTGAAACTCAACTGAAACTGGACGGTTACATCAATTTGGCTAAAAACGAAGCTTCGACATCATCCAAAGATGGCAATTGGAATATAGTGTGGAGAACAAAACGTAAAATACAAGTCATTATTGGAAGTAACAAAGAATCAGCGAGTGTCGTAGGTGTACCAAGTTACGCGATGTTACACGTGTATAAGTTAAAACCCGAAACTACAGCTGATGAACTCACGGCCCATATGAAGAAACATTTTCCAGAAGTGAAATGTGAACCTTTAAACCCAAAATATCCGGACCTATATTCTTCCTTCAAGGTTACAATATTGGCAAGTAATTTTGGGGCGTGTATTAGTCGTTTTTTATCGAAACGCAAGACGAATGCCTCAATGACATAATATTTAGGCCAAAAATTATGTTGCTTAATGTTAATACCTTAAATTCTGATAAAATTAATTTTATTGAAGCCGATTTAGATTTGTTTGAAAATCTACAATTTTTATGTTAATAATTTTAATTTAATTAGTTTCTACTGCCGCCCCACCTTAATATGTGGTGGGGTTAGTATATGGTCTAAATTTAACAGTAATATTAAAAAAATTGACTTGGACAGTTTCTGCATAGAGCAGAATTTTGAGATCTGTGCAATTTCTTACAAAACAAACAAGTTTGTAAATATTATTTTAAACTGTTACCGCTCACCCAGTGGGGAAGTTGATGTATTTTTTAATGAAAGCAGTGATGTCTTAGACTATTTGTACCAACCAAACATTAATTTTTTTTGTGGAGATTTTAATTTTGATAAGTACAAGTGTTCTAATTTTGTCAATTTGTGTAATCTTTTGTCTTGTTTTGGTCTCACTCATATCGTTAATTGGCCTACCCGGATAACCAATAGTACCTGTACCTACTATAATTGACCAAATATTTACAAATGCTTGTGATAACAGATTTACATGTTGTGTAGTTGCTAATGTATTTTCTGACCATCGAATAGTTTTATTAGATATAAGTTTTAATTTTAATCAACATGAATCAAGGAAAAATAATATGAAAAGAAATTTTAGCTAAGTCAATATATTGAATTTTAAAAATGCACTTATAAATGAGAAATGGTCATATATAGATGACAGAATTGATTTTAATGATGCTTTTTGTTTATTTTATAACACTTTTTTATTTAAATTTGAAACATACTTTCCTAAACGAAGACTATGTCAAAAAAGTGATAATAAAAAGTGGGTTGATACGGATGTTGTTCGTTCAAGTCAGCTATTGAAGGATTTATTTGTATTCAAAGGTGTTAATGAGGCTTTCAGCGAAACATATAAAAATGCAAAAAAAGAGCATGTTGCTTTATTGAATAGTAAAAAGAAACAGTATCATCAAAACCATATAACTAATTCTGACAACACAGCGTGAGTTTCATGGAATGTGGTATCTGAACTGGTGAATAATGAAAAAAAACATTCTAATATTCACATCAATAAAAACGACATTTTAGCGACAGATCCATACGAGATAGCAACGGATTTTAATAAGTTTTTTGTTGAGACGCCGATTCGATTAGTAGCTCAAACTTATCCTAAAAATATAGGTAGTAAGGCAGAGTCAAGTGTGTTTAATGAACACTCATTGTATCTTAAACCTTTCACAGAAAGAGAACTATTAACCCTATTAAATGGAAAATTAAAAAACAAAAAGTCGTCTGGGGCAGATGACATTTCATGTTTTATTTTAAAACGGGTCCTTGATGTAATTATAGCCCCATTAACGTACCTAATTAATAGATCCTTTGAATCTGGCATGTTTCCGCAAAATATAAAGACTGGGAAAGTTACTCCACTGTATAAGAAGAAAGAACCATGTTATTTACAAAATTATAGACCAGTTGTCATTCCATTTGGATTTTCAAAAATGTTCGTATATGCGTTTTTAGATCGTCCTTTACCATTTCTCAATAAATTCCAAATTGTGTCAAATAATCAGCACGGCTTCTGTATAAACAAGTCTACATCATCTGCATTGTTATCATTATATTATCAAATCATAGAGTATGTTGAGGCAGGCGAATGTCCAGCGGTGATCTTTTGCGATCTGAGTAGGGCATTCGACTGTGTCAACCATAAACGACTTTTATGTATTTTAGAAACGTATGGCATAAGAGGCGTCGCACTGAACTGGATATCAACATTCCTACAAGATCGCAAACAATATCTTTAAAAGTTGAAACTGAGAAATCTGTGGATTACATAAACTCTGATTGCTTAGATGTAAATATGGGGGTCCCCCAGGGATCAATAATCGGTCCGATCTTATTTGTTTTGTATGTAAACGATATATCCTCAATCAATAAAAACAATTACTACACAGCCTATGCTGATGACTTTTCTCTTGTTATATCATCAAAAAACACTGAATTATTGAATGTTAAATGTGCAGAGGTGGTTACCAGAATATCAGATTTCTTTAATGGCATCGATTTATTTTTCAACACTGAAAAAACTGACATGCTCAAGATACATAATCGCCAAAAAGAAATAGACGATTTAAATTTCGATGTCAACAGGGTAGCTATAACAAATACACATGCGTGTTCTTGGTATTCATTTGGATGAATTTCTCAACTAGAAGTCGCAGTGTTTAAGACTTATTTGTAAGATGAATTCGTTGAAATTTCTTTTCATTAATTTGCGGACGGTACTAGAAACACATCAGTTAGTGCAGGTTTACTTCGCCCAAGTAGATTCTAGACTTAGGTACGGAATTTGCTTGTGGGGAAATTCTACCGAGGCAACTAATGTACTTATTGCACAAAAAAGAATAATTCGATGCATAACAAACATACCGCAGCGGGAATCATGTAAAGATGTTTTTAAAAAGCTGAATATTTTAACTCTCCCATGTTTATATATATACGAAATGTGTATCTACGTCTATAAGAACAAAAGTACTTTTACCATCAATAAAGATATATATAGTTATAATACGAGGCATGTTAATGAGTTTCATGTGCCGTTCGCCAAACAAAAACTTAGTTTAGATGCTCCCAATTGTATAGAACCCAAGATGTTTAACTGCCTGCCACGAACAGTGGCAAGACAGTGAAAATCTGCATATTTTTAAAATAAATTTAAAAATATTTTTAATTGACAAATGTTATTATAAAGTGTCTGAATTCTTACACTAATTGACGAATCCCATACAATGTACATTGTCACAGTGGAAAATAAATATAATTATTATTATTATTAATATTATTATTATACCAAAAGTGAAGCAGTCATATTAGGCATTTTTTTATCGAAAAATTTGATAAGAAAAAAATATTCACAATCGCTTAAAACTCACCAAGTTTCATCAAAATCTGAGAACATTTAACTTTTTTAACTTTAACTTTTGCTTTTCTGTTCAAAGTAAGGGGAGAGAAAAATATGTAGAAAAAAGGTCAATTAATCTGCGTTCCTTTAGATATTTATAGAAATAGAACCACAAAAAACTGTTTTCACAGAAAAAGGTTTCGTCAACTATAATTACAGAAGTATACAAAAAAAAAGTATACTTATAAAAGACAAACAGAAAATTACAAACAACAGACGTATATAAAGTGTATATAACAATACACGATCTTAATGTAACTAATCAAAGTCTAAATTCAATGTGATGAATACAGTCTAGTCATTGATGCGCAGAATTTGTCAATAGAATAAAAGCAGTTTGCTATTAAATAACTATTTAGTTCTGTCTGAAATAACCTGTGAGTTTACTAATTTTAATCTATCTGAAAGTAAATTGAATAGATGGGCACCAGCACAGTACGAAGACTTTTTATATTTACTAAGCCTATAGTTGTGGATGTGTATATCGTTGGCACTCCTTGTTCTATGATCGTGTACTGATTTATTGAACCTGAATTTGCCGATATCATTAAAAACAAAACAAAGTAATTTATAAATGTATATGCAAGGTAGTGTCATAATTCTCTTATTTCTAAAAGTGTCACGACACGAATGTCTATAGAGTAGATTAAAGATAATCCTAAAATGACTTCAGAATAAGAACGGAAACGTTTCAAAGCATTTCCAAAAAGAGAATGATAGATTTCATGAAAATGTAATCCATTAGAACGAATTTTTTTTTAAGAAAGGTAGGTAAATAAATCCATTTTATGCCTTTGTTCTCATTTTTAACTTAATCTTCATATACCGTAGGGGGTTATGTAGATACTAGTTTAACCTGCATGGCCGTAGGGGACTGTGTGGATGCTAGTTGTTGAATGAGAATTTTCAAATAAGAAATTATTTATTTAAGGAATTTTAATTTGCTAGCATAACCAGAAGTCAGATTATCGAAAGAATGCAAAGATTTCATTAATATTTTTACACATGGCTTTTCTTTTAGTGCCCATAGATAGTTATTTTTTCTGATGTTTGCAAAATTCTATAAAGAATATGTTTCAAAATAGTTGATGTTGACGCAGAAAAGTAAAGAAACACTGTCTTGTTTTTGTTCACTATGAGCGAATTTTTATCACACCAGTTTTTAAATTCATCAGAAATTAGGTATGCCTTCAATTCTAGTTCCTGTACGCTATTTGCATTAATGACCACATATGTATCAGAAACTTTTGCTATGTAACTTAGGATTATGATTGGTGGGTAATTTTCTAACATGTTATGATCATCTTTCTTGCATAATGGTATTAATTTCCTAATTTTAAAATGTTTGGAAATTGTCCAAATTCAAGAGACTTATTGATCAATGTAGCAATTGTATTAACTAATGTATGTTTGCAAAAATTTGAAAAGCCGCAGTGGTATTTCATCAACCACTACAGAATTTTTATTTTTCATTTTATCAATTATTTCTATTACTTCTATATTATTTGGTACACGACAAATATTCTGTATTAATCTTATAGTTACGTGTGTTCCGATATTAATGGTATTAGTCTGAGTATTAATATTAAATGTGAAAACATTGCTCTGAATTTGTCTACTATTATTTTAAATAATTATTATGTAACGAAAATTATACATAAAAAACACATTATAATGTTGCAAAATTAGTAATAACTTAGACAGGAAGATGCAGAAGCTCCATCGAAGCCCACAAAAAATATGTCGTGACCGGTTGATTACAGAAATGGAATAATCTGTTACTGCACGACATCCCGAAATATCTCTCTCTGGAGGCTTGTGTGAATTTTGCGTACATTTAAGTAAATAGAGTGTTCGGAACGGACCTCGGCTGATTTCTCTCGCGTTTATTTGGGAAAGAAAGAAATGGGGGGTTGAGCGCTAACTAGGGTCGCACTAATCAATATCCCCCCTCGTCCCTCTCCACCCGCTCCACGCAGCTTCAATTCAGAACAGCCACAACAACTGGCCATAGTTACTATTCGGGTCTTCAACCTTTGCACTTTCATACAAACTTATAAGACCTAAATAAATGTTGTCTATAACCCAAGGTTATATATGATCTCGTTTATAATATTTTTTAAGACGTACATAATTGTTTCACGGAAAGATATTCAACGCGGTAGCTGGCTTATTATTTGGGTAATGATAGCTTTCATGTATATGTGTTTTTTGTGGCCATCCCACCGAGAAGGAATTGTCTTTTTATATACATCGTCGACGACGGAATGGAAATTTCAAATTATGATCATTTTTACCATACACATATAATAGTCCAATAAATAGAGACAAAATGGGGTCTTACCCTGCAAAAGGTCAAGAAAAGTTTATACTTAACATAGTGCTTAAGCTTATCGTACTAATTAATATTTTGAGTTTTCGACATTGAGCGTTGCCGCTCTCGCCGCCATATTAGGAAAACCGCTGCCTTAGAAATCACTACTCCCACATCCAAATTTCCCATCCAAGTCCTTTAAATGAAAACATCTTGATACTATATTTGTACCTACTCCTTTACGTGAAAGTATTTTGCTCATAGAATTTTTAAAATATAATATCTGAAATCATCTACCCCAAAAACATCCGACTAATCGTCTAAGATGTCATAAATAAGTTTTAGACAGAAACTTGAGGTTTGGTGTATATACTAGAAGCCAAAGTTTCTGGACACTTACTAGCCTATTTACCCCTATTTAATCTCCAACCTTGCATATGTCATAAACAGTTTAAAGCCAAATTTTAAGTTTCTGGACCCTTACTAACTTTTTTTACGTATTCATCCCTATTTACGCCTATTTACCCCCGAACCTTTCATCGGAATAAGCTCAAAATAAAATAATAATAATATGTCTTTATTTAATTCCACAGAATACATTACAAAATGCTCGCCAAGGGTAGCGAGATCTAGCATGGCTACTCAGCTAACCACCCAATAGAAAACTATAAGTTAACAGACAGCATAAACATTAACGTTATGAAATAACATACAGAAAATTGACAAGTTTAATAAGTAAACAAACTTATAAAATAAATAAACAAAATTATAAAATGTTAGAACTAATTATGAATACTTTTAGATAATTTTTAAAGATCGCAACGGTTCAGCATGATTTTGTGACAGGAGACAGAGAATTGAAAGCCTTGGCGGCGTTGTAGCTAAATGAACGAAGAAACAAGGTGTTGTGTCTAGGAACATTGTATAGGCTCTTGTGACGTGTACTTCTTGGATGAATGTCGCATCCTTTGGGGAGTTTATTATAGAGATAAGTCGGTTGCTTTGACTAATTGATTTTATATACTAATGTACATAAGTGCATAAAAAACCGCTGCTCCAATTTGAACCTACCAGCTTCACGGTAATAGGATGAAACGTGATCGAAGTACCTAAGCCCATAGCAAAATCTAATACAACTATGCTGAAGCTTCTGTAGGCTCTCTTTATCCTTACAGAGTAAAGCTGGCCAATAAACAACATCACAATATGCTAGCAATGACAAGATGAGAGAATCACACAATTTCAATTTTACGTTCACAGAAAGAAATTCCTTGATTATATAAAGAGTCCGTAGTTTCGCATAACTTCTTTGAAGAACGTTCGGTACATAAAATGCAAAGCGCAGATTATTATCAAAAAATATTCCTAAATTTTTGCAAACACTGGTAAAATTTAAATTGACTTTATTTATGTGTATATTAAAGTTATCACTATTCATAATATCAAACTTAATGTTACCAAAAATGATCATTTGAGTTTTGGATTTATTAAGTTTAAGGCCATGAGAGTTTGAGATTTTGGAAATTTGATCCAAATCCTCGTTAATGTATTTTTTGGCTAACTCTACATTTTCAAATTTAAAAGAATGGTAGATTTGCATGTCATCTGCATACTGGTGCGCAACTGAATATTTTAAATGATTACTAAAATCTGCAGTGTAAACTGCAAACAGCAATGGACCCAGTACACTTCCTTGTGGCACGCCTTTAGTTAAATTTGTAAAATCTGAATTTACATTACCCAGTATTACTCTTTGTTGCCCGTTCATTACAGCAATGCTGTAGTAGTACTATGTTTATTTTATTTTTTTATTTTATTTTTATTTTAATGCCTTATTTATATTAACGTCCTGGCGGAGTTCAGCTAATTGCTGCTCTACCACTCAACCAGGACACGTACACATAGACATCAACACAACAACCATTCCCTGCGATATTGCCATCTACCGCAGCTGAGACTCGAACTCAGAAGAGATAACAACGATTAGACATGTTGTGCCACCCAACAGCGGTCTAGGTCACTGCTACCGTCTCGGTAACACATGAAAAAACGCCACCAACATCCATACCCTGGCCAGGATTCGAACCCGGGACTCCGTGGTCGCAAGCCAAACACCTTCAGCATTGCGCCACCGAGCTATGTTGAGCCCGAAAACCTGATTGAGTAATTGGTATATTATTTTTAGAGAAATATAAGCTTAACTGTTCATACATAATTTTTTCTAAGATTTTTTAAAGAACGGGTTAAATATTTATAGGCCTAAAATGAGACAATTAACTTGGATTATTAGTTTTAGCAATAGGAATGATATTAGCACATTCCTACCGTGATGGAAATTCATTTGCCAATATACATGCATTTAAAATAAATGTAATATGAGCAGTAAGATATGGAATAAGAGAAATCATTTTAATTTCAATTCTATTAATCTATAGTTTATTTTAGTGTAAAATGCAGTGCTTGTAAAGATATGGAACTTGTGTCCTTGTCTCTGATTGGTACATTTGCAAGCCAAGTTTACTCACTGAAAATTAGTAAATCAGAACAGATTTCTTACCAGGTTCATAAAATATTGTTATTTAAGTAATACAAAAGTTATTATATTTTTTTACAATATTTTTGTATTTATTATACAAAATGAAACCAAGTCTTAATACAAAAATTGGGCAAAATGCGTGGAATACATAATACATAGTGGAACAAATGGAATTGAAATTTGTAGTAAATAGAGGTTCATCTGATGAAGACGCTGAGTTTTCTGATTCAGATGAGTTTGATATTCTCCTGGAATAAGTTTTAACAATATACCCATTTTAGGTAAAACTCAAGTTTTTTTAAGTTAATAATTTTTGTTACATTATTTTTTTCAATACGTAATTTCATATTGGCAACTTCTTTTTAAATATAGTTAATCTGTAGTATCAAGAATAGTCATTGCAGTTCTTGATTCCGAAATGTTATCAATTCTTTTTGCAACTTTTAAAAAGTCAACAGATCAATTATTATCGAACCATGTTACCAAACCAAAACCAAAATTAATAAATAAAGTGAATTTTAATTCTTATAGCAATAAAGGAAGAACATTTATGCTGTAATTTAGTGTATTTATAAGATAGCCAAAAACCAAATAAAAGTGAATTTGTGTCGTTAATGTTTATTTTGTGTACCTATGGCATTGAGGTGGTCTCGATGGGGATTCCTCTTACTTGGGAATTCCCATGCGCCTGTGTAAACTGTGTTCCGCTCATAATGGAGACAACTGCATTCTAAACTGAGACCGACTAGTTCTAGATCTCGATATATTACATACGTGTACCAAATTGCAAGTAAACACCTTAAATGTTACAGGCCGACAGACATAAAAAAAGTTTCGCTCAAATTTAATATCTTCAGATTTCATAACTTTTGAAACCTATTTCAACAAGTAAAACTGTTTTTTTTTAATGGAGATAAAAGTCACTCTCTCGCGAATATCTCGTTTTCTATTCGTGTTACGTGAAAAATATCTTATTTACTTACATTAAAGTACATTATTTTTAGAATTTGTCCAAATATTCCACTTTTCTCTTTAACTGTTGGATATTTAATACATATCTTTGTTTCCACACCACCATAGCGGTAGAATAAAAGGTGTGCTTTTTTTATTTTCCCAATAAGCCTAATCCGCAATGCACTGTCTCAAACAAAGTTAGTGCCTCAGTCTTTTTGATCTCCTAAATTGACTGATATCAGTAATTTCTTCACCATCATCAGTGATAAAACTACTCCAACGTTTCCACGTGATTCTCAATTACCAAAACCACATATAATAGAACACTTTAGGATCATTTCTGATATTTTCAAGAGATGAATTTTAATACTGATTCAGGAATGGGGTCTTTTACAGTTGTTATTGTAGCAAGGCTTATTTTACTCATTTTTCATTACCATTCTTGTGCATTTTTCAACATACGTCGTACCATGACGTGATAGGTCCGAAGCAAATGTGTTGTGCGGCCGTGGTTTCACTTCTAAGGGGTAAGGCCGCTAAGAATTTTTCGCCAGTAAAGATGAAGACTTCACGGTCAGTATTTTCATCTTTGAATAGTTGTAAGATTTCGTTAAATGATTCGTAGTTGGTCATCGCCTTTAAAAACTTAATTTTTCCGTGATTGAAAATTGCGGATGTGTTATCGCAGCAACTAATAATGCAAGCAGGAATAATAATTAAGTTTGTAGGAGAGTATGTCATTTCCACAAGTTTCCCTTCGCCGGGTTTTTGAAAATACACAGTTTGATGCCTCGCCAGCGCTGTCAAAACAACTAGAAAATATATATCCCTTGCAATGAAAACAGAAGCATATTATTAGGACACACTGATCGCTGCCTTGATAATAATTAATGTATCATCATTCTTCACGGCCTGCATCAGTACAAAGTTAGACTCATCGATTTTTTTCTATAGCAGGGCCTAGTGGAAAACTGCATGAAAAAACGCATCTCTTAGGTATATATCTACCTCCATGGTGGTGTGGAAATTAGTAAGAAACAAAAAAATATGTGATAGTAATTAACTAGAATTTAAAGAGAAACATGGAATATTTTGACATATTGGAAGAATACGTCGTTGTACCCCTTGTATCTCGGAAACTATTCGTCTGAGAAAAAAAGGATTATACCAAAAATGTAGCGAATTTTATTTTATGTTGACAATAAGCTATTTTTCACGCAAGTTGCATCGGAAACAAGATATTCGCAAGAGTGATTTTTGCTCTACTTTTCCAATATCGCGAGGCGAGAGGCAATGCTAAGTATAAACTCTCTTTAATCTTTTGCATGGTATAACCTACCTCTTGCTTGGACTATAATGGTATTCATATTTTATAATTCATAACTAATTTGAAATCTACGCTTTACGGTGTTTGCTACTTTTCGATCAATTTTTTCCCGATTTTATCCGCTATTTAACTCAACAGCTTCTCATGTGTCTAATAAATTGGCAGTTTAAAATAATTTAATTAACGCTATTTTTTATTTTCTTCGTGAGTCAATAGCTGGTTTACTTGAATACCTGACCGAAAACACTTAATGGTTATTTATGATATAAAACGTTAGAACAATTAAGTTGAAATAAGACTAATTGTTGGTCTTACTCAGCATTATATCTAGTAGTGTTTGACTGGTCGACTGTTTCGGAGAAAATTACCTCTAATTCTCACACAGTAAAATTTCTTCCGAAGAACAAAAAGTATACGTACGTATGGATAGCCAACGACCTATATAGCAAATTTTTAAATGAGAGCGAGTACCTGTAAATTAGAATGGGGGAACTGATTTGAAGCGGTGACGATTCACAGACAATTAAACTTATTTCGCTAATCGACATACATAAATGGAAGTTTTAAAGACTGACCTCTAGAATTTTTTTACTTCTGAATAAACATAGTGCATTTTCTTAACAGTAACTTTAGACAAAAGTTCAAAGAAAAATTAGTAGATAAAATAGAAAAGCGAAAGTGATATATAGTACAGGAAAATTAGCCATTTAGGGTAACAAAAATTAATAAAAGGATGATCTTCGGCATTCAAGTAGGTAATAACCTGTAGAATGATATGATACATTATTTGCACTTCCAAGTTCCAGGAAAATTCAAGAAAATTTGGAAAAACTTCTTAATTTTCGGTTTCTTTGCTCTAGCGGCCAAAATAATGAAAATAGAGAAAAATGTTTTCAACAAAAGTTGTAGCTCGTCTCTTTTTCTACAAAAATGGTTTTTTCTTACTTATGCCGTTTAGAAAATAAATCGAGTTTTCCACTTATAGTTTTGAGCCGCTTCGAAATGCGCGAAAAATGAGAATTCTCCGGGAGTTTCGTACGACCGAACTCTTCGATCGATAATTCTTACTATTCAGAGCCCCTGAAAGAAAATGAAAATAATATAAAATGTAGAGAAATGTAGAGCTTTAATGTGGAACTAACCACAAAATTCATAAAAAAATTTATCATAGAGAAAAAGTGTTAGAAGATGGCTTAGTAAACTTTGTACAGTTGATCCACAGATTTATTCATATATTTGCCGGGAGTCGTTAGAATGATAATTCATTGTGCTTATATATTCTTATATAATGATATATTAATCCAATTAATATTTTATTGCAATTGCTTTTGTTGGAAAAAAATGACTTGCGATCAAAGTAGAGGGTATATTTATTTCTCATCGATCAGTCACCTCCAAATTTTGGAGTTCAATTCGCTATATCTTAATTAATAATAATAGCATAGTCTTAATTTTTGGATTATAAGTACAATGAAACATAAGCTTTCGAATGACTTTAGAGTTTTTTAAATGCGTGCAGTGCTTTTTTAATCCGTCTACATTATTCATAAATGTTCAGAAAATACACAATCATATACTAAAACGTATACAACTTATTTGTTCCTTAATATTCTTCAATGAGATTTTCACGAAATATAGATTAAAGTGCGTGGAATCGAATCCATGTAGTGAAAAAACACCCATTGTTACGGGAGAAATAGGGACGATGCATAAAACTCAATAAATAAATCAACTGTATAAAATTTACTAAGCCATCTTCTAACACTTTTTTCTCTATGATAAAAATGTGTATGAATTTTGTAATTCCACATTAAAGCTGAGACTTTTCTCTACATTTTATGTTCTTTTCAGAAGAATTATCGATCGATGTGCCTGGTCGTACGAAACTCCCGGAGAATTCTCATTTTCCGCGCATTTCGAAGCGTCTACAAAACTATAAGTGGAAAACTGGATTTATCTCCTAAACGGCTTAAGTAAGACAAAAATTTGTAAAGACCTTTTTTGTAGAGAAAGAGATGAGCTGTTCAAAACTTTTTTCTCTATTTTCATTATTTTAACCGCTAGAGCAAGAAAACAGAAAATCAAAAAGTTTTTCCATTTTTTTAAAAATTTTCCCTGAACTTAGAAGTGCAAAGAATGCATCATTTCATTCTACAGGGTATTACCTACTTAAATCCCGGAGATGATCCTTTTATTAGTTTTTGTGAGGTATTTACAACATTTTACCTTCATTGCCTGTACTATTACCTGTTTGAGGAAAATATTTTTCGAAATAAAACATGTCAGTGTCTGCACATTAAAATTGCAGCGACAATTGTCTAGTAGACAAGATTTACAGCGATAAGACTTACACTAGATTTAATAATAATAACAATAATCGTCTTTATTGATACACTGCACATAACTATTACTATAAATACAATACTATTACTATAAATTTTCACTCAATAATTTTAGTGGTTTGCAAACTAGCTAGATTTAAATTTAAAAATTATCTTAATATTCCTATTTTGTAGTTTTAAATCTAGCTATTTTGCAAACCACTGAAATTATTGGGTGAAAATTCATAGTAATAGTCTTGTTATGGTTTTACTTAGGTACCCTTATAGTTTTTTTTTAATATACGTACTAAGAAAAAAATGATGTGGCCAAGAATAATAAATATTTCAGAGTCGGATGTCTTTTTCTAGGGAATGGCCACCTTAAGGTAATGAAATTTTTAAGATTTATGGTCGCACTTTCTCAAATTGCAGATGAATCAACATAATGTGTTTTGTACTTTTTGGATCCAAATATTAGACAACATATCGAGACGTAGATAATAACAATAATAAAATAGTAATAACCCAAAACAATCACATAACTTTTTTCGAGTTTTAAAATTTAATATACGTGGATTTATTGGAATATAAAATTTTTAATCGTAAATAACAGTTTTTCATTACATTTGATAAATGCTCCTGAAATCTTAATTTAACATAAAAAATCACACTCTTTCTTGCACCTTCTACTAAGGTCAGTAATTAGTCCTCCATACTTATTTGTAAAATAGCTTTCAAACGCGCATAAACAGATTTCGACAAATACAACATTAGAATAGTTTTCTGTGAATTTAGTTTTAGGTTTTGTCTCCTACAATGTAAATTAGTAGCTGATAAGTCGCTATTAATATTCTTGCTTACTACAACAATATCATGTTGCGTCGAAATAAATGTATACAAGAGTGGTTGGTCATCAGCATAGGAAAATATTATAGAATTGTTTATGACACCAAAGATATCACAGGTATAGACGAGGAAAAGGAAGGGACCTAAAATAGACCCTTGAGGTACCCCTGAGTTAACATGGGAAGTTGATGATGTTCCAAAATTAGTACGAATAAAATGACTTTTGTTAAATAAATAATAATGGAAAGACTGAATTGCTATGTCGTCGAAGTCATATTATTTTAGCTTAACGCATAGCAGCTCATGATTAATACAATCGAAAGCTTTGGAGAAATCTAGCAACACCACAACACCCTTGACTTATTCAAAGCGCGGATAATAATGCAGTTCTACTATATCCTGTTCTAAAACCAGACTGATTTTTAGGAAAAAGATGGTTTTCATTAAAGCGATCTGTTAATTGTATCAAAATGATCTGAAATTTGATTGGTACAGTGATCCTAAAATTGGCTTTAATGTTAATGAGTGACATAATCGTAGTAAAGAATAAAACGTTTTTTTACACTTTTTACAACATTCTTCATAACTCTTTAGTCAAAGTGCAAGAAATAGAAATTAGTCAAAATTAAGTTCACTTTATCGACGTCGATATATACCCAAAAATGCTAAAGAAATAGCGGTTTAAAAACATTTTCTACTTGAGTTGATTTTTCTTATAATATACTCTTTGTATATCGATCCCCAGAATCATTGTGACGATCCCCGTATATTTAAGCTACTTATACGTTACTATTGTATTGTACCTTTGTGCGACAACAATAAGAAAGTCATATTTTCGTCTTTTCAGGAAAGTTATGGTTAAATGAACCAGACATGACTTGGCGACAGGAAATGCCTCTACCATCAAGCGAGGAGTCAAAAATTGCTCTCCAAACTCGACTGGGTCTCTCTCCGAGTAAGTATATATAAAATTTATCCTGAACCGAATAAAAATCGATGTATAAAATTACGTACTCTCGATCTTCTGTCAAATTTAGCGAGGATTTCTACGTGAAGCCGAGATTTATTAACTTGCTTAGCAAAACACTAGAATCCCATTTTAGGGAGACACTTAATTTCAGCACGTCATTGATTTTAGAAACATACCCCATTGACAGATTATTAGAAGGCCTCAAATTGCTGAGTCACCCCTTCTAGACACATGTTGATTCCTGCATTGTCATCATAACGAGTATACAGGAGATATGAAAATAAAAATGTCGAAAGCCCAACAAAAGTGTTGTTAAAATATTTGTTCGTGGACGTTTAGGGCTAAAGTTGTGGCATTTTTACTTCAGTATTCAACTGTATAAAATATAAGTTGTCACCAATTAATAGTATCTACAAATATTTAAAGTTGAGGTTTAAACGGATTCATTGAATCATAGTCCATTGAATCTATGGTTATTTAGTTACTCAGATTAGAATGTGACTAATAAACAGTAAAAAAATAGTAAATAAACAATGCTGAAAATAGGCGATACTCTACTTTTGCTCTCATGAGGTCATTTTGAGGTCCTATTAAAGAGTATCATAAGGGTTTAAATTAAAATGGAATTCATGTTCTCTGAACAATTATGAAATGGAGACTTGTTTGCGATTTTTATTTCACCGTATTTTACTAATTATCTCGCTTTACAAAAAAATGTCTTTTACCCGCAAAAAACACATGGGAAACTGCATGGTCTCGAATGGTTCAAATTTGGAAAGCATTCTTTAGAAGTTGGGCAAAGTCTAGAGGGTGAGACAAAAACATTTTTAACTTGAGTTTTTGTGCCTATAGTACTCATAATATTTCCGCACGCAAGAAGTTGTACATCAATGTTATTAGAACAATATGTCAACAAAAATATAAAATATCCCAGTTTATTAATTTTTCAAAATAGTAGAAAAAACCGGTGTGCAACAAGTAGAAAAAGTGTTTCCTTCGTACACGGGAAAAAATTACTATTCCTAACTTGTAGCACGAGTAGCTATTGAAGAAAATGCTTTTTTTAGTTTGGAATAAATCTTAAAAAAGGAAGCGTTTTTAATATTTACCATTGAATTATTTTACTATAAAACGTAGTACAAAGAATTTCAAGCAAATGTGTTTACAGAATTTATTAGAAAATAGTGCATTTTCCAGGCCTAATTGCAGTCTGCAATTGCACTATCTGGCTTATTAAGTACATGACCCGCAGGAATAGGTACATAAAAAGCGTTGAATTCACCTTCAAAACTGTTTTTCTAGGACGCTGCCCTTAAACGTTTCTCTAGAAGGTAAATATGAAATTTAGTTACAATAAAAGCACTTGTGATCTTAGAATAAAGTGTATTGGGTCAGTTGTAGTCGAATACGAACCTTTCAAGTCGAGTATAATTCGATTTAAATAAGAGAAAGTCTCCAGCTGCGGGGGTGGGACACATACACACATTCGCGAACAAGAAGGGCAATCTGAAATGGAGGGACAAATGGAGCACGCCAGACGTGAGAATTCGATAAAGATTGACTGTTTTACCACCCTACTTCAAGTCCTTTAAAGGGATATTCCGAGTGGATTTTATTTAAATCCATTTTAGGTCGATTTACATCTCCATCATTTGGAATATGTTAGAGATGTTTTCATTCAAATAATTAAAGCTCATTACGTGGTTGGAAATTTAAAATATTCAATATAACATTAGCAGACAAATAAATATTACATTGGTCAAACTTTTAGATTTCTGAATATGATATTATATGGATATTAACGATCATAAACGAAAAGCAGTATCGCATTATTAAAAGTACACGTAACAGCAATTGCTAATTTAACTTTGCAATCGATTTCAATTTTTTTAAAGGAAATGTACCTAGTTCCTCCGAATTTAACTCGAAACGTTTAATACGTACGTATGTAACTCCAATATAGCTGTTGTTTTCTTTGTAGTGTAATAGTATAATAAATGCCATTTTATCTCCGTTTCTTGGCCGGTGTGTGTACTTAATTTTATATTCTTATTCAGTCATACCATTTATTAAAAAACACCCTCTAACTGTTCCCTTGAGGTAAAAGTCTCAAGCGTAGAGGTTATTATCTGAAATGACTATGAGTAGAATTTCATTTACATCTTATTCTTCTTGGTTCTTTGATAAACATCGAGCGATTGAGTATCAAAGAAAATTACCTGAATTAAATTGATGCACATATTCTTTTCTCACTATCGGTCGTAAAATACAGTGCATTAAAATACAATTTTAAACATACTAGCACAAAAATTAATTATTTGTATGAATGGAGTATTCATACTCCTTTTCAACCACTTATCATCTTATCATTTAAGCGTGTTTGGTTGCCTATGGTACATATCGATTATTAATTGATCGTGATGCTTCACCTTTACTAATGTTATCAGTTATCATATCACACAAGCAACAGTTTATTTTGTAAAATATTATAACTAAATAAAAGTCGTCTTCTATTTTTTATCTTACATATAATAAATTAAAGTTAGGAGAAACATAAACAGCTTATTTTTTCAAGGTAGATTTAATTCACAATAACTGCGCGTAAGTTTTTGAGAGCCCTTTGAAATCACGAATCACACAGCATAGGAAACTCATACAATAATAATAAATATCTAATAATAATAATATATAATAATCCTGGTTACAATACGGAAAACTTATTCAAATACAAAGATACTGCTAACACTATAATCGATGTCATATGGGAAAAACGTGCAGGACTGTAATTACCTTCAAAGACAAAAGAAAATGGACAAAGCCAGTATATGAGTTAATAATTGATTAACACTAATTTAAAAGGAGTCAGTCAAGCCTGACTCCGTTCAAACATGGAGGGGGCTCCATGGAAAAATGCGTATAGTTTACCCTATAAATGATAAAAAAAAAACATAAAAATATACAAAACGTGATATATTCTAAATCGTTTGAGCTGCCCAAATCAAACTTATTTTTTGGAGAACTGCTTTTAATGCTCTTGAAAGCAGAAATAAAATATATTCCCTTCTTAATTTGAAGAAATTGCAAATTTATTACAGGTAAATTATCATTGCTCGCTGGCAGTTTTCCGATATTATCATTATTCAATAAATAACCTATCATAAATGTCTCTGCAAATGCGTGGACATAAATTGTCCCATCCCCGTTTCTATAATTAAAAGATCCAACCCTAACCACTCCCTTTGCAACTGTCGTTTCCCTAATGCATAAACAATTCATCTTCAATCGTCTATAATAAAATCGAAAATGGAAAAATGAATTTCTGTCGTTATTCCTAGAACTCGGTATTATAATGTACGCGATCGGCAGGATAGTTGATAGTCTATCACTAAAATTAATTTAATTTTATATTTATAACTGCAATTAATCGTTTAAATAATGTATTTGATTTTCCCAGTCGTATATTACTAGGTAGAGTAGCGTCCAGTAATTAAATTGACTCTGCATTTATCTTAGACAATTTCACTAAATACACTATGCATGTATAAAAATATCGTTAGAAGTAATAATAGTAGACAATATTTCTTAATAATCTTCGCGTTACAAATTAACAAGCAGTGGTACAGTGGTACAATTAATAGCGACATGATCATTTATAGAAACTATTAAAGAGTTTATTAATATAGTTTTAGATTTGTCTGTGTACACTGTGTTTTTTACATATTTTTGTTTTAAAGGTAGATTCCACTTCTAAAATGATTTAAAAAAAAAACACGCTTTTAAAAACAAACTAAAACTATTAAAAATGCTTACAAAGAAAAAATAATGGAAATAACAATAATTATGTTGTTAATGATCACTACCTTGTAAGATTTTGCCCCTGGACAATGAATAGTTGTTTCCGACGTAATTTTTCCCGCTGAAACCAAATCCTGGCTCAGAATTTCTCTAATACGTCCGGTTTTTGAGATATTCTAACCTAAAAGTGCAATAAACATTGTTATTTGACATATTTGAGGTTATGTAGTACCGCGAATTTTTTTTTTTTTCTTAAAAACCTATGTGTGGAATCTTAAAGTATAAGTCTTCCTCTTTCAAAGGCCGTTGAGTTTTCTCAAATATCTTTTTTTCTTTCGCCGAGATATCGCATTTTGAAATTTTCATGTTTGTGATTTTCCTTATACCTGAAAACTCATTAGGGACGCGTATATATAAAAAGATAGTCAATAACAAGTCAATATTTTCTTATGTCAAAAGATCTGCTCGTTCAGAATCTAAGGTCAGATTTTCAAAATTTTTCGAAGAAAATACAATATGGCCGACCTGAGTTGATTAAAGGTACAATATCGTATATGGAACTTTCATGATTTTTTTTTTTATGAAAGAATGGCGTCTTTACATAGATTCTCTTAGTGTGTTAAAAACTGACCATAAAATTTTCGTATACCGAGAAATTCACGAACATGCAAATTCAAATATGCGATACCTCGGCGAAAACAAAGATATTTGCACATCTCAAAGCATTTGGAAGAGTAAGACCAGTACTTCAATATACTTTGTCTTGTTTTTTTATTTAAAAAAATTCACAGATTTCGCAATCCTTGCAATCGTCGGGACAATGGAAATGATAACACCATACATAAAACATAAAGTTTTTCAACTTTTTCGACTTTTAACCCCCTGTGATATATGCAACCCATGTTACATTTGCGTATATCGGCCGTTGCATATATGCAGTCTCACTCGACCGCGACACCGCTGTATTTCCACCTTATATGGAAACTGGTAATTTGACCCCCTGTGATATATGCAACCCATATTACATTTGCGTATATCAGCCGTTGCATATGATAGTCTCAGTCGACCGCGACACATTACTTTGAAATAAGGAGATATTATTATTGTCACTCAATTTGTACAACAGACAACCTATATCGGTTAGTTGCAATTCTAATATATGATTTATTTGCAAGCAGGCACCTATTTGTAGCAAGCTGTACACTTTTGTGTTCTACCGTCAGCATCGCTGTACAAATTTTAGGTAATCTTCCGACACGGTAGGTAATGTAATTGGCAAGCGCAGCAGCCTAATCGATAGTAACGCGGCCTTTTCGGTAGCCGTGTACAACTTTTTGCTTGAATAATATACAGTCATACATTTTCAGTCCGTGACGTCAGACGCGGATGTTATGTAATAAATTTAAGTAAAGGCAGGTCAAATTTTAATTCGCTACTTATTGATTAATCAGTAAACATTAAATTCAATCGCAAAATAAATCATCCGACAAGGATATCTTCGAACAAAAATAATTTAATGTCATTGTAAGTGTTGGCCAGTTTATTAGCATTTTCTAGCTTGAGCAGTGTATATGTAAGTGAGCGTATAAGTATCGGATGCGCAGTGGATTCATAAAAAATAAAATCGATTATAACAAATCTCAAGAGTAAGTGAGCATACTGGTATTCTCTCTACTGTGCCGCGACACCGCGGTCTTTTGATCTTGAACAAAAACTGGTAACTCTACCCCATATACGAAAACATAAACATTCCCAATAAAAAGTGACGGTGCTACATAAACTCAAATATGTAAAAAAACAGTGTTTTTGCACTTTTAGGTTAGAATATCTCAAAAACCTGACGTGACAGAGCAATTCTGAGCCCGGATTAGGTTTCAGCGAGGGTGGGGTGGACAACTGCAAGGGTGGACAACTGCCCACCCGATATTTTGAAAGAGCATTAAATTGTTTAAGGCAAATCTGGCGAATTTCGAAATTCTTCCGGAAAAAATAATAAGTAGGTATGACAATTATGTCAATCAAGTCGAAGGTTTTCAGTACAATTAGGCAGGGACGGATTAAGACTTTGTGGGGCCTCTGGCTAAATTTTGAGCGGAGCCTTTTTGCAATTCTCGTAAAACCACAGACAGGCGAGTTAAACATCAGATGCCCGGAAGAAAGCGAGTTCAATACCCGTAAAGAGCAGACACGCGTTGTGAAGTTAAAGCCTTGCACTTTCAGAATATTTCTTCAGAATCTAAAAAATTCTTTCCGTCCCAAAGTTATTAAAGGTAAAAAGGCATTTTTTCAATGATTATACGTTAACAACTTATTAAACTTAAACCTTTTCAACATAACATACATGACTTTTTTCTTGCTTTGACTCAAAAGTACTTTACAATAGAAGTAGTTTGGAATCGAAAATCGTATTATTTACACTTTGTTTATAAAATTAAAAATTGCGAATGCTCGATGAGTTATCGCAAAAAAAATCAAATTGTGTAAAAATACATCAGCGAGCGCTTGCCAACATGTCAGTGGACGTATGCAAACGAAAATCATCTGGGGAACGTTCGCACACCCGTTCGGTGAAGGATTGTCAAGTCTTCCGATTTTTGCGCGAGCCCTATTTACGAAATTGTTTTTTCACAACATTCGCTTTCCCTCTTTTCAGTTTAATATTACCCATAAAGCGATAAACTATGATTTAACTTTTTGTAGCACTCGCTTTCCCTCGATCATTTGGGTTTATAGGGTTATCGTTTGAGAATTACAGGGTTCGCTTTGCTTCCATCTATTGGGTTTTCTGTGAAAAATCCCTGCCTACCAAATAAAAATGCTGAAATTACGCCACTGCTGGACAGGAAAGGCTTATTTTGAAAAATTTTATATAAGATCCCACCTTCGTTTTCGATAAGGTAGTTGGTAGTTAAATTTTTTGCACGTTATTACGGGACACCCTGTATATTATCCTTATATTAATATACAGTTATATGCATAAGAAAGGTGAGACTTCCAACGTTAAAAGGATTCTTTCGTTTTTTAATTTGTGTAAATTTTGTTTGTTTAAGCAAGGGTTTTTCGCGCGCCAAGTGCTGTAAAACGCGCGTTCAGGCGTGGACAATTTTGCACTGCGCTTCATGCATATCTCCATTTCACTAGTTTTTTATGGAAAATCCGTGGCATTAGACGAAATTTTTGTATATACATTTTTGTATGAAAATATGTGCTTTCAAAAAAAAATTTTTTTTGTAAATTTTGGTAAAAATGCCGGAAAACCGAAGTTTTTTAATCTTTTCTTTGATGTTGCCGATCAGGAACTCATGCAAACTTTACATTATGTTGTTGCTTACCATCCAAGCAACTCATTAAAAAAAATCATCCGCCTTCGATTTGTTTAGAGGTAAATATCTGGTATGACTGTGCTATAAGTAAATATGGCCTTATTAAATTTCGAGTTGACACAAAATATACTACGTAATGTAATGAAAATATTCCTGCGACGTTTATATCACGTACCGTACACATTTTTTTATATTAGCCTCAATTTATTAGATATCAAATTTGTCATTTAGTTTATGCCTTTATGGGGGTTGTTTTACATCAATGTCCTGCGGAATATTCGGCTCAGAAGGATCCTTTCGGCTGTAGACTGGGTAATATATAACGGGGAGTCTTTAGGGATCAGGATACCGGTCCTGGCCCCTGAAATGACCAGCTGGACGCGAGCAGCACCTTGCCATGATAGTCCCTATTGATATACGGCGCTAGCAGGTTATATATTCCATAAAACATATATTGACTAGATGAGACATATGTTAGTGAATATGACTTGGATGGACGACTCACTTACAACTATAAATTTTGTTATTCTGTTCGAGCGAGACATGTGCCAATGTCCTGAATTCCTGGTGAATAAATTGCACGTATTGCAGACGAGGCGATCGATGCTCCCAATACTTTTCGTTTTTTTAATGAAACTCATTGAAGTTGTAAGTATGTATGATAATTGCATAACCGAAGTTATTGTTGGGCAGTCGTGTATGTATTTTACATATGGAATTTAGAAACATAATTGTTAATTTAGAAAATGTCGATATCAAACTGAGTTTAGTTTAATTATTTATTATCAATAACAATATGTATTCGTTGGAGGTTTTGATGATACAGATATAGATAATAATTATTCTATAACACACTTTCGAAATTTCTCTTCATTATCTATTTTGTGTTACATTATTTAAAAGATAGAAAATGATTATTAAAAGGGAAGAGTTAACAAAAGTACATTGCCTGGCCTAGGTGGCCCTGATTTTTCAACTTTTAAAATTTGATCGTCTCAACCCAAATTATTATAATATAAGAGAAAAAAATTTACGACAAATTTAGGGTACCCAGCTCAACGCCTTCCCGTGCCACAAAAGGGGTGAACTTTTGCATGATTCTTAATATTCGGGGTGTTTGTTAATTATCTCGTAAAATATCACATAAAGAAAAAAATGCATATAAGATAAAGATAAGCTAATCCATAACTAATTATCTATAAAAAAAATTGTCTAATGCAATTTTATTGTAGGATGTACTGATTCGCGACGAATCGTATAGACATACATTTAAGTGACTACGTTTGTTCTTACAAATATATTATCAATTATTTTTCATTCAGCACATAAATACACCTTAGCTAAAGTTTAGGCCTTAAATGTTCTACAAGAACCAAATATGCGAACAATTTTGTATTATTAGGTATTTTTTTTTTTACTTTCTTTTTTGCCCATATTCTTAAGATGATATTTCAAGGAGCAACGGCATGTTAGAAGGACTGTCACCAGCTTTAAATCAAACTTTTAGAGTTCTAGAAGTCTTGTGGTAATCTGTCGAATAAGTTATGAACTTTTTCGCTTGTCTTTGGCCTGAAGTGTAATAAATTGTTTAAATAATTAATTTGGAAGTTCCGTTAGCAAACTCTTAATCAACAATATTAAAAAACTAACTTGTGAAATTATGACAAAATGTAGTTGTTTAAATAAATTATAATTTTTTTAGCAATCTGAGAAACATTAATATATCAACACAAACTGAAATATGACCATTTAACAATAATTTCTGTAATGGCAAATAAGTAATAAACGTCAAAAATACGCAATACTCTACCTAATGAGGACATTTTGAAGTTCAATAATTCTTATGAGGTATTGTTTGAAAAAGAGTTACTTATTCGTATTCGTTGGACAATTGTGAAATTTAAAAAAAAATGAAAATGTTACCAATGTATGGCAAATGTAGTTGTTTAAATAAAATAATAATATAATTAACATTAAAATATTAATAATAATAATATATAATGTAACTAATTAATAACAATTTGTGCAAAGATAATCTCATATAAACGATAATAATAAGCGTCAAAGTTATGCGATACTCTACTTTTGCTATTATAGGGTCACTTTGGATCCCTATAAAAGTCTTATGTGGCTTTAATTAACTCCACACCTATAGCTAAGGGTCACCCTAATATACAAGGTGAAACAGTTTTAAACTTAAAAAGAAATAGATTATTTTCGAAATTTTAAATATAAAGTATTATTATACCGACATCACCATCTCACTTTTTCCGAATAAACATGACGTCACGTTTTTGAGAATAACTACAGAATTTAAAAAAATATATATAAAAAAATTTACTCGTACAATAAATGCTGTGCTTTATCGGTGTCTAAAATATGATTTACATAGTATCCATATTTTCCAAGATACAATGGATTTAAAATTGGTATAGTCAAAATTTCTTAAAAAGTAGGACATTTTTCAATATAACTTAGCAGAACTTCTAAAGTGTCCAATGTACATTATTCAAATTAGTGATTGATTTAAAATAGGCTCATAACGAACAGGTAATTTTTTCAATTTTCTCTACTCCTTCATTTCTGAGATACTCGAGGTTAATGTGAGGGGTCAATACATTTGAATCGTATATTAGACTTGAAGGAATAATAATCTCCAAACCTAACAGCCGCAACATAAAGTAGTCTGTCTATAATCTAGCCTTCGAGTGATACAAAAATATGACAACAAACCTGACGATAGCCATGTAAATTACATTTGGTGGACTGCCCAAACATGTAGGGAGGGGATACACGGAGAGATGGAAAAAGATTGAAAGTGAGTGTTGAAAAACATTTAAGTTTTCTGTAACTGATTATTTTAACTTATCACTTATTTTATTTTCGTTAGGAAGATTTAACTCGAAAACTGGCAATTTATGAAGTTTGTGCCCATTGAGTTATTTGACCAGAACGTCAACATTTTCAAAGCGTACTTTATTAAGCAACAATAATTTTTTGCGATTTCAAAAAATGTGTTGTAGTTGAACGATAAGACAACTGCAATTTCAGTCAAGTCCACGGAAAGCCACTTTTCTTAAGATTTGTGCGGAGTTCCTTGTTTTTAATATTTCGAATATTTTTTTCTATGAAGGAAAAATTTTTGCTTAAAAAAAATACGTTATAGTTGAGGGACAACTACAAGTAGATCACGAAATAATCCTCATACCTTAGTAGTACACGCTAAAAAGTTTCAGGTAGAATATACTAAAAAGAAAATATAAAAAAAAATAGAAAATGAACATTTTTTAAATCCGTCAACTTGAAGACGTTAATAATTGAACGTGAGAACCTACAAAGAGTAACACTCAAAAAAAAATGCGAATAATAGCCTGGGACCAAGCAAATTGGAAACACCCTGTATTCTCATTCCTTATAGTTCCTTTTCCGAAATAATTTATTATCGTGTGTACACAGATTGATATCATAAGATAAGATCTAATTTAACAGAAAAAATACTGAACTATGACACCGAACATTTTTTGAATTCGGTTTTTAAAGTAAGCTGTGCCACCATGTATGCGGGCCTTATTAAGGCAAATAATAATCGATCATATCATATCAAGTAAATTTAAATTCCGAATGATGAGTGTATCTAATAAATAATAAAGCGGTTTTAGTGTATTTTTTGATAAAAAAAAATTATTATAGATTAACTGGTAATTAGGTAAATAAAACTTTCGAGTCCTGGAAATGTGTCACCTTGTTGAAAATCTGATCGGTAAAGTTGATTTACGGTCAAATTTCAAACTAAAACCGAAAATAAAGTCTACTTCGATTGGCTCTAAAGGTGTGCGATGCCGATAACAGCATCCGAAGGCCATATTAGAATATTATTAGATTAAAACAATAATACAAATTTTGAATTAAGTACCTATGCCGATAAGTTTTGAAGGCCACTTGCACAACTTTAAATTAACGAAAAAGATTCTGTTGGAAACTAGAATTTTAATCCACTATTAAATATTTATCGATACTTTTATGATATTACGGAATTAAGAATTATTTCAGATCTAAAAAAATTAATTGTTCTGTCTTATGTAATTTTCGAGTCGTAAATCTACTTGCTATCAGAATACAAACAAAATATTGAGGTGTGTCCAGCGCACGACTATCTTTCAGTATTTTTGGTCAGATCACCAGTCATGACGAGAGGGGGGGGGGGGGAGGAGAGGATTCCCCCTTATTTCTGCTCTAATAACACTGGCACACAAGAAAAAGTCGAAACGCAGACTGTAGACCCCCCTCTGGAAATGGACGAAGGATAGAATAACAATAGAACTAATTGCGACTATGATTTTCTTTCCTGCACAGTGCTCAAGACTTTGGCAACCGAAGAAAATGTTGTGGCATGCTAGTTTTTCTTTCTTCTTCTGAGATTTGTTCTGAGATATGTATTCTATTCTAAAAATAATGTTGAAAGAAAATCTACAAAATAATACAAGTATCCAATATATCGCTGGAAAAATAGGCTAATGCCAAAGAGGCAATTAGAGATAATATAACTAAAAATAAAATAACGTAAATAATGTATATTACTAATGGTTTTTGTTCTTCCTTAAGCTGGAAAATTAATTGTTACACAAGTAACATATGACATAGCACTACGTATAATAACTGGTTAAACACACTCCATCTGGGAAGACATAAGCTAAAAATGTACTTACGGTAATAATCCATAAAAAAAGGTAACGTGGTAATAATAATTCGAGAAATCAAAACTATGCTCTGTGCATTGCAATTCGTAGCACTATTTCAACATTTCAAAAAGTATTCTCTACGTAACTAAATACTCTAAGCCTCATTTTTAAACTTTTTGAACTAAAAATTAAGATTAAATAGGTAAATATGAGACATTTTCAATTGTCCTCTGAAAGCCATTCGCAACGTTTTATTTGGTTGGTTAATAGTCTGTTTACAAAGAAGTCTAAAGTGTTCAGGACAGACAAAGAAGGTGGCCTTTCTGTCTAGATTCTACCCCACAGTGTAAATAATAACGTACAGCAAAAGATATCGTTAATAAAGCGTACATTTTCATACATAAATCCTTAAATTTTTAATATTCAAGTATGTTTTCCAACAATATTAGTAAATCCCTTCAAAGCGACAGAAATAATTTTTTTTTGTTTGTCAAAAATTTTAAATCACCCTGTAAAACAAAAGTAGAGCTTAAGCAGACAGACACGACAACTGGCGATGTTTAATCCGTTTGTTTATTTATTTATTTTGATGTTTTTTTGTAAAGATTAAATACTGTTTCTAGCAAAGATAAAACACATATTGAGAAAATATTTTGAATTCCCGTTATAAAATTTAACTAGACATGCCATATTTAGAAACACATCATAGACCTAAAGGGGGGGTATGGAGGGTACAACACCCCCTCGAGCCATAATAATGGTCGGAGGGTTCTCGGCAAATGTCGTCAACCGGAAAGAACAGCAAAATGTTTGCAAACGCCATCAGTCTATAAAAAACAGCAAAAACTAAACGTTTATTCCTTTTTTATTTGCAAATATAGAGACCTAGCAAATGATGTAGCCAATGAATTACGACGGCGTTCATATTGAACTAAGGAAAAGAGTTTTTTTTACAAATAGTCAGCATGGGGAGGTGCCTTAAACCTTGGAAAGTCGAAAACTAAAAAGCAGTCAGGGTAGTGTGGACATCTGTAGGAGCCATTTTTTCTCTTTTAGAAGAAATATCGACAAGTACTGAGCAAACTAGAACAGAAGCAACGGATTTTCTAAAAATACCAACATTTTTAATTTTATTTGCAGCATAATGATTATGAAGAGCATTATGTACACATTAATATACCAAAATGGAAACAGTATCATTAGATGTATTGGATACCATCACATACATTAAGGCAGCATTTGCAAACTTAAGAACTCTAGGAGAATTGGAAGTGAACAACCTTAATGAAAGTGCTAACTGAAGTGTATTCCAAAAAGTTAAATATGGATTTCGAAGGAGATCAGAAAATAATTTAAATATGTAACAGATTAACTTGTTTCGCTAACAGAAGACTGTTCGAAATTCTTTTAAAAAACTTAATCCACTCTATGAATGTACTGATGTTTGTCTTGTACTCCAGATAAATTTTTAAAAAAATACAATTTCAGAAAAAAAGGTTTCAAACAAAAATAGTCTATTCTTAGTCAGACAGAAAAAAAAGAATTTCACCTTGAATGGCCTTAACCCTTTCATGCAAACAAAAAATTTAAAAAAAGCCGCAATGACTCACTATTCCAGACTCCTTTCTAAGTATTTTAAGAGAAAGTTCATGACGAAAATTCATTGAGCCTTAGAGCGAATTTTATCCATTCTGCCACACTACGTGCGGCGTATGTAGCCGGTCTGGCTTTATATAAAAATATCCAGATTGGATATCCGGAATTGGCAGCAATGCCTACCATACGCTGGATAATCAGTCAATCAAGAATTTGTTTCACCCTTTTCAGTGGCCCAATGTCACATAAATCTGCAAAATTAATGCAATTATGGCAGCTCTGTTGCATTCGCCATCTGAAGTCTTTAAATTTTGACGTCACATTCAATGTCAAATTTTCTGAAAATATCTAATTGCTAGTGCTTAGAATTTATTTCCGGCGACTCCGCCAGAATCACAAATATTGCTTGATGACAGTAACATCGGAACACCGTCGAACCATACTCTACAGTTTACAAAAAAAATTCCATAGCAATCGTTTACGACATGTCGGAGAAATGTTTGAATTAACGTAAAGAAACACACATGGATCTAATTGACAATCTCCGCTTACGTTTTTTTTTTAATATAGTATACCTGAGTTGTACATTTATTGCTATGTCTCCTCTACCTTTAGGGCGCTTTTCCTTGGTCATATTCCAAATAAAAATGTTGTCACTAATAAAATACCAAAAAAGAGTTAATCTCTTCTTTACTAATATAAGTGTTTGCTTGTTTACGAGGCACTTATCCGGCTTGTTGAATAATAAAAAAGCTATTATAGAAATGTATCAACCCTCACCGACATCCCTTTATTAAATACACTTGTTACTAGTGCATAACATATTAGGGTCTACATAAAAAGTATATCAAAGGTGATTTACCTGTGTACACATATTCATGAGTCGATTATTTGATAAATATCTCCTTTAATATTTAGAAAGGGGTGAATTTAAATAGATCGTCTTTCGACTACCTGTAGTTTTTTATACATGTATATAGCGGACGCGTGTCAACTGCGGTTAAATCGCTTTGGGACGCGTTAAGTGTTTCAATCCCCAAGCGAAAATACTTTAAATTCCGTCGACCCTACCCTAATTTACATCCCTAAAAAAGGGTGTCAAGTACTATTCAAATTTGAAGAAGCCCCGAATGCAAGGCAAAGGTAAATAATTGTCTTTTGATGTTTTGATAAAAGTGACCGAGATAGATTTACAAAAAAAAATGTTTCACGCAGGTTTCTCGTGATGTACTTTCTAAAGCAATAGTCGAGTGCAATTAGACAAAAATTAAAAAATTGCGAAACCCAATTTTAATGGATGAATTTTCATGATTTTTTCTAATACTGAGTACAAAAAAGTTTACCCTTTAAAAATTACCGCTTTTTACTTGGTGGTGGTTCCCACCCCCTCTAGAGGGGTGAGCAAGAAAGTAAAATGGTAACCACCGAATCTGACATAAAATCATAAGACAAAAGGTGGTTTACAATTTTTCATGAACATTTTTTAAAGCTAGAATCGTAATATTCAAATCGTTATATCTTGCAAAATATAAATTTTCATGAAAAATTGTAAACCACTTTCTTCTCTTACAATATGATTCTATATCAGACTCAATAGTTACTGTTTTACTTTTTTGTCCACCCCGCTATAGGGGGTAGAAACCACCCCCCAAGAAAAAGCGGCAATTTTTAAAGGGTAAACTTTTTTGTACTCTGTAATAGAAACTCAGCCCAAAATAAATCATGAAAATCTATTCTTTATAACTGGGGTCCGAGGTATAAGCCTAATTGCACTTATCGGATGTCTTTTTCTTGGAAATGGTCACCTTAAGTCAAATGTCGCCCTTTCAAGAAATTCTATCTTGTTCAATCTCTATTGTACAGCAGCAAAGAAGAGACATTTTGGAGGTTTTTTAGAGCTTATGAATCTCCGGAAAGTATTTGGTATAATTTACATTTGCAAAAGAACCCAATTTGATAGTACAAAATAGGTTTAATGTAAATATCTCAAAAAAAGAAACATATTTTTATAGGATATGGCAAACAACAGAAAAAATGAGAATGAGAAATAAGAAGAAAAACTATCTGTAAAAATATTAAATTCAAAAATTAATTCCTAATATTTGACAATTCTCATTGTAACACTAGTATCCATATAGTCCCCTACGGCCATGCAGAGTAAACTAGTATAGTATATATGATCTCAATTGGGACAGCATAAAAACGAAAACTAGGAGTAAAGTCGGTATGTCCTTTATGGGACATAAGCGGCGGCGGTAGAAATGTAAAAATGCTTTAAATACTAAATAATTATTTTTTAATTGTTAAAGAAAGGAATTTCTATAATACCTTTATTCAATAGAAGTGGTTAATGAAAAAAATGTTTATAACATTTGATAAGTCACAAATGATATATTAAGGCTACGTCTATTGTCTAGTGACCTATCTCTCGTTCTATCTTCTAGCGGTAATGTTATGTAATCTTAGGCGGGAGTTGCATAGATGGTATATAATCCTTCCGAAGGGGTGTAAAGCAGCGACTGTCTTGTTTATTAAATGTTAGGCCATGACACTATGAACTTTGCAGTATCATGATGTTAGGCAGGTAGAAAATTTCTACCATTCTATAAAGGAAAGACTCGGCAAAATTTTAAATAAAAGGGGGAACTCATTTCCTGGCATCGGTAATTGGTCTCTGTAGCGGAAATAGGTCGACGTTGACTAAACAAATTTCAAAAAAGCTTTGTCTATGAACTTTAAATAAACAATATTTCATTCATCACTATCCCAGTTTTCAGAACTTGAATCGGTATTTACATTAATAATAATTGGATTGATAGGTGGTAATATAGAATATTCATTTTCCTTTTTTATCACACTTCCTCCATATATCGCTTTTGCCTATTTCGTCTACTGTTATCTTTAAATTTTTTAAGATAGACTCACTTAATTGTGGGGATTGATTATGTTGACGTACTCTTGTTTCTACATCAGCCCACACCATTTCAATAGGGTTGAAAACGCAGTAATATGGAGGCAGACGTAAAATAGTATGATCGTGTGCTTCAAAACTTTTTTCAACGGCATATTCCTTTTTAAAATTATGCTTTCCAGTTAGTTCTAATAAAGTATTTTTTCTGTTTTTTTCTGGTATTTCCAAGCCTTTACCTTTCATAAATTCAATGATATCGCCTTTTCTTGTGTTGGTGTTCGGAATTTTTGTGTGTTGCCGCGAATGGTATGGTATTGGTAACAGCTGTTCCTTTGCCCACTTCTCAAATAATTCGGCTGTCATATCCTCGTGGTAGTTGGCAGAGGATTGCTTGACATTTTTAGCAGACAACAACAACGCATTTGGAATAAAACCGTTTTTACTTCCAGCATGTAGAATTATCATTCATTTTCCCCTAGAACATGGAGCACTTAAATTGCACTTTTTGGTTTTATCTACCCAACCGTATTGAACTACATCGTGGGTATAAAACCATGTTTCGTCAAGATAAATTATGTCTTTATTTGCATCTCGGTATTCTTTTATTTTACGCGGATACTCGTGTCGATGATCAACGATGCGTGCTTATTCCATAACTACTACCACTCGTTTGTCCAATTTTTTGTACCTAAAACCGCAATCGAGCAAAACGTTTCACAAAGTATCTAATGATTTATAGATATAATCTGGATAGTCGCGTAACTTATGCTTAATCATTTCTAATGTGGGCACCTTCTGTTCATTGTAAAAGTCATACACAAATCGACGAATGACATCTTTGGACGCGTTATTAAGTTTTTTAAGTTTTTGTCCAACTCTTTTCCGTTTAATAGAATGATCAACTACCTCCCCGGGTCTAATAACCCTATAAATTGTACTACGGCTAAATTTGGTTAATTCACAAATCCTCTTCACAATTTGATTATATGAAGAATTAATACTTTCGCATTTTAAACACTAGTAAATATTCAAAATAGCCCTTTCAGTTTGAACGTGTAAGTCTTTATTTTCAAATTTCTCTTCTATAGGCTCTGTATCAAAATCGTCCGTCTCGTTCTCACTACTATCGCAAGGCCTCCAAAATGCCATTTTAAACAATTAATTGCAAAAAATTACTCAAACAGTAATAAAAATAATAATTTGTTCAAATATTCACTAGAATTAAGTAATTTATAACGCTGCCTGCCTGTACTGCACTGCCTGGTACAGATCATACGATACAAATAGTTCATACGTATTTTTTGTTTTATATATTATGGCATGCAAAAACTCTGAACAAGGTTGGTGTTGACAAATCAAATTCGCTAAGCATCGAATCCCACCTATATTTCTACGTGACAGGCGGACGTGGTCTGTAGACGAGGAGTGGTGAATATAAATCTGTAAAATTCTGTGCTCTCTCAGTCAATGTGAAGCGATATATTGACAATACCCCGTAAGATCCTCTAATTCCGTGCTGTTCCAATTGACTTCGTAAATACCATATCTACATAACCCCTTACGGTCATGAAAATTCAGTTCAAAATGAGAACAAAAGTCTATCAATATACCGATAGGCTTTTGTTCTCATCCTATCGTATATCTATACCTCATTTTTAACTGAATCTTCATGGCCATGAGGGGTTACGTAGATACTAGTTTACTCTGCATGGTCGTAGGGGACGATGTGAATACTAGTGTTACAATGAGAATTTCCAAATAAGAAATAGACAAATTGATTTTAGAATTTTATTTGCTAGCATACCCATCAGAATGCAGGTTATCGAAAGCAAAGACAGGAAATAAATATTTTTACAGATAGTTTTTCTTCTCAGTTCTCAAAAATAGTTGTTTCTGCGTTTGCCAAATCCTATTAAAAAAACCGCTGCCTAAGAAATCACTACTTCCACATCCAGATTATTCGTCCAAGTCACTTTAAAGGAAACATCTTGACTATATGTGCACTCTAGTATGTGGAAATTATTGGTCATAGAATTTTAATAATATTTGGGGTAGATGTCATAGAAAAGTTTGAGGAGTTGGTTTCTACCATATACGTTAAAAATGAAGTTTCTAGTTTACCGTACTTATTTTCCACTATTTACAACCTACCACCTCAATGGAGTCATCTCAATCAGATGTCACTACAATACATACGTGTACTAACTTTCAAGTGAATATCTCAATTTGATGTTATCAATCCCATTAATAATGAAGCGGAGGTGGTAGAGTTTGAAAAATATTAGAAAGAAATCTGAGGCCTTGGTTTCTAGTATATACACCGAATCCCAAATTTCTGTAGTCTTACCAGCTTGCTTTACTTATTTTCCCCTATTTGCCCCTATTTAACCCCCAACCCTTCAACGGCATCATCTCAAATTATGATCTAGTTTCAGACGTCGTTATAATACATACGTGTACCAAATTTCAAATGAATATCTCAATTTTATTTTATCAACCCTTTTCATATTGGAGTAGGGGTGGTTGGGTTGAAAAATATTATAAGAAAATCTGACGCTGTGGCTTCTAGTACATACACCGAATTTCAAGTTTCTGTAGTCTTACCAACGTTTTACTTATATTCCTCTATTTACCCCAAATTAACCCCCAACACTTCAACGGAATCATCTCAAAATATAAACTAATTCCAGACGTCGTTATAATACATACGTGTACGAAATTTCAAATGAATATCTCAACTTTATTTTGTCAACCCCATTAATGGGGTAGGGGTGGTGGGGGGGTTGAAAAATATTATAAAAAAATCTGAGGCCTTAACTTCTTGTACATACACCGAATTTCAAGTTTCTGTACTCATACCAGCTTGCTTTACTTATTTCCCCCTATTGACCCCTAAATAACCCCCAACCCTTCAACGGAATCATCTCAAAGTATAATCTAGTTCCAGATGTCGTTATAATTCATACGTGTACCAAATTTCAAATGAATATCTCGATTTTATTTTATCAACCCTTTTAATAATGAAGTAGGGGTGTGGTGGGGGTTGAAAAATATTATAAATAATCTGAGACCTTGGCTTCTAGTACATACACCGAATTTCAAGTTTCTGTAGTCTTACCAGCTTGCTTTATTTATTTTCCCCTATTTACCCCTATTTAACCCCCAACCCTTCAACGGAATTATCTCAAAATATAATCTAGTTCCAGATATATATATTCTCTTACCAACTTGTTTTACTTATATTCCTCTATTTACCCCAAATTAACCCCCAACCCTTCAACGGAATCATCCCAAAATATAATCTAATTCTAGACATCGTTATAATACATACGTGTACGAAATTTCAAATGAATATCTCAACTTTATTTTATCAACCCCTTTAATGGGGTAGGGGTGGTGGGGAGTTGAAAAATATTATAAAAAAATCTGAGGCCTTAACTTCTAGTACATACACCGAATTTCAAGTTTCTGTACTCTTACAAGCTTGCTTTACTTATTTCCCCCTATTTACCCCTATTTAACCCCCAACCCTTCACCGGATTTCCTCAAAAAACAATCCAGTTCCAGATCTCGTTATAATATATACGTGTACAAAATTTCAGGTCAATATCTTAGACCGTTCCGGAGAAAGCGTGCGGACAAAAAAAGTTTCAGACACACAGATCGACAGACAGACCGACAGACAGACCGACAGACAGAAAATTTTTTTTCGCTCAAATTTAAAATCTCGACGTTTCATGACATTCTAAACCTATTTCACGAATAAAAATTTTTGAAAATTTTTTTGCGATTACTATACTTCCAATCCACTACGTGGATGTGAAAGTAATATGTTTCATTACAGTTATAAGCAAACAAAACATAATTCAATTTTAACATCTCAAAAAATATTATTTTATCGCACTTTAAGATGGAGCATGTGATGGTACAAGACTCATTGATTTCCCGAAGATCAAGTACATCAAGATTTGTCTGTGAAAAACTCTTCGGTCGAGAATTTGCTTCTTTAAATAGCGCATTTTTACTATTCTTACTGTATTAACGTGGATATCAACAAAATTAAAACAAAGAAACTGCTGCCTAATTACTTCCACCTTCAGATATACATACAAGTTTCTCTACTCCCCCAAACCTTTCAATGGAATAACCTCAACATATAATCTACTTCTAGATGTCGTTAAAAAACGTACATGTACCAAACTTCAAGTCAATATTAATCCCTTTAATACTGGAGTGGGAGTTGTGGCGGGGGTGGCAGATGGTATAAAGAAATTGAGCCCTTGGCTTCTAGTATATGCACCTACTAAGTTCAAGTCTCTGGACTGCTACTAACTTGATTTACTTATTTACCCCTATTTGCCGCATAACCCTTCAACTAAATAAATCAAAGTATAATGTACTTCCAGCTTTCATTATGATAGATACGTGTACCAATTTTCAAGTCAAATGTCTCAAACCGTTCCAGACAAAACATGCGCATAAAAAGTTACAGTCCGAACGACAGAATTTTTGTTTCCGTCCAAATTTTAAATATCGACGTAACCTATGTCAACAGAAAAAAATCGGTAAAGTTATTTACACAGAACTTCCCTCGTTATTTGTGCATGGCGGTCACTCTAAAAAATTATTAATTACGAAATGACATTGAGAATACAGATCGAAATATAGTTATTGCTATTATTACAAAAAAACCTGATAACTTTTGGTCAAAAAAATGTACAGAGTGCCCATCCAACAGAAAAAGTTCAATACTAAATAACAGGTAATACCTTTACAAATGTCCACCATGACTGAATTATTTCTTGGGATGCCATTATTCAATAAAAGTATATAATAGGTGCATATGCCAAATATTATTGCCATCTGTCACATTTTCAATTCCACATTCACGTAATGGAGTGGAAGTATAGTGGTGGTTAAAAAATATAAAAAATTTCCAAAACTTTTTTTTTTTAATAGGTTTAGAATGTCACGAAACGCGAAAATTTTAAATTTGAGCAAAAAAAAATTTTTCGCTCTATTCCAGTGTTAAATTTTTTCCAAAATGGTGAAAGGATGTGGCAAATTTTTTTATCCGAAATAGGTTTTAAATGTCATGAAACTTGGAAATTTTAAATTTGAAAAAAAAAATATTTCGTCTATTCTATAATAGTGATAAATAATAGTTTACCTAAACATGTTTTCAATTTTTTTTCTAATTTTTCAAAAATATTTTTAAATTTGTTTGAATAATTTTAGAATGCCATGGAAACGTGGAAATTTTAAATCTGAACAAAGAAAAATACTTCCCTTCGGTATGCGAGGGAAGTAAAAATTCCATCTATTTTAGTGGTAACATTTTTTTCGAAATTTTCAAAAAATTTTCATTTTTTTTAAATAGATTTAGACCGCTATGAAACGTGGAAATTTGAAATTTTTAGAAAGAAAATTCCATCTATTTTAGTGGTAAAAATGTTTTCAAAAATGTTGGTAATAAATTTTCAAACATTTTTTTCTTTTAAATAAGTTTAGAATGCCATGAAACGTGAATATTTCAAATTTGAACAAAGAAAAAACATTTTTTTAGTGGTAAAAATTTTTTCAAAAATGGTGAAAAAAATTTTCAAAAATTTTTTTTTTCAGAAATAGGTTTAGCGTGTCATGAAACGTGGAAATTTTAAATTTGAGCAAAAAAACATTTTTTCATCTTGGTAAAAATTTTTTCAAAAATGTTGGTGAAAAATATTTTCAAACATTTTTTTTCCCGAAATAGGATTAGCGCGCCATGAAACGTGGAAATTTTAAATTTGAGCGAAAAAAATTTTTTTTCACTATTTATTCCGTTTAGACGGTCCACCCTGTATATTTTCCAGTGAAATTTCTACCATTTCTGCGCTGACAGTAGCGTCAACTACCTACCAAATTTGACTGCTCTCCGTCAAGTAGTTTTTTAGTAAATGCACCAACAGACAGACAGACAGACAGACAGACAGACAGACAGACAGACCGACAGACAGACAGACAGACAGACTGACGGAATTGAAAAACCTATATTTTCGTAATCTCCGTGATCTGAAACGTCAGAATCCGTAAAAATCTCGGAGGGTGATTTTTTCTCGAATACAATACTTCCCTTCGGTATGCGAGGGAAGTAAAAAATCAAATTTGTTTTACGATTACTGTACTTCCACTCCACTACGTGGATGTGGAAGCAATAGTCAATCGGTGTTCTTAATTACACATTGACAACCTGAGTTTCAATTATATCCTGATGATGGCAACTTAGTTGGCAAACGAGTACAGTGTTCGGTGTCTGTGTTGTCTGTGATTGAGCTATTCAATGCTAGGATAATTAAAAGTTAAATACAGTCCTTAACATGATTCCCTTTCACCCTGTACAACCGCCGGTGCTACGAATACATTTCATTACTGGGCATGTCCTTCTGTGCTAAATGTTGTTTTTTTATTAAAGCACATAATGGTTTTTACACTCGCAGGATGAGAGTCGGCGTTTAGGTTTAAAATTTTATTCAGAATAATGTATTTCTTTGAGTATCCGTGAGTGATTTTGCGGAGTCCAATAACATTGAATACTTTGAATTCCCAGATCTGAAGGACTGCATAAGAAAGCATTAAACAAACAATGCAAGTAGAAGAATGGTCGGTTCTTTGCAAAACCTTTTTTATCAAGGGTAGATGCCCTTAGCATTTAAAGTGGACCCGGATCGGATGATTTACATTTTGAGAACGAACGTCGTTAAAAATTGATCATGATTGTTTAATATATGACTCGATAAATATTTATAATCTACGATTATATTTTATTATTCATATTTATCTAATATATCGTATTGATAAGATTTTGTAGAACAGAATTATCATAATTATTGGAAACGAATTTATTCCTAGTATAGGTTTATTGCACAATAATTTTTTATTTTAAAATTCTGGCTGTTTTGAATATTGTAAGTTCTATACGAATGCGCTGGTTTTTAATGACAATTTTTAGCAGTTTTCACTCCATTATGAAATTAGTACAAGGAAAATGGGTAATATAACGGGAACAATTCGAACAATGCTAATTCTTCATAGAGATACTTCGGGCGCCATATTGCAAGAATGGCGACCAAGCTTGAATTTTTCTAATACATGTTTACGTAAATTATACCTCAGTACAGAATTGTAAAGATATACGTATTCTACAAAAACGCGCTTTAACAGTTTCAGTGCAATATGAGGTAAGAACATAGGCGTAGATGCAGAAAATAAAGTAAGAACAATTATCATTGTTTCATCTGCTTCAAAAAAGGAGTTACCTAAAGAAATAAGCACCATGCATGGTTGCGTCCAATCCAGAATGCTGTCCGATAACACAGTTATTGAGATACTCAGCAATTCACCTTTTAATTGGTAATAAAATGTTCCCTGAACTTTGGGATCAGCAACAAAAAACCTGATTTATTGCCTATTTCATCATGAGAATCATTTACATCAAATTATCTTAAACACTAGCTTTGCAACTGTACTAAGAAATATGGAAAGATATACTGTTGTCTAAAACCCGATTTGAGGTGCTCAAGCGCATGTGTCTAAATTTCAGTGGAGTACTAGTCTCCATTCTAACCTAGAAGAGAAATAGCTAGAAGAGGATCTGAGGATGTGGGTAAACCAAAACAATATACTCCCCAATATACCAGTGACATGTAACGCGGAAGAAACAGGTACCAATGATACCAATATTGACAGCAATTATAACAAAAATAATAATTAAACCTACCATGATTGTAATATCAATGATGAAGATAAATAACAGATCTGCCAATAAATTTAATTTAGAAACTAAACGATAATAATATACACTACAGTGTGCATTATGTCTTCAACCCGAAGCTCTTTGCGCTGGGCTGAGCCATGCATACAACCATCCATTAATAAATGGGTACAAAATAAAACTCTTGAATAGTGGAAAAGTTTTTCGCGACAGAGACTGGCTAAAGAGTTAATTAAATAACAATCTACTAAAACCAAAGACACCAAAATAGTTCATGGATCTTCTTACCGGAGACTACCGGCTTGGACATACGAGTCTAATGTGCCTGGCAGAGGGCTCAATGTGCAGATTCTGCTAAGATGTGTAAAGCCACTGTGAAGGCCAAACTGTGATTTCAACCATTTGGGGAGGAAGTACCAAGAGCTGATAGCTATACTAAGATCCCATAGTCAAAGCTGTGGAGTCTAAAACAAAGGACAAATATCTGCTTAAGGAGCTCTAAGGAAAACTTGAACGGGGGCTCTATAATAGTGTCACAGAAGATTATGGTGGTCAAAGTCCATCAACCAGCTTCTCCTTTCTAAATATAATCTAAATCTAACTGTAACAGTAGTGCATTTAACAATTTGTAAATATATCTTGCTTCTCTAATTTCTCTACTACCGAAGTTGTTGATAAGGACTCTTCAAAAGCATTCTTCCCCAACCTCTATATTCCCAATCGAAAACAATTGCAGTTACCGCTAGTTATAACTATAAACAATTAATATGTAACATTGCATATATTTGCTTATTAAATTGGAAATTATCCTTTCAAATTTCTATACACTTGTAATGAGTGGCTGATGATATCGGTTGTAAATAATCCTACATCCGTTCAAAGTTGTTAAAGATTAATTTCGAAACAATAAAATACAGAAAATCAATGGAAGGATCAACTTTTTGATATATTTTGGAATGTACAGTGTGAGTCACAGTTTATTGCTGTGCACAAATACATTATTTGTTGATAGATATCCTGTCTGTGTAGAGAATATGAAAATGAAGATTTTGATAAAGGCAATGGTTTTTTGTGAGTAGCAAGTGCTTAACTATGCAAGATTGATTCATACGGTCGAAATAATGGTCCTGTTTAATGGCATGTCTGTAAAAAAATTCGCCCAAAGTAGTGTAAAATCCACAATAGCAAAAATACGTCATAGTCCTTTTGTCTCCCGACATTGGGGTCTCTAGTAAATAAAGAGTTTATGTTTGATCTGGCATTTTAGATGATAATGATATTGAATGCTGATAGACATTGGTATTTGTTATGAAATCAAACAATTCTCGATGTTCACGAACTCGCTATAAACTTCAATAAAATTTTGGTCAAGCAGAATTGTTGTTCTGCCATAATACCAGAGGATTATGTAGTTTAATTAGGGGTTCAATTTTATGGCCGATAATATCACTTGATGATCCCACGCCATGTGATTTATTTCTATGGTGTTACTCAAGCGGAACTGTTTGTAGGTTTAAAGGTTTATAAACATTCCAAGAGACTACCAGTCTGGTAGAGCTCCAAGAAACTTCTAATAGCTGCTGGAAAGTTCCAAGAGGTAAGATTTGCTGTCTATGATATAGTAGGCTACTAGTTTATCAAGACGCTAGTGCTTTTAAACCCCTTATAAAATACCACTGAATTGTTAGCACGTTTTTGTTTTGCTCAGCATTTTTCCATTAATTTATCTTTCAAGGATGTTCTTAAAATTTTGGTATAAGAATCATTTGTTTCGTTTTTGTCCAACCTTATGTACTCTAATTTCCAATGCCTCGTTATTGCAGAATATATATGAAATTTTATTTTAATTAGGTTTACTAATTCGGTAAAGCGTAAAAGACCTTTTTTTACCCATTACATGCAAAGAAAATACTCAATCATAGTTTACACTCAAATTGGTTCAGTTCAAATTGACATTGTGGTGTTGCTTGCCTGTAGCTTTACATTGTAAAATAATCCCAGTTGCCTGAAAATTTTGGAAACAACTAAGTAGTGAAATATAAATAGTTTTAATCATAATTTACATGGATATTTTGTGTTGTCGGTAGTCGTCGTTCCACATCTCGATCAAAGGGCTCATTTTATTACTAGTATTACTATACTTTTTATCTAAATGGAAATCATCTTCCAAAAGTCTAAGTGTACTAAACTACACAACTACAAAGCCACTTAAGATGCTTAATCAATCGGGTAAACAATTCACAGACAATTTAGATTACAAAATCATTAAAACTTTAACCTACAGGTAAATACATTTTTACTACGCATCAGTTTTTTTTTGGAAAACTATTGCTAAATTTTATTAGGAGATTACCATCTGAATATTCTATCATACATTTAATTATGTACTTCAAAGCTATGACAAGAATCAAGTCCCAAGGCCATTCTGTCGTAACAATTTATTCGTATACTATATACACTGATTCATTAATTTCTGATCATTGCTACCCCTAAATATGCAGAAAGAAAACAATGAAGATATAATATTATGTAGAGTGGGCTTGGTTATGCCTTATGGCTCAGATCGGTTCGATTCCTGGCTAGAGCATGGGTATTCAGTAGTTCTTTTCAATTTGCATAGGATACTATATGGTAAGAAAACTCATGGATAAACGTGAAAAGTGGAGAAGTAGACCTAAAAACACTACAAGTTGGAATCATAAAAAGTACAAAATAATATAGTTACCTACACTAGAAGACAATAAAAGCATTTTGACAAAAATTGTACCAGCGAAGGCCGAAATAAAATCACACTCGTCGATGGTTAAAACCATCTCAGACACATGCCAGAGTTAGAATGTTTAAATACTTGGTTTTTTTCAGCTGTCTGATGCCATGCCGGACAGGACTCCTATGGTCATTAGTATCACATCGATTTGTATGCCCTAAGTAGGTGAAGGGGCCTTAATCGCCTTCTGAATTTGGCCTGCCAACCTAATGGCAGATTTCGGAGGGGCCGGTATTATCTCCAATTCCGAGAGCAACGGAGACTTCATATATCCGAGTAGATTAATTATTAAAGCGACCATCTTGATCTAGTAGTCTTTGTATAGCACTTGGAGCTAGTAGAGGAGATCACAGTATTTGGTGCGCTTTTCCCCCTCCTTCAAAGCGGTTAATGAATGATCAAGAATATCGGAAGAACATAACCAAAATAGAATGGGGCCCAAGACTGATCCCTGCGGGACGTCACTAGTAGCAAGTAAATTGTTAGTAGAAAGTAATGCTATCTACTGATTAGGAGTCTGGCAATGAATCAGAGAAATAGGGAGAATTGGCGCTGTCAAAGATAATTACTGGAGATGTTGTGGTGTTATATTATTGCAGAAAACGAAGAAGCTCAAGAGATAATGAGGAGATAGACGGTATTATCAGACGCTATAAGTAATGGAACATAAAAAAGACAAACAAAACTGACAAAGAATGTTTAAAATTGACTTTTAATGAGAAGAAAGGAGAGAGAGACCATGGATGCTATGCTGGGTGGTATTAGAAAAATCATGAACATAAGGAAAGCATGAAAAGATAAATTCTCTGATAGACGACAAAGGAGTGACCTGTATATTATATATATGGTGTCAATTTGATTAAAACTGGGAAAATGTGTGTTCTATCATCGTTTTCGTGTAACAGAGGGGTTAAAATTTAAGGGTATTTACACAGTATATCAATAAGGGACTTTAAAAGGGAAAGCAGCTGACCATAGGGCCCTCTGTGGAATTGCAAAATATATTCCCCGCGTTGGACCCTGCGAAAGGCAGTATCGAGTCCACCTACGCTCAGATGCGGGCGGCTTGCCCCGCAACGCACACAAAATTTCCTTCTTTCAATGCATAGTATATTTGCTGTACCTTTTGAGTAAAACGAGTCTAGCTTTATTATTGAAATTCGCCCAGGGTTAAAAGCCACTTTGATATGTATTCGAAATACATTTTAAAGCAGCCTTCAAGAAAAAAAAAATTCAAGTCGGACCAGATTAATTTCCAGGAACAATATGTTTTGTTTGATACGTAAATATTTGCTGTGCAGTAATAAATGGCGAATTTTTATATTAAATTCTGTTTGTTTTGTAAAAACTGCTGATATAAATTGGAAAGTACACATTTATATATTTACCAATACTACATCCGATAGACTAATAATAATAAACGAATAATAGTAATAATTTTATCTTGAGATCAAAACCAATTTTCACCCGCCACAATTATAAATTATTGACTTATGTTTCTATAGTATAATGCGTTAAGGATTGCCCACATCTGTTATAAATAGACGTAAAGCAGTGTTATACCATTTGGTACCTATCAATGCCCACCATGAATATTTGTTGTTACAACTTCTTTGTACTATACCGTTTCTTGCTGTATTTTAGTTTACCCTGTTTATTGTATGGCGCGTCTGACAGCATCAAGCCATATGTCGCGGTTGTCTGTCAGGAGAACGTTCTCAGCAAAATTCTTTCCCATCAGTTCCGTTTTGGAGAGCGTCCGCTTTGCCTTTTGCTATTTATTTTTTCCTGAACTATCACTCGTTTTATATTATCACCTCCCCTTTCATGCGATCGAAAACGATAGGATTTTGGAGAATACGATGCTATTAGATCCCATTGGGAGACCTATTTCTTGAATCAATCAATGAGCTGCCAGAGAAATCGTAACAAAGATATCAAATCCACACATCGTAATGGTCCATGTCTCTCAGTTGTCAGTGTTTTCCACAAAGGATCCAAGGTTATCATATTTATTACTTTACATTAACCAATCCTTAACGTGTTTGGGTGGTTCTCATTTGCTCCGTCGACAACCATAATTTTTGTTTTGTTGTAATTAACACTTAAACCATACTCAGAGCCTATAGTTTGAAAACTGTCCAACAGGTGTATGAGCTGCAATTAAGGTGCTATCATCTGCAAATCTTAAATTAAATATTCTACTTTCGCCTTGAACTACATAACCCCACCAGTACTCCAGCACACGTCGCATTAAGTGTCCGTTGTAAAAGTTACAGAGGACTTATGACACAGTCCAGGCTGATGCCTCTGCCAACTTTACATTTGTGACAGTTAGTGTTGTCAAAAATTATTTTGAAAAAAATCTAGCAACTACATAATTTCCAAAAATACTGTATGATAGTATAACTTTCTATCATTTATTTTCAGTCTGCAACAGAAGAGTTTGGAATTATTCTATAATTACTTCCACATCCACGTAGTGGATTGGAAGTATAGTAATCGCAAAAAAAATTTCAAAAATTTTTATTCGTGAAATAGGTTTAGAATGCCATGAAACGTCGAGATTTTAAATTTGAGCGAAAAAAAAATTTCTGTCTGTCTGTCTGTCTGTCTGTCTGTCTGTCTGTCGGTCTGTCTGTCTGTCTGTCTGTCTGTAACTTTTTTTTTGTCCGCACGTTTTCTCCGGAACGGTTTAAGATATTGACTTGAAATTTTGTACACGTATATATTATAACGAGATCTGGAACTGGATTGTTTTTTGAGGATATCCGGTGAAGGGTTGGGGGTTAAATAGGGGTAAATAGGGAAAACTAAGTAAAGCAAGCTTGTAAGAGTACAGAAACTTGAAATTCGGTGTATGTACTAGAAGTTAAGGCCTCCTATTTTTTTATAATATTTTTCAACCCCCCACCACCCCTACCCTATTAATGGGGTTGATAAAATAAAGTTGAGATATTCATTTGAAATTTCGTACACGTATGTATTATAACGACGTCTGGAATTAAATTATATTTTGAGATGATTCCGTTGAAGGGTTGGGGGTTAATTTGGGGTAAATAGGGGAATATAAGTAAAACAAGTTGTTATGTGTACAGAAACTTGAAATTCGGTGTATGTACTAGAAGCCAAAGCGTCGGATTTTTTCTATAATATTTTCCAACCCCCACCACCCCTACTCCAATATGAAAAGGGTTGATAAAATAAAATTGAGATATTCATTTGAAATTTGGTACACGTATGTATTATAACGACATCTGGAACTAGATTATAATTTGGGATGATTCCGTTGAAGGGTTGGGGGTTAAATAGGGGTAAATAGGGGAAAATAAGTAAAGCAAACTGGTAATACTACAGAAACTTGAAATTCGGTGTATGTACTAGAAGCCAAAGCGTCAGATTTTTTTATAATATTTTTCAACCCCCACCACCCCTACTCCAATATGAAAAGGGTTGATAAAATAAAATTGAGATATTCATTTGAAATTTGGTACACGTATGTATTATAACGACATCTGGAACTAGATTATATTTTGAGATGGTTCCGTTGAAGGGTTGGGGGTTAAATAGGGGTAAATAGGGGAAAATACAGTAAAGCAAGCTGGTAAGACTACAGAAACTTGAAATTCGGTGTATGTACTAGAGGCCAAGGTCTCAGATTATTTATAATATTTTTCAACCCCCACCACCCCTACTTCATTATTAAAAGGGTTGATAAAATAAAATTGAGATATTCATTTGAAATTTGGTACACGTATGAATTATAACGACATCTGGACCTAGATTATACTTTGAGATAATTCCGTTGAAGGGTTGGGGGTTATTTAGGGGTAAATAGGGGGAAATAAGTAAAGCAAGCTGGTATGAGTACAGAAACTTGAAATTCGGTGTTTGTAATAGAAGCCAAGGCCTCAGATTTTTAATAATATATTTCAGCCCCCCCACCACCCCTACACCATTATTCAAGGGGTCGATAAAATAAAATTGAGATATTCACATGAAATTTAGTACGCATATGTATTATAACGACATCTGGAACTAGATTATATTTTGAGATGATTCCGTTGAAGGGTTGGGGGTTAAATAGGGGTATATAAGGGAAAATAAGTAAAGCAAGCTGGTAAAAGTACAGAAATTTGGGATTTGGTGTATATACTAGAAGCGAAGGTTTCAGGTTTTTTATTAGTATTTTCCATCCCCTCACCACCCCCACCCCCACTCCCTTGTTAAAAGAGTTGATAAAATTAAATTTAAATTTTCACTTGAAATTTGGTACATTTATGTATTATAACTATATCTAAAACTAGATTATATTCTGACATGATTGCGTTGAAGGAGTGGGGGTAAGTAGAGGTAAATAGGGAAAAATAAGTAAAGCAAGCTGGTACGAGTACTGCAACTTGAAATTCGGTGTATGTCCCAGAAGCTAAGGCCTCAGATTTTTTAATAATACTTTTCAACCCTTCCACTACCCTTACTACATTATTAGAGGGGTTGATAAAATAAAATTGAGATATTCACTTGTAGTTTGGTAGACGTATGTATTATAACGACATCTGGAACTAGATTATGTTTTGGGATGATTCCGTAGAAGGGTTGGGGTTAACAGGAGGACTAGGGGAAAATAAGTAAATCAAGCTGGTAAGAGTACAGAAATTTGGGATTCGGTGTATATACTAGAAACCAAGGCCTCAGATTTCTTTCTAATATTTTTCAAACTCCACCACCTCCGCTTCATTATTAATGGGATTGATAACATCAAATTGAGATATTCACTTGAAAGTTAGTACACGTATGTATTGTAGTGACATCTGATTGAGATGACTGCATTGAAGGGGTGGGAGGTGGTAGGTTATGAATAGTGGAAAATAAGTAGAGTAAACTAGAAACTTCATTTTTAACGTATACGATAGAAACCAACTTCTCAAACTTTTCTATGACATCTGCCCCAAATATTAAAATTCTATGACCAATAATTTCCACATGCTAGAGTGCAAATATAGTGAAGATGTTTCCTTTAAAGTGACTTGAATGAAGAATCTGGATGTGGAAGTAGTGATTCCTTAGGCAGCGGTTTTTTCTAGAAACAAAATGATTTCTTCTAGTACCTAGAAAATTTCGCTAATTAATTTTTATCCCAAGAATAAAAAGAAACACGTATATTAGAACTCCATAACAATGTTATAGGATTAAAAAGGAGTATAAAGTATAATCTAATATTGAAGCAGTAAATAACGAAGTGTTCAGTAAATGTCTAAAAGTTTGATAATTAAATTAATTAATGTTTCAAAGTTTCGCATTTTGTGCTTTTATGAAAGCTTTAATGTCTTTTTGATAAATTGACAGTTATTAATACTGATATAATAAGTTCTCGTCTTATGTTTCACAGACACAGCATTCCTTTCAATGCAATAATACCGATTTCAGTTGTAAGAACAATTTTTATTGCAGTCCCATTAAACCGCTAATTGTCTATTTAAGATTAGGTTTTTCTTCATAAAATTTCCATTCAAAATTATTAAAAATTTAAACAATAGATAAGATAAGCTCCGTTATTTTGCGAGAAGAATAAAATTTGATCCATTCAAAACAAAATGCATTTAATATAATCAGCACAACTTACTAATCAGCCAATCAAACAATAACCCTAGGGAGTTTCTTGAATAGAATGGTGATGGCTTCATGCACTTTTTTAATAGTCTGATGATGGCAAGGCATATTTTCGAAACGTTGGGAAACTGATGCAGTAAGTTTCGTATTTACTCTGCTACGTTTGAAATTCTACTTATTGGCAAACGTTCATTCATTTTTATAAGCATACATGGGACATGGTTGTTGTCAGCAGCGAGATCCACATGACGCATGGGGTAGGAATATAGGACGGAAAATGTAGGTGTTTGTAAGCTGCTTTTTTTAAGTTTCCATGCTTCTTTTAAGTTTCCATCTATCACCATATCCTTATTTATTCTTCTCGCCGCAAGGAGCTTTTATTTATTAACCGTTCCACAGGTAAATATACATTTACGGTGGAGGTGCCCTACCTCGCTGTAAAAAAAGGGCGTTTATTAGCGGGTTATGGTAAAAAGCCCTACAAAAAAAAGTGATCTGAACCCGGGACCCGACATAGTAATCCCTATGTATTTCGACGTGCTGAATACGAATCCGATGCCTGTTTAGTCCATCACCCACCAATTTTTTGTAAATTGCGAAAATTACCTAAAGAAATCAGTCAAGGCCCAATAACCTGGAACGGGCACCACAGAGGAGTGTGAAATTTTATAACAATTCACTATATTCAATAATGACATGGAATGGCGAAGTTCAGCTTAGTGCAGTAAAAGTTGTTCTTCCAAATGACGATTATAGATTATTTTAAAAATGAGTTTACAGGTGTCCATTTTCTGTTGAAAAAAAACTAAAAGACATTTGACAGTTTCTCCACGTCAAGATCGGATGCGGCAATGTGGTATACCTCCATAGTATTCCTCGTGTGTTAGAGATTTTTCTTTTTATGTGACATACTGCTTTAAGCTCGACATCAGTAAAAGGGTCCATATTATGTCTTCAAAATTCGCACTTTCCTTTGCAAATTTGGCATAGTATTTCTTATATTCTGATCCATCAGTTTTTCTCAATTAAAATAAGTCAAAATTGTGTCTTGTTCCTTTATGTTTCTGCTTCCAGAGCGTAACCAAGACGAAAGTCTCGTGTGAGGTCTCTGGGGAAGTTCTGACAGAGCCTGTATGCATATTGTCTGTTAATTTGCATAATAATACTTATTTATAGAATGTACATCTACATAGTATATTGCCCTGTACACCAAAAATATCCGTATCAACTATATTTAATTGTTTTCTAGTTTCATTTTTATCTAAACTGGTGACTAAGTAATTTTCATATTATTTTTACATGGATGAGTACTTAATTATCTTAATGGTATCACTTTTATCTACTGTCTGTAACTTTTGTTTAAAATTAAATATTTAATTAATATATTTCTCTAAAAAAAACTGTCTAATCTAACAAAATTATTTTTAGATAAAAACTAATATTTCTTAAATTCCTGTTGCCCTTTTTGTAGCAAAAATTGCCTGGTATGCAGAAAATTTTTACCTTACTGTGTATTTGAAAAATACATAAATACGTGTCTTATCACTACTACATCAAAATGATAACCAAGGTTTGCTATAAATAATTTCGAGGAAACATACTATTACTATTATAATATTTGGGAAATTTTGTTTCACATTTGTTTTCAGGTAATATTATAAATATGTTTTTCCGCTGAGATTATACTTGCACAACATAATTTATAGATAATTTAAAAAACAAAATTAATGTGTTTACGATTATTTTTTAAGCCATCAAAAATTGTCACCTAATTAATTTATATTAATACCGAGGTGATTAACGTTATAAATATTGTACGTCTCCAGTTACTGATTCTAAAATGAGATGTTTGTTCATTTTCATCAGTTAGTTCGCGACTATTTAAAAAAAAATATGAATGTATTCTGCCACTGTTTAATTAAAATAACTATTTTATCCCACATATTCAATAAAATTAGCCCTATCTGAATAGGTGAATCCAATATTAAAAACCAGAGGGGTATGAATTTACCGAGGCAGCCACAATGAACAAATATTTATATTATAAGGCATATGGAAGTAAGCATTCTACATGTAAATTGCAGACTGATAGAAGTAAATTGTAGACTGACAGAAGTAAATGTCTGGTCATGAAATGGTACACAGAAAAGTGTTAAATATTATAGATCTAACAACTGCTCTTATAACTGGTAGTACCTTTTCCCAAATAAGCTAAAGATATCAATACTTGGTACGCAGCTGCTCTTTTTCGCAGTATATCTAGAATAAAATGCTGTTTATAACTGCTCTCGGATTATATTTTTTCACTCGAAAACTACAAATCATACCTCTCTGAATTTTTCGCAGTATACTTAGAATAAAGTGCTGTTTATAACACTGGTACTACCATTTCGCAAAAACCCGTAAGGCCGATGCAATAAGCTGAGGATATCGATACTTGGTACGCAGTTGCTCTCGGATTATATTTTTTTACTCGAAAACTATAAAGCGTGCCACTCTGAATTTTTCGCAGTATATCTACAACAAATTGCTGTTTATAACACTGGTAGTATCATTTTGCAAAAACCCGTAAGGCCGGTGCAATAAGCTAAGCATATCTATACTTGGTACGCAGCTGCTCTCGGATTATATTTTTTTACTCGAAAACTACAAAGCGTGCCACTCTGAATTTTTCGCAGTATATTTACAACAAAGTGCTGTTTATAACACTGGTAGTACCATTTCGCAAAACACCGTAAGGCCGATGCAATAAGCTAAAGATATCAATACTTGGTACACAGCTGCTCTCGGATTGTATTTTTTTACTCGAAAACTACAAAGCGTGCCACTCTGAATTTTTCGCAGTATACTTAGAATAATGTGCTGTTTATAACACTGGTAGTACCATTTTGCAAAAACCCGTAAGGCCGATGCAATAAGCTAAGCATATCTATACTTGGTACGCGGCTGCTCTCGGATTATATTTTTTTACTCGAAAACTACAAAACATGCCACTGAATTTTTCGCAGTATATCTACAACAAAGTGCTGTTTATAACGCTGGTAGTACCATTTCGCAAAACACCGTAAGGCCGATTCAATAAGCTAAAGATATCAATACTTGGTACACGGCTGCTCTCGGATTGTATTTTTTTACTCTTTTTATTTTACCTCTCTGAATTTTTCGCAGTATACATAGAATAAAGTGCTGTTTATAACATTGGTAGTACCATTTTGCAAAAACCCATAAGGCCGGTGCAATAAGCTAAGCATATCTAGGTATACTTGGTACGCAGCTGCTCTCGGTTTATATTTTTTTACTCAAAAACTACAAAGCATGCTACTCTGAATTTTTCGTAGTATACTTAGAATAAACTGCTGTTTATAACACTGGTAGTACCATTTTACAAAAACCCGTAAGGACGATGCAATAAGATAAAGATATCAATACTTGGTATACGGCTGCTCTCTGATTGTAATTTTTTACTCGAACACTACAAAGTATGCCACTTTGACTTTTCACAGTATATCTAGAATAAAGTCCTCTTTATAACACTGATAGTGCCATTTCCCAAAAATCCGTAGGGCCGATGCAATAACTTAAAGATAGCAATACTTGGTACACAGCCGCTCTCGAAATATATTTTCTTACTCGAAAACTACAAAGTATACCACTCTGAATTTTTCACGGTATATCTAAAATAAACTGCTCTTTATAACGCTGGTAGTACCATTTCCCCAAAGCCCGTAAGACCGATGTAATAAGCTAAAGATATCAATACATTTTCTTATTGGGTATTTTGCCACTGAAAACTATTTAAAAATTTTAGTGAAAAAACCTCTGCGCCAAACGGAGCAGACAGAGGTTGGTTCTTGAGTACTTGACTGTTGCAAAAAGTCTCACACCTAAAAATATATAAACTAGAACAATGTTATAAACTAAAAACTGAAAATCAAAGCTATAGGTAGTTAACGTTTCGGAAGCGAATCTACTTCCGTTCTCAAAACTTTTTTGGCCGTCAACCATGACAGTTCTTTGTTTATGTATTTCCATAGTCACATGAGACATTAAATTATATTTATCTTATTTTTACTTACTTCGTCTCTTAGGATGGGCAACCAACTAGTACAAAAATCTATTGAATAATTAGAAACGCATCTATCCTCGTTTAATAAAATAATCGCGGATTCTTTAAGTTTTCTCTTAGTTCCGTTGCTCTCTTTTTCCAAAATCTTCGCCGAGTCCCATTTAAATCTATGATTATTATCCCACGCGTGTTCACAAATTTTGGATTTTTCAAATTCTCCCCTTCTAGCGTAATTTCTATGTTCACGAAGCCTTACGTTGAAAGGTCTAGATGATTCACCTACGTAATGTTTTCCGCACTCATACGGAACACTATAAATACAATTTTTTGAATTTTGAACAATATTTGGAGTTTATAACATTGTTCTAGTTTATATATTTTTAGGTGTGAGACTTTTTGAAACAGTCAAGTACTCAAGAACCAACCTCGGTCTGATCCGTTTGGCGCAGAGGTTTTTTCATTAAAATTTTTAAATATTTTTCAGTGGCAAAATACCCAATAAAAAGTAAGAAAATCTGCATATGCCACAAATAAACAATTACAGACAATAAATATATCAATACATGGTACACGGCTGCTCTCGGATTATATTTTTTACCTCGAAAATTACAAAGTATGCCACTTTGAACTTTTCAAGGTATATCTAGAATAAAGTTCTGTTTATAACACTGGTAGTATCAAGTATCATCATTAACTGACAAATATTTATATGAAAAGAAGATCTCTTTACAATTAAAAAAGTACCACCCTGTAAGGTATTGCCACGTCCTTCATTATATTACTTATTAAGCATGATTATGATGAAATATAAATAATATTATCAATTCAGAACAAATTTATTTGCTTTTAATATTATAAACACCTGTTATCTATTTGGAAATATGTATGTATTAATACTATTTAAATAGACGTAATTTTTTATTCTTATTGATATATTGACGCCGATATTATATAAAAATACCTATGAAACATTATCTTTATTTAAAACCTTTACTTTTATGTACAAATGTACATGTTTTTTTTTACATTTATATTAACTTTTTTTGGTCTAATTTATATTTAATTGTTGTTTTTAATATAATATTAGGTTCATTGGTACTTCAACTGCAGATTGCTGATTGTCAAACCAGATACTTTGTTTCAAAATAGTCGTGAAATTTATCTATTTGAAAAATGTTATGATTGGAATCGTATATTCGAGATGTCACAAAAATCCCCATCTTTAAAAGATGAACGGTATTGTTATTTCAGTATATATTCACTATGATTCTTATTATTCTTATTTTCATACATTTTTACACTAATCATACTCTCATAAACACATCTCTTAAATTAAATATACTAACAAGCTAACCATTATACTCTTCGCAGATTTACACGATCTTTTTATATAATTGTTGCACATTCTATAGGATACTCCGCATTTTTTTTTTTTTTTGTAAATAGTTTTAGACATTTTTAGTTTAATTAGTTTAATTACGAAACATAAAATAAAAAAACTGTATTTAAAAAATTAATAACTTTTTTATTTATTGATCGATTTTCTTAAAAAATCGGGTTCTTCCTCTAGCTAACGCGAACTTACTGTCCAAATTTCAATACAATCGTACTTTTCGTTCTTAAGTTATCGTGCTTAAATTTATCTGTATTTCTGGAATCCGATCCATTCCTTTATCAGCCCAATGGGCCCACCTGCATTCAAACACCCTGTATATATGTGAAATAATCTGTCTGGCATTATTTGAACCCGACCTATGCCCAACAGATATTTTTAAATAAATGCCAAGTCAAAGTAAACAAAATCTCATAAAATGCTATCTATAAGTGAATAATGAATGTTGGTAAAGGAAATCATCCCGTAAATCCATGAATTGCATCATTTTATCATTACTGAGATGATTCAATGTTTAAAGTATTTCATGACAAAGAATCAAAAATCTAAATTTACAACGACACAGCGATTCTACCTCCACTCTATATCATTTGCCTTGCAATTAAGAAAAGGACTCCTGTTCGGAGTATTTTGCTCCTAAGTATTTTTGTGAAATATTTTCATGATAAATGACCAATTGCACCTTCAAATCATCTTGTAAAGTAAACTTCATATTTCTAAGTCACATAAAAAATTTCAAAGCTTTGCCGCTTATTAGCACTCGGATAGAGCGGGGCATGGATTAAAATAAGAAATTAAGGGAAACTCGCCAGTATCAGCTATAATTTCTAATATTACACCACTCAGTCCTAAAATATTTTACGATCTAACGGTCACTACTGTTTACTTAATTTTTTACACACATACATAATGCTGTAAAAGGGCAAGCAGAACGGCACAGGTATTAAGCAGAGACGGACCACAGTCTTCCGCGATATTTCGAACGAGTGTTATTATTATTATTTAGAATATATAGGTTATGTGCTTCATACAATAATACAGTGTGTGGTTCAGTGTTTACATTTTATTTTGATTGTGAATGCCTAGAATGTATAATACTTTAACAGATAAGTGAAATTGCTCTTTGTTTAAGCGTATTTTATGTAGTTGTGTAAAAATATTCCGGCGGATGGTGAAATATTCGAGTGTTTTCCGTTTTTTAGTGGCTGTGGTAAAATAATATTGTGATAATGTTCAGGCCTTGGGAAGATCCTCAACCCAGCCCCAGCAGAGAATTTAACGAAGATATGGAAAATGGTAATGGCTCGCAAATTACAGATAAAAGTTCTAGACAATATTTATGCGAACATACTAAAAAGGTAGTTTTAAACGTATATAAAAATATAAAAGAAAGTGAAGGTGAAAAAGGAGCCGTAGAAAAAACGGCCTACTTAACAGAAATTTCAGAACGGTCTATCTATAGAATAATTAAGGATGTGGTACCTAATCGAAAAGTTAGATCGGAGAAAGGAGCAGCACGAACATTAGATTCGTCTATGGTGAAATTGTTAAGAGATTTAATTTATAGCAACAAGTATATGGAAAATGAGGTACCAACGGTGGAATCAATACATATGGAACTGAAATCAAATAGTGCAGTGTCAGTTAGTCAAGCAACACTTCGGCGCTGGATAATAAAGGTAGGATTTAGGTTCAAGATTATTAATAAAAGGGCAGGTAGGACAAAAGAATATTTGGTATAATTTTAATTTAGACTAATAAAATTCATCAATGCTCCACCAATATATAAAATATTATTCCTATCTTAACACAAGCAATACAAAATAATTGTTTTAAATTTATCATTATCGCTGTAACAAATAACTATTTATTTATCAACCATACATTAAATTAATTAGATTGTAACTCACGGCACAATAATTTTAAGTACGGTCCTGAGCCGCAATAAATTACGTCGGCTTTGACACTTTTATGGCCGAGTTTTATGTCTTTTTTTTGGGTGTCTCGCCACGTCTCGCGCCGTGTTCACTCCTTTGTCGAGAATTTTTTATTTGACTTTTAATGTTAATTTTCGAATTTTTCATTCAATTATAAAGCAATTTTCCTTTAAATGTTTACATTAGAAATAATGAATACTTTTTTTATTTGTTGATCGATTTTCCTAAGAAAAAATAGGGTTCTTCGTCCAGCTAATATTAATGGACTGTCCAAATTTCAGTACAAATTATCGTGCTTTCAAGAAACGAATGTTTTTTCTCTACAAGCAATATTACCGGTCTTAGAAATGTGTCCCTCAAATGCAATATACTCTTCGTTTTGTATTTGCGAAGAGTATAATAATAATAGATACATGGGCCAGTCCAGGACGCTGATGGAACATGGAGAATTCGCATGAATGCCGAACTGAATCAGTTCAATAAAAGGAGTGACATTATTAAATATATAAAAAGTCAAAGACTAGCATTGCTGGGACATGCCAACAGAATGAAAGACTCGAAAGTAACTAAGAAAATACATGAGTGGAAACCTGCTGGAAGACGAAGAAGAGGAAGACCTAGGATGAGATGGATAGATGATGTAGAAGATGACCTGAGATCTGAGAACTACGAGTACTAGAAACTGAAGAAGGAAAACTCAAGAGAGAACAGAATGGAGGAAAATAGCCAGATAGGCAAAGACCCACCCTGGGTTATGATGCCAAAAGAAGAAGAAAGATAATCTCTCAACTTCGAAATCGTTATCGACTATTCTTCAGGTTCAACTTGCCTTTTAATTGTCCTGACATCATAAAAGAATATTCTATCTCACACTATTGTCCAAACACAACCAAGACAATAGCAAAAATGAAACTGAATATACGTAGAAGACGTTCGTTCGGTGTTAAAAACACTTTATATCTATCATAATGGGGTCGATTATCCAATCAGCAAACAAAGAAAATAGGCCCACCACCAGACAAGAATAATTTCCTGATGTCGAAAATTGCTTAATTTTTTCCTAATAGCTGACTATTAAGTCAAAACGACTTGAAATTATGTGCTTGGGTTATAAAGTAATTACTTTTTACTTAGATGATTTCTTCAAACTACAATAGCCTTACTTATAGTTATTTTGCAGTGCTAAAAATTACCTATTCAAAAATACCTTAATCTCACCAACGAGTTTTACTTTAAAAAATGCCTTCCATGTCCATGAGGTTATTATAGAGCTTATGTTTGTGGATGATAAACTTAACAGCACTGAATAAGTAACAGGCTATATAACATCGAATTGGCATAATTGAGAGAACAGAGCACCAAAGTCGCTTTATTTCGGTATCCATATTACTAACTATGGTTGGAGACATTATGTGTTGTCATCTAATATATGATTCATCAGTAACAGTCACAAAAAAATAGAGCATGTACTAATGACCAGAGTACCATATTTTGGTGTATTTTGGTTTTCATAAAGGTATGAATATGCTCTTGACACGTATTTCAACTCGTTGCATTGGAGCCTGAGGCAAGCATTCCAAATGATCAAATTACTAAAAAATTTAATCGCAAGAACTCTTGGAATTAGTGTACCAATTAGTTACCTTCAACATATTATACGTATTTTTAGTATCATTATATGTTATGTTTGTTCTCTGAATACGAGTGGATCAACAGAAAAGAATCAGCATATCGCAGTTGATTTCCAAGCTCAAAACTAAAAAAAATGATGATGCGTGGAGAGCGTCTGCACCTGAATATTTTTGTGTTTTGAGTTTGGAAATCAACTAGGATACTCTAGTGCCTTTTCTGATGATCCATGCGAATTCAATGGACAACTGTAACATATAATAAAGATAGAAAAACGTTATAATTATGTTGACTTTAACAGCTTTGCATTGGTACACTAATCACCGCTATCAAAGCGCTGAGTTGCAAAATTTTTCAAGACGTTTTGCGGTGAAAAGTTTTTTTGACTTGATTAGTCGAACTTCTGGCCGCAGATTCGAATACAGTAGGTCAAATATGTATAAAAAATATAGTCTTTCCTAATATGAAGCACTTTACGACAACCTTATTTTAATTGATTTTTAAACTTCAATTTAACAAAAATTTTGATGAATTGAGGCCAATTGGACCGCGAATTCGTATTGTCCGTCAAAATACATCGTAATATGGTGTTCTCCTCATTCGTACATAACCATTTTTTTGGCTGTGTAATTATTCTACAATTCACCAGTATGTAATTCTAAGTACCCCTTCTTCTATCTTTGTAATACGAATAGCTTTTAATTTTGATAATAAATAGGAAACAGTTACCTTGAAATTGTCACAAAATTAACTTACCAACAGGGCTATATTATTTTCCACTGCTTTTAACGTCTTTAAAGAAGTGCTATTTTTCAATCTACTCTTTTTCTCCACTTGGCAAATATGTGGACAAGTAACAACATTTTGACAAATTAATAGGTCTGATTGAAGTAATTCTGACTAAAATGTTAGTTTATTTATTTATTTATTTATTTATTGCATACACTGTTCAACAGGTAAGATACCCAATTACAAAACAAGAATAAAGGCATATAAAGCATTAATTACATAATATACAACAACATAGAAAGAAAGTAAAATGAAGAAAAAATTTACTTAAATGTACGAACTATGAATAACTAATGATACGAAGAGAGAGAAAAAAATAACATAGGAAAGGTTTATATATAAAAACTGTATATACATATATACACATATGTAATTCAATGCAAATTAAGAAAAACAAAGACATTCACTGGTTATTTAATTCAGAACATTTTGTTTTGTCACTAAGGCTGCAATTAAAAATATCGAAGTCGCTACATAATTTGTTAGAAGTACTGCAAATTGTATATAAAGGTGAATTTAGTACGTTGGTACGCGGCGTAGGTAAATAGAAAACTTGATGATTACGAGAGGTTAATCTGGGAACGTGAAAATTAAGCTTACTAATTATTTCGGGTGCGTCAAAATCATTGTGTAGTAATTTAAACAAAAATACTTGAGAAAAGTACGTACGCCTATCCTCAAGAGTAGTCATAGAATATCTTTCAAGCAAGTTACTTTGCGGAAAACCAATCACTGGATAGGTACCGTCGGATTTGAACCACAGTAATCTAAGAAATCTACGTTGAACTGCCTCCAAGTTATTCTTGTGAACATCATAACTGGAACTCCAAATTAGCGATGCGTACTCAAGTTTCGATCTGACGAAGGATTGATAAAGAATTTTCAGAATATCAGTATTAGTGAACTCTCGACTAGTACGAACGATGAACCCAAGGGCTTTGGAGGCTCCAGACACAATGGTATCAATATGATCAGTGAAGGATAATTTACTATCAAAAGTTACGCCGAGGTCGCGAAATGTTATAGGTCTTTGAAGTATGACATTATCTAACCTGTAATCAAAAATAAAAGGTGATGTTTTTAAAGAAAAGGACATTACGTTACATTTACTAGGATTCATGAATAATTTATTTTCTATACACCAATTATTTTGTCAAGAGAAGTCATCGATTTCATCAATTACTGTGAAAATTTTTAGATCGTCGGCATATAAAAGGTGAGGCAAATTAATTTCGTTCACTATGTCGTTAATAAATGTGTTAAAAAACAAGGGCCCCAGAATAGATCCCTGGGGAACTCCAGATGTGGCAGCAAATTCGATCGATTTGAACCCATTTAATGCAACGTACTGACTCCTATTCATTAAATAAGATTTAAACAAAAGGAGCAAAGAATATGAGAAGCCGATTTTTTCTAATTTATTAAGTAACAACTGGTGATCAAGTCTATCAAACGCTTTGGAGATATCGGTATATATGACATCTACCTGCCCATGTTCATCTAAGGATTCAGAAATATATTGAGTTACACAGAATAAATTTGTTGTTGTTGAACGCCCTTTCATAAATCCATGTTGAATTAATAGAGATTTTGGTGTTAATTGAATGATATATTCTATCATGAAGTAATATTTCTAAGACTTTGCAGAAGTTACAAATTACAGAGATTGGTCTAAAGTTCTCAATATCTAGTTTGCTTCCCTTTTTGAGGATGGGACATACTTTGGGATATTTCCATAGATCAGGAAATAGGCAGTTTTTTAAGATTAAGTTAAAAATTAGAGTTAGAGGATATGCAAAGATGATAGCGCAATCCTTTAATAAAAAAGCTGGAATGGAATCAGGACCGGTCGTTATGCATAAGATAACCCGTTAAGTAATGAGAATTCTTTTATTTTAAAGTATTTTTCTGGAAATTTTCACGGAGAATGTTCAAGTTAGAAATTTGTTGTATCACCTCCGTCGAGTGATTTTTTTTCTTCCAAAATGACCAATATTAGATTTATATGAGAAATAAACGGAATTTATTTCTTTTAAAATTTTTAGGACAATTTTCCAACACAACTTGATTGGAGTATTACATATTCGAAACAATTTATTCATGATTCGTCAAATTTTTATCTTGCATCCAAAGGAAATACTGTAATTTTTTACGTAAAATTTATAATACATAAACTACTTATGTGAGATATAACGTTCAATTGAAACGAGTTATGCAACAAACGATCGCAAAATACTTTTTAAAGTCTCCTCCTCGTAGAGCAATAAAATTGTATTCCAAATATTGCCATAGAAATATTTTGTAACGAGTTCCCTGGACAGCCGATCGCAGCAACAGCTCAATTCACCAAGAAATAAGTCTCCCAAAGCGACTCTCCATCATCGTATTTTCTGGAATCATCTTATTTTTTGCCACATCTTAACCGAAGAGAAGACAACATAGAACGGTTAACTGCCCAGGGAAAACTAGATGGGAAGATTCGAAGACGACGACCACCTAAGAGTTGGGCTAATCTCACCAAAGTGGTAATGGCAACGATGGATTTAGGCGGCCCGGGCCAAGGCGTCAATGTTTGAGGAAACCAAAATTTGAAGGGCCACTGGGAGTTAAAATCAATTGGTTTCTCTTTTCTCCAGTGACTCTATGAACAAATTCTTGAGCTTTTTCTCTCGCTTCCATGTACGAAATATATTATTATTTTTTTGGGTGTCACTCACACTATTTTGTGATATTTTCAATATTTGCACGTTGGCGACAGTGACTTAATGAATTATATAGGTCGTGTGCGCATAACGTCCCAAATTTAGACATTTGTGTCAGAGTTTAGGAACAACAAACCCAAATTTCCAAGATGTTAAATGGAAACTGATCGAAGTTCTCATTATATTAGTACTTTTGTGGATATTGTATTATACAGATGCCAAGTTTTGGCTCTGTTATTAATTGTGGCAGTGTGGCAGTGCTAAATGACGCCAGTTGTTATTAAATTACCTCGGCTTTTCAACTAGGAAATGTTGAAATTGGAACACGCCCAATTCCTGATCACAAAGTGGCGGCCATTTGTATTTCAGTACTCCCTAGACTAGTTACATAGGAAATTAGTTTTAATAATGTACGAAGAATAGAAATCATTTTTGATAATTTTAGTGACTTATGTGTGACGTCACCTTCATTCTTTCTCGATCGCACTGTAGTATCTATTTGTGAAATCAATTTCTTTATTATTTCATTTATCAAAACAATTAGTAAAACGTTCATTTGTTCTCTAGTAAAAAAAATATATTAATTCACAATGCATAATCATATCACGTAAATAACAAAATTATGAAACGATGTAATCTATAGAAACTGTAAAATAACAGTGTTAATTATACTCTTCGTAAATACAAAACGAAGAATATATTGCATTTGATCGGCACATTTCTAAAACCGGTAATAATGCTGGGAGAGAAAAAAAGTTCATATCACTGTGTTGGTGATCGAATTCTGAACAACTTTCAAAATGTCCGTCCGTCTGTTCGTTGCGTTTTTTGTAAGCACAACGACGTAAGAACTAAAACTTCGATTGTATTGAAATTTGGACTGTACGTTAGTGTTAGATAGATGAAGAACCTTTGTTGAACAAAAACAGTAAATAGAAAAGTTTTTAATTATTGAAATTTTTATCAAATCTTTTTTTTTTGTTTTTTAATGAAACAAAAAATGCCTAAAACGAAAACAATTCCACCCCTCTGGAGGGTGGTTGAAAAAATGTAGAAAAAAAAATGAAAGAAATAATTAGCGAAGTTTAGATATGAATATTGTCGCATTGTAAAACCGGCTACGTGCAAATTCCATGGGACTATTGGAATTTTTATAAACTTAAAAGTAATAAATTCGTCATAAATGAAATAAGACGGCTTAATTCATCTCGCAGTAGACAAGTCGCTAACGTAAACTAACATTATTTATTTACAAAAAAACTGCGAAGAGTATCCTATAGGATGAGCAACCATTATATAAAACGTGCAGTAAATTGGCGAGTATAAGAGTATAATGGTTAGGTTATTATATCTTAAATATTATTATGAAGTATGACAGATACACAGCTCTAAGAATGTTTGTTATATTCAATATCCATAGATACTTACTATTTACATAGAACTGTTGATATGGATATTGAATATAACAAACATTCTTAGAGCTGTGTATTTGTCATACACAGCAAAAAAGATTTTTCAAAAAAAGCCTTGAAAAAGGAAACAGATTAGATTTCCGAAACGTCGGCGAAACATTTAATTTCAAGTTTTTATACTTATTTGTGTTGTTTATTTATAAAAACCAACCTTTAACTGATCCTTTTACGTAAACGTCACAGGCGTAGAGGTTTTTTACCAGTAACATACTGGTTAATTGTGATATATTTTGTAGATTCCCCTAGCACCGCTTAGAAAGAAAACATACATGTGGCAGGATTGGCAGGAAGTCCCAAAGAATTGAAGAAGGAAAAAAAAATTAAGATAATGCCACAAATAACATTTAGACAATATTGAAAACATGTTTTTCACCATGTCAGACATTTAAAAATGTGGTCCGCGGCACTTAAAAAATGAAGTCTGTCGTAATGAAAAACATTTTTTCGCTGATAGATCAATTTTTATGCATAAAATAGATCTCAAACTTAATTACAGAAAAAAATTAAGGTGGTGTTTTGATGTGGCCATTGTAAAAGCTTTTTCTTACTTTTTATTGGGTATTTTGCCACTGAAAAATATTTAAAAATTTTAATGAAAAAACCTCTGCGCCTAACGGATCAGACAGAGGTTGGTTCTTGATACTTGACTGTTTCAAAGAATCCGCGATTATTTTATTAAACGAGGATAGATGCGTTTCTAATTATTCAATAGATTTTTGTACTAGTTGGTTGCCCATCCTTAGAGACGAAGTAAGTAAAAATAAGATAAATATAATTTAATGTCTCACGTGACTATGGAAATACATAAACAAAGAACTGTCATGGTTGACGGCCCAAAAAGTTTTGAGAACGGAAGTAGATTCTCTTCCGAAACGTTAACTTCCTATAGCTTTGATTTTGAGTTTTTAGTTTATAACATTGTTCTAGTTTATATATTTTTAGGTGTGAGACTTTTTGAAACAGTGAATATGCCACAAATAAACAATTACAGACAATATTGTAAAAGCTTATTTAAAAAAAAACGTCACGGCGCTTAAAAATTAAGTCTGACATGGTGAAACATTTTTTCAATGACAAACAATATTTTATGCATAGATGAGATTCTAAACTTCAGTTGTTTTTTTTTTTAAGAGGTGTTATGAGATGCCAGTGATTGATCTGATGCATTCATGCTGCACATTCAAAATTAAATCTAAAATTATCACAGACAAGTTGTAACAGATAGGAGAGATCCTAAACTTCATTTTAAAACAAAAATCAAGGAGATATTATAAAGTTTACTTTCATCTAAAAAAAATTATTTATAAAAAAATAAGTCTGCCAGATTAATTATAGTCCAGTCGACAAAGTAAAAAATACACTAGAATCTCGCAAAAAATTTTATCTGAGGTTTTCCTTCCGTAACTGTTAGTGCGAAGATTAAACATCACAAAATCACAAAAATCAGTTCTGGGGGTGCTGCGCAACCCCCCCAAAAAAACCACCCCTTCGGTAAAAAAAAGCCTCATTTTACTGATAACTCGTTAACAGTTGAAGATATAAAAAAGAAAGCTTGACTAATTGCCTAAAAAAAGTCCTCTTGTAATTTTCTTGTATATGCCATGGTTTTCGAGAAAATCGATATTGACAAAAATTGCAAAATTTGTATTTTTAATGCTCCCGAATTTTCGTTTATTTGAAAGTTTTTGCGCGCGGCCTATAGAAAAAATAGAATTGCTCGAAAACCAAACAAGCTAGGAAGAAAAATCAAAATGGGTTTTAAAAATACTCTCTTGTGTTGCCAGTTTTGAGGGCTATTGATATTTATTAGTATATAAAAATAACAATATAATATAGTTATCTCTTGATTTTTTGTGATCTAACTATTCACAGGCCCATAAAAAATAACTGACTATAATATATAAGTTATAAATGCAGTATCTTTTAGTTCAAGGTAGTACTTCAATGTAGAAAAAGTTAGGGATAAAAATATCCACATTTACAAATTTGGCGGCATGTTAAATTTAGCCAAAAAAAAATCCAAAAAAGACTGCATATTAAATTTTTTTATGATATTTTTTAATACAATTTAACTATTAAATGATTAGAAACAATAATTATATGATATATAAACCCAAAAAAAAATTGAGCTAAATTTTCAAGATGTTTGGGTCTTTTTTTTATTTTTAGGAAACAAAAATTTGGCTAACTTCAACATGCTGGTAAATTTGTAAATGCGAATATTTTTGTTCCTAGCTTTTTCTGCATTGAAGTACTTTCTCGAACTAAAAGATAATGCATTTATAACTTATATTACAGTCAGTTATTTTTTTGGGAGTGTGAATAGTTAAAAGTGCAAAAAATCGAAAGGTAACTATATTATATTGTTATTTTTATATACTAATAGATATCAATAGCCATCAAATATGGAAACACAAAAGAGTATTTTATATCCCCTTTTAAACCCATTTTGATTTTTCTTTGATTTTCGAGCAATTCAATTTTTTCGATAGGCCGCGCGCAAAAAATTCAAATAAACGAAAATTCGTGTGCATTAAAAATACAATTTTTGCAATTTTTTTCAATATCGATTTTCTACAAAACCATGGCATATACAAGAAAGTTACAAGAGAACCTTGTTTTAGGCAATTAGTCAAACTTTACTTTTTATCATGAGCAATTTTTTTATATCTTCAACGGTTAACGAGTTATCAGTAAAATAAGGCTTTTTTCACCGAAGGGGTGGTTTTGGGGGGGGGGGGGTTGCGCGGTACCTCCAGAACTGATTTTTGTGGTTTTGTTATATTAACAGTTACTGAAGAAAAATCTCAGATAACATTTTTTCTTATGGAAATCTTTATAATTATTGGACTATTAACAAAAATTGCCAGACAGGCACATTTTTTCAAAAACGTTTCATTATTTATCACAAAATGCGTAAATTTCAAGCAGGCGTTTTGAAAAGTAAAATCTTTTTTTTAACTACATTCAAAAATTCATAAAAAATAACAATTAACACATTTTTAATAGTGTGGCGGGCGTAACATGATATTTACACGTTTTGAAACCATTTTCACCTTTAAAGTTGAGGAGTTAGATGGGAGCTCGATCTATAACTTCAATCCGCCTCTAGATAATGGAAAATAGCTTTGGTGAGGTCGTGCGCCTAACAGGCAGCCGCAATAGATGGCGCGAGGCTGTCGGATACGCTATACAGCAAAGGAGGGCCAACTACAACTAGAGCATCACATAAATCACAAAACGTCTGTCCAGGGCGTCGTCGTGAATAAGAAGCTATTTTGTGACAATTTTGATCACTTTTGAAATTCAATAAAAAACATTTACATCTGATCGCTTAATTCCAGTTTTTTTATGACTGAAAATTTTTATTCTGTTATTTTTTTTTATCCTGCCATCTGGATATATTCCACCCATTTTTTATGTAATATATTTACATCTTGTTTACTTTTTATTTTTAGGTGATGTTGTAATATTCATTTCTAGAATCTCTAGAATTATATTTGATATTTACCTCACCTTGTTATGTTTACTATTTGTAACTTCTGTATTTGATATGTTTGTTGGAAATACAACTAGGTAAGTATTTGGGTTCATTATGTTCATATGCCATGATTCAATAAATAAAATAGACTCACAGATTTAATGATATTTTGTCTAAACACTCGCAATTATTTTAAGAGAAATAATAGAAGAGTTTTGCCCATGAACTTATTAACACAACTTATTTCTATGTCGAAGCTCTAATCTTCCACTGTTCAAAGTTTCGTTTAATTTCGATTTTAACGTTATTTACATATTTCTCATTCTTATTTATTGACAACGGCAGCTGTATGACATAAAACTAGTACATCGTTTAAAAATGATACTGGGAAACAATAATCCGCACATAAATTAACAATCTAATAACCGATCATTTTTCAAGTATTTTCTTCACAACAAACAGTAAAGTTATAAAATTTATTCCAGAACCGTGATTTGTTCTTCTCTTTCCTTTTTAACTGAATCATTTCTTTTTGTTTAAGTAAAAAGACTTTTTAGGATTCTAAACAGAAGAAAAAATAATCTATGACCCATCAAAAAGAAATCTATCTAATAACATATTTCATTTTTGCATTCTTCTGGTAATCTACATTCCTTATATCAGAGAGTAGTGTGATACTTCGTTTTCTTAAACCGAACAACTTCATCGAGGTTCAAAACATAGAAATCATACCAGATATTATAGTTGTTGTGTTATTGTTTGCGTGTGAGTGTCTTGGTTGAGTGTTGGAATAGCTATGGCTAAATTTCGCCAAAACCTTAACGTAAATATGGCGATTAAAGAAATGTATAGTAGACGGAAGAGATATAGTGAGGACATCAAAGAGATGCGAACAAAGCGGTTAAGGCCGACAAAGGACACCGCCGCTATGTTTGCTTCTTCGTGTCACTATATATATTTCCTTTACTATATATCTAGGGTACTAAAGAATACTGCTTACTGCTTCAGCAAATCGTGAGTCAGAATCAGTTTTAATTGAGTTCATCGTCCCCAGAAGATGCCAACATGGTGGGCGAAGCGCACGTCGATATAGTATAAGAGTGTAGTGTTGAAGTGTTTCAATGTTATACCAAAGGTTTCTTACAGAAGAAATATTTTTTTGGACGCCCAAATAGAAACGTTAAGCAAAACAATTCACAGTATTTAATTACACAATGAAACATATTGTTTATAGGATTTTGAAAACAACAGAAAAAAACTGTCTATGAGAACAAAAAAGGAAAACTATCTGTAAAAATATTATTTAAATCTTTGCATTCTTTCGATAACCTGAATTCTGGTTATGCTAGCAATTAGAATCCTGAAATGAATTAGTCTATTTCTTATTTGACAATTCTCATTGTAACACTAGTATCCACATAGTATCTACATAACCCCCTACGGTCAGGAAGATTCAGTTAAAAATGAGAACAAAGGCCTAAACTGAACTTATTTACCTACTAATTTTTCATCGGATTACATTTTCATGAGGTTATCTACCATTCTGTTTCTTGGAAATGCTAAGCCTTTAACGTTTTTCGCCCTTATTCTGAAGCTCATCAGAAAGACATAAAGCCACCCATAAAGATGTTTCACGCAAGAACCAAGACATTTTCCGTAAATATGAAGTGATTAAACATATTGTCGTTAACATTAAACTAAACTGCTCATGTTCATGAATGTTTCGCTCCCTGAATACCTGAGGATTCGAGATACTCCAGTAACGGGAATTGTATCGAATAAAACGTCCATTCATGTCTTAGTAAAACAAATTCACAAAAATTTTCTCTCTTCAAGAAATCTGTTTCTTTTACTTGTCGAATTATATGAAACGAGAATTTATGTTTTGACAAGATTCTGTGAATTGAATTCTTGGATAATCCCGATTCCAAAGCACTTTGCCTTAGAGACATAATTGGAAATGTCCGAAAATACGCTAGAATTGCTATTTCTATGTTTTCGTCAGCAACAATAGACTTTCTCCTTAGAATTCCTGCCTTGATAGAGCCAAGTATTCTAAAATTATCCAATATGCGTTTGGTGATGATGGTTTCTGTTCTTGCGGGTTTCGAGTAGCAAATATGTTACATGTTCTTGATATTACATTTTTCATTAATAATAAACAAATCTAGAAAGTCTTCGTGGGTGTAATTTAAACGCGTTGGCAACTTTTGACATAGTACAATGACTGACATTAATTATTGGTTCTAATCATGGCTAAGTTAACGGAATATATGGTAAATAAGTTCAGTTTAGGCATTTGTTCTCGTTTTTAACTGAATCTTCATGACCATAGGGGGTTATGTAGATACTATTTTAATCTGCATGGTCGTAGGGGACTATGTGGGTACTAATGTTACAATGAGAATTGTCAAATAAGAAACAGACAAATTCATTTCAGGATTCTAATGGCTAGCATTACCAGAATTCAGGTTATCGAAAGAATGCAAAGATTTCATTAATATTTTTACAGATAATTTTCCTTTTTAGTTCTCATAGATAGTTTTTTTTCTACCGTTTGCAAAATCCTATAAAGAATATGTTTCATTATGTTGTAAGCAAACAAATAATAATTCACGTTTAAACATTTAACTACACAGCCAGACAAAAATAACATTTTGGTCATAAAAATGTCTTGTAAATTCTAAAGTAAAGTCAAAAAATCGATAAAAATTCGGATTTCGCTAAATTCTTCAAAGCAAGAGTGTGTAAAATGAGTATAAATGAGTATGAAAACCTTATTTTAAGAAATATTTGATAATTTTTTATGGCATGGAGTAAATTGTACTAAAAGTGCCACGTGGTGGTATTCAGTAGTGCCAAATTACGTTAGAGTATGAAACTCTTCTCATTATGAAACATTTTCTTTATAGGATTTTGCAAACAGTGGAAAGAAAAGCTATCTATGAGACCTAAAGGAAAAACTATATATAAAAATATTAATGAAATCTTTGCATTCTTTCGATAACCTGACTTCTGGTTATGCTAACAAGTAAAAATTCTGATGTGCCATTCTCATTTTAACACTAGCATCCAACCTAGTCCCCTACGGCTAAGCAGGCTAAACTAGTATCTACATGATCCCCTACGATATGTAAATTCAGTTAAAAATGAGAATAAAGGCCTGAAATTAATTTATTTACGTACCTTGTCTTTAAAAATCTTTTCATTCTAATGAACTGCATTTTCATAAAATCTCATTCAGTTTCTTGGAAATGCTTAGCCTTTGTTTTTCGTCCTTATTGTGGACTCATCAGAAAAGCCTAAAGCCACTCATAACGATGAGTCCACAATAAGGACGAAAAACAAAGGCCAAGCATTTCCAAGAAACTGAATGAGATTTTATGAAAATGCAGTTCATTAGAATGAAAAGATTTTTAAAGACAAGGTACGTAAATAAATTAATTTCAGGCCTTTATTCTCATTTTTAACTGAATTTACATATCGTAGGGGATCATGTAGATACTAGTTTAGCCTGCTTAGCCGTAGGGGACTAGGTTGGATGCTAGTGTTAAAATGAGAATGGTACATCAGAATTTTTACTTGTTAGCATAAGCAGAAGTCAGGTTATCGAAAGAATGCAAAGATTTCATTAATATTTTTATATATAGTTTTTCCTTTAGGTCTCATAGATAGCTTTTCTTTCCACTGTTTGCAAAATCCTATAAAGAAAATGTTTCATTACTATAAGCAAACAAATAATAAATAATTCTCTTCTCATTAGTACATGACCAAACATTTTTTAGTATGACTTATTATTCTTTAGCATAGTCTTTGGAACTTAAAAGTTGTTTGAGATGCTGCGAGCATGCCAATACTTCTTCTAAGGGGCATGCTCCCACTTCTGCTAAAGCACTGCTCTCCAACACGCACCGATCTGAATTATTCTGAAAGTCGCTTAGCTTTGAAAAAAAGTATATACAAATTTGACATACATAATATAATTACAAATTATACAAGCGTTCGCCTTGGTCCGTCAATAATGTTCCGAGCGAAAAGCGATCTTGAGCATATGAGTAGTTCAGATATAGGAAGAGGGACCATGTGGGCATATGAGGGTGTGAGGGTGAATGCATTAGCGTCTATATCGAGTCTGACCACTGGCCACCCTGTCAGTCAACTTCACGCGATCCTTGAAATAGGATGCGTGATAAAAATTCTTCTCCTTTAAAGCCTTAATCTCGCACGATCAAAATAAAGTAAACGATAGTGTTTTCGGCGAGTGGAAAATCTCAAAAAATGTTGACGACGAGATTAATATTAATATTTGTACCAATATTAGTAATCAGTGCCTTGGTATATTTCCTGATCATACATGGGTTGTTATTTCTAATATAAATAAAAAAATGGTACAACACGTGTAATGTTTGAATAATAGTCTTATCAATTTAAAGAAAGCTTAATTATCTCTCTATCATCAATACATATAGTAAATATCGTATTTTAAATATTCAGTTTAATAATATCTTCAATATGACATCTTTACTATCTAGTATCGGTAGTATGCCTCACAGAAATTATTTCAATTTTATCAACTTCGATGCAAATGTGCCTCATTTTAATACACCTTATCCACGTAAGTACCTTTTAATTCATTTTTTATTTGGAATTAGTACTTGATTGTAATATTTATACACCGGTTAATATAATGTTCTCGGTTTGAAATTAAATCATACCTACTAAATGTTTATTAACATATTTACCGAAATTTAAAATATTATTTTGTCAAAAGTAGATAACATTGTTTCCTTTTTTATATTTAGAATTAGCCCGAGTTAGCTAAAAAATGGTACATACTGAACTTAATATTTACATTTTTTTATTTCCAAAATAATTGGTTATTTTTACTGGAAACAGCATCCGGTTCTAATAAGTGTTTTACGATGAGTTATTTACAATTAAACTTTTGAAAATACAAAACGCAGAACACTAAATTTATTTCATTTGCAGTACGATATTAACATTATTTAAATCACTCAATTTGAAATAAATTCGTATTCATAAAAATGGTCTTGAAAATATTGACCAATAATTTAAGTATATTCCATTCAATTTGAATTATCGAAAAACAGTTTTCATTTTTTAAGCGTAGCATTTGCTTTGGTACTTTAGAAAATTAGCACGTAATTTTAAACTCTTCATAGGAGGATAAGAAGATATTTTTTGACATGCTTAAAATTAAAAAACCTAAAACATTTAAACCGTAGTGGCAAAAACTTGTATGCTTGAACAGCATCATAAGTACAACTTTTACGAAATATAGTCCTATATCACCAATTGTTTAGTAAATTTTTAAATTTTTGGTTCAGCAGATAAAATGTATCTCCAAAGACAAATTAATTTTTGGGATGAACAGGAGTATGAGATTTTAAGACATAGTGTGTAAAATCATAGTAGTCATAGTAAATGTACATTCCTGTAGTTTAAAAATGAATTATTATTTGTTTGCTTATAATTGTATTGAAACATTCTTTATAGGATTTTGCAAACAGCAGAAAAGATAACTATCTATAAAAGAAAAACTTTGTGTAGAAATATTAATGAAATCTTTGCATTCTTTCGATAACCTGAATTCTGGTTATGCTAGCAAATTAAAATCCTAAAATGAATTTGTCTAATTTCTTATTTGACAATTCTCATTCTAACACTAGCATCCACACAGTCCCTTACGGCCATACCTGTAGTTCTCTCTGTATCAAAAGTTCTATATATTTATTTGAAATATGGTCAATGGATATACTGTCGCGTATCATATAAATTCTGCAACATGCATTTTGAATCGTTTGAGGTCAACCTTTATCAACGGACCCCAATGAAAATCTCTACAAAAAATCAGTTTAACATTGACATTTTTTTAAATAAGAAAATCCTCAATTTTTATTATATAATAGTCTCGAAGAAACGTTTTATACAACCAGTATATTGCATTTTTCAATTGCATTTTACAGCTCTCATTAAGGCACTCACCAATCACCGCACATTCATTGGGTATATATTTGTGATACGTGCAAATAAACGCATAGGGAGTGTTTGTAATTGATATTGTAATCTTAGTCATCAATTCTAAAAATGCCAGTAAATTACCGTACAGTAAATAACACATTTATTTAATCGAGAACTTAGTCTGAGCTAATTCATAAACTGGACGATAGAGTGGTCCAAAAAATCACGTTTAAAATATGTTCGTCTCAAACCAAAGTACAAATGGTACTTTCAGAATCTGATCACAAACATCTAAACATATGCGTCAAACTTATAACACATAACACGTCACACACCCTTTTGTGTGGAGGATTAAAAAATCGATTAATATTAACACATGTCTTTGAGACTATGAGATTTTCCATGTATTTGTTGTTGGAAAGAAATTTTTTTGTCAATTTGAGACAGAATTGTAAAAATCTAGTGAAATAACAAGAGCATGCCCTCTTCAGAACAGTCCAGAGAATATATGAATTTGCAATTCATTTTTAAATTAAGCTCCAAAAATTATCCTATAAATGCAAAAATAGATTATAGAATATTTGACGTTGATTATTGTTTTTTTACGACCTTTTTGCACAAATTATTAATTAATTTGTTTCTTGTTTTTGTATAAGTATTTTTTAAATATCACAAGTTATTACATTTCTTACTTAAAAGTTTGCTAATGAAATCTGCAAATTGTTCAAACAATTATCGATTGTATTGAAACATTCTTTATAGGATTTTGCAAAATCCTATAAAGAATGTTTCAATACAATTATAAGCAAACAAATAATAATTCATTTTTAATTATCGATTGTTTAGAAAAATGTTCCATATTAATTAAAAAGATGAAAATTTGACAAATTTTTATAGCAAAATATAATTGTTTAGGTATATGAATTACAATCGTTGAAACAAATCGAAGAATATTAAAATTTTAATAAAAACTAGAATGTGGCTAGCTATTAATAATTTACGCAAAAGGAAATTACAGCTGGTAAACGCTAATGAACATCAAGATTCTATTCCAATTTTACGAAAAAATGTCTTTTCCCATAAAAAGTTTATGAGCAACTTCATGATCTCGAACACTGTTTGTTTCCGTATTTGCAAATAACTTTTCGACTTTAACCTGGATTTTTTTTTGTTTAATTGTTAGGGATATTTAATTACATCCCTATAACGCAAATCACTTAGCCGTATATCCTTTGCTTATCTTTACTATTAATATACGATTCAAATGTATTGACCCCTCACTTTAACCGCCAATATCTCAGAAACGGAGGAGAGGTAAAAATTGAAAATAATATGTGTTCATTATGTGTCTATTCTAAATCGTTCACTTTTGAATTATGTACATTGGACAGTTTTGCACTTTTTTATTAAGCCAAGCTGGTCGCGATCCACCCAACCCTACGCACACCACGGAGCTATGCGACGTGGTTGTCTGGTTGGCTCCGGATCACGATTCGGGGAGGCAATGTTTTATTTTTGAATTTTAATGAATTGTTTGATGATGATGATGATGCAGTTCTGCTAAGTTATATTGAAAAATGTCCAAATTTTAAAGGAAATTTTGACAATGCCAGTTTTAAATCTATTATATCTTGGAAAATATGCTTACTACATAAATAATATTTTAGACAACGATAAATCACGGCATTTTTTGTACGAGGAAATTTTTTTATCATTTTCTATTCTAAAATTGTGCAGTTATTCTCAAAAATGTGACCTTATGTTTATTCGGTTATTTGTCAAAAATTATTAATTATATAAAATAAGAATTTTCTGAAAAAAGAGTTAGTATATATCAAATATTAATTTAGTTATCAAGCGCAATAGATAATATTATTGCAAGCTTGCAATACTATTATCTATTGCGCTTGATGAATAAATTAATATTTGATACATACCAAATCTATTTCTGAGAATGCTTACATAATTAACTATTTTGTCAAATAAATTTTAAATATATTGAGAAACTAGATATATAATTGTTGCACATTCTATAGGATACTCTTCGCGGTTTTTTTTTGTATATTAGTTTTAGATATTTTTTGGTTAATTACAAAACATTCAAAAAAATCAAATTTAAAAAATTAATAACTTTTTTATTTCTTAATCGATTTTGTTCAAAATCAATGGGGTTCTTGCTCTAGCTAACATTAACTTATTGTCCGGGTTTCAATACAATTGTTCTTAAGTTATCGTGCTTACAAGAAACGAGACGAATGGACATTTTGAAAGTTGTTCAGAATTCGATCACCAGCACAGGGATATGAAAATATTTTCTCTACGAGCAATAGTACCAGTTTTAGAAATGTGCCGATTGAATGCAATATACCCTTCGTTTGTATTTGCGAAAAGTATAATAACCAAATAAACATGAGGTCACGTTTTTAAGAATAGCTGCAAAATGTTATAACAAAAAATTATGAAAAAATTTCGTCGTACAAAATATGCCGTGCTTTATCGGTGTCTAACATTATTTATGTAGTAAGTATATTTTCCAAGATATAATGGACTTAAAACTGGTTTGGTCAAAATTTTCTTTATAAATAGGACATTTTTCAATATAACTTAGCAGAACATCAAAACTGTCCAATGTACATTATTCTTTCAGTGAATGATTTAGAATAAACACATAACGAACACATAATTTCTTTCAATTTTTGCTGCTTCTCCATTTCTAAGATATTCGATGTTAAAGTGTCAATACGTTTGAATCGCATATTAGTGACATATTATTAAATACAAAATTCCCAAATGGCTTATTAAAGTTGTAAGATTAGTTTGCTCATGTTTAGCTGAAACCGTGGGAGCTTTCCACCAATTTTTAAATTTGATTTTCGAACAAAATATATAATCTATATTTCTGTATAATTATGAAATAAACATTATGAGATGTTACAAATGGCTACTGCGGTCATATTGCATCGGGGAACGATACAAATTATCCACGCTTAATGACTCTCATTTTGAAGTGGAGACCAAAATATAATGATTTTCAGATTAATAGCGGTTATTAAGAAAATTTATTAATTTGTTAAATACCACTGGCAAGCCAATATAAAAAATTAACGATCTAGAAAAAAGCAATAATGCTTGATAATTGGCTTTCCGATATATTGTATACTTTTTTGTCATTAACTATATTGCCATCAACCACAGAAGTGCAATTAATACAAAGACATAAATTGAAACTTCATTTCCGTATTTTTGCTAAATATCTTCCATTATATTTTATTTCTCTACGACGTTTATAGATTTTCAATCATTTTTCATACCAAATCCGTTCATATACTTTCACGACATAGGGTATAAAAGAATTTTAAATTAATGACGATAAAATATTGACAAATATATTCAATAAGTGTTAAAATATAAGAAAGTACCATTTCAAAACACAACACAGTTTTATTTGAAACATTTAATCATTTTGTCGCACTTACTATGCTGTGGAAGATATCAAACTGGTCATGAGAATGATTATAGTTTTTCTGTAGTAGTGAGATTATCTGAACAATAATTCTGGGTTTTCTTACTTTTTATTGGGTATTTTGCCACTGAAAAATATTTAAAAATTTTAATGGAAAAACCTCTGCGCCAAACGGATCAGAAAGAGGTTGGCTCTTGAATACTTGACTGTTTCAAAAAGTCTCACACCTAAAAAATATATAAACTAGAACAAGGTAATAAACTAAAAACTGAAAATGAAAGCTGTAGGTAGTTAACGTTTCGGAAGAGAGTCTACTTCCGTTCTCAAACTTTTTTGGCCGTCAACCATGACAGTTCTTTGTTTATGTATTTCCATAGTCACGTGAGACATTAAATTATATTTATCTTATTTTTACTTCGTCTCTAAGAATGGGCAACCAACTAGTACAAAAATCTACTGAATAATTCGAAACTCATCTATCCTCGTTTAATAAAATAATCGCGGATTCTTTAAGTTTTCTTTTTGTTCCGTTGCTCTCTTTTTTCCAAAATCTTCTCCGAGTCCCATTCACCTACGTAATGTTTTCCGCACTCACACGGAACACTATAAATACAATTTTCTGAATTTTGAACAATATCTAGAAGTTTGGTTTTTGATAAAACCGATCTTAGCGTGGAGCCCGTTTGAAAAACCGTTCGTACGGAAAACCTATTCCCAATTTTTCGTAATTTATCCGATAGACCATGTATATTTGAGTCTTATATTAAAAACAGCAGACATTTTTTGGAAAAGCTGTCAGAAAATCATGACGGCCAAAAAAGTTTTGAGAACGGAAGTAGATTCTCTTCCGAAACGTTAACTACCTATAGCTTTCATTTTCAGTTTTTAGTTTATTACTTTGTTCTAGTTTATATATTTTTAGGTGTGAGACTTTTTGAAACAGTCGAGTATTCAAGAACCTACCTCTGTTTGACCCGTTTGGCGCAGAGGTTTTTCATTAAAATTTTTAAATATTATTCAGTGGCAAAATACCCAACATGCGAATGCTGCTTCATGTTTTCAACTATTTTGAGAAAAGACCAAGGGTTGAGAGCTATATTTAGGAGGATTTATATTCATTTCAAATATTATTTCACTGTTTTTTTCTTAGTAGTCTAATTATTATAATTACGCTTATCGCACCCTCCTCCTCTGTAATCGAGTATTTCAACCTGTAGTATAGCATAATTTAAAAAAATGATATATCCTAGGGTTGTAAAACTTTTACTATCTGTTTACAATCACCCATTTTAAATGTATTTGAGTGGTTTTCCTTTGCTGGGTCTACAACCATAATTTTCGTTTTGTTGTAATTTACAAGTAAACCCTGCATACTGCATTTAAAGTGCAAAATTATAAATCTTAGTTTCTCCTGTTTACCAATCAACTGTAATGTAATTAATTCAAACATTGAAGAATTGCGGCCCTCAAACAGATCCTTGGGGACACCTAAATTAGATACAAATTTGGTAAACCGTTGACCACAATATTCAACATAGTGGTGTTTACTTTCAAGACATGATACCGAATTTTTGAAATTTTAAATATAATTTTCTATTGATTTATTTATACTGCCAATGCAGTGCAAAACGACTTTCATTCGAGGCATATTTCAAGTACCCTTCTACCAATTGTTTTCACGACGACTGCGCGAAGTAAGTACTTTTCACATCATGTTATCTAACCAAAATATACTTGAATATGCCTTTTTTCAACAAGAAATACGCAGCATAAGTTCATAAATATACATTTAAAAGGCTCCGATGAGTCTTTCCATGTCAAGATCCAAGATCAGCTCTGATCTGAAGAGGAACTTAATTAACTGTTAGTTTCAACCCATCAATATATTGATTATTGTTTTACGTTTATTAAGTCTACGCCATTCGCAACGTCTAGTTTGTCCAATATATTCATAACAATAATATTACAAACAATTAGTGCAAACGTTGTAAGTTACTAAATTATCGAAAAACTACTACGCAGCATAAATATATGTCCTAGCTAAGTAAAATTTAGTGTGCAAGACGAAATAAAGACGTAGACTAGGATATATGCAAAAGCCTGGCTAAGGGGTGAAAAATAATAGCATAGGGTCAGCTCTCTCTCGGGAGTCGTAAGGAGTAAACTATCCAAGACGACTCTAGATGGACATTTCGGCCGCAAAAGCTCTCCTTATGTCTCCACATTTATAAATAAAACACATTGAAACCTATACCTTCCATTATATTATGATTACGTAGTAAGAAAAGAACAAGGTAATTATTTTTTGTTCCGGCTGTAATGATATCATTATTATTAAAATCATATTTGAAAAGGGCAGACACGTGCATAGTAATTGGGTTTTGAATTTTTGAATAATCTGCGGTATTGAATGCATTTCTTGATGACCATTAAAATATTCATGTTGCGTAGATATTCATATTCGTCCCACACGCGATATTCCATAAAATATAAATATATGGATATAAACATGCAAATATCATTCGATTCGATAGATCATTTATTATTTAGAACCTATATCTATTTATATGCACGCCTTGCTCAATATTACAACGCGTCTGAATCGCTAACAGTTTGCAAAAACACGCCTATAGAAAATTGGGTGGATGTATCACAAATATTTTTCATGTTTGTTTTTTTTTTTCAGCGGAGCCACGGCCAATCACCAGGCTAGAAAAAACACCATCCACGCCACCTTCCCACGATGGTAAGTGCTTCGTACGATTATTCTATTGAATTATTAAAACTCTTATATCATTTATGTTCTTAAAACATTTATATAGATATTAGCTGGTTTGACCTATATGAACAATTTTTATATTTGAAGACGAGCGTTCTTTATTGAAAATAAAAGTATGTTCGTTGGTTGTATAACTAAAAATAATTAAATAGTGAGTAGAATGAAATTTGTAGCGCGGGAATTATGGAATTAAAAGCCAGTCGGAGCAGTAATGGTGAAAAATGCCCCGGTTTGTCTTCATAATGTATAATTTTGTATTTTTTACTGCCGACTACTTCTCTTAATGCAACCTAACGAGATTTTATGAAGATTTTGATTTTAATGACTTTCAATTTAGAAGTCAAGGTTACTCCGTCCTGCCCCTAATTATTAAAATGATTTTTACTGCCTTTAACTTTATCATTGCTATACGGCCTTTTAATAATAAAGGTACCCCTTCGAATATGCCTAATCCGAAAAGCGTCAATACGAAACCATTCTAAACCAACAATTCTTTATTGAAGGAGGAAAGAGACATTTGTCGCAATAGACGTCCCCCAAGGAAATATTATGCTTATAAAAAACCCTAAGTAGCGTTTAACCCTTTTTAATAAAGAACATGGTCACGTGCCAGGGGTTAAAAGACACGTGTTGTCGCTTGTTGAATTATATAACATCACAATTTATTGAGGAACCTCATCCTTTATAAATTCGCCCAATGAAACAAGTGAATCTTATTTTAGAGAAGGGCACCTCTTCCCCGTTTTCCATCGTTAAAATACAGGGCAACTGAAAAAGCAAGATTTTTTAAATTTATATTAATTCAGATGTTTTTAATGAGAGAAGGTTTTGTCTGTTCCTTGAGTTGTACATTGTACGTTTTGGTAAATTTACTTCTGTGTCACTCATTATCTTTTGATTGTAAGCTACTGAATGGCAGCAATTTTTCAGTGGAACCAGTTCAAGATCAAATTGTTTTTAAAATGTCAAAAATCAGTGACGTTTCATTTTTAATATCTACCCTCAAACGACATCACCACGTACACCCCTAACGCAACTACAATTATACTTCCACATCCACGTAGTGGATTGGAAGTATAGTCGTTAAAAGTTTTTCATTTTTTTTCTTCTTGAAATAGGTTTAGACTGTCATAAAAGTCGATATTTTAAATTTGAGCGATAAAAAAAATTCTGTCAGTCTGTGTCTGTCTGTCGGTCTATCTGTCTGTCGGTCTGTCTGTAACTATTTTTTTGTCCGCACGTTTTCTCCGGAACGGTTTAAGATATTGACTTTTTGTACACGTGTATATATCATAATGATATCTGGAACTGGATTGTTTTTTGAAGATATCCGGTGAAGGGTTGGAGGTAAATAGGGGGAAATATGTAAAGCAAGCTGGTAAGACTACAACCTCAAAATTTTTTATAATATTTTTCATCCCACCTCCCCCTCCCCCACTTCATTATTAAAGCGGTTGAGAAAATAAAATTGAGATATTCACTTAAAATTTGGTACCCTATATTATAATGACATCAGGAACTAGATTATATTTTGGGATTGTTCTTATGAAGGGTCGGAGGTTAAATAGGGGTAAATAGGGCAAAATAAGTGAAGCAAGGTGGTAAGAGTACAGAAGCTTGAAATTCGATGTATGTACTAGAAACCAAGGCCTCAGAGTTTTTATAATATTTTTCAACCCACCCAATACGCCTACTTCATTATTAAAGGGGTTGATAAAATAACATTGAGATATTCACTTGAAATTTGGAATACATATGTATTGTAACGACATCTGGAACTAGATTATATTTTGGGATGATTCCGTTGAAGGGTTGGGGGTTAAATAGGAGTAAATAGGGGAAAATAAGTAAATCAAGCTAGTAAGAGTACAGAAATTTGGGATTTGGTGTATATACTAGAAACCAGGGCCTCAGATTTCTTTCTAATATTTTTTCATTATTAATGGGATTGATAACATAAAATTGAGATATTCACTTAAAAGTTAGTACACGTATGTATTGTAATGACATCTGATTGAGATGATTCCATTGAAGGAGTGGGAGATGGTGGGTTGTAAATAGGGGAAAATAAGTAGGGTAAACTAGAAACTCCATTTTTAACGTATATGGTAGAGACCAATGCCTTAAACTTTTCTATGACATCTGCCATTAAATATTATTAAAATTCTATGACCAATAATTTCCATACACTACAATACAAATCTAGTCAAGGTGTTTCCTTTAAAGTGACTTGGATGAAAAATTTGGATGTGGAAGTAGTGATTCCTTAGGCAGCGGTTTTTCATTGTACGATCAAGATAAGCCCCTCGAATTGTACAAACGAATGAATGCCAGTAAAATGTCTTATAGCGTTTATAACAAATAATAATCAGAAACTTTAACACCCCATACTTGGACAAATGGCCAAAATAGCAACATGCAGCCTCGTGAAAGGTATATCCACTGTTACAAACCTAGTATGCAAAACACAATATCATTGTGAAAAATTTTGACAAGGGTAATCAAGTAGATATTATTGTCACTGACTTCCCCAAGGCCTATGACAGGTTTGACTACGCTACCTTCATTAATAAGCTTGACAACTAGGGTTTCTCTTGTTCGTTGCTACGTTTAATTCAATTATAATTTAAAAATCTATATCCATTGGTTCAGTCATCAAGGACGCAAGTCTGATCGCTTATTACAATGATATGGTGTGCCGCAGGGGTCAATACTTAGCCCGCTTTTCTTTGCTATGTTTATTAATCCATTTACTCTTGTACACAGACTTAAAAATGTATTGGAGTATCGACACAATTGATGACCTTAACTCTTACAGATTCCTTGAACACAGTTAACACTTGGTGTAAAGACAACTATTTACCACTTAATTCCAGCAAGCTGCAATGTGATGTCATTTGATAGAAAGAATAACATGTACTTGCTTAATTATAATATTGACGAGAGTTATAAAGAACTAAACTTATTAAAGACTTGGACGTTTATGTAAATTTATTGTTTATGGATTTTAACGTTCTTCCTGTGAATTTTAATTATAAGCATTGTATCTTGTAGCCACCTAATCCTGTAATTGGGCTTTTGCCTGTTGGATTTTGTAAGTAAATATATTAATTAATTTTAGCAATTCAAGGAATGACATCGTTCATATTATTAATTATCAGTGCGTGCCCTGTATATGTATGTTATTTCTAAAAAAATGATTTTCTTCAGATAGATCGCACTGGCAACAATGTAAAAATAAATTGTTACTGTTTTGACTTTTTAGTAAATAAAACTTATGTATGACAACAATATTGAGATATTCTACAACCTACCCTAATTTAAACACATATACTGATGAAGATTCTATTGTCTCAATCAAGCAGACATAAAATGTTTCTTAAACACCGGATATTTCAGACTCTCGAAGATACGCATTATCAGTCGTGTTTATTTTTTATTATTTGATCAGTAAATATTTATTTAAAAAATATATTGATTATATATGTACTTATCTCCTCATCTCTTTCTTGTAATGTTTCTGGAATCAAATCAGTTATTTATTTAAAAATTATTTCACTTGGCGCCTTATTATTTTATGTATAAAAATAACGACGAAAAATTATGGTTTGGTAAACATTTTCGTACTTTCTTACATTACTTTTAATTTAAAAAACAGGAATGATGAGGATAAGCATTACCTATAATTACTCCTTCTAGATTGTGCAAGAATTTAGTAACCAAAAAAACTTTGCATGTTGCCTATGAGTGGTTTCCAAAAAGACCACAACATTTGAACGCTCGTATACTACCTCTCAACGTACGTTTCGTCTATCATCTTGGTATCTTCTGAAGATTATGGTATATTAAATTTTAATCTTATCCAGGTGATACCAACATGGTTGGAGAAAAGCGCTTCGAATAATAGTATTATAATGTAGTGATCATGTGTGGTAATGTTTGCTGAAACGATTTCATAGGTACTGTCACACAAAAGGTTCCAACTCACTCTCGCATCATGCGTATTGTATTTCGAAATATTGTACAGTGTCCCATATTCAGGTTTGAAAGTTTCGGATATAAGGAGTGATTATACAAAAAAACTGATAGCACATGCTTTTAAAAGGCTACCAAAGAAATCCGTAAAAGTACTTATACAAAATTCCCCTCTCCATTTGGTACCCTTTATCACTGAACTTCTTTTTATTTTGGGTGACCACCGCAAAGGTATATTACGTTTCTTGCTTAGCCTTAGTGTCAACTATATTTCAAATATTATTTTTCTACATCGGTTCTTAATTAATTGTTCATTTAGGGAGTCCAACCTGTATAGTCTCTCACTAAAAGTGAAAGTTCTCCCTAAGCGTCAACTACGTGCCAAATATATTTCCCCGCCAAATAGTTTTTTTTAGATATGATACAAGCAAACAAGCGACAGGCAGACGGACGGACGAAATGAAGGGGCCTTAATATTTGTAATCTACGTAATTTGAAACGAGGTCACAGAATACCAAACAATCAGAAGTGAAATATACAATTTAACTCCAGAATCGTCGATCTTGTTGGAATACAAGTCAGGGCCGTATTTTGTAAAGCCCGCGCTTAGAAATTTGTAATTTAATTTTGTAGAATATATTTGTCAACTTTTCTGACGAAACCTTATAAAATAACTAGTTTTGTAAAAAAATCTGGATCAAATACTAACAATGTCTGATTTCTACATATTAATATATACTGTTATAGGCTTCTTAAAAACAAATTTTGACAACTTTCCACAACATATAAGTAATCATAGTTATGATACGAAGGGCGTGAATGACTTGTAATATAACTCGGACACCTACATGAATTCTATAGAAACAACCCATTTTATCAAAGTGCCATTATTTTACAATAAATTGCCATATAATGTCAAACAGTGCCGTTTCATAAAATTCTTTAAGGTGGCAATTCCCTAGAAAGAGACATCCGATAGGAAAATATTTATTGTTTTTGCCCATAACTTTTTTTTCTTAGTAGGTACGCATATTTAAAAAAACTATAAGAGTACCTAAGTAGAACCATAACAAGACTATTACTATGAATTTTCACTCAATAATTTCAGTAGTTTGGAAAATAGCTAGATTTAAATTTAAAAATTATTAATTGAACTGACTCTGCGGTAGGTTCTTTGTGAAACATAATAAATAGAATAGGGATTAAAAACACTTGGTATTACTGTTCCACAATTATTGTTCAGATTTCTCTAACATATGTTTCGGCCTTTCGACCATTATCAAAGAGTTATAACAACTGATAATGGTCGAAAGGCCGAAACATATGTCAGATAAATCTGAATAATAGTTGTGGAACAGTAATACCAAGTGTTTTTAATCCCTATTCTATTTATTACGTTTCACCAAGAACCTACCGCAGAGTCAGTTCAATTAATAATTTTTAAATTTAAATCTAGCTATTTTGCAAACCAATTATTTAGTGAAAATCCATAGTAATAGTCTTGTTATGGTTCTATTTAGGTACTCTTATAGTTGTTTTAAATATGCGTACTAAGAAAAAAAGTTATGGCCAGAAATAATAAAGATTTCCCTATCGGATGTCTCTTTCTAGAGCAGTGTTTCTCAAACTGTGGTACGCGTACCCTTTGGGGGTACGCGAATGGCGGCTAATAAATTTAAATAACAGAAATTTACAAGAAATATATGTAACAGAATAAAACATATAACACATATGTAGGTGAAAGATAAAAGTGCACAATTAATATGCATCCCAAGCTTAACTAAACCCGAATCTAAACTGCGAAGTGCAGTACGGAACTGTTCAAAATAGTTCTTTCTTCGCCGTCCAGAGGGCACAAAGATATTCCGTATTACTTCTTTGAAATACCCAGTCAGACCTTGTACCTACTATAGTTACTTAAATTATATAATAATACGTATTTTTTAGAAAGGGGTACGCATGATCACTGCACAACATAAAGGGGTACGTGAGATAAAAATGTTTGAGGAACACTGTTCAAGAGAATGGCCACCTTGAGATAATCTCAAGGCATAAGCATATCTAATTGAAAATTGTTTCTATTCCGTACAAGAATTTTTAAATGCCTAACTACATTACAATATTTTACTATAAAACTGTTGAATATGCCTATTTTACATCAATGTCATGGAGTTATTCTCATGGGACAATATGTCTATTTTTATTTCACATACAACCGATTTTATACCTTTATATTTTGTGTAATAATTACAAGTATATCTTGTTTTATTAATAAATTTGTATATTTTAATGCTAATGATTAATTAAATGGTAGTAAATGTCCCGTTATATTATATACGTGATTTTACTAGTTGTACTTATTAGTTATTTTGATACATCTAATATCATGCAATTGATCGAAATGGGAAAATAAACTTCTATATCTATCTGTTAGTTCTTTTAATCTATTCAAATTGGTATATTATACATTAATATTTATCGTAGAAAGAAATGTGATACAGAATTTTGTTTCGTAACACGCTGAACTGGCGAATTAGATGCGCGCCTAAAAATGCGCGAAACTTCCTCTTCCCTGAAAGAATCAATTCTAATTAGGGATTGAGGCAGAGGAAGAATGTATTTGGAAAAGTCGTTCAGAAAAATTAGGTAAGTTCAAATATGAATTTTCATTTAAAAATAGTAATTTTTTTTTAAATATTGCAAGTCAGAAGAATTCGATGTTTGGGTTAGTTTAGAACATCCAGATTGCTATGAATTCCAGAAAATGGTAATAAACCATTTTACATAATGTTGATAATTTATTTAATTAAGAGAAAAACGTACACAATATGAACAATGCTAACAATAATAATTATCTGAAATATTTTTCAACTAGATCGCCTTCAATTTCAATGCATTTTGTAATTCTTTTTTTATTATGATTCGATACTTTTCTTAATTCTTCAGGAGATATTGATCGACAAGCTTCCAAAATTCTGTTACACAATTCTTGTCTTGTGCGTGGTCTGCTTTTATAAACTTTTTCTTTAATTGTACCGCATAAATATAAATCCAGGGGAGTAATATCTGGGGATCTGGGCGGAAACTAGCAAAGTGGACTATTACGTCCTATCCATTTTCGAGGATTTTTTATTAAACCATTCCCTCACAATCAAGGCATTATGTACTGAGCAGCCATCTCGATGGAAACGAATATCTCTTTGCAGTGCAAACGGTAAATCGTCCATAGCATTGGACAATTCTGTGTTAAGGAAATTCAAGTAAACATCAGCATTTAAATTTCCCTCGAAAAAAATGGACCAATTAGCCGGGTTCCCAGTATACCACACCATACATTCACTTTTTGGGAGTACTGACTTTTGCATGTGATTACCCAATTTGGATAATCCGCAGCCCAATATCTACAATTTTGTGACGAAACTACGCCATTAGTGGTAAATGTGGCTTCGTCTGAGAACAGTATTTTATCAATAAAACGACGGTCCTCTACAAAAATGCCTTGCAGCCAATAACAATATTCTAATCTTCGTCCTGGGTCCCCTTCTTGCAACGTGTGAAGAAATTTTGGCTTGAAGGGTTTTAATTTGTGCCTGCGAAGCAACGCCAGATCTTGTTTTTTGATAAATTTAATTCCCGTGCAATTTCTCTTACACTAGTTCGTGGGTTTCCATTAACAAAACCCAGTATAATATCATCATTTGGATGCCTTTTGGTAGGTTTCAATATTGGCTTTGCAATAGTGCCGGTTGATCAAATATCTTATTAAGGGCAGCTACGGTGCAATGATGTAGTGGAGGACGATCGGGATGTCTACGATTAAATATTTTAGCAGCCTCTCTGAAGGAACGAACATTATTTCCAACGAGACGAATAATTTCCACTTTTTCTGGAATTGTTAACTTCAAAGGCATTTTGACGTAAAAATTGACAACTATGGTGTTTACAATAACTGATGTAAGTAGATTGACATTCATAGCAATCTGGATGCTCTAAACTAACCCAAACATCGAATTTTTCTGACTTGCAATATTTCTCCAAAAAAAAATCAATATTTTTAAATGAAAATTCATATTTGAACTTACTTAATTTTTCTAAACGACTTTTCCAAATACATTTTTCCTCTATTTCAAACGCTAATGTTACTTTTGTAAAATTCCCATTTTAAAAAAATCACAGTTGGCTTTGAAATAAAGATTGAGTAACAGTTCTAACTTCCAAAGGTAGTTCACTATGGGTATTATGTGCTATAAAAAGATATACAAATCCAAATACAAATAGCCAAGTTATAGGGGTGGCTTAGTACGAAGTGGGACACTCTGTATAAACCTGCAAAATTGTTGCAATTATATCAAACATTTTGGATTCGCGATTTTGAATTTTAAGCTTTTAACAAACTGAGCACCTCATCCTTTTAAAAAAAAAATAAAATAATTTTTAAAACTCGCTGCCTTAAGGAATCACTACTTCCACATGTAGATTTCCGATCCAAGTATCTTTGGGTTAAAAAATCTGGGGCCTTGGCTGCTACTATATACACCAAATTCCAGGTTTCTGTACTCTTACCAACTTGCTTTACTTATTTTACCTTTTTTACCCCTATTTAACCCACAACCCTTCACCAGAATTAGCCCAAAATATAATCTAGTTCCAGATCTCGTCATGATACATACGTGTACCAAATTTAAAGCCAATATCTTAAACCGCTCCTGAGAAAACGGGCGCACAAAAAAGTTACCGACAGGTGGAGAAGTTTTGTTTGCTCAAATTTAAGATCTCGACGTTTCATGAGATTCTAAACCTATTTCAACGAAAAAAATTCTTTCCGTTTTTAAGTTATTGTATTTCCAAAAATATGTGACAAACAGGCAGAGCGAACTGTTAGAAAATATTCAGAATTCAGTGATTACCCATTGATGTGGAACATTTTTCTCCTAGCAAATACAATTATACACTCTCTGTTTCTGTGAAGAGTATAATAATGTCTAACTTCCAATTTGCTACAGCCTGCCATTTATCACTATGTTTATGTGAAATTCCATTTAATAATAATACATTTCACACAACTTGTAATTATTATACGAAATATTGAATGTCTTCTTGTTTTATTATCCTTTGAAGCAACATACACAGTTATTAATTAGAAATCATTGTTTATTTTCGCAATAATTACGCAGTTATTTATCTTAATATGTGTGTCAAAGCTTATTATCTTAAATTTAAAGAGCCATAAATTAATAAATCGATTACATTTAGGTACCTAAGTACGACAAATAAAATAATATTCAAATTAATTATTTAAACGGTCCTAAAAATGTAATCCAAATCATTAAAGATAAAGTTAAATGACCAAAAGTCTGATCAATTTGATGTTGCACTTGAAGTTCCTCAGGGTTCAGGGTTAGGCCCACTATTCTTCATGCTCTATGTAAATGATTTAACTAGCTACATAAAGCATGTCCATGTAACAATGTTTGCGGAAGACACAACGATGATGCAATGATTAAAAGTTGATTAATAATATTTATTTTTCATTTGAGAAGTTTAAATGTTAAATTAAGGTTATTTAGTTAAGTGAAGAATACCTTCTGAAAGACTGAACTGCCGGCTAAGAATAATTGTAATGATCATTGCAAAACTTTGATTTACGAATTCCTAGCATGGTTATTTTTTTATCATACCGTAAGCTTACAGTTCACAAGAGTTATATTCACAAGGTTTCAATTTCTTAAAGCTAAAATCGCAATCTTCAAATTGATATAACTTGAAAAATATAAATTGTTGACTAATTACACTGTACTAATAATGACATTTGACTATTAGTGATCCCAAAAAATGGCATTTAATTATGTTCTATGTTAATCAGTGAATTTATCAGGCTATTTTTTATTGCAAAATAAATGTAGGGCTATTATGGTATATATGGTATATTTACTTTTTAAAATTTTATTTGTCATGCTGTATGTGAAAATTAACACATTAGGTAGTACATGCAGTACAGTACTCTGTACGACATAAACGTTGTATTCAGTATATGAGTTTGTTAGTTCTTTTATCACGTTCATATTGTTTGTCTTTTATTTTCTTAAACCCATTATAACCATCTTTATTTTTGTTTTTTGTTTGACCTGTTACATGTACATTTTCTATCTTCCGTCGTCGGTAAAGTATTATTATTATTATTAACTTTTCCAAATTGATTACCTTACTGACACATACAGTTACAGCTATCACTCTCGGAAATCTAATTATTTCTGCATTATATCCAAGGCACAATATGGCGCATATTCAGAAACAAACCCGCGTATATAATTCACCCTTTACTTCGACTTTTACAAAACATGTTAATTTCACAAAATTCTAATTCAAAAAAGGGTGCGCGCAATAAATCTGGATTTTATTGACGTAGGCGCGGACTCTGGCTGATCATAATTCACACACGGAACAAGGACAATCGATTACGGAATATTTCACGGATTAACAGTATGTTTTATTCTTCTAACTACAGTTTTACACCCTTTCCCTTAAACGCAGCCTCCCTCGCCAATGTTGTTTGATCGAAGAGCGTTGAGCACGATCATTTATGATTGATGGATGATGGTCAAAAAAGCTGCACAGTGTCTTTCATCTCTTTAAGCTCTCATAACTGTTTCAATTATTTTTTAATACGATATGTTCTATCAACTGTGAATCATCAATATCGAAGCATTAGATGACTATTAAAAATATTGGGCAAACAAGCGTGAGGGGTTTTTTATAATTGTACGTTAAACTGGCACATCCTGAGATAAATAAACAAAAAAGTTAACGTTCATTGTGTAATAGAAATTTATAAATAAGAGTAAGGTTTAAATTATTATTCCACATCTTTCTCGCAACGGAAGCATGCAGTAAACGCCACAATTGGGTTGAAAATAATCGATGCTATGTCGGCCAAACTTAATAAGGTGTAAACACTGGAGTTTCCGCACAATAATTCAACACGCATTTTTCCTCATACAGTAATTGTATTGCTGATTTTTCAATTTTTCTTTTTTTATTGTAAAGTCCCAATTTGTTCAATATCCGTTCCCAAATCGGTATCCGATTTTCATTCTTCCTAATATAAATTCTTGTGTCTCTCCAATTGTAGACTGAAAGGTCCGAATGAGTTACTCACATAATGTTTGTTACACCCACACGGAATACTGTAAACGCATTTTTTTAAATTCTGCGCATAGTTCAGACATTTTATTTTTGTCAGGTCGCAAGGTGAAATACCGTTCCAACTTCAAATTTAATGTCTATTGTACGTAGCTTTTCAGATAATCCGTATACATATGGAATTAATGTTATGTAAGTTTCGGGGTTTGTCGTGCCTGATTATTATTTTCAAGACTTACTTAGGGGCCATCCATTAATTACGTCACACTTTGAAGGGGGAGGAGGGGGACCATAAATTGTGACAGAGGGTGACAAGAGGGGAAGAGGGGGTCAAACTTTTGTGACATCACATTATATACATCTACATATACAGTTGTTTTAATTGAATGAAGTTCAAAAAAGTACAAAAATCAGAAAATTCTGTCTCAAAATTTAATGCTGTAAAATATGTGACGTCACAGCGGAGGGGAGGGGTTTAATCAAAATAAAATCTTTGAATGAAGCTCTGAAATTTTGTGTAGTTTTATAACTACATATAAAAAATTATTTTTTAACTGTAGAAATTGCATAAAATTATTGCCAGAAGTCTAGGTCGGGGATTAAACGTTGCCAAGTCGGTAAAGTTGTAAGAAGTTGTTCAAATTATTAAAATTTGACATTGGTCAAGATGCAGTTCTGGCGATTTTGTTTTTATGTTTAAAATCGCCCTATTCTTCCGGGAATTCCGGTTTTTAACGTACTAGTGACATTAATGGAACAAAAAACAAATCAAATTCGCGAAATGTCAAAAAATGCAATTTTTCGTTCACTTATGTCGGCTCGAATTTTTCACCCATGCAATTCGCGATGCCGTGAAAATGCCAATTTCGATCTTTCGATATCGACATTAGAAAGCCTTCCTGCTAATGTATTTATTTAGTTATGAACATTTAAAAATTTCATGTTTTGCTTTTCCGACGAGACTAATTGAAATTTCAAGTCCACCCCAGCCGTAGCACATCGCGTTAAGCGACGACATTCACAGCGTATTTCTCGATTCGAATCCTGTACGGGTGTACTGTTTTTAATTTGTTTTGAACTTTTTGGCTGATATTTCTTATCCTAAATTTACATCGCATTTATTTAGTTATTTCTATTCTATTCTATTTTATTTTAATTAAAAGTTAACGCGTTTGACCGCTCGCCCACGCTTCGCTCCCCAGGATAGCTGCAGAGCTATGTACTTTTCAGCTAGTAAGGAGGGTTTTTACATAAAAAATGTTACTGCACCTAATCATTTTTAATTTCCGTAGCCAGCTCTCCGTCTAGTAAAGCTCTATCAACTTTAGGGTGTTGATTGTTTATAAGATCAAACATTTATCACGTTTAATATTTCATTATTGAAAGAAACTAATTTGGCTTTGAGAAAGGAAACAATAATAATGTTCAGGGTGGGTGGTCTCTGATACTACCAGAGAGGGTACTTTTCCGTCAGAAACTGGGAGAAGGGCAACTGGTTTTTTCAAAAATAATAACAATAATAATAGAAACACTCCATCAAATTAAATATATTTTATAAGCAAGAACTTACCTCTGCATCAGGTACTATCACGAAGAGATCAAAAATATTCGGCATTAAATTGATTCGGAACACCACCTGAAATAAGAAATAACTATTAAGAACAACTGAAAATAGAGTAAAAGTAAAAAATATATCGCACGGGCGATTTGCAGTTAGACTTTAAGAATTTATAGTCATATGGAAGACTTTTATTTGCAACAGACATAGAATGAACAGAGATTAGGTTTCCAAAACGTCAGCAAAATAAATTATTTTTATTCTTACTCATATCGTTTGTCAAAAACACCACCTAACTGTTCCTGTGATGTAAAAGTCACAGGCGTAGAGGTTGTTTCCAATTATTACTATTTTGTAATTTCTACAGATATTATTTTTAAAACAAGAAAAGTTAAAAGATTGCCATAACTATCAGTTAGACAGTAGTCTATTGATTATAATTCATTCCATACAGCAACATTTAGTAATTTTTAATGCTGATACTTGTTGGTCGATCCTCGTACAACTGATTTGTGTTGCATTTTCGAATATAAAACAACATTGTTTGAGGTAAAAACCTCTATTGAATGCGATAGATCAGGAGAGCTTTGCAGTAATGTGGCGCGGTGTATTTTTATAGTGATCTCTGTTTTGTTATTCAAAGTTATTTCCGAGGGAAATCTGAATATTTTGTCGATTCTTATACGGTTTATTCAGATTTGCCATATAAGAATTTAACATATATCCTGTGAAATGATTTCAGTGGAGTTCTGAAAAAAGGTGGCGGGTAGTCTGGTCACGTGCCCGTGACTTAAAAATCAAACCCTATTTTACATATTCTGTGACGCAAAATTCTTCATCCACACTATTTAAATGCTGGGAGGGAAGTCAGTCAGGCCTATCTGAATATGGCTGTTTGATATTCAATTCGTGTTCCCGACTTCGATTCTATAAAAACTGAGAAATGCTGAATATACCGAAGGACACGCTGGTAATATATCTTCGACTTTTTTCCCGAAATAATTATCGTCTCTTATTGTATTCGCTTTTTGTCGCCGATATTCATAAATACGGCTTTGCATTTTAACGGTTCATTAGAGTGATTGATCCCTTTTTTGGCCTCCAAAGTAATTCGACTTTAAAACCAAGAGCGGAACTATTTTTCTAAGAAGCATATTTTTATAATTGATCCGCCATTTTTTCCAATTATAACAATAGTAATGTTAATACAAGATTATTAGACTGCGGACAAATATGCAACAAATAAATAATTGCGCGCGTATTGTGCAACGAAATATTAAGTTTTTTTTATAAAATATCAATTACTGCCAGTGAAACAACAAAAAAAATGAAGTATGCATTAAATTGATTGAAAAAAAATTGATTGAAGGAGCCGTTACTCTGTGGTAGTTAATCATTTTGCACAAATAACTAAATAAAACACACTACTATGTTTTCTACCACTATGTATTTATAAAAATTGCGACTGCAGTTTCGACTTACAAAGCCATTGTCAAGCAGTGAATCAAAAATGAGTCATTTTTGATTCACTGCTTGACAATGGCTTTGTAAGTCGAAACTGCAGTCGCAATTTTTATAAATACATAGTGGTAGAAAACATAGTAGTGTGTTTTATTTAGTTATTTGTGCATGAAGTATGCATTCTTAAGTTTCATACAGATTTGCCGTTCTAAAATATTTATAACTGTAATATGTTCCACTAATATGCACTTGGACTGGCACTTCCATCTGTCTGTCTATTGTGGTGGATCTCATGATTTCGATTATCTTCTGGTATTTAATAGGCCAGTCACATAAGCTGCCCGACGGAAACAACTGCTTGATTGAAATTTTATATGATTGCTGTACATCCCGAAAAGTATCCCAGAATACTCCTCGCAGTTTTTGAAAATAATTTCTGTTTTTAATTGTTATGTCCTCGGTTTTGCTCATTTTTAATTGGTTAACGCTGCAAGAAATCGATATTAATTATTATAGCTTTTTAGAAAGAGAACATTCTTCTCTGATGAATTGTACCATTTTCAGGTTGACATTATAGCCTAAGAGCTGGGCTACGGAAATTAAAAATAATAAGGTGCCGTGCTTACTAGCTAAAAAGTACATAGCTCTGCAGCCAGAAGTCCACCCCGGGGAGGAAGCTCTGAAATTTTCTGTAGTTACAGTTTGTAACTGTAGAAATTGCTTAAAATTATTGCCAGAAGTCTAGGTCGGGGACTGAATGTTGCCAGAAGTCGATAAAGTTGTAAGAACATTTTTCAAATCATTAAAATTTGAGATTGGTCAAGGTGCAGTACTGGCGATTTTGTTTTTATATTTGAAATCTCCCTATTCTTCCGGATTTTCCGGTTATTAACGTATCAGTGACATCAATGGAACAAAAAACAAATCATTTTCGCGAAATGTCAAAAAATGCTATTTTTCGTTCACTTCGGCTCGAATTTTCGATTTCGTTCATGCAATTAAGGATGCTGTGGAAATGCCAATTTCGATCTTTCGATACCGATATTAGGAAGCCTTCCTGTTGTAGCACATCGCGTTAAGCGACGACATTCACAGCGGATTTCTCGGTTCGAATCCTGTACGGGTGTACTTTTTCTAATTCCTTTTGAACTTTTTGGTTGATATTTCTTATCCTAAAATTACCTACATCGCATTTATTTATTTATTTCTACAGTTAATAACTATAACTATACAAAATTTCAGAGCTGCACTCAAAGATTTTATTTTAATTTAAAATTAACGTGTTTGACCACCCGTCCACGCTTCCCTCCCCGGGATGGACTTCTGGCTGCAGAACTATGTACTTTTCAACTAGTAAGGAGGGTTCTTACATACAAACATTTTACTGCAACTTATCATTTTTAATTTCCGTAGCCAGTTCTCCGTCTATTAGCTTTTATTAAGTTTTAAAATTGCTATTGACAATAGTTATACGCTTCCATCATCGGTCCACATGTTCAGAAACACCCTACATGTCGCGATCTTTAACGGATCCACTTGAATGTTTTTTAATCATTTCTATCAGAATAAAGCCTTACTGAATTTCATAATGAGAAAGAGTTGTACACCATTTTATATAAAGTTTTTGTAATTGCTAGTTGCTTAACAAAAACAATATTATTATTATTATATAACACCGGCACAAGTTCTCGGCATCTATTGAATAAATAATAAAAAATAAAATTGAAAAAAGTTTTTTTTTTCGTAACTCGCTTTGACCCAAAAACGTGACAATGAATTAATCTCATCTCCTCTCAATTTTATTTCCACATCCACGTAGTGGAATAGAAGTATAGTAATCGCAAAAAAAAAATCATTTTTTATCTTGAAATAGGTTAGAATGTCATGAAACGTCGATATTTTAATTTGAGTGAAAAAACATTTTTATGTCTGTCTGTCGGTCTGTCAGTCTGTCCGATGATCTGTTTGTGTCTGACTGCCTGTAACTTTTTTGTCCGTACGTTTTCTCCGGAACGGTTTAAGATATTGACTTGAAATTTTGTACACGTATATATTATAACGAGATCTGGAACTGGATTGTTTTTTGAAGATATCCGGTGAAGGGTTGAGTGGTAAATAGGAGGAAATAAGTAAAGTATGCTGGTAGAAGTACAGGAACTTTAAATTCGGTGTATGTACTAGAAGCCAAGGCCTCATTATAATATTTTCCACCCCCACCCCATTATTAAAGGGGTTGATAAAATAAAATTGAGATATTCACTTGAAATTTGGTATACGTTTATATTAAAGTGACATCAGGAACTAGATTATATCTTGAGATTGTTCCGTTGAAGGGTTGGGGGTTAAATAGGGAAATATAAGTAAAGCAAGGTGGTAAGAGTACAGAAATTTGAGATTTGGTGTATATACTAGAAACGAAGGCCTCAGGCTTTTTTAATAATAGTTTCCATCCCCCCACCACCCCCACTCCCTTAATAAAAGAGTTGATAAAATTAAATTGAGATTTTCACTTGAAATTTGGGACATGTATGTATTATAACGACATCTGAAACTAGATTATATTTTGACATGATTCCGTTGAAGGAGAGGGGATAAGTAGACGTAAATTGGGAAAAATAAGTAAAGTAAGCTGGTAAGAGCACAGAAACTTGGGATTTGGTGTATATACTAGAAACCAAGGCCTCAGATTACTTTCTAATATTTTTCAACATTCTCCAACCCTACCACGTCCAGTCCATTATTAGAGGGATTGATAACATGATAACATAAAATTGAGATATTCACTTGAAAGTTAGTACACGTATGTATTGTAATGAGATCTGATTGAGATGATTCCGTTGGGGTGGGATGTGGTAGGTTGTGAATAGGGGAAAATAAGTAGAGGAAGCTAGAAACTTCATTTTTAACGTATATGGTAGAAGCCAACGCCTCAAATTTTTCTATGACATCTGCCCCAAATATTAAAATTCAGAATACAGAAAATATGAATTTTTTTCTAAGGCTGTGTCGATAGAATGTGAGAATTTGCAGAGGTAAGTATAGCAAGGGAAAATATTCTTTACTTTTAAAACAGATGTCAAGAATATTGAGAAAACATTATGAGAGAGATAACTCTTTTATTTGGATTGGCAGTTTTCAAAAATCGCTTGTGAATATACGGAACACTCTCGCGGACGAAACGACGCAGAAAAAGGTGTAAAATTTATACAATTTTTAAATTTCCATATGATATAAATTGGCCGAGACTAGAAAAACAAATGAAAACGCACGGAAAAAATTGTTTTTTATTTTTTTTCACAATATCTCAAGAATTGTCTACTCTTAACAAAGTTGGAAACATTTTCAACACAACAGTCTAATCCGAAATTGTTGTCGATTCATTATTATACTAATAAAATGGTCGAAACAGATTTCTTATCAAGCTTTTTCGTGAATAACATTATTCTAGCTGACTTCATGCAGATAGGGCATTTTTCAAAATGCATAAAACTTATGCTAACATGTTTTTTTGTCGCACAACTAATCTCAATATTTTATGATGCATATAGCGTATAAAAACGGAGTCGTTGCAATAAAACATATTTAATATTCTCTGAAGACGTAATTACCACAAACATCAAAACAGTTGAACACAGCAATTAAATACCAACACCTGACTTGCGTTTCGCCAACCACATTGAAATTATCAGGAGATAATTTTTAACCATAGTTTTCAATTACTTTGGTGTTTGTGAAAACTACGACTTTCATTTTCATTGCTTAAAACCGCGATTCGTTTTCATTTATTTTGACATAACAAATATCCCTGAATTTTGGAAACGCCCTGTATAAAACACGCATATGTATCTCCCTACACCATAGTACCAGGACACCCCAGGGCTAAAATACTCAATAACTCAATCAACTACCACAAGGAGCATAATTTCAGTCCAATAATTCTCAATATTTATGATAATGTTTTTCCCGGTTCTTCAATTTTCGTATAGCGTTCAAAGGTCTAAACATGAAAAGTATTATTCAGGTTATGGTTCAGCTCGACACTCACCAGGCAACCATGTATACAAAAGTACTGCGTATACTGTTGCGATAGCATATCTAAAAGCACGTGAGGCAATGCTAATATCGATTAGAATAATAGTATTACCTACCTAGCTAATTGATGCTTGAAAGATACAAATTTGGCCGTGGTAGAAGCAGATAGTCTTAAAGACCTCCTCGTAGTTGAAATATAGTATGTACATTTACAATAAAATAAATACTAAGAATCTTAAAAAATATTGCTAGGTAGTTCCCATTTTTAAGGAGACATTTCCTATCTGTGTTATCATCGAAAGGACCTCTTAAACCTTACCCCATTCAGACTTTCTTGATAAAATTAAAAAGTCGAACTCTATTCATGATAATTTAAATGAGTTTCTTTTATCGGCTGCGGAATTCTCGAGATTTCCTTATCAAGGACTTTTTTTAGCAAAATTTCCAAATTATTATATAAGGAATGTATAGCAATTACAACGTATGCTTCTGGACAAGTTGGAGGTTAATAGCTCGATCTAAATGTAGTCTGAAGATGGTTGGAAAATGTTTGAAACGTGGTTTAGATTTGAATTTCGGAATTCGTTGTCCTTTCAGATTAAAAGAGAAAATTCAATATTAGCATCAATTGCTTATAAACTTTGGTTTACCTGTAATCTTACTGGGATTTTTATAGAATAAACATGACATTAATTCACCCATGCACTAAATTATAAGAATCTAACGAATGTTGGACAAACGAAACGATAACTTATAACTAGATATAAGAAGCATATGGCCCATTTCAAATATGAGGCAACTGATAAGCCCAGTATTGCCCTGCTCTCACGAATTACAGCTTATAGTCTAAGAGCTACTATTCTCGACAACATGAGCATTTTCACTAGGCTGAAAATATGATAAAAGGTTAGTTTAGATCTCCCCCAAAGAAGGAATGGTTGGTATGGCAAAAGGACGTTGGTGGGTTGAGTGCTCTTGAATTTTTTAAAATTGGGCAAAAATGCAATTGAACTTTCTTTATTTATCTCTGCTAAGCTGGAATTATGAGACCTCAAGTAGGGTAGCGACAAAGGACATACTTCACATGCGTGAGGTCCAGAGTTCAGAGTGCAGAATTTTTTTTTTTTTGCTTTTTCGGCCTAAATCTCTTATTCGGATTTTGCCTATATTTCACATCTATAAATGCTTCTTTGACTGTGGAGTTTGCGTATTTAAATGAGTTATTGGAATCTTCTTTCACTTTTAAACTAATTTTGGTGAAATTTAACAAAAGAAAGTAGAATAAAAAATTATATTTGATATCCAGTTTCTATAAAACGGCGATAGAAATTCGGACTAATAAGAAACGGCCAATTTATGCTTTATTATACTGGGTGTTGCTCTTTCGCGACAAAAAATTTATTGTAATAAATAATTAACATAATTAGGTAATCGAAGGAAATAGAAACTCTAGTTTTTGCCATAAAATCATAACAATATTGGACGCGGAGTTATTAGTCAATTTAAGTATGGTCGTAATAGTAACTTGTCACCGTTATGTGAACATGTAGATTTAAAAATGATTTCAAAATATCTGCTACAAGTTTAGATGTAAATGTAGCTGGTGAAAAATAAATTGGCGTATTTTTTATAGAAACACTGTACATCTAAGTTACAGAATGTACTCTGGTATAAAGCAAAGTGTCGCTGTGTGTTTGTCGAGAGGAAGTAAACGAATTTTAATGCAAATTTCCCCTATTCATTACCTACGATGCGTTAGATCCAGAACAGAATGCCTTGTGTAGACTCTAGATGGCCAAACATCAAATGTTGTCCACAGTTATCCGACTATGCCAAGGCAGTACTAGTGTGACTGCAAAAGGTGCACATCGGGGTACCAATTTTAGACCATCATTGCAATTTACACAAACACATATTGAAATATGTTCGAGGATAAACAATTTTGACTTTCATAGTGCATATCAAGGCATTTAACTGGAAGTAAAGTAGGCAGATCCCTCGCCTAATGGCTTTCTGTTACATTAATGATATGTTAATAGAAGCTGTAGACGCATGTTATAGCGCGTGAGGCCGCAAAAATTTCAAAAACCGCCATGTCAGCGTGAGATTGATGAACGCTTTGAATAACCCCGTGTCAGACATTGTTGTTAACGTACTAACCCTAATCTGTTAAAGGTTACCGCTTTGTTATGCCAGCCTGTCAACCAATGAAAATTTCAAATCAACCCTTTGAAAGAGCACCCTTCCTTTGGCACGCGCCATTTTACAACAGATTACGTCTAAACTCTTTTGTTGCATTTTTAAATTGCTCAACTGCTTTTTTTAATACTGTTATTCATGGTAATATATCCGATTAAAGTCAAAATTAGAATCCACAAACCGTTAAAACGATTTCGGACGAAAAAAAGCGGAACTGAATCGAGTCCTATTTACACTATTTGCTGTTTCTATTACTAAATTTACAAAGTACGATCCTTTATTTGCGCATAATGTGCCTGAAATTCAAGTAAAAAATTAACTGTTCGGAATTGATTGTGTTTAATGTACCAATTGTCTCAAGATTCTCGGTCTAGATGAGCCAAGAAGTTATTTAAAAATACGCTTACTTCTTCTAATTGCGATTACTTTGATTATAACCCACTAAATGGCATTAAAACGTCGAGAAATAAACGAAATCGGAAAATTTGCCATTTTCGAAGATGTTTCTCTTTCCTCGGGTGTAAGAAAAAATAAATTAAATATGTATACTCACACACTGAGGTTTTGTTTACAAACATATAAAATTTTAATTGTAGAAGTATCATTAAATATCTAACAGATACTTTTTTAAATCAGTTCTTTATCCTTATCCTTTTTAGAATTTATATGAGCCTATTTAAATAAATGGTAGAGTTTTTAAACGATCATTTTAAAAGTTGTATCAAACTGTAGCATGCTTGGATATTATAGCACTTATTTAAAATGTGCCGTCAAAATGTTTGTACTAGCTAGTGGAAGTACAAACATTCAGGGAATCCCATTTCAGTGTCTATATTTCTCATTATTCAGTGATATGTCAAATCTCAAGATTCATATTATGTGAAACTATGACTATGTAACATCTTTGAACCTCCGTAGTTTCTCTTCCTAACGTTTATGAAATTATGTCCATTAGTTTGAGAGAATAGTCTAAGATTATGGTCAATGTCACCTTTCCAGAACATCTGAAACTTACTTTTTTTCCTGACAAACATACATTCTGCTTTATAGAAAGATGTTAAGGAAAAAACTTTCGTCCGTTATTAAGTCAGTTTTACACTTAAAAACCGCTGCCTAAGGAATCACTACTTCCACATCCAGATTCTTCATCCAAGTCACTTTAAATGAAACATCTTGACTACATTTGCACTCTAGCATGTGGAAATGATTGGTCATAGAATTTTAATATTATTTGGGGAAGATGTCATAGAAAAGTTTGAGGAGTTGGTTTCTACCATATACGTTAAAAATTAAGTTTCTAGTTCACCCTACTTATTTTCTACTATACACAACTTACCACCTCCCACCCCTTCAATGGAGTCCTCTCAATGCATACGTGTACTAATTTTCAAGTGAATATCTCAATTTGATGTTATCAATCCCATTAATAATGAAGAGGAGGTGGTGGAGTTTGAAAAATATTAGAAAGAAATCTGAGGCCTTGGTTTCTAGTATATACACAGAATCCCAAATTTCTGTACTCTTATCAGCTTGATTTACTTATTTTCCCCTAGTCACTCCTATTAACCCCAACCCTTCTACGGAATGATCCCAAAATATAATCTAGTTTCAGATGTCGTTATAATACACACGTCTAGCAAATTACAAGTGAATATCTCAATTTTATTTTATCAACCCCTTTAATAATGTAGTAAGGGTAGTGGAAGGGTTGAAAAATATTATTATAAAATCTGAGACCTTGGCTTTTAGTACATACACCGAATTTCATGTTTCTGTAGTCTTACCAGCTCGCTTTACTTATTTTCCCTATTTACCCCTATTTAACCCCCACTCCTTCAACGCAATCATGTCAAAATATTATCTAGTTTCAGATATAGTTATAATACATAAATGTCTCAAATTTCAAGTGAAAATTTAAATTTAATTTTATCAACTCTTAATAAGGGAGTGGGGGTGGTGGGGAGATGGAAAATACTAATAAAAAAACCTGAGACCCTCGCTTCTAGTATATACACCAAATCCCAAATTTCTGTACTTTTACCAGCTTGCTTTACTTATTTTCCCCTATATGTCCCTATTTAACCCCCAACCCTTCAACGGAATCATCTCAAAATATAATCTAGTTCCAGATGTCGTTATAATACATATGCGTACTAAATTTCATGTGAATATCTCAATTTTATTTTATCAACCCCTTGAATAATGGAGGAGGGGTGGTGGGGGGTTGAAAAATATTATAAACAATCTGAGACCTTGGCTTCTAGTACATACACCGAATTTCAAGTTTCTGTAGTCTTACCAGCTTGCTTTACTTATTTTCCCCTATTTACCCCTATTTAACCCCCAACCCTTCAACGGAATCATCTCAAAATATAATCTAGTTCCAGATGTCGTTATAATACATACGTGTACGAAATTTCAAATGAATATCTCAATTTTATTTTATCAACCCTTTTCATATTGGAGTAGGGGTGGTGGGGTTGAAAAATATTACAAAAAATCTGACGCTTTGGCTTCTAGTACATACACCAAATTTCAAGTTTCTGTAGTCTTACCAGCTTGCTTTACTTATTTTACCCTATTTAACCCCCAACCCTTCAACGGAATCATCTCAAATTATAATTTAATTACAGTTATCGTTATAATACATACGTGTACCAAATTTCAAATGAATATCTCAATTTTATTTTATCAACCCTTTTCATATTGGGGTGGTGGGGGTTGAAAAATATTATAAAAAAATCTGACGCACTGGCTTCTAGTACAAACACCGAATTGCAAGTTTCTGTACTCTTACCAACTTGTTTTACTTTTATTCCCCTATTTACCCCAAATTAACCCCCAACCCTTCAACGGAATCATCTCAAAATATAATCTAATTTCAGTCGCCGTTATAATACATACGTGCACGAAATTTCAAATGAAAATCTCAACTTTATTTTATCAACCCCATTAATGGGGTAGGGGTGGTGGGGGGTTGAAAAATATTATAAAAAAATCTGAGGCCTTAACTTCTAGTACATACACCGAATTTCAAGTTTCTGTACTCTTACAAGCTTGCTTTACTTATTTTCCCCTATTTACCCCCATTTAACCCCCAACCCTTCACCGGATATCCTCAAAAAACAATCCAGTTCCAGATCTCGTTATAATATATACGTGTACAAAATTTCAAGTCAATATTTTAAACCGTTCCGGAGAAAACATGCGGACAAAAAAGTTACAGACAGACAGACAGACCGACAGACAGAATTTTTTTTCGCTCAAATTTAAAATCTCGACGTTTCATGACATTCTAAACCTATTTCACGAATAAAAATTTTTGAAAATTTGTTTTGCGATTACTATACTTCCAATCCACTACGTGGATGTGGAAGTAAAATAATTTAAAATCGTACAAACATGTAAGAATGAAAAACCGTATATAACTTTTAGATAGCTTGAAATTATTCGATAGTAAGAGGGAATATTTTATTTATTAAGGTGGCCATTCCCTAGAAAGAGACATACGATAGGGAAATATTTATTAAAATATATATAAGAATACCTAAGTAGAACCATAACAAGACTATTACTATGAATTTTCACTCAATAATTTCAGTGGCTTGAAAAATTATGTCAATCTTCCTATTTGGTAGTTTTAAATCTAGCTATTTTGCAAGCCAGCAAATTATTGAAAATTCATGTGTAATAGTGCTGTTATGGTTCTACTTGGGTACTCTTATAGTTTGTTTAAATATGCGTACTAAGAAAAAATAGTTATGGGTAAGAATAATAAATATTTCCCTATCGGATGTCTCTTTCTAGGTCATGGCCACCTTAAGAGAGAGTGAGATTTTACCCTTCCATTTTAAATATCGTCTAAATGTTATTTGTGGCATTATCTTAATTTTTTTCCTTCTTCAATTCTTTGGGAGTTCCTGCCACATGTATGTTTTCTTTTTAAGCGGTGCTCGGAGAATCTACAAAATATATCACAATTAACCAGTATATTACTGGTAAATAACCTCTACGCCTATGACTTTTACGTCAAAGGATCAGTTAAAGGTTGCTTTTCTAAAATAAACAACACAAATAAGTATAAAAACTTGAAATTAAATATTTCGCCGATGTTTCGGAAATCTATTCTGTTTCCTTTTTCAAGGCTTTTTTTTTGAAAAAAGAAAACATGCATGTGGCAGGAAGTCCCAAAGAATTGAAGAAGGAAACAAAAAATACATTTTATTTGTTTTATAATTCCTAACTTTGAAGTTTAACAAATGTTTTATTTATTATGTGTTTTGTCACACACTAAAATATCCTCTAAGGCTAGTGACACTACCATATTTTTTTAAGATCCACAGAGACGACTCTTATGGGGAAGTTGGATATTCGCAAGAAAAAAAACATGAATCAGCGCTATTTAATTAATAGAAACTTTTAATTGCTAATATTATAGCCATACATTATCAATAACAATCGATATTCTCACGTGACTTGTGCACAAAAGTCTCCAAATAATATTTCTCTATGATGTACGTGGCGGAGTTTTTTTAGCATCGGAAGTTACTTTTTCACTAGTGTGTTTATACAAAACCGTTCATGTCGAGTTTGAAGCCATTTTCACGCATGGTGAACCTGGCCAGTGGTCTCTGCATCCCTAAATATAAAAATTCACTTGGTGTGAAATTTCTTATAGCTGACATGGGGGCTTGTACCCCGCACTTATCGATGCGTTATTTACCTTATCACATTGTATGCAGGCTGAACGCTGGTCTATTGGAAAATTACTTCACAGATTTTCCACGTTATTGTCGATATATATCGAAACTTGTTCGTTTTCGTCTGTAACGGTTATCTACATACATCAAATATGTTTATGCCTCAGTCAACCTGACGTTTGATTTGGAGAAAATTAATAACGAGCTCACTTTCAACGTGGTACAGTGTGCGCGGTGTTTTTTTTTTCCTCTCGCCCGTTTACTTAAGGTGGCCATTCCCTAGAAAGAGACATCCGATAGGGAAATATTTATAATTTTTGCCAATAACTTTTTTCTTAGTACGTATATTTAAAAAAACTATAAGACTTACCTAAGTAGAATCATAACAAGGCTATTACTGTGAATTTTTACTCCATAATTTCAGTGGTTTGCAAAATAGCTCGAATTAAAACTACGAAATAGGAAGATTAACATAATTTTTAAATTGACATCTAGCTATTTTGCAACCCGCTGAAATTATTGAATGAAAATTCATAGTAATAGTCTTGTTATGGTTCTACTTAGGGGTACTCTTATAGTTTGTTTAAATATACGTACTAAAAAAAAAAGTTATGGCCAAAAATAATAAATATTTCCCTGTCGGATGTCTCTTTCTAGGGAATGGCTACCTTAATTGGGATAGACAACTACAGCGCGCGTACTAGAATATATCCTTCCTAAATTCAGTGTAATTTGATAGTTGTAGAATTTGCAAAATTAATTTTTTTTTCAATTATTTACAGATGCAAATGGTGACATTAGTGGAGATGACCAAAGCATTACCAGTGATCACCATCTTGACCATCACGATGAAAATTCTATGGATTCGGACAGAGGAGGTGCCCTAAATTTGGTAAGTACAGTCATATCAAATCATTAGTATTTATTTCCGCGTCGTGGGAAAAATAGTATATTTTATTCAGAAATATAGTAAAGTGGTTATCAGCCATCTATTCTGGTAAGAACTATACTAACAATTTTCTGAGAATTTTGAAACAGATATTTGGGTAAGTGTGAAAATAATTATCTGACAAACATTACCCGTTTTGATTTTGTTTACGATTATCGCCAGTTCTTTCAGTTTTGGAAGAAAATGTGGCGTCTCTGCAGTGGCAAGTATAATGTGAAAAAAATTCAAAAATCATGTCTTACGTGAAAATGATGGTAAAATATTTTTTTCAAATTAAGGAGCATGTTTCCATTACAGATGTGTTTGACCCACTCTTTACTATAGCGATAAATCTAAGAAGTTTAATTTTAAAATTTTTATATACAGGTTGTCCCAGCTCTATTTAGACAAGCGTTATCTCGAAAACGGTAAGACACAGAAATAAATGTTAAATAGAATAGTTATTCTGTTTAAAAAGATGCAGTTAATCATTCCATTTTCAAATGTACAAATCGCCTTAAAACGGTGGCTGGTTATGCAACTTTGCTTTTTCAAATAGAACACTGTATACAGGGTGTCCCGAATTGCATGGGCCAAACTGCATTAAGTAATACAACTTTTCAGAATAAGAAAAAAAGTTCCTATAAACATGGATCGGGAAGTGATTAGATTCCGCCGAGATACAGGGTGTTCAAGTAATTCTCTTGATAATGTTTTTTATAAATATTTTCGAAACGTCTAAAGATAAACAACTGATAAGTTACACAGGAATTTAACTTTTTATGCGTATTATGAAAAAAATAACAACTATGTACGAAAATCATTCAGGAGCGAGTGAAACGGGGGGGGGGGGGGCAAGGTATAATATATTGTGTGACACTTCTAAATTAATTTATGAGCAGAACTTAAAAATTTGAAGTTTTGTACACAAAAAAAGTCTCTTGTCTTTTTTCTCTAAAATGATCAGTTTTTGAGTAAATCTTATCTGAACTTTATTCGGAAATAGTTTTTTATGAATAATTTTAGCAGAACAGAAAAAACAATGGCAGTAAAACCAAATTTAATTACATTATTTTGTATTAGACAAGAATGAATTAGATTAAAGTAAGGTACATTACAAATTACAAGCGTCGTTCAAAGTGCATTCCGCCAGCTTCAACACATTTCTGACATCTGCGCCGACAGAGTGTGTAGCTTTTCAAATGAAATCAGGATTAGCCCGTAAATTTTCGTATTCTTCGAGAATTCTTTCTATTAACTCTTCTCTCGTGTTTGCAGAGATTGCGTAGATTTTGTCCTTTAAACAGTCCCAGACAAAAAATCAACTGGAGTTAAATCCGGTGAACGGGGTGGCCAGGCTCTTGCACCTAATCGACCGATCCACCGTTCAGGATAATTATTGATTACCCACAAACGGTTCTCAACAGCAACATGTGCAGGAGCTCCATCTATTTGAAACCAGCATTCATTTCTTAAATTAAGAGGAATATCCTGAAGATATTGAAAAAAAAGGTTATTAAAATATCATTAAATAATGGTCCATTTAAAAGGGGAGGAAGGATGTGGGGCCCACAAAAAGGCCCGCCACACCATACAAATTATATGAGGATTCCGATGAGCCCAGATCCTTAAAATATTAAAATTAATCGATCCATTATGGTTAAAGGTAGCTTCATCAGTCCAAATAAATTTACTTCCGAAATCGGAATCTTGTTCCACGGCATTTATAAACCAATTACAAAAATTGATACGCCTTTCGGGATCACCTGGTTGAAGGCTTTGGACTGGCTGCATTCGAACAGCTTTTCTGTGGTCTTTTTTCAGAATCCGAAAAACTTTGTTTTGGAAACATGCACAGCTTGCGCACGCAGCTGTTGGGCCGCTCTTCTGATACTTAATTTATTATTATTGTTAAATTTAGCCAACACGATGTTTTTAAATCGCCCATTTCGCGATTCTTCATTTCTTGGGCCTCTTTTAAGTCCAACATTTCTAAATTCTAGGTGGGTTCGAATAAAAACATCTTTTTCCAAAAGGAAATAATAAAACTACAGAACAATGAACTACAGAAAACCAAAAAACAACAATGTCATTATTGTCATTCTGGCATTAATAAAGTTCAGATAAAATTTAAATCAAAACCTGATAATTTTAGAGAAAAAACACAAGAGACTTTTTTATGTAGAAAACGTCAAATTTTTCAGTTCTGCTCGTAAATTAATTTAAAAGTGTCACACAATAAAGTTGGGGCTTAGTTATACCTAGGCCTCCCCCAGTTTCACCCGCTCCTGAATGATTTTCGTACATAGTTGTTATTTTTTCTTAAAAAGCATAAAAAGTTAAATTTCTGTGTAAATGATCATTTGTTTATCTTTAGAGGTTTCGAAAATATTCATATAAAAACATTTTCAGGAGTATTACTTGAACACAGTTGTTAATTACTTCCACATCCACGTAGTTCTTAAGACTCGTCCATTTTTAATTCAGAAATATGCCGTAATTGTTTACATCTAATGAGTATGTTGAGTATAGCAGTGCGTAGCTATGTGTGAGTAAGTCGCCTAGTTGAGCTCTAGTAAAAATATTCAAAATACTGTGGTAATTTTAGTAAAATATTTCTTCTTTTATGTCGCAAGGTAATATCTACAGTGGTTTAGTTGTTTTTTAGTGATAAATACCTCTTAAATACCTAATTAAACATAATATTAGATAACCCGTAGAAGGGACTTCAATTGTGTGCTAAACATATAGTTCTATATCGTCGATAAAGTGTTCATCACAATGGCCCCAACGAAGTCAAGTAAAGTTAACGTCTCTAATCTTGACGAAAGTGACTTGGATACATTAATAAATAAGGTATGCACGCAGTTTGTTAACCAGTTGGAGCAAAAAATGGAAAAAAGTTTAGAAAACATAGAAAAAAATTTAACTGAGTTATCAAGTTCGATTAAAAATTTAAATAAAATAGTTACATCTAATAAAACCGATATTGAAAGTATTGCGTCGAAATGTGATGTTCTCGAACAACGGTGGAAAAAAAATGCGTTACGTTTTAATGGAATTCCAGAGAGTGATGGAGAAGTAGTACCTAATCTTGTAATGTCATTAATTACTGATACACTCAAGGTATCGTGTACCGAACAAGAAATTGATAGTGCTTTTCGAATTGGCAAAGGTGTTGGCGAACAGAGAACAAGAACAATTCTGGTAAATTTCGTAAGCAATATTAAACGTACACAAGTATTTAATGCGAAGAAGCTGTTGAAAAAGAGCAATATTACTATTTACGAAGATTTAACCCAAGAGCGTTACGAACTTTTAGTAGCTGCTAAGAAAAAATATGGAAGCGATAAAGCATGGTCCGCTGGTGGAAAAGTATATGTGATATGCGGCAGTGAAAATAAAAAAGTTTTAATAAAATCAAAAAATGAATTGTAATTGAAATATAAATCGAAGTAGTAGATCTATAAATATAAATGTCACGCTATGGCATATCTGATCAATCTTATGTGTTGTTTTTGTATTTATTTCTTTTTTCTACATTTATTCACAGAAGGTAACTTTTTGCTTTTGTCATATGGATATTGACCTAGGATTTTATGTTTAATTCATATAATACTTACTTTTGAATATTGGTGTTTATATATAAATAAGTTTTTACATAAAAATAAAAGAAATAACTCATTTTAATTGCAAAAAACTTCAGTATTCAGTATAATGGTATTAATTTCTGACAATTAGGTAAAATATTATTGTTACTTGCCTTTCACTTTTACGTACATAAATAGATGTACAATTTTACAGAAAATTGTTGAGTTTGTTTGATTTAAAAAAAGTTTCTTTTTATTCATCGTAGCATTAAGTACTTAATTAAAAAGAAGATTTTTTTTACAAGTCAAATTTATTTATCTGTTTTAAACTTTGTATGCAGAAAATGCAAATTATAACTGGAAATTTATTTACTAGAGCTTGTCAGTGATTATATTTGCACAAGAATAGCTGTTTTTAGTTTTACTCATTTTAATGTTCGATCGCTGTGTACGGGTTTTGATCTTTTTTCTGAGGTTATTACCAAGGAGTCTTATTGTGTTACTGGAGTATCAGAAACATGGTTAAATTCAAATATCCCTGATAATGGCCTTAATATTCCAGGTTTCAAATTAATTCGAAGTGATCGAAACGGCAGAGGAGGAGGGGTGGCGTGTTATATAAAAAATGATATAAAATTCTCGGTGCTTGCCACCCCCCCAATGAATAGTCCGTTAGAACAACTTTGGATCAGTACAAAAATAGCAGGTAAGAAATTATGTTTGGGTACACTGTATAGGCCTCCAAATACAAATTTAAAAAATTGCCTTGATGATTTGGAAAGTGTTGTGGTAAATTTTCTACCAGATTATGATTATGTGGTATTTGGAGGCGATTTTAACGTAGACTTTTTAAGCCAAGATTACAATTGGGTACAATTTACAAACTTTTTAAATAAATATGAGTTGCATCAGGTAATAACAAAACCAACTCGTATAAATAATACTTCGGCAACACTTTTAGATCTTATTATCTCTAACTGTAACAAAATTATCTTAGACTCGGAGGTATGTAACATGGATGATATCTCAGATCATTCTTTAGTAACTTGCAATTTAAATATTAAACGAAATAAACAAATTACGCTTTTCCGTACTTATAGAGACTTTTCTAATTTTGATTATGAGGCATTCGTATATGATCTAGAAAATGTTAACTGGGACTTTATTTATAGTTTGGAAGATGTAGAACAAATGATAGATTGTTGGAATAATAATTTAACACTTCTATATGATATCCATGCCCCTTTTAAAACGGCTAGAATAAAAAAACCACCGGCACCCTGGTTAACACCTAATCTTAAATTATTGATGAAGCAAAGGGACAAAGCGCGCCTTAGGCATAAACGATTGCAGTCAGAAGCCTCTTTGCGTGAATATAAGTCATTAAGAAATTTTGTAAACATATGTGTAAAAACAGAAAAAAAAGCATACTTACAGAGCAAATTTAAAACTGATCCGAAAAATTTTTGGCGTACGATGAAATGGTTAAATATCAACTCGTATGTAGAAAATTCTTCCTCTGATGTTGCTAATCCTTCAGATTTTAATAACTTTTTTGTAAATAATGTACCGAAAATAGATAATCATAATAATACATTAATTTCTGAATCATATTTGAATAAAGTAGCTCCCCATATTAGCACAAAATTTGATTTTACGGAAGTAACTGTAGACCAAGTTGAAAAAAAATTAAGTCTTATTAAATCTAATGCTAAAGGTACGGATGGTTTAGATTTGACCATGTTATCTCTAGTTATTCCACGGTTAAGCGAGCACTTAACTTTCATAATCAATAAATGCCTATCGACTAGTACATTTCCTGGTCAATGGAAAAGAGCAAATATTATCCCCATTCCCAAAACTAACAATCCTACTGATGTGTCACAATTTCGCCCTATTAGCATACTGCCTACCATATCCAAAATTCTTGAAAAAATTGTTCATGAACAACTTAGTGATTATTTAAATATAAATAAAATTTTACCTCCTACTCAGTCTGGCTTCCGTCCCCATCATAGCACAACAACAGCAATGTTACAAGTTACTGATGACATATTTAGGGCGTGCGATGCGAACAAAAATTTATGTTTGGTTCTTTTAGACTTCAGTAAGGCATTTGACACTCTAAATCATAATACACTCTGTACCAAATTACACTATTTCGGACTCAGTACTACAGCTGTATTATTCTTTCAAAATTACCTTTATGGGAGATGTCAGAGGGTAGGAGTAAATAATAATTTTTCGCAATTTATTCATACTAATCAAGGAGTGCCACAGGGAAGTATCCTTGGACCATTACTCTTCTCGATTTACACGGCCGATTTCTATAAATGTTTAGAATACTGCCAGTCACATCAATATGCAGATGATACACAAATTTATTACTCTTTTTCAGCGACAGAAATTATTCAGGCTGCAAAGAATATTAATACTGATCTGGTATCTATATCCAATATATCTAAAGCCCATGGACTAGCTTTAAATGAATCCAAAACTCAAATGTTATTATTTGGTAAAAATAGGGAATTAATTTTGCAAAACACTGGTTTTAAAATAACTTTGAATAACTCAACTTTGAACCCTATTGATAATTGCAAAAACTTAGGTATTTATTTAGATGTTCAATTACGATTTTCAAAACATGTATCTAATCTTTTGCAAAAATCATTTGGTAAATTAAAAATTCTTTCGATTCATAAAGATGTGTTGAGTAATGAAATTAAATTAAAATTGTGTGACTCTCTAATTCTTTCATATTTATCGTATTGTGACGTAGTATACTGGCCTGCTTTGTTGCAACGAGATAAAAATAGTCTACAAAAATTTCAAAATACGTGTATAAGATTTTGTTACAATCTTCGCAAATTTGATCATGTTACGGATAAATTCAATGAGTCTAAGTGGTTAACACTTAGTGAAAGATTTCAAGTTCATCTAGCATGCCTTATTTTTAAAATTAATTCTACCCAGATGCCCTCATATCTACAAAATAAGCTTATTAAAGGCAGTGATATTCATGCTTGTCCTACACGCCATTGTCAGTTGTTTAGTGTACCCAAGCATAATTCTTCCCTATTTCAACGCTCATTTAGCTATAACGCCGCAAAAATCTTTAACGATTTGCCTGAAAAACTTAAAGAACTCACTTCTGTGATAAGCTTTAGAAAACAGATCAAAACCTATATACTTAGTAAAAGAAACTATGTTGTTTGATAAATTATGCGCACCGTTTGCTGAGTTGTAGAAGCCAACCAGATATTACATTAGTTTATTCGAAGAGATGGTTATATGGAAGAGCAACCCAGTTGAATATCGCCATCTCTTTTATTGTTTAACTGTAACATATTTTTTTAATGCAAAAATAAAGACATTTTATTATTATTATTATTATTATTATATGTTACTTATTTATAGCGAGAGCCTTGGTAGGAACTAGACTGGTAATCAGGGACCTGTTAAGTAGCCTGTACGGTCACCTGATATGCCACCCCTCGATTTTTTCTTATGGGGCCATTTCAAGCAAGTTCTATACACTGAGAAATCAAATAATCTTAATGATTTCAAGAATAGGATAACTCATGCTTCTCGCTAATTAACCCCAGAAGTTATAAGGATTGCTTGTACACGAGAACTTTTAAGGACGTATGAATTATGTCAAATAGAATATGCGCGAGAATTTGAGCCTCTTTTATAATAATCATAATAGTTACTGTTTTTTTATATTGTGTTATTCCTTGATTACGTTAATAAAAAAATGTTATCCCAAAAGTTTAACTGCTGATATTTCAACAATGTTGAATGATTAATGACATGATTAATAATAAAATTTGTTCGAAAATAAAAGAAGAATCTAAAAATATAAAAAATATACACGGCAGTCCATTTGAAAATGTAAAGTTCCCAACCTTTTTAAGGCGCCTTGTACATTAGAAAATAAACTGATTAAGTGCATCTTCTTAAACAGAATAACTTTTCCGTTTAACATTTCTTTCTATGTCTCACCGTTTTCCAAATAATGCTTGTCTAAATAGAGCTGGGACATCCTGTAGTTAGTAAATTCGTAGATATTTATCCACACTTCCAACACAGATTTTTTTTAAATACCTTGTATTTACTATTTTAAACTCGATGTAAATTAACTTTATATTAAAAATTCGGGTTCATATACTCAGCCCCATTATCCTCTACTGTTGCCATATAAAAATTGTTATTACCGTCCTCTTTAAATATTTGCTTTCAAACTGCACGATACACTTGTAATTGACAATCAGTCCCTGGGGTTATTGTCTGAACTGTTCTTTTTGAAAACATTTGTTTCTGATATATAAATCTGAAGTTAGACGTCCCAATTGTGCAAGAATCTGTTCAACCCCTGCTCAAAAGTTAAATGTTTAAATTCTTTAGGGAGCATATCCCCTTCCTACAAGCTAGAAATTTAATTTCATTTGTGTAAGTGTTCGGTTTATTATCTTTGATTGTGTGAAAAGCAGAGCTTTTCCATCTTCAGGATAACTGCTGTCAAAACAAAAGGATGCTTATTAGGGCTAAATTGTTATTAAGTGATGTTGAATTTATCGAAGTATATCAAAACATTTGTTATTATGTTCGCACTCAACTTTAAGTTAGGAGGCAAAATAATAACTGATACACACTCGTGTAATTTAAAAAGCTATAAATATTGTTATGATACTCAAATACAAAACAAAGAGTATATCGCTTGATAGGCACATTTCTAAAACTGGTAATATCGCTCGTAGAGAAAGAAATTTCATATCACTGTGTTGGTGATCGAATTCTGAACAATTTTCGTCCGTCTGTCTGGCTGTCCGTCAGTCTGTCCGACCGTTACGTTACAATATTTGATTGTTGGTATCATAGATATCTTCGCTTAAACGTCGCTTAAACGTCGCTTGGTAACTTATCAACGATATATTTCGCGATATATGAAAAAATGAGGTGCAGTCATGCAATCTGGACATCCCATTAATTTTTAGCACGTCAAAATGCATAGGAATACATTGTTTGATTTCTGGTACAGAGCATTCTTCTTTTCGTGTATCTGTGTTATTTTTCTATAGGAAGATCATCCTGTATTAGGTGTTAGGTTTTATTCCTAGTAATAGACAACCACATTATTTCAAATATCGATTTCTTATTTTTTTTTTTTTTTTACTGTCCACCCTGAATATTTTTCACTGAAAGTATGGCATATAGTTTTCTATTTGATGGTTTTACTAACTACATGTCAAATATCCTCCGTCACAATTTTTCGTGAATTATTTTTTTAAAAGTGTCCACCCGTTATATTTTGAGTAAGGATATACTCCATTTCTTCGTTGACAATAGCGCCAACTAGCCGCAAAATGTAATTTTTCTCCGTCAATTGAAATAAGTACCTTAATTTTCGTAACCTGTTATGGTCTGAAAATGACAATCCGAACAAACCTCGAAGTGTTTTTTTCTTCACCATTAGAATACTTTTCCAAGGAAAGCGAGGGATATAAAAGGCAGAGCAGGACAGTCTTAATTTTTATTTACTGTTTTAAGGTCATGACCTATGGCAGCCAACCTGTCAATTTTTAATAAGCATGCCTCAGGACTGCTGATTTCATTGCCGGATTTCCGTATTTTAACTAGAGAATTATTGTGTCTTGATATTTCTGTATGATATATCCAATATTCCATAATTATAAATTATATTTTATATTTCTTCGCAAGAAAAGAACGTGAAAGTCATCCTCAGTAAAAGTACAGACCTGTTAAAAGCTGCATCACTAAAAGTACAAACCTGTATAAATGCCGTAATAAAAGTACAGACCTGAATAAAACCTGTAGGTACCAGTAGTAGTACAGACCTGTTAAAAGCTGTACTACTAAAAATACAGACGTGTCAAAAGTTGTACTGGTCTCCAACTGGCTGGATGCGGGGTTCTTATCTCTGGGGAATGGGGCTTAAAAGTCGAGTCATCTAAAATTGCGAATTCATATTCAAGTTTGACAGACCGTAGCTCCGTTTCTTCCGAATAGAAATGAGAAATCTATCTAATAGTTATTTTTTAAGCTTTATTTTGAATACAATTTACTGACTTTCGAACTCCCTCTCCTTTTTTGACCTTCTACAAGACACATTAACAGGAGAGAGGACAATATAAAACGTTTCATTGTCCAGGGGTAACCACATGGCAAGAGATGAAGAGGAAGAAGAAGACACTCTAGGACCTTGTCACATTTTTTCATCACAAATTGCCACTGCGTAACCTTTTTTTCCCCAAATATGAATCCTCCTCCTCTACAATATCACTTTTGGGATTTAGGGGCTTACATTGCCATAGTGCTTAAAGTTAAGCTGTATTTAATTGTTACTTTATTAATTTCGCCGACAACCACTGTAGTTGCTTCGCAGAAGCTGTCAATGCTCTACGTTATAGTTAAATGGAGATATAAAATCCAATGTGTAAAATTATTATAGCAAATAGATGATGTGAGAATTTGACTCTTGGTAGTTAATGGTTGAATCTGCCCGCGAGCATCCAGCAATTACCATGGTTAATTTAACAGATAATTACATTCATCTCAAACAAATAGCCTGAGATATTAAAGGTTTCTTCATTATAATAGCGTACGATGTTACGGAACCACATGGCCCGAAACAGTATGCTAAACCCTTCATTATACGAGGAGGCGCTCAAAAATTAGCAAATTATTTTGTTTTTCATAGATCCGAATGAATATCGTTGTAACGGGTTCATGTTTTCATTATTTGAACTACTTTACTTCGATGTCTAACATGTCCATCATTTTACCTCAGTACCTACATTTTCCTAACCAGTGTCTAAAAGGCTGACTACCAAAAAATAAAGTGTATGAACTATTTTTAATAACGTTGGCGGTTTCACTGATTTTGAATCAAACCTAGGGAAGGGATATGATGCACTAAAGACTTCATGAAGCCCTAATAGTAAAAATCTAATGGATAAAATCTGAGCTACGAGCAGGCTAACGAAAATTTGCTATCATGTCCAATCCAACGTTGTGGAAACGGAAAATTCTGAATGAAAATGAGGTGTAGTACCGTATTGTCTAGGTCGTATATTTTGTTTTAAATTTAACGATAAACCATCTAGTAGTTCAATTAAATTATTACGCAAGAAGTTGAGATACAAATCACCAACTGATTTGGCCATAGCCCATACCGTCTATATTATTTCCGATAACATCACACCAAACAAAGATTTTAAATTATATAGCAAAAGTGTACAAAAAAGAAACGATTTAAAAAGTTTCGTCTACGCCAATTGTGAGCCGGGATATGAGTTTTGCGTCTTACCCATTTATAAACAAACTACGTGGTGTAATGACTTGAAAGCACTGAACATTTTTTAGTGTTTAAATATGTAGGTGTTTTTTGTTCTTCATGATACGAACTACACAGCCAGTGATCTTTAAGAAAAACTGGGAAAACACAATTTTGAATATTCTTTTGTTTAAACTAAAGCTTTCCTATACTCGAACTTATTCCAAAACTATTTACTACACTTGAAATGTTTTCGTCAAGTTCCAGCAAAAAAACTACTATAGTAAGTTCATTTATTTTTAGACACTTTAGACCCTTAGCTTTACTCCACTATATGCGAAATTTTTACATTTTTTCTATCAGCCCGCCATGATTATGTTTGTATATTGTTTTCTTTTGTTTTAAGTATTGTTTCTTTTCACAATACCACGCCATACACGAATGCTTAGAAGTGTTTATCTCTTTTATCTTATCTGGTCCCAATACTATCGAATATGTTACACTTTAATAATTAAAAACTTAGTGAATATTGTGCGTTTTTTCTGAATATTTCTGGATGTTTATCGAACTAATGAATTCTTGTGTTTCCTTCCAGGTGACGGCCGAAAATGAACAGCCCAGGATATCAACGCCAAACTCACAAGTGACGAGCTCGAGTCCTGGAGTGGGGGCGGCATTGGCGGCATTAGGAGGTTTAGGAGGAATTTTCGGAAATCATTTACAAATGTTGGGCAGTTTGCAGGCGTTTCAAAATCCGCAGAGCTTGCAGCAGCTCCAGCAACTGGCGATGCTGCAACAGGCGAGCGGTAACCAAATGAACCCCCAGGCGCAGTTCTTTCTGCAAAATCAGGTCAGTACTCATCGCTTTCCTTTTTCGAACTACTACGGTCCCGTGTAATTATTTAAGTACGAAAAACTGAAAGTAATAATTTTGTATAAGGATTCTGACTTTTTACGTTTTATTCCTGAAAAAATTCAAAATTCATACATATACTCCATTCACGATCGATTTGCATCATCGATTTTTTTTTTTTTAGTACTAACCGTGTTGTCTCACTCAATGGCGGCCTAGCGTTCTGCTACCGTCTCAGTAATACATTGAAAGCACTATTAAACATCCAGATCCTAGCCAGTATTTGAACCCAGAACTTCGTGGTCTGAAACTTAACACATAAGTTGGTTCATTTTGCGCTTAATTTCATTCGTGCGTCTTCGTTTAACATCACCCAATGTAGATCGTTATCAATGTACGGTAGCGCATTGTGCTACAAAAAGTCTTGTGGCGAGCATGTTTAATTACACTGTCCATGTTTATCGTGCACTGAGTTCGATTCTCATCTCCGACACTGGCTACGTCAGTGGGTATGGAGGAGTGTCCGCGTTTATCAAAAGCGTAACCCCCTTTTTAGAGTTTTGGATTGGGTATTATATGTGATGTGTTGTATTAAAAAAACACGTGAAATCAACTGATCTTCTACTCGCTAAAGTGTCATTTTAACTATTCGTACATATTTTTCTAATATGAAAGCAACACAGCATCATGTGTCACAAATCTTAACCTCAAAATTAGATAATGACAATTAAAGATGGGCTCTCACTGATGCTAACACCATCTGGCGAACAAAAAATTTGTAGTTTCAGTTTGGTTACTCGATCGTGATGACTGAAAAAGACAGATGCCAGTTGCTGTAGGTATGCCTGGCAAAGGCATATTCATCAAACGTTATACTCGCGAAACGTGCTTCGAGTTATGCTTGCACGCTTTAATTAAATATGACGAGTAAAGACACAATTTGACTATTTTTCGTTCTTTGTATAAAATTTGTAGCTTAGACAGGAAAGGCCATTCTTTATATATCTATGATACCACCGATCAGATCTTACTCTGAGTTTGAAACTAACAACCAGTATCCACTAAAAGTTCCGTAGAAATGTATCTTATTCTCATGGACACTGGGATAACCATTAAATTTAGAGCATCTGCAAAATAGATGTCGGTGCGTCTGGCCGGTTTGTCTCAATATGGTTGGCTAATTTCACAGTGAACATTATCTATTATCATCTTTAGCATACATGATAATTTCCAAGGACAGTTCTCCAAGAAACGGCTGTAAGATCTTAACATCTATTATATGTATGGCACACTATATAATATTTATTAAAATGATTTCTTAACCGTCTCTCAAGTCAAGAAAATTCCTTTAAAATCCGCGATTTTGTGTTAGGTAAAGAGGAATGAGACCCTACAATGCATATTGGAGTCCGAACCACTTCTTGTGGATAACAAGATAACCTCGCTGATTCAGCTGTCATTCGCTACAAATGCTTACCTGCAGCTGTAATTAGACTAAATTATGCTTGTCATCTTGGTTAAAACAATCATTAATCGTTCATAAGCAACACATATGGAAGCTAATGTCAACTATCGGGTACTGTGGTTGAAAATCCTGATTGAACGCAAAAAAATCGTGAATGCAGTATATATCGAAGACTTGTATAAAATATAATTGTGAACTGATTATATATTTTCAGCGCAATTTTAACGGTGTTGCTTAACTAGAAAAACTACACAAGTAAATTCAATTCAATTAACTTAAAAACAAGTTATAAAATAAATATATCTTTGAAGTTTTACAACATAATCAATCAATTTCGATACTCGGGTATTTATTTATTTTTAAACGTTACCTATATAATTTCTCCTATCAGTAATAGATAACTCAATTAGTGGTGTGTCGCCTTTTAACATTATCAACAAAACTAAATTGTTTAACAAATTAATTTATCATATGAAAGTAATACAATTAATATATGTACGGAGTGTAATTAAAACATGGTACACACCCTTTTTACGATTGTTAAGGCAATAAATTAGATAATGATGTAGAATTACTCATGTAAACGGTTTGGAGGCCTAAGTAACTTTGCGCTTCCTGTATTTGCGAAAATCACGTTTTTAATGGGGTATTCTATTTATTTTTTGTCGAATTTTTAGGAAGAATCGAATTTAAAATTAGCCTGTAAATGACGCGAGAAAGTGCAAATCAATTTATACAAACAGTTATATATTTTTTACACAACTAATAAATAATCGCATATACAGGGTGGTTCACGAAAGATGATTTACCTGATCTTATTATTGACTTTCTTTAAAATATATGAAAGCAGTGGCTATGATTATTATAGGAATATACAAAGGATGTTTTTGAAAATAAATGGAAATAACAGAAGTTTCTTGAAAGCTCCGTATAAAAATGTGTTCAATTCTGAAATATACAGTCAGTAAAGAAAGAAATCTATTGGGTAACTTCCAAATTACAACGTTTGAACTTGAACCCAATTTTTACCTGTTGTACCTTGAATGAGCAGAAATTTAACTGCACCCGTTTGTCCTAAATTCGCGGAATAGATTCAATAATCAATCCCAAAAACTAATGGAAGTAAATGCATAATATATATTTTTAAGAACATACTCAAACGAAGTATGTAATGCGCAAAAATATGCCGGATATAAAGTAAAAATTCACAGCACATAAAAGAAATTTGGTCATGTATTAATATGCAGAGTATCATGACGTAATTTGACGCGCCGAATACGAGTTCCAATTTGCTAAATGGCAAGTTCAATAAAAAGGTCAAAATGAGGTTTTCGTAAAGTTTTTCACGGCAGGAGTGAATGTGTCTCTGACATGTATTTCGATTTTCAACCCACTGTATTCGAATCTGAGGCCAGAATTTCGAATGATCACGTTGAAAAAAGTTTTACTGCAAAATATCGCGAGTAATTTGGAAACTGAGGGCTTTTGTAGCGGTGATTAGTGTGCCAATGCAAAGTCGTTACCCTCAACATGATTATATATATTTTTATCATTAATATATATTATAATTGTCCCCTGATTACGAATGGGTTATCAGAAAAGAATTAGCATATCACAGTTGATTTCCAAATTAAGAAAAAAAATGTTTAGGTGCAAGGTAGCTCCAGGGTTGGCACAAAAACCCACCAGTAGAAAAAAACAGTGGATAAAATGAGTGGTTTTTTGTTTGTTTTTGATTTTCGTCTTTTTGCAGAAAAAAAAAGCAATTAATATAAAAAATATATTTTTGCCTCACAAATACTTGAACAAAACAATAACAAAAATGTAACGTGTCAGTATATTAGTAAACAATAAAAGAAGTAAATAATAAACTTGAAAGAAATAAAAACATGAAACAAATAACAAAAACTTAACAACTTTTCCTCAAACTGGAATGTGAAAGGAAAAAGATAAATATCTTTTGAAAATATATTTACGTTTTATTTAAATGTCTATAAATCTTAATTAGTTTTGTTGCATTTTCAGCTCCAAGCTTATTCCTTAGTTTGCTCCAAATACAGCCGAACGTAGAAAAAAAGAATTTTACAAAAACCCAGAATAAACCACAATTACCCACAATTGTTCTGAAAAACCCACCTAAATATCCAGTGGGCCGTCTTTTTCTAAATATGGTGGGTTTTTGCATAAACGTGGGTAGCTCTCTCTGCATTCTTGAAGTTTTTTTTTCTTTTTTGTTAATAAATCAACTGCGATAGACTGAATCATTTTTGATGACCCATTCGAATTCAGGGAATAAATATAACATATAATGATAAAAACAAATATAATTGTGTTCAGGGTAACAACTTTATATAGGTACACTAATCATTGCTAATCATTTTTCACGGTATCTTGAGGTTTAAACCTTTTGTGACGGTTTCATTGTTATCATAAGAACGAACTGTAAAATTTTGCGACTACAGTAGGTATATTGGTCATAAGAGTCACTGATCGGCCAGAACGCGCGAGATGTACACTTACAAATTCAAAACGGTAGCGCAGGGAAGAACAATGGAGCACTATTCAAAAATAATCATTTTCATAGTTTAAAAAATGCCTCGATGCTAAAATTTACAATGGTCTCTTCAAGTACGTTTCGTTCAAACAGTTTCTGTAGCATTTGTTAACAATAATTTGCAGAATAATTTGGCAGCACCTAAGTCTAGAACAACATTTCCATTCGTTTGAAAAGCATTAAAAAAATGTTAAAAATGAAGCCTGTAAATACGATATAAAGATAAAATTAATCCATTTTCGGAAATGCCAAAATTTTCGGCAAAATTTTTTATACTTTTTGCAGTCGCAAATAAAATAGCATTCTTCGCATTTAGATTCAAAATGTCATTCCGGATAATGCGTATTTTTTTTAAATATATCTTCGAGTGCACATATCATATATCATCGATTTTGTGGCTCCTGATTCCCGACTACTAAGACTACTCGCATACAAAATTTTAGCTTGACCGTTTATAATAAACATTTACACCTCTAATTCGACTTTGAGCTCAGGAGCTACTGACTTTCCCCACTTCTCTATATGTGCACAAAACATTGACTTATCTTAATCTTTTGCATTAAAGGGTTTCCTGCAAGGGTTTCCGAGATCGGGTCTTACATCGAGACCACCACATTCAATGCAGGTGTGTTCAACAGCACCCGTCTTTGTCTTGTCCCTAATGCATGTCTTAACAGAATATGTTTTTGCTTCTACATACGATTATGCAACCACTTATTTAGAAATTTATTTTCTAATGACATGTTTGCATGTTAGTATCTATACAATGTTTCACAATATTTGTTCAGTCAAAACAACAGACACTCCGCAACTGATGTTACTTTTTGTTTTTACACACAAAGTCATATGAATAAAAGGCGGAATGATGAGGAATTATAAAGACAATATTCTCGGAAAAACTCTTTTTTTTTAATTAATAATATTTTCACTTCTGATTGTTAACAAAGGAATTATTTGATTCATTTTCTGCAAACGTCAATGTAGGTGTGATTTTTCAAGGGTTACAACCCCTTTAGAAATCATTTCCTAGTAGAGCGGGTCACATTTGTACCACGATAAAGAAATATATTTGCATAATTTCTATAAGTTTTATTCATATGATGCACATACTTAACACACACAAAATTTTAATGTAGAAACAGTGGTCGCCGTAATATATTAATTTTATTTTGTTCTCTTATAGGTGCAACAAATTGCGCAGGCCGCTCAACAACTGCAGCAGTTGCAAAAGGCACAACAACAAAATTCCAACCAACACAACACAAGTATCCCACAAAATGCACCGCTACCACAGACACAAACAACACCTCCAAATAACACACACAATATACCTGCCAGTATGCTGACTCCCAGCACGCCTAGTTCTGGAGGCCTGACGCCGCAACATCTCAAAACGCCATCCAGAATGCTGGAACCGTCGCCAGAAGAAACCACAGATTTAGAAGAACTCGAACAATTTGCGAAAACGTTTAAACAAAGGCGAATCAAACTAGGCAAGTATCTGTATTCCGCAGGGTGTGCATCTTGGGCCTTAACACACTCTAATCAAAGAACTTATCACTAGATACGTTACAGCTATCTCCTTAGTACATACCATAGTAGTAGAGCTATGCGGGTTCTGGACCACTTACGTCAGTAGAATCCGGAGACCTCGATAGCATGTGTCCATTCGGAGTGACCATGGGTGTTGGTGGGGTGACTGGGTGAAGGCGAAGAAGTTTGCAGAGGTTGCTGAAAATGTTTTAAAACAGGTTTGTAAACAGATCTGTGCGATTTTAAACAGATCTGTACGAGATTAAACAAGTCCTAAACAGCTTTAAAACAGGTCTGTGAAAATTTAAACAGGTCTTAAACAGTTTTAAAACTGATATACGGGTATGACATGATGGCCGTTAGGTTAGGTACGATGACCTAACGGACCTGTATATCTGTTTTAAAACTGTTTAAGACCTTCTTAAACTTGTGAAGACCTGTTTTAAAGCTGTATAAGACCTGCTTAAAATTGTATCGATCTGTTTACAGACCTGTTTTAAAACACCTTCAGCAGCCTCTGGACACTTCTTCGCCTTCACTTAGCCAACACACACACGGTCGCTCCGAATGAATACACGCATTCGACATTCGAGGTCTACCCATGGCCTAACTACTGACGCAAATGGCCCAGAACCCGCATAGCTCTACTACTTACTTTGTTTGCTGCTAATATAGTCACATTAAATGTTCATTAAAAAGGAAAGATAATCATTACATGCCATAAGCAACAATGGCGGGTACGCAAAGAAGAGTAAATATTTCATAAAAATTAATTTTTATAGTTCCTGTATTACTTGTGAAACAATCGATAAACTTCCTTTTTAAACTGCTTCTTGCAAACGACACAATACCTCACCATTTTGCAATGTGTATATTGTCAATAAAAATACAAAACAACACTTTGCTAGTACGAAATCACTGTTATAGTATTTCTATTCTCAATTTAAAAATTCAGTCTAAAACCAACGCTTTATCCTGGTAGCAACCTACTAGGATAAATCAATACAAAGCCTGTTTGTGATAGAATAACACCTAGACCGTGCTTGATTATTGCAAACGATACCCGTATTCGAATATAGTAAACCAGATATGTTATGCGCTTACCTCAAACGAAAGTAGTCGATTGTTTACCTGGCTCGCCATTACAAGTCCTTTACCTGCTCTTGGTGCATTCTTAATATTACCGGCAGCATAGTCGTAGGTTAAATGATATTTATTTACTTTGATTGCATCATTTATGGAGTTGTTCATTAAACTAACATTATCTATTATAAATAAGTAATGTATAAATAATTTACATCATGCCTATCAATTAGTATAAAGTAGTAAAATAATATTTACCATAATTAAAAAGTGATTCTAAAAATTATCTGTCGGCGCCTATGGCATTGCTGGTGTTATAAACTATTCCTTTGTCGGTCCTTTAGGACTTTCAAATTGACACCAGATAAACTATAAATACTAGGAACACTAGTACTGAACTGATCGTTTCCGAAATATTATGATTTTGTTTAAATAATAGCCACGAGTAGATCCTCTAGCCATTAAGGAACTTATGTTTAGAACTCAAGTGACAAAAAAACCAACACACATATTATATATCTGGGGATCAGTTCTTTGAATGGAGCGCTAAGTACATTTACTAATGATTCCTTTTTTGCAGGTTTCACCCAAGGCGATGTGGGTTTAGCGATGGGGAAATTGTACGGCAACGACTTCTCACAGACGACAATATCCCGGTTTGAAGCTTTAAATCTAAGTTTTAAAAATATGTGCAAGCTGAAACCTCTACTGCAAAAGTGGCTGGAAGACGCGGACAGTACTTTAAGCAACCCCGGAGCTCTTAGTAATCCCCTGACGACGCCGGAGACGATTGGAAGGAGGCGAAAGAAGAGGACCTCGATTGAAACCAGCGTCAGAGTAGCCCTAGAAAAAGCGTTTATGCAAAACCCCAAGCCGACTTCGGAAGAAATAACGATGTTGGCCGACGGACTATGCATGGAGAAAGAAGTAGTGCGGGTGTGGTTTTGCAATAGACGGCAAAAAGAGAAAAGGATAAACCCACCGACGGCAGCAATGGGGTCCCCCTGTTCGGTGGGCAACAGCAACGGTGCTATGTTCCACATCGCAAATAGCTTAGCGACTAGTCCCTTATCTCTGGTTACCTCCAGCGGCCATAACTTCAATCCCAATGTGATGGTGAAGCAGGAATGACCCCACGTCAACTTTTTCGCCGACCACTATCTTGAATAGTTGGTTCTTTTTGTGCAATGATACTTGTTGTGACGTATCCCGGTTATTTGTGTACCATAATAGACGACTGTGTAGAATTATAAACGATACTGTATCGTGAAAGATACAAATTTATCAGAGGCCAAAATACAAGGAACATTCCAGTTTTTATACTGAACTTTTCGTGGATGACATCTTTAGTCAGTATTTTCGATATTCAATATTTGTATGTTGGATCTCAGTCGAAACATAATCATTTATGTCCAGTGAAAATCGATGTACATTTTTGCTTTTAATTTATTTAAAAATTTTATTTGCACCTTTTTCGTCCTCACATTACTAACCGTCTTCCACTTAACAAGTTCCTAATACGTAGCGTAGTCATGTTTTAACAAAGTAAATTTCATTTATGATTCGACTGTTCTGTTATTATTTATGCCAAAAATACTTATGTCCATATAATATATAATAGGTAGGTATTAACCGTCTCTTTTTGTTTTATAGTTTTATTTTTACTGTAAAAATTGTATTATTGTTTATCACTTTTTATATAGTTATATATATCATTGTAAATATGAGGCAATCGTTTTTGATTGTAAATCCGTATTTTTCCCCCAAACAGATGTGAAAGGAACCTTAACCTTCCTCATACCGAGCAAGCACTGTCCTCAAATGATAACACTCTGGGAGGAGCAACGGTCCTTCCAGAAAAAAGTACTAGTCACCTAATTAAAAGCTCTGATAATCGATATTTTTATACAACCACAGTATTTAAACAATTCTCTTTATAATTATCATGGATGAACAAGACTTCACAACAGAAAATTATAGCAGAAGTATGGACAAACATCATTCTGAAAATAATCAGAATAAATTCAGGCAACACATAAAAAACTGAACAAAAATTGATAAACAATGTATTTATACCAAATATTAATTTAATTATTATCTGAATATTAGTTGTAACATTTTCTTAATTCTTCTACTTTTCTTTTGGAACTTACTGCCGCTTATGTCTTCACTTATAAATAAAGTCCGAGGTATCTACAAATGTTATAATTATCTAAAATAATACTGGGAAATAGGAAAATAGTCTCTATGCCTGTGATCTTCACATGATTTTATCACAGAAAATCATCAAACTCCCCTAGATATTGTATATTATACATAAAGGAAATTTTTTATTATTAGTATTATTATTTATTTGGTTGATTCAGAGAGTAATAGGTATAAACCTTTGTGGAAATTCTATTAGATTAAATGCAATTCTTCAGTATATTTATTACAGACGACAAAACTGATTTTATTTTTACTTTTCAATACTACTGATACACCAAGATTATACAACAATACAGATGAACATGGGTGGCTGTACATACATATCTTTCTCAGATCTTCAAGCATATAATTTTTGGTAGGGTCAGTTAAGTCAAAATCATGAAAATGTCCAATAATGTAACTTTGTCCATTTTAAAAAAATTATATATAACGTTTCTGAGTTGCTGTTTTAGTAACATTTTTTTTAAATTTCACTGGACACTAATCTACAAAAAGAAATCATGTTAGTTATGCTAAAAAGAAGGTACGAAAATCCCAAGAATGTTTTACCAATTGGGATTGTTCGTTAGTTTGTTCCCATGTAAGTACGTTTTGTGACATCATTTTGAAATCGTTATTTGTGTGAAATTCTCCAGTCTTTAAATACATTTCAACATAAAGTTAAAGCCAGATGATATCACAATATGTACTGGCATTAAAACAACGTATCGAGCAAAAAATATATTGTTAACAGTAAAGTATCTTTCTTTATGGATACCACCTTTTAGTTGAAGTGTCGTTAGTTAGAAAAAAAAATTGTCTATAAGGTGGTGTCATTTGAGCGAGACTCCGGCCTCAAACGGGGAAGGTTACGGTGACGTACAGGGTGTTCGGTGGAAAAATGACTGTTAAAGATTGGCAGGTGACATTCATTCGTTAAGCAGGGTCTCATATTATTATCTATTTGATTGACTGTCAGTTGCTAATCGTGTACAATTTGTAGATAGATACATGTTATAATGGTAAATATATAAGTATTCTAGACATAGACATTTGTTTAGTATCTAATGTATATGAATTTTATTAATCTGCTCTTTATATGTATGTCAGTGTATATATCGAATTTAGTGGTTCTTTTTTTACGAGGACCAATTTAGAAATGTTTAAAAGTTCCTAATTAAAAGTAACGATTGTTGATATTATTGAGAAACATTTTAGTGTCCACTGCAACACGATATCACCAATAAACTAATTATTTGTTCCACAAGTTTGTTTTGTATTATGATTTTTAACCGACAGACATAGAGACACTTTACTTTGTTTTTAGACCTGAAATGTTGGGAGGAATAGGGTCTGTGGTTTCCCTCGGTTTTTACACACATATATTTACCCAATAGTGTAATCTTATACATTTACCATAGTCACTTGGACCGTGTTATATGTTATCGTCTCAGGTGGAATATTTTTAAAAATAGCACGGTCTGACTGGCCATCGCTTAAACACACACGAAAGTTCATGCGTGCTTGAGCGAATTAAATATTGTATTTGTGAATATAAATGTCTAAAAAAATGTTCAGAGGCCAATTTTTTTAAAACTCATGCACATATCGTACTACGTTAGAGTTGTACAGTATTTTAAACGTTTTAATTTCGCCTATGAGCATTTTGAACAATCAACGTCATATCAATGTGTGAATTAGTGTTATGTACATTCTTTTAAAAGAATAATGTAAACGATTACTCCGGAAAACTGTAAAGTGACACGTACATTTTAAAATTTCCATAGGATATAGTCTAGTAGGTATATGTGTGTAGTAGAAATGTGTTAGATACTTGCAACTGGGAGAAAAAATGGTACAAAAATGGTCAGTTGCATTCGAAAATTGAATTTAAACTTTTCTAAAAAAAAAAAAAAAATGTACTAAGTTAAATTCAGTTTTAGAACTTTTGTAACAATTAGTGAAAGTAACAGTTTTTAAAATGTATAAGACCCTATTCAGATGTGTAATATACAATGGTGGTCTAGGCAATAACATGTACATTATTTTCATTAAAGAAATGGATTCGTAGAACATGTGTTTTATTTCTCGTTTTCTTACATTTTTGGGGTGTTTATCCACTGACAAAATCTAGCTTTATTAAAGAACATGGTACTACTATCTCTCTGGACTGGTCAATAGGAGCTCCTGACATACCACGTAAGGGCCTATATAACCTGGTATACTGACGGTCTAGGACAAATACAAGAGCTAGAGCTAGAATACATGAGGAAAGACCTAGGGCAAGTATAACCCTTTCCCTTGAGCAACACGCCACTGCGTATTTCAGTCAGAAATTCTGGCTATACTTAAATATGTATGCGAGAACGCAAATGGACAATATATTAATCAAATTGGATCAGACAGTCAGGCGGCACTTAGAGCACTAGCCTTTAACAAAGTATCATCCTGACTGGTATGGGGCTACCACGAAGAGCTGAAAGTTCTGGGTGAGCAGAACACAGTTAAATTAGTTTGGGTGCCAGGACACTCCAAAATTGACGGCAATGAAAAAGCTGTTGAACATGCAAGGTAAGGGGCAGCTAATATATTCTATGGCCCAGAACCCACGCGGGGCATTTCCAAGAACTCGGCCAGGGGGGCGATTAAAGACTGAGTCAAGAGTAAACACAAAACCACTGGAGGAAAATTCCAGAAAATCGACATGGAAAAACACTCATTAATAGTCCATGTGCAATACAAACTGAAGAACTGCTCACAAGGAACAGAACGCAGTTAAGATTAATAAGTGGACTTCTGACTGGACACTTTCCTGTAGAGTAGTTCCTAAATACATCAGTAAATTTGATGGCAACTTAGACTGCAGACTATGCGGCAAGGAAACGGAAATGGTTGATCACATCATATTCAACTGCGAGGTGCTGGCCCACAGAAGATATGGCACCTATGGGCAAACGAGAACAGACCCGGAATTCATCAGCACCTGCCTGACCATAGACCTATATCGCCTGATTAGGGATACAGGGATACTGGAGTGGACGGTGTGAAGCATGACAGGGAGAGCACAATAAGCCCAGCAGGCTGCAGTGCCCTCAGAGTTTTCAACAGCCCTGACAGAAAAAAAATCATTTAAATCGGATTTATCGATCACTCCAGTGTTGCAAACTTTTCTAATCATGTATCAACAATATTTTCACTGAGAAGAGTTATGGGATTGAAGTTTATTTCTGATTATCATGTTCGAAAAGTAACAATTAATTAGGTCGCCAAAAAACGAACATTAATTCACAATAAAGATAATCTTCAACGAAAGAAATAAAAGTATTTTGTACAAAAGTTATGTCGCAAATTTGGACAAGATATATGGACTAAGTAAAAGAACTGCTAATAACAATGGGACACTTTCATGAATGAATCTCTCTCTAGATTTGATGACTCGTTTTCAGTAGGCAAGGAATGATTTTTACAAAAAAATAACACTGAATTGAGATGATTCAGAAATAAAGGAGTGCAGACACAGGTTAGATGCTCTTTCTCTTGCAAGTGTGGATGTAGTTTACGAAGTACCTTATAATAGTGTAGGCGAGCTAGGTTTTACCCTCAGACTAACTGCAACCTCAGCAAAAAAAAGTACTCACATATAGTTTACGATATCTCTAAGCAGATGATACTAATTTGGAAAAAGAATCTTTGGTGGAATTTGCAAAAAAAAATTGGGAAAGTTCGCGAAAAACGGTTTTTCGCGTTTTAAGGGAAAAGCTATAATAATAATAATAATAATAATGAAATCTTTATTTTCATAGGACCCTATAATAATATAGTCATAAAATTGTAAAAGTTCATAGATGATGACGCTGAGGTTATGTATTTCATAATAAACCAAAACTATCTAAAAGTCTAAAACAAGGCATCTTCCCAGATTTCTTAAATATGAAACTTTACAATACTTTCAATGTAACAAAATAAAAAAGAAAGATGAGTCTCTGATTGAAAATTATAAACCAATAAGTCATTTGTCAGCTTTTTCTAAAATATTTGAGAGGCTAATGCCTAATAGATTAATGAGTTATATATATATCACATTACTTCAATCTCTTATTATGGATATTTGAAGAATCGGTCTTCACAAACAGCTATATACGAATTCACAAAGAAGATACAAATTGTTTTAGAAGCTATAATAACATTTTGTTAGTATGGATTATAAAATACTTCTTTGTAAAGCAGAAAAGTATGTGGTATAAGCAGTATTATATTAAACTGCCTTGCTAAAAGAAAACAAACCTGTCATCTCAAAAAATAACATCAGTACCAAATCTGACATGCAAATGATCAGGCTTGAAGTGGTTCCGGGAAGTATTTTGGGGTCTATATACGGTTTATAACAGACATCCATGATTTATTTGAGATGGGATCCATCGAGGGTACACCTACAATGAAGTATGCAGATGATTCAAATCCACATACTTTAACACAATAATTCCGGCTGACATGTTATTCGAAAGGACAACAAAGTGGTTCATGAATAATGGGCTCATATTAAACAAATAAAATGAATACTGTACCTACTGTTTAGAGCTTATAATGCTTACTTTGACAACCTTAAAGTGATTAAGTTAAACAACACAACTAGAATACAATTGTTTCTTTGTTCAGTTCTTTGGAACTTCCTGCCACATGTATGTTTTCTTTTTAAGCGGTGCTCGGGGAATCTACAAAATATCACAATTAACCAGTATGTTACTGGTAAATAACCTTTACGCCTGTGACTTTGTAGATTCCCCGAGCACCGCTTAAAAAGAAAACATACATGTGGCAGGAAGTCCCAAAGAATTGAAGAAAGAAAAAATTAAGATAATGCCACAAATAACATTTAGACAATATTTAGAATACGATTATCGGAGAGCACAAAATTTCTAGGTCCCTTATATGAAACACTAAAATGGTACGGCCACATAGATCACATATGTAAAAAGTTAAATTTACTGTATGTTACACACAGGGCCGGCACCTTTTCAATTTAACATGTGGTGCTCGGTGATGTAGTAAATACTGAGAGAAGGGGAAGGAGAAAGATACTGGAGAAGAAATCAACTTTGCAGACTTGTTTAGTTATTTATTATAGTCATACAAGTATAGGGTGATCAGAGGAATGTTAGAACCTCTTTTAACATTGTTACTTTTGGAGTTATGTATAAAAGTTCAAAAATAAAAGCTATAGAAAATCATGTGCTTTCCACAAATTGTTTCAGAAAAATAATTGAAAGTCGCATTTTGGAGGTATGAACTTTATTTTATTTTATTATTTTTTTTAATGAGATACTCCCGCCATCTATTTTTACACCATTTGAAAAGCCATAAAAAAGCTGTTTAAAGATATGTAAAACATTATATTTATCTTACTAAATTTTTGTCTAATTTACTATAAATTGACAATTTATCGAATTAGCCGTGGAAAACAAATACAATTTAAACAATACGTTAGTTACGTCAAGATATTTTTTGATAATTAATTTCACTTTGCTTTACATAAACTGGAGAATTTCATTAATTATTATATATTTTTCGGACTACCCATGACTTAATGGGAATAAAATACAAAATTAAATATCTACAGTTTTTAGGAAAAATACTATCTTTCACATGTCGTTGAAAATCTTTTTTTATGGTCTTTCAGCTATTAACACTAACCTAATAATTTTTTCACATAAGAGTGCATGAACACCTTCTGTGTGATTCTATTGTACCAACTTTAAATGGCACCATACGAGGTAAATTTTAGAAACTGTACATTCAAATAAAAGTTTAATAATATTTGAGAGCGATTGTATTTTTTCCAGAAGCTGCTAGGCGTATGGTGCGCAGCACTTTGTTTTACATGTGGTGCTCGAACCTGCGAGCACCCCTATGGTTGCCGGCCCTGGTTACACAATCAGAATATTATCAAATTATGACAATTTAAAAACCGTTGTTTTAATGCAAGAAGCTCCAGCACAATTTTAATTTTACATCTGTTACAAAGTATAAGTATTTGACAAAAACAATAAACACAACATTTTCACCAAACAATAAAGAACTTTCAAAGCAATATTGACGGCAACCAATTTTGAATTTAGTATGAGAGTTTGATCACTGTTATGACTGAAAAATCACTATAGGTAAATATTTTTTTGGGGGTATTAATCCTTAGAGTAGGAAAGATATATATTTGTTAATCGTATCACAATTTAGCTGTTGCTTAATGAGCTTTTGTATAGTATAGAGGAGTAATAATGCATTTGCTTACAATGGTAACATTTAAATTTGGCTTAGGAAGGATATAACAAACTGCTTGCTGGTCCTTAATTTTTTTCAGTAGATTTAATAGTACCTACCTACCTAGGCAGAATTAAATAAAGACGAGCAAGTTTTAATATTTTTATCACAGTTGGCTTGATTTCTTTTATTTTGCGAAATACCAAAGAACAATGTATCGAATAAAATGCATATATTCCCTCCTAAGTCTAAATTCCCAGAAAAAATCTAAAAATATGTAGAAACCAATGCACTGGAATAGACTAGCTGTGTAATTCAGTGGTCAATCTCAGTAACCTCTGATTTATTTTAAATAGGCCCCAATAAGACGGATTTACAGATTTATTTCCATAAAATAAATTTTAAAATTACCTGTGCACAGCTATTCACCCACGGACCACCTTGTTTTCACTTATGTTTAATTTCCATGAAAATATGATTTATATTTGAATTCTTTTAGGGCACAAACGTTATCAAATGACTGCAACCCGCTATACGTACTTGTTTGGAATTTACCACGGATCAGTATATAAATTAGAACGGTAGACTAGACCAGACTTGATGTCAACGTTTATATCTTTCCTACTCTAAGTAGTGAATTTTTTCTCGTCTATGGGTTTTGATTAGGGAGATCGTGGCAATTTCGGTATATGAATTGCTCGTCGTTAGGAATGATAGGTAATAGGGCTTCTTAGCTTGTGAATATAGTAAGCAAGATATCAAGGTAAGGTGTCGCTGCGTTTTCGAAAAAATAATTGCGCTGCGTTTTGGTTTCAATACCTATTGTTAATTTGTAAAAAAAAAGAGCTCCATTAACTTATTTGCTTGTCTATGATTTCCTTTTTAATTTACTCGTTTTTATCTTCAGACCAAGAAAGAAATCATGCAGACGCGTATGTCACAGCTTTTACAAGATATTCATAAAAATCTCCAAATAATATAAAAATTTAAGCATTATTTTCCATGCAAAAATTTAAAAAATATTTTCTGTTTATATCACTTTCTTCAGATACATCATTATTTTTATTAAATCGGGCCTTTTCATTGGCCGCTTGATGCTCCCTACCATTGCTCACTGAAATTGAGTGATCATTGGTGAAAAGCATCATCAGATCAACCCTTGGACTAGGAAAGATAGGTGTATCTTTCCTACTCTAAGAACCAACCAAACTTCTGGCACAGATTATAATACAGATTTGCCAGTCAGACAGAGAAGCTGAAATTTAGAGAGAGATACAAACAGTTCCAGAATAAATGTTGTGAGACACTGTGACGTCGTTTTGTTTATCCATTTCTTGTCTGCATCTAAGCGTTCCTTGCACTTTCTTGGCAGAGACACAGTAGAGGCAGAGATCTTGGTTTCCATTCCTACTTAATTTTCAGCTTCTATTCATCATGACCATGAGCTGCCAGCTCAAGTCCCTAGAGGGCGCCAGCGCGCAACAATATCATAACCCTACAGATTACAGATATTTTATTACCTACAGATAACTTATTATTTTATATATTTTTATTCATAGAATCCACAGAACATATCTGTTCATTGATGTATTAGTTCTATTCTATAATAAATTGTCTATTAACTTTTGAGAAAGTTTTGGTATTTTGGTTTTCTTAAAATTATAGCTTACACATAGGTATAGCTTATAACAAAAGGCTTCTGATACTATTAGTGACAACTCTGACTGTTACTGTCATTTGAAATGAAAATGTTATTTCTTTTAACTGAAGCAGAATTTTTCATTCATCATTTTTTGTGTTTAGAATACTTATTTTTCGACTATAAATTACTGTTTTATGTAGGTGTCGCTCCGGCGGGTTAACTTGGAATTATTTAGGAACTTTTAATATTATCCATTCTTTGACACAATAGGGGTTGGCAGAACACATTTTTGTTGTCACATATGTCAGATTCACTTAATTTTGTACAGAAAATAAACAGGTTCTTTTTCAGTTGGTAAAAAATATTTAGTAACGTAAGATCAATATTACATTATTTTAGATTCAGATATTATTTGATACCTTCTCATTAGTAGCAATAGTAGTGATGTGGTAAATTAATTACGTCTCCATATATATTTTTAGAATTAACTATGGAAGAAAATATGTCAGATGATGACAATAGAGACAAACCTTCAGATGATATTCTGGGTTTGAATTATTTGAGTACACCAGCCAATGCTAAAAGATTAAAGACTGATACTGGTTCTTTAGAAAAATCTGAGGAATCTTCAAGCTCGTCTAATACTACGGAACAAGAAAGTGCTAGTACTAGTACTGTCAGCACCGATAGTGGATTCCCTAGAAGTCGAAACTCTAGAAATCGTAATTATCGTAGCCGATCGAGTGGTGAAGACATACACGAAAACGAGAGGTAAAATTTTTTATTTTATGGTACCTCATAGGTATGCCTAAAATATAAAAATACAGCAGATACCTGCTTTGTACTTTGGAATAAATATCACTAAAATATATATTATAATGTATCACAAAGAGATATATTATAATGTATTTTTAAATAGACTATTAAAAAAGAAAACGACAATATAGGAATTGTATTGTCTGTCTGTATATAAATATATACCGACATATTTCGTAAAAGAATTTCTTGTGGTATAAAGGTTAGTTACCTATAGTGGTATTTCAGTTGGTATCGGGGAAAATTAAATTGAGAAAATGTTGAATTTGGGGTTAATTCTGACAAATTTTAAATGCTCAGTCTAGTACAAAGTTATATTTTAAATTGAAAGAGACAGGTTAAAACATGTTATGTGTTATGTTTTAGGTTAAGTGGAAAAGCAGCATAATTTTATAAGTTTTTTATATTTTTATTACTGTGTTTAATATTTGTTAAAATATTGCTGAACTTTGTCTATTATTCCATTTACTTATTAAATAGTTTAATTGAGTATATTCCTTTATATGGAAAATAAAGACACTGTTATTATTATTATTATTGTGCAAAATTATATAGTAATATTGGCATTATTTAAACTTTAAACTGTATTTATATAGACTTAAAATGCAGTTACATGTACACAGTACTTAAAAAAAAGTAGCGATGAACTAATTGAAAGATTTCAAAAATCCAATACACGGTTTTGATAATCGGAATATTATTCGAATGATTGCATTCATCATTCATAACTCGTCTTGACAAGCGCCGAGTGACGATCAGTTGCAATGCACAGTTTGAATTAATGATATTTAAATACTGTATTATAATACCAAAGTATCTAGGTATTTGATTTTATATTAGAATTCTTATATTTGTTGTTTTTATATTTAATATTTAAATTCATAGGTTTTGGTGTTTCATTGTATAAAAATGTTAATTCAAATATATTTTTTATTAAATTTTCATTTTTACTGCTGCCGGCTCTATTCTCGCTATGTGTAGAGCAAATATGTAAATAAACCACTAAATGTGTAACGTTCAAACAATGGAGGTTATATAGCTGCATGTCTCTTTTGTGTCCAGCGTGTGCGGTAATATACTATTTTATCTTCACGCCATTCGAAGTTGAAATAGGTATTCGAAATACCACAGCTCTTTCCAGGTCTGCTAACTCACAACTAACAGCTTGAGTACCTACCAAGCAATGAATGAATCACTTGAAGGACAGACACATCCAAACAATGCAATGGCGTTTGCAGTTTTCATTAGGTCCTCAGATGTTGGTCATTTGAATCATTAATCCCAGTTTCTCCAGATGCATCGATTATTTTCATTCGAATAATCCCATCATTTATAGAAAGGTGGTCACTTTTAATTGTCATCACATGGAATTTACTATAACCCTACTTCGCTAACTGCAATATAGGTCTGTTTATGGCAAGTTTTATCATATTGCCTGAAGGTTCTATAGTGCTTTCCATCATTTGATATTATACAACAACTTGAGTGGTTAAATTTGGTACTTCAGATTTGAACAAGTATAGAACATCGAACCTATACTTCGTTCGCCCAAGAGATGCAGTATGGCCATTCCCCATTTTGCTTAGACCATTGAGGGCAACAACCAGCTTCACACGCTACAAATTTATAATTTTGGCTCCTGAAGTGCATGTGTTTCCTGATATTCATGAAGAATTTTGAAAACGCTCTGGTCACTCACACCTAAATTATTTTTAATTCATATAGATAATAATAATAAACTCGAATATAAACTATAATAAATATACATTGTTAAACTAAGAATGCCTCGAGAAAAAGTACTTTGAGCATGCCTGTATAATACAAACAAGAAAATTACCTGCTGCCTTTGCAGTAAACTCAACGTTTTGTGTCTTAAGATTGTCTGGGTTCCTCTGCACCATAAGTCTTAAAGATGTTCACAATATTTTCCTTCTCTTTAACCGAAAAATGTTTGCATAGTCAATAAATGTTTTCGCAACTGGTTAGATACTTAATGTTTTTGTGGGTGATAAGGAGCTGTTGCATTTTACTCTACATTTAACATTTGATCAGTATGTGTTTTTTATCCAAACAAATAATATGCTGCATAATTACATCACAATCTTATAGACCAAGATCCCGGAGCCCCCAGACCTACGTCATTTTAGCAAAGCTGATATTTTGACAATAAATAGTGTGATATGTGGTTAAGAACGTATGCATATGTGCTAGCTTGAAAGCGGGGCCCATTTACAGAACAGGTACAAAAGAACTTTACGGTTTTCATATATGTTTGACAGAATACTGTTAAAGGCCAAGATTCATTATAGCCAGATACTTTCCATGGACCCTAACTTCCGCCAGACGCTTTAAAGGTCGAAAAAACCCAACCTAACCTAACATAATAAATTTTTTGTTTTATTTCGTTTTTTTACATACTTGGTAGTAGATTAGTAGATATGATTCCACAGTTATGTTAGGTTAGGTTTAGTTTTTTCTAGCTTTAAAGCATCTGGCGGATTGGAAGTTGTCTGGTAACAATGAATGTTGGTTTTGGTTTTTGACAGTATTCTGTCAAACATATATGAAAACAAGCTACATATCATACTTTAACGTAGGTTAGTAATGTTTTATTGTTCTTTTGTACCTGTTATCTCTAAAAAGGCCCTGCTTTCAAGCTAGTAAATATGCATACATTCTTAACTATATATAACACTATTTATTGTCAAAATATTAGCTTTGTTAAAATGACGTGGATCTGGAGGCTCTGGGATCTTACGCTTTTACTCGTTCAATCATCCTTACTCATTTACTTAGCATAATCTTCATTCTAATTCAAAAAAAAGAAAATGTAGAAATTACTATTTACGTCTTATGAAACACAATTTATCTGTCAAGAATAGCTCCATGCTTTCGATAGTGTATTTTAGGGTACCACCTCTAATGAAACTGTTAGAATACAGATATTTTACAGAATATTTTAATTTCTAAAATGAAATCTGGAACCCTTAAAGCAGACAACCTTAGCGGTCTTTTGATATTTGGACTATAAGAGGTTAGTTTAGTGGCATAGCCTTGTAGCTCCACGCTGTTGTAAATACAGTCTACTTAACCACATTGGATTAGTGTCTGGGACATCTTTCTGTTTCAAATGTTCTTCATGTTTCATTCTGCATCTTTATAGACTATGGTTACCTTTAGGTACCATTTTATCTTGTAGGGTTGTTAATTTTGCTAAACTCGACTGTCAATGGCTGATCGTTTAGAAGACAATGCAAATGATGAAGTTAGTATTTAGGTGCTAAATTGGCTAAAATCTATTGGGTTCTAATATTTTTAGAAAAAAGGTAGACACTCCTACCCCTAGTTGGAACTGTGCAATTGATATGTAATAGTTCTGATGTGCGATGAGCAAAACTTCGATTTGGCAGTCTTTTTCCGATTTCCAGTTATTTTTAGGGCAAGTTATAATAATAATGATAACGATAATAATGAAGTCTCTATTAGGAATGCATGTTCATACAATACATCCAATCACTAAGGCGAAGTCTAGCCAAAGTTATTCAACTTAACCTTATCTAACCTAAGATTCCTAAAAATAAGAGTAGTAATAATAGTACCTAAAAATACATATTATCAGTACATATTAAGAAAGACTAAGATATAGTATAATATTCTCGTGAATAGAAAAATATAGAAAAATACATCGCCATTAAAGGAATGCAACAGTATTATCATTAGTATTTATCAGTTAAGTAAAGTGTCATACAGCGAATGAGCTATGTACGGAAGATACAGATAAGATTACTGCATAGAAAAGAATTTCATTTTTACTTTTTTGCGAAAGTTGTCTATTTGTGTCATTATAAATTATGACAGAATTGTAAGAAAAGATCTGCGAAACAGGGTAAGACAATAAGGTGGCAATAATAATTTATGCGTATGTCTCAAGTTTAAATTGTGAATGTTATTTGTAGATATCAATTTTTTACGAAGATATAATGGCGAGGAAGTGTATAGGATACGGTGAGTAAATATAGACATATTATATTTATAAATGTTTTCCAACCAAAATCATTTATTTTTACAGTATGCTTGGTATTTCCGAATTCGTTAAACAAGTCGACATCAGCTGTTCTGTATTTTTGCAAACTGTTTTTTGTTCATTTGTCCAAGCAGCTATAATATACGGCATTGCAGTAATGTAATATAGGTAACACCACGGATTCACAGAGCTATACTTAATTTAAAATTAATGATATTTAAATTGTTATACAGTAGCTTTAATGGCAGATAAGCTTTTTTTCTTTAAAACTTTCATCATAAGTTAAGCTTAAACTATTGTATTGTATTAGATTTTATTTATCATCTCAGATATCTATTAAGGATGTATGGGAGGTACAATCGGAAACAAAAGTATCAAACATTTGTTAATATCTGTATCTATTGTGTGATATAGATGAATATTATTAAACTAAACGATTATTAGAATCGAATGTTTATTATTAGGCATCGTTTTTCTGTTTTTCAATGGTTTTCTCATTTTATTTGCGAATTTTTAGTTTTTATAACAACTTTTGGCACTGAAGATGCCCTAATTCTAACTTGACCTCATGATATTTCAATAAAATTATGGTTATTTGTTAATTTCGTAAATTCGATACATACTGTAAAATAATCAAGAAGGGTAATTGCGAGATTTATATAATTAATATAAGTCATTTTTATTATTAACGAAGAAGTTGAAGCTTTGATGAAAAAAATGAAATTGTGACAATACTGTTCATTTATTACTTCTACGTTGGTACCAATGCGCAATGTACAGGTTAGATACATTTCGTAGAGATGGGAGAAGCGATTTCACTTATATAGCAATATAAGTATTTTAGAACGACAAATGAAACGATCAAAGTAACTCTGTCAAATGGAATGCGAGTAGAATAGATCACGTTTGTCACATAGCATTTTAACATTTGGTATAGTTAAGATTAAACAGCTGAGATCGTTTGGTTAACATCCGTTTTCTTACCTTTTATTGGATATTTTGCCACTGAAAGATATTTAAAAATTTTAATAAAAAAACCTCTGTGCCAAGTGGATCAACACAGGTTGGTTCTTGAATACTTGATTGGTACAAAATGTCTCACACCTAAAAATATATAGGTAAACTAGAACAATGTTATAAACTGAAAATGAAAACTAATGACACTTAATGTTTCTGCCCAAGTAGCATTTTAAGGAACATTTTGGCAAACGTTTCTAACAAATTGTATCTGTTACCATGTCTAAAATGGGAGCTGTTTCCAACATGTTCCGATACATTTCCGACACGTGTATAATTTCTTATGGTTATACAGTACATGTTTCTATTGTGGTGGCACTAGGCGTTTCTTTGCTAGTTTCGAAAATAAAGAGAAACATGTTTCAAATTTGTAGCTCGCCGATTTATACAGTTTCACAAATGTATCGATACATTATTATATTTTATATTGATTCATTTCCATACACACGTTTTTACAATGGGAACAAATGTGTGCAGTCAGTTTCGGAAATTTTTATTATCTTTCACCTAATACGAATATGTTTCCATATTGTGCGTATTGTTGATTACTTGTCAATATGGAAACAATTTAGGTACCTACACATAGGATAATAAGAATAAGATGGTTGGTGTACTACATATAATGTGAAAACTTTGTCATCATTGCAAGCCATGTCTGGCCTGAAGAGACGTAACGGAAAGAATTTTATCGATTATTCGGTGGAGATACTTCGATATTTTCAATGGGCCTCACAAATTCAAACATTTTGAATATACCTATTTTTGTATTAAATATAAAAATATGTAGGTTATAAAATACATTTTTTTCGATTACGTCGGTGATTATGATTATTTTTTCCTAATTATCGTAATTGGTGTTCTTCGATATTAAGCCTTTGTCCGAGTTTTTTTTAAGATTGCCCATAATGGCCGCTAAATAGCGAACGTCAACATTTACAACCAAAATGGCTACAGAAACAGTTCTGCATATGTTTCGAAAATTTAGATCATATTTGATGAAAAGAAACTTGATTCCTAAATGTATCCACTCAGTTCCGATTACTGTAGCATTTTACCTCTGAAAGAAACTTGTTTCGAAATTGCTTTGGAAATGTTACACAATCATTTTCTTTTGTGTTTTGGTCATGGTTTCACAATTCTTGTATAATAATAATAATAATAACTTTATTTCATATATGCCTTACACAAGGGTATGAAACGTCACAGCAGTTACAAAAATTCTTAACTATTTTGTATAGAAATACCTATAACTATTTAAAATTGTATATAAACGAAAAAAAACACATAATTGTATATTTGTATAAAAGAGACAATTACATATAGAGGACTACGAATATTTAAAAACAACAAAAGTGAATTCTTCTACAGATCTTAAGTGATATTATGTTCATAAAATTCTTTTAGGGAGTAAAAACATTGTGTGCTCAGGAAAGAATGTAATTTCTTTTTGAATTTCATTACATTATTGGTAACTTTTAGGGATTCTGGCAGTTTGTTGTATATTGTACTGCAAGTGTATAGCGCACTCTTCTTATATTGGGATAATCGAAAATTATTTATATATATATTGTTGGCGAATCTTGTGTCGTGATTATGAATACTATTGTGCTGGTGAAATAATTCCAAATTGTTTTTCACAAATAAGCTTGCTTCATAAATAAGGATGGAAGTAACTGTTAGAACATTATTTGTTTTGAATATCGTTCTGCAGGATTCTAGCGGAGCATATGAGTATATAAGTCTTATATAAGTATAGTTTAACAGATTATAATACCTGGAAGAATGTTTAAATTGTTTGGTTTTCCCCTTTTTCCCAACTTTTCTATGGTTTTAATAATAGTAAATTGTGAGGTTATAATAACTATTAAAAAAATTTACACTGTTTCGGTTAATAATCTACTTTGTGGTGACATATGTTCCCATTATATTCATGGAAAAAAATGGAAACAGTTTGAAAACATTTGGCGACAAGACTGTGTTCCATACAATTTCAATAATGTATCGACACAAGTTTACAATTTAGAAATGAGGTAACAGATGCTGCAGTATGTTTCGAAAATGTGTTCAAACACTTGTTTCGGAAAAAAATTATATCGAAAGGTGGTAACAGTTGCTAAACTGTTCCATAATATTGTTATGCTATCTGTAATAGGTGAAAAATGGTAACAATTTCAGAAAAAATGTTGGAAATGTATGTAAACCCTTGTATCTCACATAAGTATCGAAACAGTTACAAAACTGTTTCTCATTACACTAAATTTGTTCCTAAACTGTGCCTAAAAATGCTACTTGGGTGAAGATTATCTACTTCACAAAACTTCAATTTCTTCGTTAATAATATTTTTTAGGTCTAAGACATTTTGTAACAATCAAATACTCAAGAACCAACCTCTTTCTGATCCATTTGATGAGGTTTTTTCATTAAAATGTTTAAATATTTTTCAGTGGCAATGTGGTAAAATACCCAAAATCTGAATATGCCACAAATAAATAATTATAGACAATATTAGGATCCATTGTGCATAAAGTATCAAATGGCTGGTGCGTGTGAAAAGGGGTATAAGTCGAAAATAGTGGAAATCGACCTATCTGCACCAATTGCCTTGAAATGTTAATACAATTGTGTGGGAAAAGGGATGTAACACAAAACATATTCCAAGTATAATATACTTGAAATGTGTTTAGAGTAATTGTATTAACATTTCAAGGCAATTGGTGCAGATAGGTCGATTTCCACTATTTCACTATTTTAATAATCAAGCGAACATTTGGCTGGCGTTCGGTCAAAGGGGTATAAGTCGAAAATAGTGGAAATCGACATATCTGCACCAATTGCCTTGAAATGTTAATACAATTGTGTGGGAAAAGGGATGTAACTCAAAACACATTCCAAGTATATATCCAATATACTTGGAATGTGTTTAGAGTAATTGTATTAACATTTCAAGGCAATTGGTGCAGATAGGTCGATTTCCACTATTTTCGACTTATACCCCTTTGACCGACCGCCAGCCAAATGTTCGCTTGATTATTTAAAAATTTGTAGTGCTCTTTGAAACAAAGTGAGACAAACATATAATAAGCTATCTTTCTCACTTACACTGCTTATCCATAAAGATGAGTAACAAAGAAAGACAGATGTTACTCTTTTCCAGACTTTTCTTTACCATGTTGCTACATTTTCATAATCGTTTAGTCTACTTTTCATGAAAAGTGGTATATTTTGTCAATAATAATTTATTTTGTGAGAACCGTTTAGTGAATGGTAATTAAACTCTGCAATTATCTTAAGATCTTAAACTGCATGTATAAAAGATTTGGAAAAGTTGTTAATATTCATTTTCAATGATTATTGTGTGTAAGTGTTATAAGTATAAGAAATACTCATGTTAAATTAAAACCATTATAAATCAAAAATGGTTTGGTGAACTGATTTGAAATTTGTTGGGATGATTTATAAAGATATAAAGAACAATTTTCCAAAATTGTAATTTCTCTAACTTTTTTATCATGTCTTATTAATGTTATTAAGTTTAACTTTTGAACTATCATGGACAATAAATAATTAAAAACAACTTTTTTTTTCTAGTGTAAATCCAGGGCCATTTCTAGAGATTTGGCCGCTAGTGTGAAAAATCTAAAATGTTACCTGCTCCTACTTTAAAAACATTCCTAATAATACAATTTTTCTCTCGGTTAACATTTTGAGAAATGGGGGTAATATTCCTTGCAAAACAATTGTTAGCTTGGTTGCAATTTTGGAGGGCAGGGGTGGTATTCCTTGCAATACAATTTTTACATCGGTTACCATTTTGAAGTGCGGAAGGTGATATTTCTCGCGATGCAAAATCTGCCGCTTTGCGCACGTGCGGCACTAGTCATATGATATACTTACTAAACCTTTATTTCATTATTTGTAAAAAATTACTAAAGTTGCATTGACCTGATCATATTAAAAACCGCATGCAGCATTCGGCCACCCCCTAAAGATAGACCAAGGTGTGCTGTACACATCTCGCGCACTCGCTCCACATGGCCCTGTGTAAATTTATCATTATTTGGGTAGCGCTCTTCTAAAAGGAACCAAGCATCATTTTGCAGAAGTAAAAGGCATCAAGTTGTTGCCAAAACTGTAACTTGCATCTTATTCATGATGTATTGAGCCACTGTGCTCATCTGTAAGTAAATAAATTGAAATATTTTGTGTTGTTTTGTGAAAAAAACCAACCAACTAAAACTAACCTAAAAAAGTCACATGAAAAAATTTAAAAAAAGGAAAACATTATTTCTGCCGTCAATTCAAACCTGAATTTGTTAAAAAATACATTAATCATTACAAAATAAAAAAAAAGTTCTGTTTCCAGAAGTTGAACCTGGTACCTCTCGCACCCTAAGTGAGAACATCACCCATATGCCAACCATCCAACCAACAAACAGCGCTATAGCACGGAATAAATAGTTGACAAGACGGTATAATAACAAAGCGTGATTCGTTCGGTGCGGAGGTTCATTATTGATTTACAGATCGTCCGCCGTGGCCGTTCAGTAGTCACTTCCTTTACCGAAATTAAGTATTTATGTTTTAGGTTATGACGTTGGAACAGTTCATAGACTACATTAGTTTTGTTCCAGCAACAATTACGAACTAGTCAGAAGTTGAAAACAATCCCTGATTGATCACCTGACCACGTTAAACTCAAACAGGTGCCAGCCAGTCCTTGCGCCAAACTTACCTGAAAAGTTCCGTCTTTTTCTTAAAATAGTTCTGTGGCCTCCAAACCTGTTCCGAACGTGTTTGCTATGTTGCATTAACATAGAACATTTATCCAAATCAAGTCCCAGGTTTTGTACAGTAATGACGCGAGGAATTGTTTCACCATGTATTGACAGTTGAAAGTTGGCCGTTGCCTGCAAGCTACTACTAGTGCCAAAAAAAATGCACTTATTCTTTTTGGAATCGAGTACCAATGAGTTTTGCCTAGTCCAGTTGTTAATTAGGGAGAGATCTTTATTAATATTTCTAGCTACTTCATGAGCGTCTTTCTGATTAAAATGAGGGTATAACTGAATATTATCAGCATACATGTGAATTTGACAGAAATCTGCATTAAAAGTGATAAAAAATACCGGGCCCAGGATAGATCCCTGGGGTACACCCGATCTTATTACCCTTCTTTCCGAGGTATCAGCTCTGTTAGATGAGTTTATACAGAGATACTGAGAGCGGCCCTGTAAGTTATTCTTACATCACTCCAGTGTATTACCAGTCACACCACAGTGTTGGAGTTTTGCTAATAAACATTGCAAGTCTATACTATCAATAGCTTTTAACATGTCTAGGAGTGTTAAACATGTACCCATAGATTTGTCAGAAGCGCGGAGAATGTCTTCTGCTACTGAACATAAGGTCGTTGATGTACCAAAATCCCTTTGTGAAGCCAGACTGTGTATCGGGGATGATATCATTGTTAGTTAGAGAGTCAGTTAATTGAGAGTGAAAGGCGCCTTCTCCAATTTTTAGGGGAACAGGTAGCAGACATATAGGATGTAAGTCCCCAGATCCCCAGACTTTGGAGATTTTTCATTTAGTTATTGGCTTCACAAGACTTGTTTTCCATTTCTCTGGAACACTACCAGTTTCAAAAGAATAGTTAATAATATGTGTTAATGGATCTCTGACCCACTTGAGAGACAGTTGCACCATTTTGCCTGAGATTCCGTCGGAGCCAGTCATACAGGGCTTCTGTTTTAGAATTAGATTTTTAACAGTACAATACAATACATGTTTATTCGTCACATAAAGTTTATACAAGAATGTACGATACTTATTGGACTAGTCAAAAGAAATTGTAGCCATACATATAAATAAAAAAACATAATGTCGGTGCCAACAAAGTTAAACTAAAAATGAGAATTTTCCCTGAATGTGGATGATTTAAAAAGTCATTAGCAGTATTGGTGTCGAAATTCAAATTAGGGTCGTTAGAGAATGTAGTTTTACCTTTATTGGAGACAATATCCCAGATTTCAAGTTATCCCATAGTTGTTTATTATTTTTCTTACAAGTGTCAATGTTATGCTTGAAGTAAGCCCGTTTTTCAGATTTTAGGGAGTCGTTATATAAATTTCTTAACTGACAATAGTAATGTCTATGTTCCGGTAGTTTGGATTTTTTGTATCTTAGCCCTGGCTTTAATTTCAGTTTCCTAATAATCCTAAGGTTATCAGTGAACCAGGGTTTATGTCTTTTGGAAGAAGAGGTGATGGTTTTGAGGGGTGCATGCATGTCGAAGAGGTATAACAGACAAGAATTGAAATATTCTACTCTAATTGATATATCGGGATTAAATAAATTAAGTTCCAATCAACTTGAGCAGCATCCCTATTAAATGAATCCAGATCAAAATCCCTAAAATTCCTCAATGTAAATGTTAGTTTTTTAGTTTTATTAACGTCCAGAGCAACTTCGCAGTATATTGCATTATGATCAGAGAAACTGAAGTTATCGATTACATCAGATTTGACAATAGTTAAATCGTCATTAACAATAATTATGTCCAAGAGAGATTTGCTTTCATTGGAAACTCTACTAGGTTTAAACTATATCTCTACCCCTTTAAATTTGCCGGTGTGCGTAGTTTCATTAATTCATTAAAATTAAAACAAATGTGAACACTAGAGACTTTGTCCAATGATCATAGCTAAATTATATGCGATGTATGATGTTCATATGTGTACTTTGTACATCTACATGATATTGTATAAATAAATAAAATTTATTACTATTGCCGTCATTTTTTTATTTGCAGTGATCATGAAGAGGACTCCGCCATGCAAGAGGAAGATTCAGAAGATAACAATGTAGCCCAATTATCGAGCCCCGCAAGTTCTGACTCCACCGTGATACACGATACAGATACAGACTCCGACGAGGAGGAACATCCCGTATTGAAAAAGGAAAAGCCGAAACACAATTGGTTCATAGTACCAGAAGTAATAAATAGACAACTAGGTTTCAGTTCAAAGTTCCAAAGTTCTGAACTATTTCAAAAGCGTTGCTATGGCTCGCTGCATAGTGTACAGAGGTTAGAATTAATGTATAAATTAGAGGAACACGATGGCTGTGTAAATAGTTTGAATTTTCATCCGAATGGTACTCTTCTGGCCAGCGGTTCTGATGATCTTAAGGTTGTTATATGGGACTGGAAAATAGGAAAGTGTTTATTGAAATACGACACCAAACACAGAGGAAATATCTTCCAGAGTAAATTCTTAAATCTCAGTGGAGATTTACACATTGCCACGTCTGCCAGAGACGGCCAGGTAATTATAAACGTGAATAACATCAAGTCGAGGTCCAGCAAGAACACTCGAACTACAGCATGTTCCATTTTGCTTGGAACCACCCCCAGACATTTATTTTTGGTCCGATTTATATCGAATTTTTTTTATAATACATATCTGATAGGTGCATTTACCGATTCGAGAATTTCAAAAACTAAATTAATACATTTTTTTAGCAAGTTTTTATACGTCATATTGAGAAAATAATGACGTCAAAATCTAATCATATACAGTTAATTTATTTTTTTTAATTGAACACCTTGTACCTAACTTGATAATCTCAATCCTCATATTTTTCTGATTTCAAAAATATAATTTTTCACATTGCTATCTTTTATAATTTTTATAATATTTACAAGAATGTTGATAATTTATAAATTAGAAACTAACCAGTAAGTAGGAATTGAAAATAATAAAAGACCCAGTATTATATTATCGGAAGATAAAAATGTCCTGTTATAACGATGATGTCAGATTAGATATATTAACAGAATATATGAGAATATATCTGAATCGTCAGTTCCAAGTCAAGCCTTTCAACGCACGTTAAGTATCTGGATATATTAAGTGAAGTTATCGAAAATAATGGAGGTAAACTTCCTCTGAATCAAATGATTAGAACCGTCTGGCAACATGATGGATTATCACAATAATATTAAAATAACAAAATTGTTGAACCAACATTTCAACGAATGAATGGGTAGACATGAACCCATAACATGGCCCCTAGAAGTTCCTATCTCATGCCGCTTTACTTTTTTTTTGGGCTATGTGAAAAATGAAGTTTACAAAACGATCTGCTAATATCGATGAGTTGAAGAAAAAAGTCATTGATTGATCACATCAATATAAGCAACAGACAGATGGAATTGAAGTATCTTCGTTTTCGTAATCTACATGGTCTGAAACGTGAAAATCCAAAGAAATTTGGGAGGGTGGTTTTTTCATGAATACAATACTTCCCTTTACTCAGCTAGGGAAGTAAAAATGATTCTGATCAATACAATGTCCAACAAAGCGTATTGACTTTTTATTATCTAGAATGTATCTTCTGTATTCTTTCAACCTTACAGTTATACCCCTAACATTCTGACTAGCATCACAATCATACTTAATAAGGAAAAACCTTAGCTTTGTCAGGTATTCTTGAAATTAGGTGAAATTAAGGAAAAACAGGTAACAAATTCCCAAATTGAATTTGATATTGTCCCCATTATAGACAGCCTTATTAATGTTCAAATCCAGGCATCATAATATAAAGGACAAGGGTAAATAAGCAGTATATTTTCGCCCAATAATTTCATAAAAATAACAAGGTAACCGGCTTGAAAGTAATGGGAGTGAAATTCGGGAGCGTAGAAAGAGCGCTACGCATGCTGACTCGACAATTAAATAATCCGCACGCGTCAGTGTCTACCCGAAAACAAAAAAAAAGAAGTGGCATTTGTAACTAAGTACTGCCTTTAATATCCACATGGTCAACTTCGCAACATGACATGGGTATCAATAATAATTATAGTAATAGTAGTAAGGCGGAAAAGGAGGCATTTTGTTTTATTTTATTTCATTTTAGGGGCCATCCATTAATTATGTTACACTTTTAGGGGGGAGGAGGGGGTTCATAAAATGTGACAAGAGGGGTGGAGGGGGACAAACTTTTGTAACATCACATTATTTACATCTCTATACCATTGTTTCAATTGAATGGAATTAAAAAAAAAAAAAAATCAGAAAATTCTACCTCAAAATTTAAAATGTGAGATGTCACAATGGGGGGAAGGGGTTGACTCGAATGGAACAACCTGTGACATAGGGGGAGGGAGGGATAGAAAAACCATGAAATTTGCGTGACATGATTAATGGATGGCCCCTTATTGATATAAATATTCTGGGTGTAATGGCTCAAATAATTTTGGAAAGGCTCTTTAAAATTATCTGATATTTCAACGTATTGATTGGTACCAGAACAAATTAGATTAGCTAAATCTTTTTCAAGAAATCCTAAAATCCACTTTGTTGCAGTCTGGACTGAATTTGATGAAAGTTTTTTCAGATTGCATTAATGTTAATATGCTTCGATTGGCACCACAGCATAATTTTTTTATTCGCTAGTTTTTGTACAGGAAAAAAGTGTCAACGCATGTACGTGTACGTACGTACACACATTTTTTTTAAAAAAGAGTTGAAAAATACTGTTGAAACAAAAATATGTTGACAATTTTGATTTCTATTTTCGGGCCGATTACAATACCTTCCCTATATGCTGGGAAGTTAAAAAATTGTTCTTAAAATCATGATACGTTATTTATTTATAGTTGAACAGATTATGATCTTTATGTTTCTAAATGTTTTGTAATATTTTACTTTATCTGAAATTATAATGTATATTTCAGTTAGATGCGCTCGATAAACCAATTTAAATTGACCCTTATTTAAAAGTTTATTCGACTATGCAATGAGGTATATATTTTTTTGCTTCATCGAGCGCATCTAGCTGAAATATGCATTAAAAGTTCAGATAAAGCAAAAAGTTACAAAAGCACTACACAACCTTTTTTTAAAATGCTATTATTATGACTTGCTGTTGTTTTTCAAATCTAAAATACATAGAAACATAAAGATAATATGTTCAATTATAAATAAATAACGTTTAATAATTTTTAAGGAGAACTTTTTATTTTTTTGAATTAGTGGGTGAAAATATATAGCTTATCTATCCTTAGGATACGGACATGCCAAGGACACCACAATGAACGCGGCAGCAGTCGCAGTTGCAACGCGGTTTATATCGATATACATAGCAAAACAAAATAGTTTTTTATTCCATCGCCGTAAAACTGTAGACATTGCAGTAAATGCAAGCTTATTGGTTCAAAATAATCACATGTTACCACTCAAACAAGTCGATGGCGAATGGCAAAAAACTGATATTAAACCTCTCCGGTATGTTCCGGTTTTGTAAGAACGTAGAGATTTGTTTTGCAAAGCGGTGACATCGATGTAGCGATCGCGACCTCGACCTCCACCGTGCTCATCGAGGCATCTTGAGAATGTCCATACCCTTATCCTTTAATTAATATAATCTGCATTGAGATATAAATCGTTCTTATTGATACTTTTAGGTTGGTTTATTCTTATGGTCGAAAGACCGAAACATATATATCCAAAAAGCTAAATAAGTTTTATGAAACTAAAAAACCAAGTTTTATTGGTTTTGTTTATCAAGTATGTTTCACCAAAAGCCAATTGAAAGTATTCAATTTATTAAAAGACGATTTTTGCCAAGCAGTTTTCCAACAGAATCAACTAGGTTGCTATAAAGTTAGATAAACTTAAGTAACTACCAGATCATTTTTTACGAATTGAAAAATCTTCATATGGAAATCACGTGGAAGGGAATTTTTTTTTAGGTTAGAATTGCTCAAGTCTCAAGGGAGGAAGGCGTACGTGATAATAGAAAATTAGGTTCACATAGAGGTCCTTGCCATAAGATAGCGGTGCTTGCAGAACAACCTCACATAATCCTTAGTGCAGGAGAAGACGGCCTAGTCCTTAGTCACGACGTTCGGAAAAACAAGCCTGAAAGGTTAGTTTTTGCAATTTTAAAAACGTTCAAACGGAGTAGGAAGTACATAGATTCCGTTTTTAATTTTTAGGATAGTCAGTGTGAAAGAAGACGATAGAGAGGTAGCCTTATATAGTGTACACGGGCACCCCTTAAAAACTCAGGAGTTTTGCGTCAGTGGTAGAGATGATATAGTTAGAGTTTATGACCAAAGAAAAAGTAGTGATCCACTAGCCACTTATCACCCATTCAAAAGAGTAAGTTCTTAGGGTTAAAATCTATAAAACTACCCCGTAATTTACACATAATAACTGAGAGTAGGGGGAAAATGGATTTAATTAATGATAATTATAATTTTTTCTTTATTTTTTTCCAATTCTTTGGCTTTGAGCTAAACCCATTCAACTACGATTAATTCATTATTTATAATATCTAACCTAACACAAAACCAAAAAACCAGACAGTACTTGAGACAACAAGGGAGAATAGACTGGGACACACACTTCACGCCAAGGTGAAGGTTTTACCTAAACTATCACAATGCCTGAATAATAGAAAATGCTGATAGTATAGAAAGGGCCCAAAGCAGGCCTCTGTGGCACTCCCTTGTTTGATATAGTTAACTAGTATAATTTTAGTTCATAATTTGGTTATATATTATTCATATTTTGTTTAGAATCAATCAAGTGAATATGCTGGCCTTCACGTTACCTGTGCAGTTTACAATCACGACGGATCCGAAATTCTTGCCTCGTATAACGATGCAGACATTTATTTATTCGACGTCAATGCTGGTCCTGGTAACTTCATACATCAATACCAGGGACACAGGAATGGTGCCACAATTAAGGGAGTTAACTTCTTTGGGCCTAAGTCAGAATTCATTGTAAGCGGGTCTGATTGTGGCAATGTTTATTTCTGGGAGAAGAACACTGAAGCTATAGTTCAGTGGATGCTTGCAGATGACAATGGTGTGGTAAGTAGGACAAATATAAAATAATTTTTTCTATTCGCAGCAACGACCTAGCACGATAAGTATGTATGTGCTGCCTTTGCTAGGATCTACTTGAGATTTTTACTATAAGTTATAGAGTAATTGATGTGAGATTAAATTTTCCAAAAGATTACATCTAATACATTTCTTATGAGAGTTATGATTTATTTATATGAAATTGTAAAAAAAGTTGCAAATATGACAGGAGTATGTGGCCGCAGTGTTTACAAAATTGTCAGAGAATATGTTCAAGCCACCAGCTGACGTATAATACACCATGTTATAGTCAGCTGATTTTTTTTTTTTTTCTCCAAGATATTGGATTAGCTATAGTTTTTAGTCAGGAGGAAAAATGACTAAAAATTTTTTTTTCTCCGTGCGTGGGAGGCTACCGCCGCTCATCCCACCCATGGAACCGCAGCTGACGTTCACGAGGCTTCATAATACAACTCTCTGATGTATTCCACTAATTACCGCTTGAGAGGGACTTGACCATGAAAATCTGTCGCTGGCTCCCGGTCTATTATGACTGTTCACAAACCAGGTAGTGGGAGAACATCATGTGTTATATCCTGAGATATTATAAAATCTTTTATGGTTTGTAAGGGTAATAGCTCGATAACATAATAATACACAAGTCAAACGACAGATACGTTAATATAAATAGTGTGTAGCTAAAGGAAACGAATGGATCCGCCAACAGAAATAGCGGATGGTTGCGGGAAACAAATAAATCCGCCAACAGAAATAGCGGATGGTTGTGGGAAACAAATAAATCCGCCAACATAAATAGCGGATGGCTGCGGGAAGTGGACGTTTCCGAAAACCTTAAAAACACCCGCTCATCATAGGTGTCATACAAAAAAACGCCCGCAGTTAAAGGGTTAAGAGGCACACATCACATGAGATGCGGTATTATAATAAAAAAGAAAGCAAAAGAATACCAAAGTGGTTGAGATTTGTGAATTTGAAAAATCTAAAACTCCTGCTGCATTAATTTTACAGTAGATGTATTGACATTTTTTGTGTAATATCACTACTCTTTCAACAGGTAAATTGCCTTGAGCCTCACCCACAACTGCCCTACATTTGCACCAGTGGCCTTGACTGGGACGTCAAAGTGTGGGTTCCGTCCTGTGAAAATGAACCCGCCATGACAGATTTAGCAGAGACAATAAAAAATAATAACAAATCTAGAATGAACTGGTCTACGACTTCCGCAGATATCAATGAAAGCCAAATGCTGTGGATGCTCTGGAGACACCTTAGGAGTACTAACCGGATGCGGGTGAGCACCCCTTGTTAAATCACCTTTTACATTCTCATTTTGATACTCATTGTTAGGCCAGGCAAGTGAAGGGAAAACAGTAGCTGCAACGTTTTTGTGGAATAGTTTTGGAAGAGGTAATGGGGGAAGCTTCTCTCTCATTTCGTGATTCAAAAAATTTCATTTACATCATCGGTTTTTATCAATAATTAGAGCGGAAAATCAGTTTTTTTAAATACTGGAAAAACTATCAATCGTAGAGGAAGGTAATAGATGATTTGTGCGCAATTAAAGTCCCTACATTGTGAGACTTTCGAAATTAAAGTTTCTAAATCGGTAAAAAAGTTATTGCAAAGAAACCTGCAATATAGTCATTTTTTAATTACTGGCATAATTTCTTAATTTGTAATTAATTTTTGTACTTCTCAAGATCTAACTAACCTTTTTGCGAAAAAGAGCCACACTGAAAGAAATTTCTATTATCTATAAAGAGAAATTGACTAACCCCTAATAAATATCTGCATTAAATAGGCTCCAGCAAGACTGCTCTGTAACCGCAACAAAAACGATCTTGCTAAGATGAACTTATTTACTGTTAATAAAAGTTTTTCTTATTATTTATTTGTTACTGTAGGTTGATAGCTTTGCTATCTGGAGTCACCAACTATTTTAATCTTAATAAGTTTTTTGTTATAATTAGTAAGTTCCAATTTCTTACACCATTACTACCTTGTAACCGGAAAAAACTTTCCTGCCGCCAATAGGTGACATTTTAACCACTATGCAACTTACATTATAATGGCAACAAATAATCTTTCTTTACCTAGTAATGTCACTTTGCAAGTGTAGTGGTACATTCGAGTTATCCTGTATAATATATCTATTTTCATGTTACTTTTAAATTGTATGTACGTTTGTGACGTCCACATTTTATACATTGTATGTCTTTTACCCTAATTTGTTTTATTACATCTATGTTGACGTGTGTAAACACCTTGTGTATTTTAACACCAAATAAATCTAATCTAATCTAATACTAGCTGCTCTCGTTCAGCAGAGTGATTCATAATGATAAGGTACCTGTTTCATGTGTTGTCTGTCCCTATACCATGCAATTCTGTATCATATGATTACTGTTCATTGAAATCCTGTTTATTATGATTACGAATCACTCTGTTGAACGAAAGCAGCTAATATACAATAACATAAAACAAGTTTTTTTATAAAAATTCTTTGCATAAAACCTTTCCCACAACCGTCTTGTCGAACGCCAAATTGCTTACTAGTTACTGCATGCGTCGCTGTATGGATGAAATGGCGCGCGATGATAAAAACTCAATTGTACTTGCGCCACGTGTAAAAGTAAATAAGTAAGACGTTACGTTTAATAAGCCCATCTTTACAGTTAGCAGGAGACTTGATATTGATAATGTAGTCTTAACAAAAAAAATATTTATGATAATGCAGATGATCTTAGCAAAACATTCTATTTGGTCGATTTCTTTCAGTGTACCTTGTAACGAGAAAAAACTTTCCTGCCACTAATAGGTGACTTTTTAACCACTGCAGCTTACATTATAATGACAACAAATAATCTTTTTTGACCTAGTAATGTCACTTTGCAAGTGCATTACTTCTAAATTCTATATTATAATTTAATATTTTCTATAGAAAGATAGTAGTGGCATTCATCATGTACAACTTCACGCACTTCATAATAAAACACGTTTTTTTAATACATTTCTATATTGACCGGAGAAAGAACTATTGTTAGTAAAATTTAAAATAAATGATTCATTTAAGGAAACAAGTGCTGCTATTGGAACAAATAGTCAAAGATATACCGTTGGAAAATTTCATTAGCAAAACAGTTTTTCTTATGGTTGGATAATGATAATGTAGTCTTAATAAAAAAAATACTTATGATAATGCAAATCATCTTAGCAAAACATTTTATTTGGACAATTTCTTTCAGTGTAGTTTTAAAAAAGTTTATTTTGTTGAAGCATTTTATTCCAATATAGTTAGAAGATGTTTGCCATATATCAAGCCTTGAAAAGGGTTGGTGCATTAATTGATTACTTCTTGTGTTATGAGAGTGTATCTCATGATATCTCACAAAATTATTTTCATTTGCTCTATTGTGCAGGATAGGCTTTGAAATATATAGACATGGCAACATTAATATGTTGAGTTTCTTGAAAATTGCCTTACAACTTCTTAATGGATGAGCGTTGACTATACATTTGAGTATCTTGTTTTCTAGATAGATAGGCTAATGAACCCCAAAAATTTCAAAGAATATGGCAGGGTTGACTGTACTAGATCATAATACAAGGTTTTTAAAATAGTGATGGAGACTGTTTCTCTTAGGGTTCTGATAATGTAACAGATATTGCTAAGCTTAGAGCAAACATTATTTATGTGAACTTCCCATGTAAGTTTATGGTCAATAGTTAAACCAAGAAATTTTATGTTATCAGCACTTGATATGGATCTACCACATAATTTAATTAACATGTTATAATCTGGAGTAATGTTTTTCATATAAAATTTCATATGAAATGTTTTATTTACTATAAGCACAAGTCCATTTTTATTACACCAATCATCAAGTTGTGTAGATGTTGCATTACAATTCTGTGCATAAGGAAATTTGTATTCTCGACATAAAGAATGATTTTATCAGAGGCAATGCAATAATCAGTAAGGTCATTAATAAATATTTAAAAAACGAAGGGCCCAAAATCGAGCCTTGAGGTACACCTAGCTCAATGTTTGTTGAAACTGACCGTATTCCTTCCATAACAACATTTTGAAATCTATTTGACAGGTATGAGGCAGTCCAGTTGTGCGCTACACCCCAAATTCCAATACCGTGTAATTTGTTTAGGAGTTTATGGTCCACAATATCAAAGGCATGACTCCGGTCATAGAATAGAGCTACTCTATGTGTTTTATTGTTAAGTGCTTCGTAGATCATTTTTTCGTGTTCATGGAGGGCTGTAGATTGTGAATTATTACGTTAAATAAAGGCCTGATTTTCGCCAATAAACAGAAAACGTTTTTATTTTTTAAGTTGCAAATTAAAAAAATGGAAACTTGGGTAAAACAGTCACATTTTAAAAAACCGCTGCCTAAGGAATCATTACTTCCACATCCAGATTTTTCATTAAAGTCACTTTAAAGGAAACATCTTGACTGGATTTGCACTCTAGTGTGTGAACATTATTGGTCATAGAATTTTAATAATATTTGGCACAGATGTCATAGAAAAATTTGAGGTGTTGGTTTCTACCAAACACGTTAAAAATGAAGTTTTCCCCTATCCACAACCTACAACGGCCCACCTTTTCAATGGAATCATCTCAATCAGATGTCATTACAATACATCAGTGTATTAACTTTCAAGTAAAGATCTCAATTTTATGTCATCAAACCCATTATTAATAGAGCGGAGATGGTGGTGTTTGGAAAATATTAGCAAGAAATCTGGGGCCTTGGTTTCTAGTATATACACCAAATCCCATATTTATGTACTCTTACCAGCATGATTTACTTATTTTCCCCTATTTCCTCCTATTCAACCCTCAACCCTTCAACGGAATCATCTTAAAATATAATCCAGATGTCCTTATAATACATGCGTGTCCCAAATTTCAAGTGAATATCTCTATTTCATTTTATCAACCACTTTAATAATGAATTAAGGTGGTGGGGGTTGAAAAATATTGCTAAAAAATATGAGGCCGTGGCTTCTAGGACATACGCCGAATTTCAAGTTTCTGTACCTTTACCAGCTTGCTTTATTTATTTTTCCCTATTTACCACTAATTACCCCCACTCGTTCAACGCAATCATGTCAAAATATAATGCAGTTTAAGATATCGTTATATGTGTAACAAATTTCAAGTGAAAATCTAAATTTAATTTTATCAGCTCCTTTAATAAGGGAGATAAGGGAGTGGGGGTGATGGGGGGATGGAAAATATTATGGAAAAATCTGAGGCCATCGCCTCTAGTATATACACCAAATCACAAATTTCCATACTTTTACCAGCTTGCTTTACTTATTTTCCCCTATCTACCACTATTTAACCCCCAACCCTTCAACCAAATCATCTTAAAATATAATCTAGTTTCAGATGTCGTTATAATACATAAACGTACCAAATTTCAAGTGAATATTTCAATTTTATATTATCAACCTTTTTAATAATGGAGTAGGGATGGTGGGGGTTGAAAAATAATATAATTAATTCGGGACCTTGGCTTCTAGTACATACACCGAATTTCAAGTTTCTGTACTTTTACCAGATCTCATTATAATATATACGTGTACAAAATTTCAAGTCAATATCTTAAACCGTTCCGGAGAAAGCGTGCGGACAAAAATAGTTACAGACAGACCGACAGACAGACAGGCAGAAAATTTTTTTCGCTCAAATTTAAAATCTCGACGTTTCATGATGTTCTAAACCGATTTCAAGAAAAAAAAATTTTGAAATTTTTTTTACGATTACTATACTTCCAATCCACTACGTGGATGTGGAAGTAAAATTAGATTTTTCATTTTAAGAAGTTGACATTATGACAGTACTGTCTAATTTTGAGACCTCATAAAATATTATTTATGCAGGCTTTTTTGCAATAACTTTTTTACAGCTGAAGCAATTTTAATTTGGAAAGTCTTGTAATGTAGAAATTTTAATTGCGCACAAATCACCAATTCTTCACTTTCCTTTACAACAGATAGCTTTTCCAGTATTTTAAAAGAATCGATTTTCCGCTCTAATTGTTGATGAAAATGAAATTTTTTAACTCACGAAACAAGAAGCCTCCTCCCATTACCTCTCCCAAAGCCATTCTGCAAAGACATTTCGGCTACTAATTTATATACATCAAAACCTTTATCTGCTTGGTCTTGGTAGGTATAGACATAAATTTTCCACTGATTATAAAGAATTCAGTTTTAGCTTGTCGATATAAAATTTAATTTTCCCTTCAACATTTTTTCTGCTTTAAGAGAGTTGTCGCTGGCGAAACAGAAAACATCCTGCTCCAAATTAATGCGAACTCAAGCAGCTCGGCCAGTTCTTCTTCCTCTGATAGCGGTACCAATGACGACGACGATGTCCTGGACGGACCCACCGGATGCTCAGCTTCATAATGTTTTTCAACGAAAATCATGAAAGGTTTATTGTATATATCACAAATCGCAATTTAAAACTGTCACAGTGAAAACTTAACAAAACCACCTGTTGAGAGCTCCTCGCAAAATTCTATTTTAATGTATTTTATTTTGTTGGTTATATTTCGTTGTATCTTCGACACACTAAACATACCAATCAGCATTTGTACTGCTGTACTAGAAGACGGTTGTATATTCTGGTATTTATGCGCCTTTTAGATACTTTAGTAGTGAAAATGCTTATAAGGTTTCCAAATACTTGATTTGATTTTTCTTTTTTTTTTATTTCGTGTAGACGATTTACTTTTCTTATGTTTCATTGAAATTATGTTGTATATAATCATTAACTGTATCGTCATTTGTTCCATGCCCAGTCACTTGAATGTATATATTTTTAATAAAAAGTAATCTAGATTGATGTTTCCTAAACTTTTTTGATAGGATTCTGCCTACAGCAGCAGGTTTTTAAAAAATATCTTGCTCTAATCATTATTCAGTACGTGCTCTATTGCATAGTAGCCAAACAGAGGTTTTATAGTAGACTATGGTCGGATAGAAAGTGCAGCTCTTTTATTACAATAGCAAACGAATTTTTCGAAATAAGATTCTTTCATGGAATACAAAACCAGAGTATTCTGCGAAACAGTTTGGGATATTCTGGCCTAGATTATCAAATCAATCGTTATCGTGACCTCAAACATGGTGTACATGACAACCTTTATCTAATTATTACCTTGGCAAAGAATACATATATTCGGCCATGTTGAGCCGAATTGTCTACTGTCTCTGTAAGCATTTACTACTTGAAAAGAGGAAGTATCATGTACTTTTACCACGATTGATAATCGTAATTGCAGTGAAGACCAATGTTATAATGTAGAAGGTTATAGTGTGCAGATACTCTTGATAATTGGTAAGACAAGTCGAAGGCTATTGTGTTCTTTTACCTGTTCAATTCAGGTTTTTACTTCGGAACACGCAGCAACATAACTGACGAAATTTTTTTTAAATGATTGGTATGTTACTTTATTTGAATATCAGAAATATTCCGCATGTTGGACTTGAGTATTTTTTTTTAATGTATACTTGTAAAGAATTATTTCTTATTTTAAATTCTCACTAAAAATTCTCAAAAATATAAATACCTGAATCCAACATCCAGAACGTTTCCGATTTCAAGCAATGTAATATATACACTATACGATATAACTTTTTTTTTAAGTTTCAACAAAATTGGTGCCGTTGCTGTGGGTTCCAAAGTCTTGATGACATCTTGGCTTTATTGCTTCCACTAATGAACCAAGGGCTAGCACTACAAAATGTGTACTATTTTTGAATGAATAGAATGTGTCTTAATAGGTTGTCGATCCATTAAATACCCGCCCATCAGTCAGCCGGGCTGGGAGTGGTGCGTGGAGCTGCAAGTGGCGGTTTAGTCAGTAACTTACGTACGATACCTGTCACAAATGTCAAAAAAACCATTTTTTATTCTCTCATGCCGAGCCGAATTCCCGATTTTGCCATCACAATTTACGACACCGACAAAATGCCAATCTTTCTTTTTCCGTAGAGACATCATGCGATCCTCCAATCGACGTATTTATTTAGATATTAATGTTTGAAAATTCCATGTTTGCAGCTGTTCGTCACTAAAAGACAAACTACTTATAGCGTTTGAACCAAAGTTTAAACAAGCTCTCAGTTGATGTGGTGGGGAAAGAAATAATTCGCGTGCACAAGGTTCGGAGTTCGAATCCTACTGGAAAAAAGTTTTTAGCTTTTTTTACGTTTTTGGCCTTAATCTGTTACTCAGATAATACTTATATATTATGCTTATGATACGTGTCTAAACTTTGGTTGAAACGCTATAAGTAATTTGTCCTTTAGCAACGAAGAGCTGAAAAAACAAATTTTCTTTTTGATTAACATATTATTTAAAAATATTTAGAAACATCAAAATTGAAAACTATTTATAGGCTTGATATATACGTAATATCTGATCAATAAGTTAAGGCCGACAATGTAAAAAGAAGTTAAAAAAATTTCTCCGCTAAGATTCGAACGTCGGACCTTACACATGCTAAGTATTTTATCTTTTAGAGATGTAGAGCCGACAACATGGAATTTTTAAAGGTTAATATCTAAATAAATACATCGAGTGGAGGATGTTGTGTATGATCTATGAAAAAATGAAGATTGGCATTTTGTCAGAGTCGTAAATTGTGACGGCAAAATCGGAAATCCGGCTCGGCACGAGAGAATCAAAAACGGCTCTTTTAAACATTTGTGACGGGTACTGCACGTAAGTTATTGACTAAACCGCCGCTCGCTTCTTAACACACCGTTCCCAGCCTGGCTAACTGATGGAAGGGTATTCAGTGGATCACCGACAACCTATTAAGGCACATTCTATCCATTTACAGCTAGTACAAATTTCTACAACACTAGCTCTCGGGATATAAGTACATCTTGATATTTTAAACTGGAAGTATTCCAATTAAACAATAGTTTACAAGATTTTCCGTCATTTGACCGTAACTCACCATAAAGACATCTTCTTTTATTCATTACATTTCACCTTTGCTGGGATTAAATAAAGTGATATTAAGGCCCGTCAAATCAGTCTATTACACAATAGCAACCATTGAAACCAAGAAGTAAAGACTGATCTAAGATATTTGTTAATGATACACCAGTTTACAGTCTACAGCTTTATAGAGTAAGATCCCAGAATCACCAGACTTACGTCATTTTAGCAAAGCTAATATTTTGCCAATAAATAGTGTGATATGTAGTTAAGAATCTATGCATATTTGCTAGCTTGAAAGCGGAGCCCTTTTACAGATAACAGGTACCAAATGTAGAAAAAAACATCACTAACCTATGTTAAAGTATGATAGCTGATTTCCATAAATGTTTGACAGGATACTGTTGAAAACCAACATTCATTATTATCAGACACTTTCCGTGGGCCCCATCGTCCGCCAGGCACTTTAAAGCTCGAAACAACCCAACCTAACATAACTGTGAAATCATATCTACTACCAACTATGTAAAAAACCAAACAAAACAAAACATTTATTATGTTAGGTTAGGTTGGGGGTTTTTTAAGCTTTAAAGTGCCTAGCGGAAGTTGGGGCACAAATAAAGTGTCTGGCAATAATGAGTATTGGGTTTTAACAGTATTCTGTGAAACATATATGAAAACCAGCTATCATACTTTAATGTAGGTTAGTAGGGTTTTTTATACCTTTTGTACCTGTTATCTATAAAGGCGCCCTGCTTTCAAGCTGGCATCACATTCTTAACTACATATCACACTATTTATTGGCAAAATATTAATTTTGCTAAAATGACGTATAGGTGTGGCGGCTCTGGGATCTTGGTGTAATATATTAATAGGCTACTTTTTTGTACAGTAGTTATTTAAACGATACATCTGTTGAAATTTTGATGTTTGCTTTTAATGATGCCTTGTGAATACGTATCTTTCTCTTATTTTAAATAATTAAATGTCAATTTGTATATTGTTCATAAATCAGTTGTGGGAGAATTCACATTTAATGGTGCCAGGTACGCACAAGGAAGGTCCATATACAGATATCATAGATTATTTAAAGGTTTTATTAGTTTCCGTTATGATAGTATTATTGGTTACGAGGACTTTTCCTGTGTTGGTTGGACTGTTAAACATGAACCTTACAACTTTATTAAGTCGATCATAAAGGACCAAATTTGGATGAATAGTGGAAAAATGTTTATAAATCTGCCATCATCGTCTGTAAGCAATGAGGTTGCCAGGCTTTCTGCCGAAATATGGATTTGTGTCAATTTTCATAGTTACAAACAACAGCGAAGGGTATATTGTTTTATAGCTGCGGGGGTTAAAGCAAGGCTTACAAGCTAAACCTGATTTTATGGAATCTGGCTAGTCTAGTTTTGGTGCCTTAATTCTGTCATAAGAGCAAGTTTAATTGTAAACTTTTAAAAACTTGACTGTAAAATTTTGAAGATATTTGCAGAAAAATAATTTGCTGGAGTCTGGCAATCATTTTCTGAGGGAAATGGAATCATCATATCGTCCCGTTTGGGAAACTTGTGTTTTACTTAGAGGCATTAGCAACAGATGAAATAATATTCTTGTGATTCTTGATTATAACTAAGTGGCATATCTCGCTGCGCCCCTCCTAATGTACACTTGAAGTTGTGACTTAATGTGGGTCTCTTTGGTAGCTGGTAAGGTGCACATATTTACTCATGACTTTCAGTACTTAAAAATAAGTAATATTGTTACTCGTTATATATAGTTTTTCCCAGATGTTAAATATTACGATGCTAGTGGTGGAATCTCCAACTGTTTACAGCTGCCAAGGAGATTAAGTCAAATTTCATGTACCGACACTTCTTCGCTATTCTAATGTGGTCTATTATGAAGAATTCCATTTTAATAACATTTTGTGTTAGCATGTCCTGTAAATTTATTTAGGTGGTTTTGTTGAGTTTTAATTATTAAAGTTTTTTTTATCTATAAATAATGTTTTTGGTTCATTTCATTTTAGTATACTATGTTATTATAGTTATACATTATATTGTTATTAATGTAACTGGATGATTATGTCCATAAAAGACAAAAAGATAATTAGTTAATAAACCATAAATTGTGATTATTTTATTAACATATTTATTATTATAGCAAATAAATTAGTGATTTTTTGTAGTTGTTTGAATCTTGAAATGATGTTTTGCTCCAATCGGCAGTTCTAACTACAACAGAGGTAGGGATCTATTTCTACATATCGACCCACCTTTCGTCAAATTATACAGGGCGTTCGTTAATTGGTGGTAGTCCTTTTAAAGAATAGTTGTACTCATAAAATGGAGTAACTTTTTCATTTAACATTTTTGTATATTATGCCAAATAACCGAAATAAAAAATTAGTACATTTTTAAGAATGATACGTTATTGGTGTATCGACTGCAATCCTACTTTGGACTCCACTGCCAATTCCTCATCAAATACTGCACTGGTATTAGATCTGAGAAACGAAATCTCTAACTTAATTGACAATCAACTTAAAGTACACTATGCAGAAATCTCAAACAAGCTTGAAACTTTCATGAACGTCATCAAGGAATCCAATGTTGACCTAGTCAAACTACTGACAGAAAAGCCATGCCAACAAGCTGAAAAGATTCAAACCACCGATAATCTCTTTTCTGATCATGCCGCATTCGACGAACCTAATAAAACTTCCCATAAAGACTTGGAACAACAAATTAGGATTCTGGAAAAGGAAGTTAAGAACCTAAAGATCTCTCTTGGTGAGATCCGTGCCAAGCTCCCAAGGCCACTAGAAACTACAAAAACTACTAAAACACCAAACTCTCCAAACATATCCCTGACTGCCGAATCTACCCAGAGACATGGTTTGCAAAAAAAAAAAGTAAACACGAACCGAAGTACCAACACCGGTCCAAAGCATCTTCCGATTCTCAATACCCAGGCCAAGATAACTAATACAAAAAATGCTACTATCAATGGAATGACGAGGCCAGGAAAACCGAAAATCGCTGCTGCTGTTATTACCCAGAAAACCGCCATTTTCGTTGGAAAAGTATCACGTGATGTCTCCGTAAATGATATACATGAATACCTACAGGACAACTTTAAAGATGAAACCTTTGTTGTTAAAGAACTACCTGCAAGATCCGGGGAATACACTAGCTTTCGCATAGACGTCAAGAAAGACCTCGAAGACGAACTACTAAATCCAGACCTGTGGCCTGACTTGGTCGCCCATAAATTTGAATTTTTTCGATCAAGATCCAATTCATATAAACATTAATAGTAATAAACATGCCATTTTATCTAATATTAACAAGGTCAAACCTAATCACCTTAAACAAAAGATAAATATCTTACACCTTAATATACAGTGCCTGCGCAGTAAAACTATAGAGTTAGAAGCATATTTAAATGATACTACTCCTCACAATTTCCTTTGCTTAAACGAACATTGGCTGAATGAACTAGAACATAACGCAATAAATATTGAGGGCTATAGGCCTGTCTCTGCTTTCTGTAGGTCGAATAAAATTCATGGAGGAGCAAGCATTCTGGCTCAAAATCACCTTAAGTGCTTACCATTACCATTTGACATAAGTAACCTATGCATTGAAGTGCACTGTGAGATGGCTGGCTTGATATTTGAGAACTATCAAATTATCATAATATATAGGTCCCCCTTAGGGAACTTTGATATTTTCACTGAAAAAATAACTTTACTTCTAGATAAACTTTCTCTCTCAAATAAAAAAATCATAATTACAGGTGACTTCAACACAAAATTTAACACTAGAGATCCACAGGCACTTCATCTCTGCAATATTTTTCAGTCATACGGGCTCAAACAAACTGTTTTTAACAGTACTAGAGAAACTGCCTGCCTAGACAATATATTCACTAATTGCGATCTAAACACTATTTCTGTCAGAACATGTGATCCCAATCTCTCTGACCACCTTGGAATATCCATGGACATTATAATAACAAAAAATAATAAACTAGGACATAAAACTAGAATTAATTACAGGCCTATAAATGACTATGGGCTGTCACAATTCCATAAACTAGTTGAACGTATAAACTGGAATTTCATTAATGATCCCAATTTAACAGTCGAAAGTAAGTCCGAAATGTTCCTGCAACACCTAAACAACGCTATTGAACTGTCTTTCCTATTAAAATCTAAACTTGTTGATCCCTCTCGCAGCAGCGCTAAAATACACTGGTATAATGAACATTTACGTGGCATGCGTGAACATCTACACCTTCTCAAAAGCCTACACAAGACTGACCCTAACTTAATAACCAATGAATCCATAAAATTATTCAAAGCGCAATACCGCTCAGAAATATCCAAAGCAAAAAGAAAAGCCTATGACGATCATATTAGAAACTCCCCAAACTCCCAAGCAGCCTTCTGGGATATTATTAAAAATAACAACCCCAACCAAACTAATCATAGTAGCGAATCACTATCTGCCAACGATTTCAATAATTATTTTACTGACATCCCTTTAAATATAATTAGTAACTTGCCCAAAAGCAATACTAATCACATTAATCATTTAACACCTGTCAATAATACGATAAATTTTAGTTTCAGGGAGATAACTCATGATGAAGTCCGCACTATAATAACTAATCTCAAAAATAGTAAAAGCAATGATGCTTACGGTATTAATGTAAAACTTATCAAGTGCATAGTAAACTTAATTATTGACCCCCTTGTTAAACTAATCAATTTGTGTATCGTAAACAATGTCTTTCCTGATGCACTAAAACTGTCAAAGGTTATTCCAATACATAAGAAGGGCTCATATGAAGATCTAAATAACTACCGTCCTATTTCATTGGTACCAATATTAGGCAAAATATTTGAATCGGCACTGAAAAACCAAATCAGTGAATACTTTGAGCTTAACAACTTATTTCACCCTTGCCAATATGGATTTAGGAACAAACGATCGACAACAATGGCAATAAACAATGTCGTACAAACCATCCTTGATACTTTCGAAAGCAAGAAATTCACAACTGCTAGCTTTTACGACCTAACAAAAGCTTTCGATTGTGTATCCCATGAAATTCTCCTAGACAAATTAGTGGCATATAACTTCAATAACGGTAGTGTAACACTCATGAAAACCTACTTAACCAACAGGTTGCAGTATGTTAACTATAATTTTTCCACTTCTATAACCAGGAGAATTTCCCATGGTGTACCCCAGGGATCTGTACTAGGTCCGTTACTCTTTACCATTTATATAAATGACCTTGCCAACACCAGTGATGATACTGATTTCACATTGTTCGCTGATGATACAACGACACTAAACACGAATACTGTGCTTCGGGAACTGAAACTGAATGTTATCTCGACAAACGAGAGTATTAACGAATGGTTTTTATCCAATCGATTAAAACTAAACGAAGACAAAACACAAACTCTAAACTTCACTCTACGAAAACTTGACCCAGCAGACCAATTTGTTCAAAGAGATAAAGTGGTAAAATTTTTAGGTGTATATCTGGACTCTGCATTATCCTGGGAGCAACACATTTTAAAACTATCAACTAAACTCTCCAAAAATATTTATTTTTTACGGAATCTAGCTAACACTTTATCTCAAAACTTTTTAATTATGGCTTACTACGGCTCATTTCATGCAAATATGTCATATGGTATCCTAAACTGGGGGCACTCAACTCATACCACTAAAATATTTGGTTTGCAACGCAGATGCATTCGGATACTCTCGCATTTAAGGTATAGAGATGATTGTAAAGATCAATTCATTAAACTTAAAATTCTAACATTCCCCTGTGTTTATATCTTAGAGTGTCTATTATACCTTAAACAACACGAACACCTATACGTTACACACAGTCATATTCATGAACATAATACGAGAAACTGTGATAAAATACATATAAATTTTCTTCGGCTCACCAAAGCAAGAAACGGAACAGGCTACTATTCTACCAGATTCTATAATGTTCTACCTAATTCAGTCAAAAACTTGAATTTTTTGAATTTCAAAATCAAAATCAAACACTACCTAAAAGTCAAAGCCTTCTACACGTTTAATGAATTTCTGGAGAATAACTTCTCTGATTTAACTTAATACTGCCTAGGCACTGTATACATGTACAAAGGTGTACTACTTATATACAATACTTACATTTTACTAATATTCTTATATTTTATACTATTTTATGTTTTCTGTTCGTATATTTTATGTACCGAGTTATACTATTGTCTGTATTTTGTTTTATTATTTTATACACTTCATTTACTCCAATTTGTTTTGACTTGTGTAAGCATTTTAATATGTATATTAGCACCAATAAATTATCTATCTATCTATCTATCTATCTATCTATATGGAAAACTGACGGCAGCCACGCTGCACGTTGGGTCGATCAGTGTTTATTACTGCGCTAGGCGGCTTCTTAGTGGGCGATTACACTAGTTTATTTACATTAGATAAAAATAGAGGGATTTACTGTGTGTGAATGTCACTACATGTTAATTCGGTTTGATGAAGCCGGGAGGCCTCGAGCATAGGAATTGTACCGCCAACAGTTTCCTAACTGCCGCAGACTAGCTGCAGGAACCTTTGTTAGGCTATCGCAAAGTATTAGACACTATATTTACTTGCTAGAAGACGTAATGCCTGTAGACCACGCACTCGCGGAGTTTTAGACCTAGAAGAGGACGTTTTATGAATCGTAGAGGAGAGTCCAGCCGTTAGTATGTGTACCATTGCTAGACAGTTGGGACTTTGCAATTCAACAGCTCACCGAATTTTGCGTGAAGAGCTATTGCATCCATACCATGAACTTAAAAGAAGCATCTCACAAACACCTACACCTCCCATCCTATATTCCTACCCCATGCGTCATGTGGATCTCGCTGTATGCACCTTATGCAGCCAGTCCGGTGGTATATAAAACATCCGAGGTTTTTTTAATATTCATAATGCCCGACGCTAATCCTCCTGCTATTCTATGCGGGAATTTTCAACACCGTTTCTCAATATTCGTTAGGGTTGGACTTCTGAGACACATTCTATTGGGTCCTATTGTACTTCCTGCTCATGTAACAGGAGCAACTTATTTAGAGTTTTTAGAAAATATGTTGAATAGACTCTTTGAAAATGTGCTTTTGCAAACACTTCGTCATGTGATTTTTATAGGACGGAGTCCCCCACTCGGTGCACTTGAAGTACAAAGAGTGTTAAATAATACTTTTCCCGATTGATGGATTGTAGCCCAGATCTAACTCCAATGAATTTTTATGCGTGGGATGATATTAAAAGGATCGTTTATGTGAATGAAATAAATAACGAAGATCTGAGGCAACGCATTTTTGCAGCATTCAGTGTGGGCTAACCTTGAAATTTTTTACTTTGACACCAGTTAGCGAACACCCTGTATTTATATCAATTATTTAAGGTATACTGATGGATGTATGATCATGGTTTACCAAAAATTCACAATTTATTTATATGTACCTTCACTTACATAGGTACACTTTCACTGTTCCATTGCTCTTCATTTTATAGGCATTAGAAAAATTTTAATTTTATGTTGGAGGTCTTACCATATGTGCATATGATGTACAAAATATCAATATATTATCATTTATTCAAATCAAAACACTATCAATAAATGTAATAAATTTATATATATGTATGAATTGTTCTGGCTGAAGGACTTCGGTTGATGGCCATTTGGTACTTAACATAACCAATAAAGAACTTGTATTACTGTTAAGATGTAAAACACAATTTTAATTTAGAGTGTATTTGGAAAATTGATATTGAAAAAAAGCAGTTAAAACTACAATTTATTTAAATAAAGTAGCCAAACAAAACAATATTTTTATTATATACAAAAACTAGGAACAATTTTAAAAAATACCAATGATCTGAGCAAGGCCTGCGTATATTGTAAGAGTGAAACAACCATAAATAACGGTTACAGAAGCCTTAATTAATAAACCTACCCATGGCCCTGCTGCTATGCCAGATATTAATAAATCTAGCAGTAAAGATTTGTACGAAGTAAGCACTAACAAGACAGTAACGATTGTCTTTAGATTCTTTTTCAAGTCATGACGAGACCACAACCATACTAAAGTTGCCGTGATAATATGTTGCACTAACAGGATGTTTGATTCGAGGCATTTTTGAATGTAAATCCAATCGAATTCAGCGCCTCTCGCTCCGAACCATAAGAGAAGAGCTCTAGAAAGTATAACTTCTGCTGTGGCCCAACCTATTCCAGCTGTGAGGACTTTGCTGTGACCCTTTCCTGGGATTCCTGATAAAACTAGGTACAATCCTACTAAGTCAGCCAAGTCCACGGTTGATTTTAAAAATTCCTAAAATAGAAAGCACGTATATTTTTTTCAAATCCTAATTTTACATTAAAATTAATTTCAAAGTTTATTTATTTATCATATTAAGTATATGAACGAATTTTGTTTGCAAAAAATTTGTTATAAATAAAACGAGAAATCTTTTGTGCTGTGTGTGTTTGATACACAGCTCTAAGAATAATTCTTTGTGCAGGAAAATGTGGATATACCTATGGGATATACCACATTAAAAAAAATTCGCCCCGTACTCTACCTCAGCAGCAACTATGTAAGCCTTTTTGCTCAATAGTGGTTAGCTCTACGACAAAAGTAATTGAGCCTTTTGTCGCAAATTTTATAAGCTACAAATTATTTCCAAACCATTTTTGCATAAAAATCAATATTTGAACCCCTGTAAAAAATTATGCGTACAAGATATTAATTTGGACTGTTGAGACATCATTTAAAATAGCCAAAATCTCGCAATGAGCATTCAGTGAAATGGGAATTTTTCCCCAGACTAATATGCAACCTGTACTGGACTATATAGATTCTAAAATTGAAATTCGTAATATGTAAACCTGTATCTGTGCAGGTAAACCTCGCCTTGTCTGTAGGTCAACGCATTGGTATTTGTTCATACCAACACCACTTGACCGCGTCGACCCCACGCATTCTGCTTTCAGTAGCCCAATTACATTGAAGATTATTCCCTATATCACTTTCTGAATCTGTATAGTTCTCGTGTCTGTCGTTTTCTTTTTTTAAAGAGAAGTTGGACTGGACGATTTGTATATTACGACATTCCGCGGTGAGAGATAATACGAAATACTAAATAGAACTTTGATTTAAATTAATCTAGATTCAAAATCGGATACATGTCTTATTACATTTTACATACCCCTATTAAATCGTTACCAAAATCTGATACATTATCTGGGAAAAAGGTAGCTAGAACCAACATTTTAGCTAATTGGGTGAACATATATATCAATCCAGCTTGAATACATTTCCAAAATGCACCATACTCGGACCTGAAATGAAAAAAAGTAGTAAAAATATTACGAGACATACTTATTGTATTACAATCCAGAATGTTTATAAGTTAGATAGTACGGCACATATATTAGAGCAACACAATTCCCAAAATGATATAAGGTCATTTTTATTCACTAATTTAATTAAAATTAAAATACTTAATCCTAGAAAATTATAGGTTAGAATGGGATAAATGTCAAATGCCATAAATGGTCGTATTGCGTCGACAAGGTCATCGTAGTTCAAATGGTTTATGAATCGGACTCAAATCGGACTTTTCGATAGTAGCTATACTTTCGCTTGCTGTGAACATATTAAACAGGATTTCAATGAACAATGATCATATGATACAAAATTGCATGGTGGGGACAGAGACAAAACACTACAAACAGGTTCAATCTGATTACGAATCACTTTGAAGAACGAAAACAGTTTGATGTCCGGTAAAAAGTTACATTTCATAATCTTTAATTTCAAATTGTTTGGAACACGATTAAAGTACCGAGAGGTAAAAATAAATCGTATGCTGATTATTACATGGATGGTAATGCAAAATTCGAATAAAGTCTGTAACAGAAGAAAGTAGAAACCTATAACTTGAACCTATGGTCATTTGGATTCTGGCATTGAATATAGACTACCACAGAACATATGAACATATACTCAGTAGACTACCATATACAATGATTCTGGAGGATAACCTGAATGGCGCCATCTATTTACCTAACCTAACCTAACCTGAATGGCGCCGTCTATTTGTGAAGTTCGATAAAACCCTTTTTGAACAGAAAACTGTAATAGGCTGTATTCAACTACTTGCCACAGCCTAGAGATGGAGGAACTAGTATCTTCGTTCTGTTACTAAATATCCTTCATTTAGTGCACCTCAGAACAATAAGTCCTTGATAAATGATAAACAAAGTTCACATCCATAAAACTAATATTGACTGAAAATTTGAAATTGGTACTACTCTCAAGTCAGATATTTAGTTTGTCATTTTGTAAATAGATGTGTGGATTACAATACAAATTATATAAACATACTGTCTGCCGTATATATTAAAATAATTGCGACAAATTGATTATCTCGGTGATTATCACGCTTAGATAAAAATATGTATTTTTAGCATTTACGGATTTTCTGGGCTTTATTTCCTGGAAATTATTTATTTTTAGAAAAACCTTGAAATAACAATTGTGATTACAATTATTTCACTCCATATTTCAGGTATATAGGTACCTATATAGGCATTTGATATCGAGGGTATGTGACCCTTATTAAAAAGCCATCGATTGAGGTGTCGTGTTTATTTTAGTAGAGAAGGAGTCTTCTTTCCCTCTATTCGTACTAGTAGAGTTCAAAACGAGACCTATCTCGACTTCCGTGGAACATTGAAAGGTAAAAATGTGTTGATTACGTTGTTGCATAGTATTTGGCTTGTATATACACCCCCTAAATTCGTCTGGCGATATCGGTGTCCAAACAACCCCCAAGGGTGAAAAAGTGAAAAAACTAGAAAATTAGATTTTTCCCTAGTCTTTCTAACAGTTTTCAAATTTTTGTTTTATTATGTATAATAATAAAGTTATAGCAAATTATATGTGAAGAAATTGTATTAGTTGAAGCGGATAATGGTTGTTATAACCCTATGTAACTTCCTTATTATGTATATATTCATTTTACTATTTTCGCAAATTCATTACACTCCTGACTGTAGGTAGACGAACGAAAATTTTAGAAAATTGATAAGAATAAAAGTTGTAGCCTGTACTATCTAGATTATAATCGTTTTTTGATTTTTATATTCCGCTTATAAATAAGAAAGTTATAAAAGAAATACTAACCTGTTGACAGAATTCCCGCAGCACCCCTGTTGCAGCTATCGCAAGATCTGTCTATTTCCCTCTCACTCTCACTCGCTGCTCGCATAGGCGTAAAAGTATTGCCATTTAAATTTATTCATTAGAAATTAGCCTGGATAATGTGATATATAATATAACAATAATTTAGGACGTAATTGTTCTAACAAAAATAAGTTAAAAATACATTAACGCAGATACTAATGACCTAAATTACATTTTTAAAATATAAAATAATGAATTTTGGGAAGAAAAACTACTTTTATAACTAATAATTATTTACCCAAACCCTTTCCTTATCTTAATGATAATAATAATAATTGAAATGCCACAATAATAATAAGACACATTGATTATTTATAAACCAATTAAGAATAATACTAAACAAATAAAATTGATGTTGAAGTTATTACAAGGTAATACATTTTCATATTAATTGAAAAATGCACATTATAATAAAATACAAAAGTAATCATCATTTTACTAATATAATTCATCGTCCGTTTCTTCATCTACAACTGTAATTTTGTGTATCAATTTATATTCTTTGCATGGTTGAGCATCTTGAAATGACATTTATTAAAAAACGTTGTTTAAACGATTTGCAATACTTTTACCTGTTTTACAATAACAAAATGACATTTCTGCAGTCAGAGTTGGCATTTGGCGATTTATTTGTCCATATAGGTAGATAAATAAGAATTATCTTCATTTATTCTCCACCCGTACTCCAAAGGATTCGGCATAAGTATTAATAACTGGGTTTAAAGCACTGCTCCATATAATAAATTGGTAAAATGCTCTCAAACAGTGTTGATTCAAGGCGTCACTTATAGGGGGGCAATTTGTCTATACTGAATTGAGATCAAATTGAGATGCCATCTTCGCCCTCAAATCATTAATATTATCGCAATTAGTGGGAGAGTACAGTAACATGCAAAACTTTTCCAACTCATTAAATTTTGTTACTTCTAAAGAAACATACTTTTCACATGAACGCGATAGCAGACTGCAATTTGTTTCAAAGATTTTCCACGAATAACATATTTTATTTTAAAATGTTGTCAATATTGATAGAATTTATATATCTATTATTTTCATTTGTGCTGTCTGCATGTAAACATTTACGTCAAGACTTTCTATAAAATGAAGTAAGAGAACCAGTACATCAGTATCCTTACAGCTTATATTATAATGCATTCTGTAAAACCTACACATTTTGCTGATATGTGCAACAATATTCTAGTATCTGCCTTTTCATGATTAAAAGATAATAATTTTCTTGAATTAAGTGATTTTCGACTTTTAATCGGCAATTTAAATTCCGCATTTAATTCATTTTCGGTATTACTTGATGAAGACTCCATATTTCACAATAATGTTATAAATATATAACAATATCTAATTAAACACCACTAAAAACATGCGATGAAACAATATTCTACACAGGAGTATGCATTCATATGTGAGAATATATAGCTTCGCGGGCCGAGGTGACGAGCGGGAAGACGTGTTAAAGTGCGAGGGAAAACGACAGAGTAGAGATAGTTGCAACTGGTGGTTGAATTACATTTTTAACAACAACTAACAATTTTCTTCATAACTCGCTCATTTATAATCCAAAAGTAAAACCGAAAAAACTGGTCTAATCCAGATAGTATAGACTACAACTTTTATTCTTGTCAATTTTTTAAAATTTTCGTTCGTCTGCCTACAATCACAAGTGGAATGAATTTACGAAAATAGCAAAATGAATATTTGCGCGATAAGAGAACTATGCTAGTTTTTAGGAAACAGTGTACGCTTTGAACAATACACATCTCTTACCTATAAATAGCTATAACTTTGTTACCATATATAATTTATCAAAAATAAAAAATTTGGCAGAAAGATGAGACAAATATGTAATTTTTCGTTTTTTTCGGTTTTTCACCCCTGGGGGGTGCTTGGACACCGGTATCGCCAGACGAATTTAGGGGGTGTATATACATGTTAGGTACTATGTAATAAAGTACTCAGTACATTTTTACCTTTCAATGTTCCACGGAACATGTTTCTAGACGACTTTTTCGTGTTCTGAGTCTATACTATACCAAAAGAGTAAAAAATAGACCCGAATATAAGTATGCATAAACATATATCATTTAAAGATATTACAGGATGATATTCCAAAATTGTATGATGAAACTGTCAATAAGTAAAGAGACTCAAAACAAGACATTTGGTCAAGCCTGAGGTGATAGAATAACACTGAGACCGTGCTTGAATATTTCAAACGTTATACCATATACAAATATAGTTCAACAGATATGTTATGCCCTTATTACTTCAAACGAAACTAGTCGATTATTTACCTGGCTCACCATTACAAGCTCCCTGCCTGATACAGTTTATTTATATAATTGCCGGTAGCATAGCCGTAGGTTAAATGATATTTATTTACTTTTATTGAATCATTTATGGAGTTGTTCAAAACTAACATTATTTATTATAAATAATTAATTTACTTTGTGCCTATCAATTAATATAAAGTAGTAAAACAATATTTAAAATAATTAAAAAGTCATTCAAAAAATTGTCGCTCTCTTTTTATGATTTTCAAACTGACTTTGCAGCCCCTATATGCCAGGTTAGATGGCTGCAAAATGTTGGACGCTATTTGTTCTGGTCTGGAAGTATATAATGAGGTTGAGGCGTTAGACGAAAATAATGAAAAAAATCTGAAATAAAGTTCTTTTCATAGATTTTTATATGACACAATTTTCTGTAAAAAATCCAAAGTCATTAGGAAACTCATTAAGTTAAAAAAAATTTAAAACTTTTGCATGTAGTCTTCTGGAAAATATGTCAACCCAGCATGCAGGTACATTTTAACACAAATAACTAAATAGAACACACTACTATGTTTTCTACGACATAGTGGTGGAACATAGTATTGTAGTGTGTTTTATTTAGTTATTTGTGCAAAATGATTAACTACCACAGAGTAACGGCTCCTTCAATCAAATTTTTGGTACATTTTAATTTATAGCAAACAACCAAATAATGTCAGCAGTTCCAAAAACTAACTATGTAAAGAATTGATTGATGTCTTACGCATATTTTAATATTGTTTCCAATTTAATTAGGAGACTTTTAATAAATAAAAGAAATTGTTAAACATTTGTAAACTGTCAAATTTCTCTTTTCGTTAATGATTTTTCAATTATTTAATGATTTTATTTTAATTTTTACTACTTCTCATTTTTTTTAACTTATTTACTGAAACAAATTTGTAAAATACACAGATATTTACATAAATTTATTATTTTTTTAAAGAGTTCGGACAGAACATCCAAGAGTTAGTTCATTATGTAAAATAATTAAATCTGTTTAAATATAATTATTTGAACCCCTGTAAAAAATTAACATGAATAATAAAAAATGATTTATTTTTGCCTTTATGACAATTATTATTGGTATCATCGACTTATACTTATAACGCTCTGTAATAGTTTATATATGGAAAAGTTCCGATTTAGAATTCGACTTACTTTTGGCTGGGACTGTAACGCCTCAACCTTCTTAAAGGTATTTGGCTGAACAACTTATTTTACACAATTTGAGATGGTGCTATAATATGATATAACCATAGAAATCCAGATGTAAAATTGGTAGTTTCTCAATACCTTTGATATAAGTAAATGAAATTTTCGATTTTCGCTTTTTCCAAATTTGAAAGTCTAATATTATCCTACATATTTAAACTAACACGCTACATTAATAAATCTGTACGTATTTTTGTAATATTGTTTTTTCTTTGAATTTTCGACTTTTTCCGGTGTGTTTTGTGATACCCGCAAAGCTAGAATCAGCAAACTTGTATTTTACGAAAAATGAGGTACATTTTTTTGTCTAAATGTTATTTGTGGCATTATATTAATTTTTTCTAATTCTTTGGGACTTCCTGCCACATGCATTTTTTCTTTTTAACCGGAGCTCTGGAAATCTACAAAAAATCACAATTAACCAGTATGTTATAAAATTCAGAGGTCCAAGATCTGCTTGGGAGAACGGACATAGAATAAACTGAGACTGCAAAAATATTTACAAAAGAGGCGGATAGAAAAAAAAAGAAAAATTAAAGAATCAGGGATAATATTGTTGAATGAGGACAGATGCGTGCCGAATTGTTCCGTACATGTCTGTACATACAACCTGGTTGCCAATGTTAAAATAAGAACTTAACATTATAAAAAAATTAGAAAAACTGTTAACTGTATCAACAGTTTTATGTAAATAGTAAGTATCTATGGATATTGAATATAACAAACATGCTTAGAGCCGTGTGTTTATCATACACAGCAAAAAAGATTTTCAAAAAAAGCCTTGAAGAAGGCAATTGATGCGCTTTCCGAAACGTCGGCGAAATATTTAATTTCAAGTTTTTATGCTTATTTGTGTTATTTGTTAAAGAAAACAACCTCTAACTGATCCTTTGACGTAAAAGTCACAGGCGTAGAGGTTATTTACCAGTAATATACTGGTTAATTGTGATATTTTGTAGATTCCCGAGCACCGGTTAAAAAGAAAAAATACATGTGGAAGTCCCAAATAATTAGAAAAAATGAGGAACATTGTCGCTCGAGAAAGTTGAGGCGTAATACGAACCAGAACTCGTCAAACACTTGAGAGCGACAAAGGCACTTTGCACTTGAATTATACACATGATGTAGAGTATATGATCATTTAGAAATATATCAATCAATATATCAAGAAATAATTAAGTTGAATCTTGGCCAGAAACGGCGATTTCTCACTATTTTGTGAGTATACCATGCATGCAACCAATGTAAGCAAACGAACATTCACAAACGCTTAAAATTTAGGTTTTGCTGTTGGTGGAATTTAAATTGTGATTTTATTTATGACAGAAAACGCACATTACAGAAAATGAAGTGAAACATAGTAACTGTCTCCTCATTACGTTAATAACAAAAGTTTTAGGGCATTATTAGTATTTCATGAAAATACATTTTGTAACAGATACACTCAAGCGCGCGTTGTCTTTTCATCAACTAATTATATTAACAATAAAAGTTTTAGGGCATTATTGAACATTCACAAACGCTTAAAATTTAGGTTTTGCTGTTGGTGGAATTTAAATTGTGATTTTATTTATGACAGAGAACGCACATTACAGAAAATGAAGTGGAACATAGTAACTGTCTTCTCATTACGTTAATAACAAAAGTTTTAGGGCATTATTAGTATTTCATGAAAATACATTTTGTAACAGACACACTCAAGCGCGCGTTGTCTTTTCATTAACTAATTATATTAACAATAAAAGTTTTAGGGCATTATTGAACATTCACAAACGCTTAAAATTTAGGTTTTGCTGTTGGTGGAATTTAAATTGTGATTTTATTTATGACAGAGAACGCACATTACAGAAAATGAAGTGGAACATAGTAACTGTCTTCTCATTACGTTAATAACAAAAGTTTTAGGGCATTATTAGTATTTCATGAAAATACATTTTGTAACAGATACACTCAAGCGCGCGTTATCTTTTAATCAACTAATTATATTAACAATAAAAGTTTTAGGGCATTATTGAACATTATTCACAAACGCTTAAAATTTAGGTTTTGCTGTTGGTGGAATTTAAATTGTGATTTTATTTATGACAGAGAACGCACATTACAGAAAATGAAGTGGAACATAGTAACTGTCTTCTCATTACGTTAATAACAAAAGTTTTAGGGCATTATTAGTATTTCATGAAAATACATTTTGTAACAGATACACTCAAGCGCGCGTTGTCTTTTCATTAACTAATTATATTAACAATAAAAGTTTTAGGGCATTATTGAACATTCACAAACGCTTAAAATTTAGGTTTTGCTGTTGGTGGAATTTAAATTGTGATTTTATTTATGACAGAGAACGCACATTACAGAAAATGAAGTGGAACATAGTAACTGTCTTCTCATTACGTTAATAACAAAAGTTTTAGGGCATTATTAGTATTTCATGAAAATACATTTTGTAACAGATACACTCAAGCGCGCGTTGTCTTTTCATCAACTAATTATATTAACAATAAAAGTTTTGGGGCATTATTATTTCGTAAAAATACATATTGTGTAAGAACAGATGCACTTAAGTGAGTGTTACAGTACGTTGATATTTCAATATTTTTAAATGTTTGTATAAACTTTGTTTGCATTAGTTCATGCAAAGTTAGTTCACGAATGTTCCTACAGAAGTTTAGAAACACCCTGTATAGCAGCTGTGTAATTGTATTGAATTTATATTTGAAATAAAACTCCTTAAGATTATTTGTCCCTGTTTTCTATTTACAGTATGGAATAGAATCATTAACTGGTGATAAGATCAGATAAAGATGAAAATCCATTAGTAAGGAATGTCAAATGTAAATAGGTACTGATAATGATATTAGAATAAGTACTTTCTCTTCCGCTCATTACAGGAAATTAAAAACTGCAAGACAACCAAGGAGCCGCCGCGTCGACTGACTCATTACTTTCATTTTCATAGTCTGCCTGTACCTGTACATAAAGACTTTTCTGTCTAAAAAATTTACCAAAGTGCAGCAAAGTAGTACTACTGAGAAGTTTATAGAGCAGGCGGTATGGGGCACGAGTTTCAAATAGATTTCGGACGCAGTTTTCTTGCTAGAATCAGTTCAGGAGATGCTACCTATTATGAAAATCCATGTTATAGGTTATCCAAAGTCAGTTTGAAAATCATAAAAAAAATACTGACTAAAATAGTTGATATAACTAATTGGCGATGTAAGAATTAAAGATTAAACATAAATCTGACAGATGTAAATTAACAAAAATTGTCTGACAGACCAATCTTAAGCGATTGGGGAGGTCCTAAGCTTTATTATTATTTTTTTTAATGGTGCTATGACCAGGGCCGGCCCAATGAAATTTTTCGCACCAAGCGAGTTTTGAGTTTTGCGCCTCCCTTTCCCATTTTCAATACTTTAGGTAAATTATACAGATTTTAGTAACGCGTCTTTAAAATTGATATTATAGAAATGAAAATAAATAACTAAGAAAACGTACCTATGCATAAGAACTGCTCTCGTCTAGCTTTTTGTAATGCAAACTGCTTAATAGTGCAGTGAAGAAAGACCAAAAAACGATGAGACAGCAAAATTATGATTTCATACCTTCTGGGGGGTATCTCCAGGAGTATATATTTGAGTTTTGGACTTCGAAAGCTTATTGCGTTTTTCTTATAAACAATTTAGTTTTCTGAACATGCGTTTATTTAGGTGAGAAGGTGAATATCTCCAGTTTTAAAGGTCTGATCGGGACAAACAAAAAAAACAAAATCTTCGTAATTAACATTCTAACAAATTTGCGTTGGTTTTGGGTCATTTGAGTGTGTACATAATATACAAAATTGAATAAACTGGCTAAAACGCGTTGTTTTTCATTTTAACGCCCAGGGGCTTAAGAGTTCCAAACTCCAAAATGTAGATCTCGATGCCAGCTTCTCGATGGCATTAATACAGTTTTTTTAAAGTCATTTTGGCCACTTTCTTGCATTTATTTATAAATCAAGCAACAACAAATGAAAGAAGAAGAAGAAAGAAGGAGAATTGCGAGAACTTTAATTTAAAAAAAAGTTAATTTTCGTCTATCTGAAAAGACCGAAAAAAATCTATTTGTCGTTGTTTGGTTCATAAATAAATGCCAAAAGACTTTTTGATGACTTTAAGAAAAAACTTTGTTTTATTTTGTATCGTCGTAATGATCCAATTGGACCTTAAAATGGCGGGCAATTCACATTTTAGATAACAAATTCATTTGTCACCACAGAGTTCAATATTTGGGCACCAATATTTCAGGGTGTTCTGTTTTCAACAAAAGGTATACCTGTTTTCTGGAAGTTTGAAGCCGATCGGAACTCTCAATGTCCCTGAGCGTTAAAATGAAAAAAATAGCACCGTTTAGCCACTAGCCAGTTTGTACAATTTTTTATGTTATGTACTAACACAGATTTGTTGGAATAACAATTAAGAAGATTTTGATTTTTTGTTTGTCTCGATCGGGCTTCTAAAACCGAAGATATTCACCTTTTTACCTGAAAAGGGCGGTTCAAAAAACTGAATTGTTTATAGAAAAAAGCAATATGCTTTGGAACTCCAAAATTCAGATATATACTCCTGGTGATAATCCAAAATTTTGCCGTTATAAAACTATGCACATCAATGTAATTTTTTTGCTCCACTATAATCAATGAGTTTTAATGAATATAAAAGTTCATTTTGTATGGAACTCATAGCTAGTGAGGTTAACCGATCTTGAACCATTTAAGATCTCAGACTGATTTGAACACTTTGCTTTTTTAGTTGTTTAGAAGAATATACATAATAATAATAATAAAATTAAATACAAAAAGCTCAGAACTCAGTCAAAGAGGACCGGCAGTCGGCGACATTCGTGGTGCTCTATGTAAATTTAAATCAAATTAATGTAAATATAGGCCTATCATAAATAGGCGAGAAGGGGCGGACTTATTTAGATATTTGGAGTACATGCTTTTGTTTAAAATTTTAAGTTTAGTTATTATACTTTACACAAAAAGGCCTGTATCTCTCTGTTGTTAAGGTGATTGTGTTTTTTATTATTTTCTTTGTTTTATTTTTGTCAAATGTTTTCATGCTAGTTAAAAGGCAACAAGATTTATCAGTCCATAAGAAAGTGGAAAATTATTCGTGAATTTGCGAAAGGTGAGCTATTTTTACATAAAATGTCATTTTTCCAAAAGAATGGCTCAGGTAATATCTTTTTTTTATATCACCAGAAAGCTAAAGGAATATACCACCAAAAACAGTAAACAAAAATGTCTGTTTCCATTAAAAATAATTTATGATGGCGTCATAACTCAAAAACCAATGACGTCATACATTTTGATATAGTGACAAAATATAGCATTTACAAAACTAAAATGGACCTATTCAAGGATTTTTTTGAAAAATAACATACCAAAGATATGAATTTTGTGCGTTTCTTTAAGTTCACACTGTATGTAGCTATTTCCTATCCCAATATTACCGGTTTTAGAAAGGTGCCGATCAAATGCAAATACTATTCGTTTTGTATTTGCGAAGAGTGTAAAAAAATATATAGGTACGGGTTGGATTGAAAACATCCTCCTTTTTAAAACATTTTAAAGTCTGTTAAAAATTAAGTGGGAATACATAGAATACATCAGTATTGTTAGTGTGTCCTTCTTTGGACTAAAGGATAAGAAAACAGACTTTTTAAAACCTTGTTAAATGTAATAAGTATGGAATGATTTTTAGTAAGTATCCAGAGAATATTTCTGCTTTCGGATCATAAACGAACATTTTACGAATACCTTTGTAAATACCATGCAGTTTATGCATCAAAGTTCCTGTAATACTTTATTAATCAATGAAATACTGGCAGATTGCATGTAAACAGAACGATATTGGTGTATAATATGCATATACTAGAGAGGCAGTTGGCAAAGCTGAATGTTGGAAAATCTAATAACAAAAACAACCTAACCATTATACTCTTCGCCCATTTAATGCCCTTTTTATATAATTGTTGCACATTCTATAGGATACTCTTCGCAGTTTTATCGTAAATAAATAATGTTAGTTTATGTTAGTGAGTGACCTTGGCCTTGTCTACTACGAGATGATTAAGCCGACAAATGTTTATAACAAATTTATTGCTTTTAAGTTTACACACATTATTAGAATGTATGCGTAGCTGGTATTGCAATATAACACTATTCATATTTAAACTTTAAATTTGTCCATAATTATACCTACTCTTCGTCTTTGTTAAGCATTTTTTCTAAATTTTTGTAACAACCTTTCCCAAAGAGGTGGTATTGTTTTCGTTTTAGACATGTTTTTGTTTAACTACAAAACAAACATAAATAGTTAATAACTTTTTATGTACTGATCGATTTCGTTCGAAAACAATAGGGCTCTTACTCTACCCAACACTAATTTACTGCTCAAATTAAAATAAAATCAGAGTTTTCTTTCTTAACTTATCATGATAATTTACTGCTCAAATTAAAATAAAATCAGAGTTTTCTTTCTTAACTTATCATGCCTACAAAAAACGTGACAGGTAGACGGATAGACAGACGGACATTTTGAAAGTTCAATATAATTAGAAGCAAATGCAACTTCCCGGAACTGTAAAAGTTCTATAAATATAAAATCAAATGAATAAGCATATTACCAGAAAATTAGTAATTATTCTAACTTTTACAAAATACTTATCGCATATAAGTTTAAAACGTACCGGTTGTCCAACAAGTCTGGAAATGGTCAAATATCTCGAGAAATACACATTGGATCCAAAAAATAAAAAACACGTCTTTAATAATTTTAAAAGCGCTATCCAATGATACCACACACGACCCACCACCCCCACCTCTTGGGGTGGGGCAGGAGCAACTTTAAAATCTTAATTGGGTACCTCTCATTTTTATTGCAGAATCGGATATTCTGACTTAGAATAGACTAGTTTTATTGGAACATATCTTTATAAGATTTTGCAAACAGCAGAAAAAATCTATCTATCTATGAGAACTAAGGGGCCATCCATTAATTACGTCACGCAATTTTCATGGCTTTTATATTGCTCCCTTCCCCTATGTCACAGGTTGTCACAGTTGAGATCAAAATTTGATGTAGAATTTTCTGATTTTTATATTTCTTCACAACGGTACGCGTAGATGTAAATAATGTGATGTCAATAAAGTTTGACCCCCTCCGCCCTTCTTGTCACACTCTGTCACAATTTATGGACCCCCCCTCAGAGTGTAATGTAATTAATGGGTGGCCCATAAAAGAAAAACTATGTGTAAAAATACTAATGAAATCTTTGCATTCTTTCGATAACCTGAACTCTGGTTATGTTAACAAATTAAAATCCTAAAATGAATTTGTATAATTTCTTGTTTGAAAATTCTCATTGAACAACTAGCATCCACACAGTCCCCTATGGCCATGCAGATTAAACCAGTATCTACATCTACATTGCCGTAGGCATGCAGATTAAGCTAGTACGTACATAACCCCCTACGGTCATGAAGATTCAGTTAAAAATGAGAACAAAGACCTAACATGAATTTATTTACCTCCTTGTCTTAAAAATTTTTAATTCTAATGTATTTCATGAAATCTATAATTCTGTTTTGGAAATGCTTAGCCTTTGAAATGTTTTTCGCCCTTATTCTGGAGCTCGTCAGAAAGGCACAAAGCCACTCATAAAGGTGTTTCATGCGAAACCAAGACAATTTCTATGAATAAGTATGTCAGGCCCTTGTTCTTATTTTTAATTGAATCTTCATGACCGTAGTGGATTATGTAGATACTGGTTTAATCTGCATGGCCGTAGGGGACTGTGTGGATGCTAATTGATGAATGAGAATTTTCAAATAAGAAATTATACAAATTCATTGTAGGATTTTAATTTGCTAGCATAACCAGAATTCAGGTTATCGAAAGAATGCAAAGATTTTATTAACATTTTTACACATAGTTTTTCTTTTAGTTCTCATAGATAGTTATTTTCCTATAAAGAATATGTTCGAATACAATTATAAGTAAACAAATAATAATTCACTTTTAAAGACTACTATTGTTCGAAACTTTTTTTCTGAAATTGTCGTTTCGTGCCACTTATGTTAAGATTTATTTTTTCGACTTATCGTTCAAGTCATTAGTACTTGGTTACTTACATAAGACACTACTTCTCGTTCGTACTTTTTGTGTTACTTTTTGGATTTCGGACCAAGTTTTTCTTTTTGTTTTCTTTATTGATAACGTTAATTCACAGTTTAGTGTGGTGTTTTAAAACGCAGATTTTGGACATTATGGGAGATTGCACTTATCCAGAGCTCGCAGATTTGCAATTGGTGTATGGAGAAAGTGGTGGAAATGCAGCTAGTCAGAGGCGCGTTTAGACCTAGGCGCACTAGGCGCGCGCCTAGGGCCCCACTTTTCCAGGGGCCCCCATTTCCCGATTTATTGAGGTAAAAAAGCGATGCAAAAATTTTATTTCTTTGTTATGTCGTTATTTATTTTTGCTTTTCCGATAGCAATAATGATAATTACAACTATCATGAAATACATTTCTTCCCTTTTCCATATCATCCTCATCAGATCTCAATTGCAACAAAAATAACAAAATAAGAATGGTTCATGCGAGTATGTGTTCACGAACATTTGTCGTTTATTTACATTTTACATCATTTGAATTTGAAATCATTTTATATAGTTCTTCCTTTCGATTTCAATTTTTTTCATATTTCAATGTAGAAGTATATAGGAATTTATTGTTTGTATTTATCGTGTTTGAATATTCTTGAATATTCATTTTTTTTATCTTTATTCACTGTGTCACACTGAAAAAAATATGTTCGTAATATTAATGAATCGGTTCATCGACTGAAAAGTGATGAATCCGTTTATTAATATAATGTACGTTTACATAGTAACAATAAATGTGTACATTGTCTTAATGAACATATACATTATATCAATAAACAGATTCATAAATTCTCAATGAACTTTCATTCATTTCTCGAACATATTTTTTTCAGTGTATTAAAAAAAAAAGATGCAAATTAACAGACCAATTTGGCAATTCCTCCTCAGACGTTACTATTTAAGTTTCAGCAGTCGGCACGTGCCAGATGACGAATCAGCTTTTCGGTATATTTCACATTAATGAAAATAAATCTACTGATAATGATGATGCGAAAATTCAAGAACCTGAGACAGAACAATCTAGAAAACCCGAGAAAATAACTGAGAAAATTTTGATTTTGAAACCAGTGATGAGGACTGCGAAAACTAAGAACCATTAGGAAACAATTCTAGTGAATCTGTCGATGATGAACAAATAGAAAGAGAATCTGAAAATAAAGAAAATTTGGAAAAAGAGTATGACGATGCAAAAAAAGCTAATAATCAGTGCACTACAATAATCAATGCATTAGTATCAACCTATAGAGGCGACATAGATTCCGAGATATCTCCAGATAAATTGCATCAATTTTTGATATATGCCGGCTTAAGTCGCCTGCCGAAATTTATAAAGGACCCCGCAGTTTTCTATAGTAAAAATGTGTTTCAGTCGATAGTTCTGAAACTTGGGGAAAATTTTGTCCTGGGCCCCCTGATTAAAATTCATTTTGACCACCAGTTCGACCGAATTCGATTTTTTTATTTAGAGACGATTGGAACTGTGAACATCTGCGAAGGTCTGCTTAAATGTTCCATAAAAATTCTGAAAATATTCATACTCATTTTTTGGAGAAAGATAAACATCTTTTGTTTCTTGGTGTTTTTTTTTTCAAAATGCTTCCTTCTCCCGGAAAAAAATAAGGAGAAAAAAATTAATTTTTTGCAGTTTTTTACGGGAAAAGGAAGCACTTTGAAGAAAAAGTTGAAGGGGCATAAGCTGATTATTTTTACCTAAAGAACGTGCCTGAATATTTTGGGATCTTTCTGAAGTAGAAAAAAATAAAATTTTAGGGAAATTCTTGGTCGAAATTATTTTTGTCTAAGAAATTCTGAAAACCGGAAAATTACAAAAAGTATTTTTGTTCGTTTGTTATTTTTTTCCGGGAGAAGGAAGCACTTTGAAAAAAAATGCCTAGTGACAAAAGATTCTTATTTTTCTTCAAGAAATGAGCATGAATATTTTCAGAATTTTTATGGAACATTTACGCAGACCTTCGAAGATGCTCACAGTTTCAGTCGCCTCTAGATCAAAAAATCGAATTCGGTCGGACTGGTGGTCAGAGACAATTTTAATCAGGGGGTCCAGGAGAATATTTTCCCCAAGTTTCAGAGTAATCGACTGAAACCTATTCTTACTATAAAAAACTGCGGAGTCCTTTATTCTTAATGTATTGCAGGCGACATTTTTTAATGTTGAAACCATTTTGTGTATTTACTTGACCATTCAGGTCAGTAATCCCTCATAAACGCACTTCTTCGGCGCTCAAAAGAATTAATAACTACCTACGAAGTACTTCGGGGCAACAGCGACTTCAAAATTTGTCTCTTCTGTATACTGTATCAGAGGAAACACAAAACTGTGATATCAAACGTTCAAATTGACAAGTTTGCTAACATATAAAGCCGGAAAAAATAATATGATAATATGTACTTATTTGTAAAAATATACTTGCCTTCAAATCTTTAGATCTAATATTTTTTTAATCGAGGGGCCCTCAAATCTCACAGCGCCTAGGGGCCCAATTTATCTAAACGCGCCCCTGCAGATAGTGCGGAAGAGCTTTAGAACAATTGCAACAACATATTTTAATGTGCATAGAAACCATACAAAATGATCCTAATTTACCAAATTAATGTGTTGAACGGAGTGCGTATGTCCTTAGTTCGATGTGCCGAAATGTGTATACGTAGAGATGGAGGTCATTTCGAACAATTTTTGTGAAAAACTCAAAAGAATTGTTCAGTTATTGGGTGTTACTTATTGGGCATTAAAGGTATGATTATTATTAGTAGTATTCGCTGTCTTGATTTGATCTGTGTATTATTGTTTACATTGATTTTCATAGAGACCAAAGACTCGATTTTTAGGTTTCGATGCCTGATTGAGAAAATTATGCGCTCAATTCGTTAAAAAATCAGATTTTTCCTAACTTAAAATACACAGCTATTTTCTCTTATCGTATCTCGGACGTCTAACTGTTCGTTTTCCAATTTCATAAAGTAATTACTAATTTTTTAAGCTTTTAACACAATGTTACAAATGTTAATAAACCACTTTTAAATTTTATAAATTCTTATAAACGACAATAAAAACTACGATGACTTTGTTCCAAATTAAAAAACACGTGTAAACAAATCCTATTTAACCCTGCGGCCATGCTATGCTTGCGTTGTGCCGAAAGAGAAGGAATTATTTACATTTTCATAATTAGTGGTATAAAAAGTTCGGTACAAGTAATCCCATCAAAATGCCACACTTCTCCCGGGAACACAAGTTGGGTATTACAGTTTTTTATTATTTCTAATATTCGGAACTATACCATCCATTGACCCTGAAAAACAGTGGTTTTCAAATGTTTCCTACCTTAACATTAAAATATTAAACCTAGGTCAGTTTTTTTCAAATGCCCCTAGAGAAAAGTCATACAGGTTTTTTGTTTGTCTAGTCGGTCCCTATTACCAGTTTTTTTTTAATGACATGAAACTAATTACACCCTGTATAAGAGTGTGATACTTTGATCGCTCCCAATCTGAATTATTTCTTTTTGTATGCGTGTCGGTGTAATTATTGGCCTATATAATATATTTTCAAGCCTTTTAAATCAATGATGGCTCTAAAATGGCCACATATCGTGCTAAATCATCAATTGAAAGCATTTACCTAGATCCCGGACATTTTTTTGCAAACATCTGATCTGGGCAGCGATTTATGTAACAGTGACTACTACTACATGCCGGCGCAACTAGTAAACTACATGGAATTTTCAGTGGTTGGCTGTGCGATCTTTCAGGAAGGAAAGAAAAAGACGATCGATTAAAACCATCAGCATCAGCACAGCTATGTCAGCAAAATTTAACATTTCCGTAATTAAATAAACGGAATAGAATGCTTCATGATCACAGCCATGTTATATGCCTGTATATCCTAATATAATGCAAAATATTCATATAGAAATATCCATCGGATATAATTACGTTGAGATAGGTTAAGGAGCTTAATCGATACGTAGATTTGGACATAGTACAACGAGGTCGAGATATGCAAGGCCTATAAGAAAACCATAACGTCATTCACAAGTTGCTGTTGAATATTTTAAGGCATCTATGAATGCAAGATGATTGAGTAAATGCAGATTAAATGAATAGGGGGTGGTAAAACAACCAAGGGAAGAAAATAGCCGCCGAGCCAGACGATACTTGCGCGGCATGCGCCGACCGCTCTAGCCTAGTAACAGGCCAACAGCAGTTTTAGCAGCTCCAAAGCAATTGGCGGCGGCGTTGCCGCGCAAAGTTAGATAAGGTCTTTGGTTTTTAAATAAAAATCAGAGTTTAATATAACAGTGTTTTTATAAGATATCGTTTACCATAATCTTTGAAGCTGTGACTTCAATTTTGTATCAGTAAAACTACTATTGTCTGGGTGTGCTGCTGGGCGGTTTTCAGAGTTGTTTGATAATTTGGCGGTAGGGGGTGGAAATATGTACATGTGAATTTTCTTCTTGATAACTACGATCATTTCCAATGCGTTAGAAGTCTGCTTGGTCACCAATTTCCGTAAGGAAAAATTTCATTTCTGAACTTGGTGGAAAAAATTGTATCATGCCGCTTGTCGATTTTAATGTCAAGGCTTGACATCAAATAAGCATTCCTAATTGGTCAAATGTACAGTGAGGGAAATAAATTAAAAACCGCTGCTTAAGGAATCACTAGTTCCACATCCAGATTTCTCATCCAATTGGCCATAGAATTTTAATAATACAGGGTGTAATTAGTTTCATATCATTAAAAAAACTGGTGGTAAGGAACGACAAGACAAACAAAAAAAACCTTATATAACATGGGGTCTAAAGCTGATAGTTTTGGAGAAAAAAATTAACAAAAACTTCCAAAACAGTTAATAACTTAATTTGAGAACTGCTGGCATATTGGGGTAGGCTTTATTGCCTCGCGTCTTGTCGCACGATGCTCTGACATTCGTGCAAATAAGAATGGTGAGCCTAAGAGATTAAGAGATGATTAGGCCGCGACGGGGGTCATCGAAAACCATGCCGACAAAGCAGTTAAAAGCGACCGACAGAGGACACCGCCATGTTTTTTGCTTCTTCGTGGCCAAATTATCTTATTACGCGTGCTATACTCTCCCTTGTAATATTCTCAAGTAATAATTTCAGTTTGTGTCCTTACTTGGTAAACAACGTACACACGACGCGACCTACCCGTTCCTTGGTTTGTCTGTTGCTTTTGTTCTTTTTTAATTTTGTGCCACTTATGTTAAGATTTATTTTATTGACTCATCGTTCAAGTCGTTAGTACTTGGTTACGTAAGACACTACTTCTTGTTCGTGCTTTTTGTGTTACTTTTTGGATTTTGGAAAATAAAATACATACAGTGTGTCCCACTTAAGGGCTAGCCACCCCCGTAAAATTTCTATTTATGAACCGATTTTTGTGTGTTTTTTTTATTATGTAGATTTCGCAAAAAGGGATTAGAAACATTTTCTATTGCTTCCGGAACTCAAATTCATGACCAACTACGAGCATTGTTTAAGCGCGACACATTGAGAACTACTATTAGGGATTTTTTTTCTTAGAATATTAGAACGGATTCTTATTCAGGACCACCTAAATACCTACTGTACCAATTTTTTTCATGATAGTAATACAGGGTGGCCCAAAACATTAAAAATAGTTTTTTAAAATAACGTAGTTTAAAGTAAAAGAACATGTAACATTTTGTATTATTTTTATTGGTTACAAATGAAACTAAATTTTATACATCTCAATTAGACCACCACTTTCCATTATGCACTTTTCAATTCGCCGTCGATTATTATTAATTAGCTTCTTCAGGGTTTGTCTGGTGATATTGCGGCAAGCCACTCTAATGCGATCGCAAAGTTCGTGCCTCGTTTGTGGTCTTGATTTATAAACCTCATTTTTAATTGTCCCCATAGAAATTAATCTAGCGGCGCGAGGTCCGGGGATCGCGGCGGCCAATATATCAAAGGGCTATTGCGCCCTATCCAACAATTAGGAAAATTTAAATTTAACCAATTCCTCACGATAACGGCATTATGAATTGTTGCTCCATCAAACTGTAAATGTAAATTATACCGATAATCCAGAGGTAGTTCATCAATATCATTGCTAAACTCATTTTGTAAAAATCTAAGAAACGCCGCCCCGTTCAAATTTTCATTGAAAAAGTAAGGTCCAATGATTTTCTTCGTTGATGATTCCGCGCCAGACATTCACCTTAGCGGAATATTGTCTCTTGCAATCCACCGCCTAATGTGGATTTTCGTCACACCACATCCTAATATTCTGTGAAGATACAACGCCGTTTGTGGTTTGAAGGTTGCTTCGTTAGTATACAATATTTTTTTCAGAAAATTAGAATTTTCTAAATACATGCCTTGCAACCACAAACAGAATTCCATTCTTCTTTTCATGTCACCAACTTCGAGGGTATGCAGAAATTCGGGTTTGAAGGGTTTCTTGCCATTTTTCTTCAAACATCTCCAAATGCGGTTTTTCGGGATATTTAAATTTAAACTGGCCTCCTTAATACTAGAGCGTGGATTCTGATTAAAATATTCAAGAATTATTTAATTTCCTGGAACCACACGATTTCTCTGTTGATTGGGGAGGTCATTTATAGTCCCATTTTGATTAAAAAAACTGTTAATACTGGCAACTGTATTCTAGTGAATTTTACGATCAGGATGTATCATATTAAACTCTGAGGCAGCTCCACGAAAACTTCGTGTTCCTTCGCCAACTCAGGCCCGTCTCTAGAGCTTTGGCCGCCTGAGGCAAACTCAGAAAGTGCCGCCCTTTATCTTTAGTTAAAGTATGTGATTAAAAAAAACTACCATTAAAAAACTAACATGTTTATTGTTACAAATTAAGTGCATACACACAGATTTAACAAAAAAGTAAAAAGTATAAAAACCATCGCCGTCATAAGCAGAGCCCGGCGCAAAAGTAGTTATGCCAGAGACGGTCTTCACACACAGATAAATATAATGTTTTGCATGATTCACATAGGCAAATGAATACATTATTTATAGGAAACAAATACCTACTTTTACGGTAAGAAATAAAAAGTATGGCATAAAACTCATAAAATAATAAATAAATAATGTATTATTGGTTTAGAGAAATTATTTATTTGGTATAGTTGAGCAAGTAGATGTAAGAGATCTTTACTGAAACTGGTGGATAAAAAACACCAGACTTCGGCCGCACATTATATATACCTGCAGCGTCGCGTATCGGTCTGATTGTCTGATTGGAAACAAAAAACTCGGCGCTTTAAACGGCATACGCCACTTCAACTTTTTATATCAGTTAAGGAAATGTAAACATCTCCCATATGTTTCTTCCCAATTATATTAAACAATTTTCAATTTAAAATATTTGTATCTGTGCACATAATATAAGGCACTATAATTTAAAAAAATATAAGGAGAATTTTCGACACCACAAAGTCACCGCCACGCTTGTCACTTTCTGCTTTTTTACGACAGCAAATAGGATACGATAAACAATAATAATAGTAAAATAAACAGCAGTTTGCGTTTTATATTTTGCAGAAGACTTGAAACATACAGAAAGCATTTGAAATAAAAAAGGTGCAACAATTATTATTAATTTATTACACAATGACCAATGCCATGTGAGATTGTTTCATATGCACATACGCATTCTGGAGTCAACACTTGTCAGTACATTTGTTAGAAGTAAATGTGTCGTGATTTGTTATGGCGTCGAGTGGCTTTCCATTAAATGAAACAGTACTTTCGTAGATTTAAGATTTTCTGGAACTGCGGTTTAACGGTGTAGAACTTTTCTGTGCCATTTTCGTGGACATGCAATTCGAACATTTTAAAACAAGTTTTGTCTGAACTACCCGCAACGTTCAACATAAGCCGGAAACAGATCAGTATATAGTAATTGATGCAATGAACATTATAGGTGTTTGATCTACGTCAATATATTTTTAGAGTATCAGGGAATATTGCTGAGTGAAATACAAATTGGATACATAACAGTGTTAAGAAACAATCCCGGTTTTTCAACATTTTTGTGCGTGGCAAAGAAGTGGACTGTTCAATGCCGGACATAAATCGGCCATCTGTAAGAAACTATACTTATTTTAAATGTGCGCCGATTACATCGGTAGACGTTGAACGGTTGAACGATCCTTTTTCACAACACAAGGGGGATATTAAGTGACAAGCGCCGGAGTTTTATTTCGGACGATTTAGAACAAGTGCAAATAATATATTTTTATTATTCGAATAAGGTATAGTTACTAGGCATTTGTGTTTGTGCATCCAACAATAAGTGCATCAAAGTATGACTTATAACCGTTTCGGGGCCATTTACCTTTAAATATTACGGAATTCACTAGATATAATTATAAGGTAAATTATTGTATAATTGCGCATGAAAATGTTTATATAGTTCATATTGCGTAAAGCCGACTCTGGCTTTTACGTCATAACTACCTCGGAGCCGGGGTCTGGTCATAAGTCTACAAGTCATGTCATAATATCCATTGAACATGAATTGCAGTTAATTTAGAGTATGAAGAAAAAATGCCTACAATTTAAAAAATTTTCTTGATTTTTTCTCCGCAAATTCATTGATTATTTCTTCATAATCCAAACTCTCTGCAAGTTCATGTTCAATTGATATAAGTGCCAAAAAATCGAAAAAGTGAAATATTATCCCAAATCGGCCGCCCCTTCAAAACGGCCGCCCCTTCAAAACGGCCGCCTGAAGCAGCTGCCTCGTTGCCTCACCCCTGGAGACGGGCCTGACCCCAACTAATCGCACAATTTCCACTTTTTCTTGTAAAGAATAATGAGCCATTATTATTCTTTATAATAATACGTAATAACTAAGTTGTTTTAGTCATTTAACAAAGAACTAAGATGCTAAGACAGTTTCCAACTAACATTTTTTGTTTTCAACGCCTACTAAGTTTTAATAACACAAACCGCTCAGGTTCTTAAAAATATTAAAATCAATTTTTTTTTTACAGGTTTATGGTAATTGTTTATAAAGTTCCGAAATAAATTAAAATCTTAAATAATAATTATTTTACCAATAAATAGTTTAGATAACACAAAAGTAACGTGTCCCTTTACTTTAAACTTCGTTATTTTAAAAAACTATTTTTAATGTGTTGGGCCACCCTGTATTACTATCATGACAAAAATTGGTACAGAGGGTATTTAGGCGGTCCTTAATAAGAATCCGTTCTAATATTCTAAGAAAAAAAATCCCTAATAGTAGTTCTCAATATTTCGCGCTTAAACAATGCTCGTAGTTGGCCATGAACTTGAGTTCCGGAAGCAATAGAACATGTTTCTAATCCCTTTTTGCGAAATCTACATAATAAAAAAAAAACACAAAAATCGTTTCATAAATAGAAATTTGACGGGGGTGGCTAGCCCTTAAGTGGGACTCACTGTATATATGTTAACTATTATACAGTATGTCTCACTTTTCATGACTCCTATATCACAGCACTCTTATTATATTCTTCGAAAATACAAAACGAAGAGTATTGCATTCGATCGGCACATTTGTAAAACCGGTAATATTGGTCGTAGAGAAAAGAATTTCATATCACTGTGTTGGTGATAGAATTCTGAACAATTTTAAAGTGTCCATCCGTCCGTCTGGCCGTCTATCTGTCCTTCCATCTGTCTGTCTGTCCGTCCGTCACGTTTTTTTGTAAACACGATAACTTAAGAACGAAACGTTCGATTGTATTAAAATTTGGACAGTAAGTTACTGTTCGGTAGAAGAAGAATCCAATTTTTATTGTTTTTGAACAAAATCTATCAATAAATAAAATGGTTATTAATTTTTTTATTGAGAACATTTTTTGAATGTTTTGTAATTAAACTAAAAATGTCTAAAACCAATATTATTTACAAAAAAAACTGAGAAGAGTATCCTGTAGAATGTGCAATAATTATATAAAAAATGCAGTAAATAGGCGAAGAGTACAATGGTTAGCTTGTTTACAATGTGATTTTTATAAAATTTGGGTGGAAAGTACTCATCCATCAGGAGATTGTATCACGGTAAAATATTTTAAAATCCACCAGTGGCGTCCATCGTCATGAAAAAAAAATGTACCTAATTTTCCAAAGAAATATATTACGCAAAGTTTTAACTGTAAAAATCTCATAATCTTTTTCGTTGTTAACAAAAACTCATTGAAACCGAATTTTCATAATATGGTGTACTTGGTGTTCACGTAATAGGAAAATAAAATTTCCCTTCTGCGGAAACTTCCAATCACATTTTTGCCTAAACCGTCCGTTGTACATAAAAAATGGAAGAGATCATTTTCGTGCGGAATTTCATTATCTCTCATTATTAAAATAACCTCAATTGGCCCCCAAGCTATAGAAAGCGCGATATTCCATTTTTTGTAAACTTTGGCCTTGAATATTTTTCTATGCCATAGTGATCTCGTTTTCAATTTTAAATATTGTCATGAAAACACTAAAATAAATCGATTAAAAGAAAAAAAAATGAAGAATATGTTTTGTTAGATTAGAAACAAAATTTTTGTCTAAAGTGTTCCAATATTTATCATATTTCGTTTATCTCAATAATCTAGTGTCTATTTATAAAATGTCAGGTCTGGAATTCGCAATCAACGCATACAAAACAGTTGGTTAAAAAAAGCACTGTAACTAAGGTTTAGTTTATCTAATGCCAATTTGAAAATCATGAAAAAGACCGACAAAGGAGTACTTCATAATACCGATGTCATGAGTATCGACCGACAACTTTTAGAATCACTTTTCAATTATTGCTGATATTGTTTTACTACTTTGTATTAATTGATAGGCATGATGTAAATTATTTATTTATAATAAATTATCTATTTATAATAAGTAATGTTCCATAAATGATTCAATTAAAATAAATAAATATCATTTAACCTTCGGCTATGCTGCCGGCAAGATTAAGAATGAATCAAGAGCAGGTAACAGACTTGTAATGGTGAGCCAGGTAAATAATTGACTACTTTCGTGTGAGGTAAGTGCATAACGTCGGATAAAATAACACTGATCTCGGTGTTATTCTATATCAAATATGCTTTGTAATGATTTATCCTGGTAGCAACGCTTTAGAGTGAATTTCTAAATTGAGAATAGAAATACTATTATGAAAGTTTGTCTATGGTTGTTTACAAACAACACTTGAAGTTTCAACCTTTAAGACTAGTGTTAAAAGGAAACCACTTTTAACATTTTTAGCACTGATAATACATAGTCTAGGTGCCCGCGTACAAAAATGGTTCATTGCGCCTAATCTACAACTTTTTTCCTCTGTGAAAATTTTCGTTTCGCGTTCCCCCTCCACTTCTTCGGAAGATTTCCACGCGTCGTACTGGAAAATTGAAAAATCTGCTTTGTCGGACAATTCGAAAATTGGATTCTACATGCTACTATTAAGCAATCTTGAAAAAATCAACTGGTTATAATTTTATAAAAGTAGTTAATTTGGAATTTTTATAAAAATTAGGAATTAACGATTTTTACAAACTTATTTATAACCAGCTGATTTTTTCAAGATTGCTTAATAGTAACATGTAGAATCCAATTTTCGAATTGTCCGACAAAACAGATTTCCCGGTTTTCCAATACGACGCGTGGAAATTTTTCGGAAGAAGTGGAGGGGGAACGCCGCGTTTTCGAAAATTTTCGCAGAGGAAAAAAGTTGTAGATTAGGCGCAATGAAGCCATACAAGAAGTTACAAGAGGATATGTATAAATTCATTTTTTGTACGCGGGCACCTAGACCAACACTATAAAGAGATTAAACTATTAATATTGTTTGTAGAACAAATAAATATATTTTAATATAAAATGTTCCAAGAAACTGTTGAAATTGTTAAGTACTAGATTAATTTATTATACTAAAATAAAAATGATTAAGACTTAAAATATTTAAAGATAAACACCAACTAGTGCTGTTTCAATTATAAACATCAACCTACAGAGGCGGGATTTCAGGGGTATATTGGGGGGAAGGGGGTTGCAATCTCCCCGAATATTAGGTAACCAGTAACAAGAGGGAGCATAAGGGCCGAGCGACTGTTCAGACTATCCAGCTTGGGATGCCCATAAAACAGTTCAATATACGGGATGAGTCTCGTGCGTGGACAGTCAATATTTCCTCAACCGCAACCGTTTGAAATAATGTTTCAGATAAAAGTTATTGTGGGAGATCAAGAGCAGCATGTTTTAAAATTATTTCTAAATCTACATGATATTTCACATAACGGAGCCAGCTAATACTTGGATTTTTTCAATCTAGGCTACATGCCTCTCTTTATCATACTTGGGTAGTATATCTCTAGAGGAACGGGGACAAAATCCCATGTTATTTCTTATGGAGGTTAATTCTGCACATTTTTATCTGATTTTCCAGGCTCCGCCTCCGGGAGGGCGAGGAGTGTGCGATCCTATTAGCTGAGGTGCCTTAGCACTTGCTGTTGGTTGTGGGGTGTAAGATCCTATTGGCTGAGGGTTTCTATTGGCGTGGGGGCTAGGATTAATGGCGGACGGCGTTTAGGCTCTTTCTATTGGCTGAGATGCCTAGGGATGGCGTTTTCAAAGATGGTGGCCTAGTTTTCAGATTCTTCCAATTAGTCGAGCGTAGCAATGGAGGCTTAGCAAATCAGGAAAATATGTGCAGAGTGAACCTGCATAAGAAATAACATGGGATTTTGTCCCCGTTCCCCTATAGCTATACTACTTACCTGGTTTAGGATATGCACTAAGGCACTATATCAAAACTTAAAAGACACACACAAAGCTTTGAGCGGACTTTTTGTATTTAATGAAGTAAAAATAATTGCAAATAAATCTATTCTACATGCACTGTGGGCCGCTACAGTTATACATAAGTTATAAAATGGACAATTGGCCACTACTAAGAACAGTTCAGAAAAACAGTTACAGATGAACTACTTGTAATGATATGACAGGACTAGGTACTTATTGGGGTCTAAAATTTTCGACGAGGCCAAGTTTACTATAAAACATGTATATAGGTATTAGATTTCTTAAAAATGCGTGCGCTTCCTAAAAATACAATTGTTAAAAATGATATAAATAAGTAATTTTTTTGTGACTATGTATAAACCCTATAAGCTGTGAATAATTCTACTTCAAACATGTTTTGTCTTAAAATGCCGATTACATTACCAATGGGCTTGTTCGGCATTTTTTTTTATTTCATAAATCGAAAGTGCAAGTATAAATTAATGGATCTGCAAAAAATCAGAATCTTATTCGCACGTTTAGTATCTTAAAAACTACTACAAATTTCCATCTCGTGAAAATGGGGCGTGAACAGGCGCTACGTCACTATACGCATAGACACGGCGATCTCAATAGACTTGATGCTCCTTATTGGTTATAATTATAAGTGTTTTCGAAGTATTGTTTGTTTTGTTTACTACTTGACAGTAGGGGAGCACAATTTGGTGAAATGTAAAAAAATTACAATTTTCTCTAGCTCCTGCCGGAACGAATTTTCCAATTCGACCCTGCAATTTACGATTAGAATTCATCGCCGACCTTCTCCTTTCCGTAGACACATAGAACGAACTTCCACTCGACGTATTTATTTAGTTACCAGCGTTTAAAAATTCCATGTTTTTCGACTTTTCAGGTTAAATTTGAAAGCCATTTTTCTTACGTCACTTGCGTATAGTGACGTCACAAATGAGCGCTCGGTTTTTGCAACTATTACTAATTTCAACTCCTTATATCTCGAGAACGGAAAAAGTTAATAATACGAAATTTTAAGTGTATAATGAGAATATCGAGTACTATATGAAAAAGTATAAAAACCATTTAAAAAGAATATCATGGAACAAGCCCATTGCAAGTATGTCGATTTATTCTTGTAAAAGTATATTTTAAGCCTCATTGGTCTCAATATATTTTTTAAAACTTGTAGGTTTATCTTAAAATTAATTTTAAGCCATTTGAGCACATGACACAACCGCTTTAAAACATGAAATTTATGTATATCCTATCAGAGTTTTAAAACTACCTATTTTAAGACATTATAGTCTGGGCAAAGGTAAACCAAATTCTTTTATGTTTGAGACTGGGTTTGTTTGCTTCATTAAAATTCTAGCAAGTAGTTGGTTTTATGAAGGCTCGACCTGAAACTTGGCAAAAGGCTGAAAATATTTAATAATTAAAAAAAAAAAATTATTGGTACATTTAAAATACCATAAAAATGCAAAAAACTAATGTTTCAAACTTAATTTTTTTATTACACTTGAAGGGGTAGTTAAGGGTAGCTTTAGTCCCAAAAGTGAGCTAAAATATTTTTTTATTGTTTAAAAATAGCCACTGATTCGAATCGAAAGCAAATAGTAAAAAATAAAATTTTAAAAATCATTTTTCATTTAAATCATTTTTGGGGTAGTTTTCCCCTGTCTAATTAACCAATTTTAAGATTATAAGTTTTGTAGGATTATTTAAGATTAATATTCAAATTATTGCAAAAATATCTCTAAAAGGGGTGTTTTCTCCATATTTCGGGGGTTGTCCCATATTTTAGGAGTTCGGAACCACGATTTTCGGAATCGGCGACACAAAAAACCATACTGTAACTTAAAAAAATACAATACATGTTTGTCATACAATTAGGGCGGGATTAACCTCGAGGCAATGAGGCATAGCCTCGGGGCCCCCATCACATTGTCTTCAAATTATTTTTTTTGAGAGTTATGAAATGAAAATAAAATGAAAATAATATTTTAAGAAAAAGCACGCAATTTGAGAATAAAGGAATATCACGAATATTATATCCCCGCTCTTCGAAATGTACAAAATATATCGACAGATGAAATATCTAAATATCGATAATTGTTTGATATATCGAATATATCGATCTGAGTCTTGTGATGTATCAAATGTTGCTTATGTGACCGTTATCGGCCATGAGCAGGCCCCTACCACATTTATGGCTATAAGCCATGTGAATCCGGCCCTGCATAAAATAAAAATCTTTTGCTTAATTGTTTTAAATATTTTTCATACTTTTAACAGATTTTCTAACCTCAAAAAATATATAATAAAAAAATCTGTTGTGAAACCCTGATGTTTCCTGAGTATTTGAAAAAAAAATGTATTTAAATATCTTAAAAATTGAGCCGGAGAACGATTTTTGTCCATTTTTATGTTTTTATCCCATTGTGGCGCTAAGCCTTAAGTACCATAGTTTTGCCCAAATCAAAAAAACAATTATACATTTATTACGCAACCTCCCCTTTTTCTTATCCTCTTGTTATTTTCAGAAAATAGTCAAACGTATAGATTAACACAAGTTATTTACAAAAAAACATATTTGTGCATTTAATTTGTTAAATAAAAAATTGCAAGTTAAACTTCAGATTATCATTTCTACCATTTTGAGAATATCCTGCAATATTTTCAATGAGTTCACAGAGAATTTCGAAAGCGACAATCTAAAATAATTATTTTTATAATACATAGGATATGTACTTGTATTAGGTAGGGTATATTATTAATTAGCATAATAGAATGGAAGTGTTAGAGATCAGAATCACTAACAACTTGACAAGTTCCTTGTTTATGTTTTGTATTTTATGTAATTTCATTTATTTACTTCATTCACTTTTTCTCTCAACTGTTTCGAGTAGCAAGGCCATCCTAATTAAATCTACGTTAAAACAAGAATATTACATAAAAATTTGTTTACTCGGAAGTAATCATGAAAAACTATATTATCTGTGTATTGAAGGGAAAGTTAATTTGTAAGTTATTAGAATAGCATCGACCGCTTTTACCCGAATCCGGGCGATTCTCCCAGATGCGGCAACAGCGCTGAGCAACAGCCTAGTCGGTATTGCTCCATCAAAAGTACAGCAGTAGGAACAAGATGGTGACGTCTATTCTGCCGTACCGCTCTGGATTTGCACAAAAACAGTAGTTTTCAAACATAACACATAAACCACAACCAAACAAATAACAACAGTGGCATAAACAAACCCTTTTTTGACTCCAGTTCTTGTAAAATTCTTTGTGACAATGCATGAATGAATCGTTTGAGGTTGTTTCGGTGATATTTAGTGGTCAATTTTAATTTTGCGATTATGTGCGGTTAGTGAATTATTTTTAAAACGATGTCGGCTGCAGCAGGAGCAGGAGGGAGGCCTAGTTCCGCTTCTGGGTCCGTAACGAATGCCGTTTCCCTGAAACCGATCGAGGTCCCACAAGCCCTGCAGAATGGGGAGAAATTTATAAAATGGGATGAGGTAGGCTTTTGTGTCTTATTTTTCGTCTGTATAACGGTTCCTATTAAAGAGATTCACGGGAAGCCTGCAACAATAAATTGTTTATAATGAATCTGTCAATGTGTACAACTTTATCATTTGTAAACAAATCGTAAATGTTATTTCTGAGTAATTATTAACAAGGTATTTTTAAAAGTAATGAAACTCCCGCATTTGTTTCGATTATTATCATTGTTTATGATTGTATATGATTTATGAGCGGTTTACCAAAATTGTCGTACCTATATTCATATATTTCCAGAAATAATCTCATTTTTGTGGAGTTTTATATTAAAATGTTGCAGGTATGTTAATATCCGTTTTTGTTTTAGTTATTAACAAACAAAACATGTACACATATCATTTTATATAGCTAAGTACATATCTAATAGGTGTTACTGTAACCACAAAAATGTATAATATGTAGGTAATTCAAAATATTCCGATTTAAACTCGACTTTGAATCATGCCTGCATTCAAGTTTTCTAAAATTAGTAGGTACCTACGTATATCAGCTTAATTAACGTATACCTATGCTTAGCTGGTTTTATTTATTTTTTAAATTACATTTACCGGTATGAGTTTACATAATACTTTACATTTCATCTGATTTAAATATATCGACAATCTATTTATCTAAGGTCAGTTTCATGGTCATCAATCATCATATTAGCAAAATAACAAAATGCATTACGTTAGCTCTCTTATGTTATTCTTATTATGTTTGTCGGAATTATAAAGATTTAATCTCCAGTTAAATATTGATATTTGATTGCGAACAATATTGTACCATAAATGTAACTTTAGTTTAGTGTTACATATACCGAGTGATCTACTAGATCCACGAGTAGATCCATGACAAATTCCCACGAAGAAAAGCAGATGAGTAGTATTATTCTTTAAATATTTTTCATAAAAAATCCAGATACTCATGAATGATCACGACAGTACATATATAGAAAAGTTTCCTATTCACGTCGGGACAGACATTTGTGGTCAAGAATTTTTTATAGCTGTATGGTACGTCTGACAGTACCATTCCATCTGTTGTGGTTGCCTGCTAGGCGTACGGACTCACCAAAGTTCTTTCCCGTATTTTACACAAGGGTTCCATAGTATTTAACGTCTTTTTTACTATCTTACATCAGGTATACGAGCTCATCCTCACTTGCTGTAACTGAAGTAATCTGCATATATCAAGTTAGAAATTTTAAGTCTGCCTTTATAAGAAAGAGTACATAAGGATATTTTTTGAAAGATATTAGACATCTGTAGGTAGTTGATATTCGACAGTCTTTAAACCCGAATGCTCCCTCATTAAATCCTGTATCACTTCTGAACCACTATACCTTAAGGTGGCCATTCCCTGGAAAGAGACATGCGATAGGGAAATATTTATTATTTTTGCTAGGGTTTCTGATTTCCCGACTTTTTTTCATTCCCGGGAATCGGGAAATAAAATTTGTCGTTCCCGGGAATCCCGGGATTCCCGGGAAATACTAAATTTTTCATATATTTCTTGAAAAACACAAATTCTTTGTTTCAAAATGTCACATCATCCAAATATTCATTTTACTTCCTTCGCATACCGAAGGGAAGTATTGTATTCGAGAAAAAATCACCATCCGAGATTTTTTCGGATTTTGACGTTTCAGAACACGTAGATTACGAAAATATAGGTTTTTCAATTTCGTCAGTCTGTCTGTCTGTCTGTTGGTGCATTAACTAAAAAACTGCTTGACGGAGAGCAGTCAAATTTGGTAGGTAGTTGACGCTACTGTCAGTGAAGAAATTATTAATCTTTCACTGGAAAATATACAGGGTGGGCCGTCCCAAGGGAAAAAATAATGAAAAAAATTTTTTTTGCTCAAATTTTATATTTCCACGTTTCATGACACGCTAAACCTATTTCTGAAAAATAATTTTTGAAAAATTTTTTACCACTAAAATAGATGAAAAAATTTTTTTCCTTTGTTTAAATTTAAAATTTCCACGTTTCATGAAATTCTAAACCTATAAAAAAAAAATGAATTTTTTTTTTTCCATTTTTGAAAAATATTTTACCACTAAAATAGATGGAATTTTTTTTCTTTTTTCAAATTAAAATTTTTTATTTTTCATGGCGTTCTAAATCTATTTTTAAAAATATTAGAAAATTATTTTACCATTTTAAAAAAAATTGTAACACTAAAATGGATGGAAATTTTTTTTCTTTGTTCAGATTTAAAATTTCCACGTTTCCATGGCATTCTAAAACTATTCAAAGAAATTTAAAAATGTTTTTGAAAAATTAAAAAAAAATTTTTTAAACATTTTTAATCCATTTCATTACTATAGAATAGACGAAACATTTTATTTGCTCAAATTTAAAATTTCCACGTTTCGTGACATTCCAAACCTATTTCGGAAAAAAAATTTGCAACATTTTTTTACCATTTTGGAAAAAAATTTAACACTAGAATCGATGAAAAAAATTTTTTTTGCTCAAATTTAAAAGTTTCACGTTTCATGACATTTCAGAAAAAAAATGTTGAAAATTTTTTCACCAACATTTTTGAAAATGTTTTAAAAAATGAAATTTTTTTTAACCACCACTATATTTTCACTCCATTACGTAAATGTGGGATTGAAAATGTGACAGATGGCAATAATATCTGGCATATGCACCTATTATACTTTTATTGAAAAATGTACAGAGTGGTCATCTCAAGAAATAATTCAGTCGTGTTGGACATTTGTAAAGGTATTTGCGCAAGCCTTCCATATTTGGCACTTGTTATTTAGTATTGAACTTTTGCTGCTGGGTGAGCACTCTGTATATTTTTTTGACCAAAAGTTATCAGGTTTTCTTTGTAATAATAGTAATAACTATATTCCGATTATTATTCCCAATGTCATTTCATAATTAATAATTTTATAGAGTGACCGTCGTGCACAAATAACGAGGGAAGTTCTGTGTAAATACCTTTACCGATTTTTTTAAATGTTTTTTTCTTTTCTTTCTTTGGTCAAAAAATAAATCCGTCAGTTTTGTTTTATTTTATTTATAATTAAAAAGACACAACAACACTACCTACAGGAAATAATACAATAACCAAATAAAACAAAAATGCCTTCCGACGCGCACGCTCGTTAAAATTTCGGAGCACCAACTTTAATATTTTTAAAACTTATTTTTATTTCCACGGGTCCGGGAAATCCCGACTGTTATTTCCCGGGAACGGGAACGATAAAAAGTGACATAATTCCCGGGAAATCCCGTCCCGGGATTCCCGGGACAGAAACCCTAATTTTTGCCTATAACTTTTTTTTGTTAGTACGTATATTTAAAAAAACTATAAGAGTACCTAGGTAGAACCATAACAAGGCTATTACTATGAATTTTCACTCAATAATTTCAGTGGTTTGCAAAATAGCTAGATTTAAAACATAATTTTTATATTTAAATCTAGCTATTTTGCAAATCACTGAAATTATTGGGTGAAAATTCATAGTAATAGTCTTGTTATGGTTCTACTTAGGTGCTCTTATAGTTTTTTAAATATACGTACTAAGAAAAAAAAGTTATGACCAAAAATAATAAATATTTCCCTATCAGATGTCTCTTTCTAGGGATGGCCACCTTAAGAATAAAAATTGTATAAAAGTAAACCTCTCGGTATACCTACCTTGAAGTTCGAAGAAACCAAATCTAATTCATAACATGTGTACGTATTTTTCTATATAAATTTGTAATTATTGTTCCTTTCCGCTCTTCAGCAATTATTTTATAATTTGTAGGTCAACAGATTACCTTTTTACATGCTCTATTTTAATACCCTTCTACCCGAACTTGGTTCATATAGGTAAATATTGTTACCATTATTCTTTTAAATCGTTTTATGTATATTAAATTAGTAATCATTATTGCAGAGTAGTATTAACGCCATATTTCATATCTTAGTGTAGCGCCCTGAAGATCATCATTACGGAAACGTCGTCAAATTAAACGTGTTTTGATTAAGAAGAATCTAACCCCACCAAACATTTTTCTACATTAAATAATAGCTGGTTTTCAAAATAATTTTCATTAAGTATAAATAACTCTTTCATAGCGTTGATGACAAAACTATCTTATTATTATTTCGTGTCCTGGATCAGTGCCTGACATATATGTCCGTTAAGTATCTGTAGCCACTGTTTGTTCTGAAAACTTGAAAAGAAGAAGGAGGCCTTTGAAACTGATGCTGAAAATCACAAATCTCAATGTCACTGCGAACTTTTCTTGAATAGTTTCTTTCATATTGGCCCAGATCTATTCATTAAAAATCGCTGCCTAAGGAATCACTACTTCCACATCCAGATTTTCGATCCAAGTCACTTTAAAGGAAACATCTTGAGTATATTTGCACTCTAGTATGTGGAAATTATTGGTTATAGAATATTAATAACATTTGGGACAGATGTCATAGAAAAGTTTGAGGCGTTTGTTTCTAGCATATACGTCAAAAATTAAGTTTCTGAACTCTTATTAGCTTGATCTATTTATTTTCCCCTCACAACATACCACCCCGCACCCATTCAGTAGAATTATGTACATCAGATGTTATTACAATACATACGTGTACTAACTTTTAAGTGAATACCTCAATTTTTTTTATTAACCCCATTAATATTAAAGTGTAGGTGGGGGTTAAAAATATTAGAAAGAAATCTGAGGTCTTGGCTTCTAGAATATACACCAAGTCCCAAGTTTCTGTACTCTTACCAGCTTGCTTTAGTTATTTTCCCCTGTTTACTCCTACTTACCCCCAACCCCTTCAACGGAACCATCTCAAAATATAATCTAGTTCCGGATGTCGTTATAACTCCACTAGCAATTTTATATTTTATAAAAGTTGTAGGAGTGTTTCTGAAACAAATGTTATAAAAAAAGTTACTCTCAGAAACACTTTTATAACGTTTTCACAGCAGCTATAAATGCCTCGATAAATGCAATATTGGCACCATCCTATAAAATATTTCATTCGCTGTTGATATTTTTTAATGCCTATTGGAACCACTACAAAATAATTGTATAAACATTGCTAGATGCCTTATGAAAACTTAGTACTATCACTAGGTAGCAGTTTTATTAAAGCTTCATTTAATTGTACTATAAAACACACTTCACTGTTTGTTAAACTACTGCTATAAAACAACTAAACAACTGTTTTATAAGAGCTTTTAGATAGTCATTATTTAAAAAAAATGCTGCTTTATACACACTAATAAAATAAAATGATTTCTAAAATGTATACTAAAAGTTGAAGAAGTACTTTTTGACACTAAAACCATATGGCTTTGTGATTTAATACTAGGTACCTTATAACCTATAATAATTATTTAAGAGACCTGTTCTGGCTTACAACGACTGCAATTTTTGATGCGAAGAAAATTTTACTGTGAACTATGGCTATATTTTTAATGTTTTTAATCACATTTATTGATGATTTCCAATAATATTTAAAATTTTATAAATATCGATTTTACGAATTTGAGTTTTTTGCAATGTTACTTATACTAATTTGTTTTAGTAGTCATGACTGTATAATTAGACTATAAATTCTAATAAACATTTGATATTTTAAATTTTCATATCTTATCATATTTACCATCATGAATGCGGGCATTTCAAAATGGCCTCCCTTTATAAAATACTTTTGTGTTAATAGCAAGCATCTCACGATATTTAAATTATTAGACGATTTCTATAAAACATCTATAAAATAATGCGCCTTAGTGTAACATTTTGTGAACCTTATAAAATAGATCACTTCACTTTCGCGATAATTTTGTAGCTCTTATGATAAATCTGATAAGGCAGTATTACACGAAACGATTAATTGGTCAAGAAATCGGCCAATTAATTGGTCAAAAAATCGATCAATTAATTGAAAAAAAGAAACTGTATTACACGCAGCAATATTTATTCGATTTATTGTTGTTAAATCAGGTATGTCAATCCTCCGTTTAGTTACTCCCTGGACGGTTGCCGTTTGGTTGTCGCCCTGATTTCAATGTTTTGACTTTTGATAGTTTTGTTGTTTTATTTTCAACATGATCATCACAACATAAACAATGTATTTTAGCTTTCGTATTATCGTATTCTCTTCTGGCGATTTGAAAGACAACGTAAATTACGTAGACGTCCCATTTTTGCAAAAAACAAAGTACAAAGTTTTAACACAGTACATTAATAACAATGACAGCAGATAAAACTTTTTAAGTGTTTGTCATAAAGGCAGTATTACACGATCCAATAAATCGACCGATTTTTTGTCCTTCAATTTATTGGTGTGTGTAATGCATAAAAATTTGCGGATTTATTGGTCAAGTAAAATCGGTCAATAAATCGAGCAATTAGAACATGTTCTATTTTTCCTCGATTTTATAGGGATTTTCTAGTAACATTTTTTATTTCACTGCATTACCAACATTCAGAATTGTAAGGTTAGTTTGATTTGTTTTTAGTTCTCATTCTTGCTTATAAACAAAGTTGTGATATACCGAAAAATCCAAAAATTCATCTCTTATGACAAACACTTAAAAAGTTTTATCTGCTGTCCTTGTTATTAATGTACTGTGTTAAAACTTTGTACTTTGTTTTTTGCAAAAATGGGACGTCTACGTAATTTACGTTGTCTTACAAATCGCCAGAAGAGAATACGAAAGCTAAAATACATTGTTTATGTTCTGATGATCATGTTGAAAATAAAAAATAGAAAACCTAGCAGATGGTGGGTGCGACCATGGATTGATCAAAATAGAGGAAATTTACACCTAGTACATAACGAATTTATGTGTACAGACCCAGAGCAATTTCAGACTTTCTTAAGAATGAATAAAGAAGCTTTTGATAAACTTTTAACTTTGATATCGCCAATGATAAAAAAGCAGGATACTCTAATGAGGACTCCCTTATCTACACGAGATAAATTAACGATCACTTTAAGATTTTTAGCTACTGGGGAGACATACAGAAGCCTTATGTATTCTTTTCGGGTAGCAGAATCAACAATTTCTCTATTTATTCCTGAAGTTTGTGAGGCCATCATATACGAGGTACTTAAGAGAGAATATCAAAAGTCAAAACATTGAAATCAGGGCGACAACCAAACGGCAACCATCCAGGGAGTAACTAAACGGAGGATTGACATACCTGATTTAACAACAATAAATCGAATAAATATTGCTGCGTGTAATACAGTTTCTTTTTTTCAATTAATTGATCGATTTTTTGACCAATTAATTGGCCGATTTCTTGACCAATTAATCGTTTCGTGTAATACTGCCATAAGAGATGGATTTTTGGATTTTTCGGTATATCACAACTTTGTTTATAAGCAAGAATGAGAACTAAAAACAAATCAAACTAACCTTACAATTCTGAATGTTGGTAATGCAGTGAAATAAAAAATGTTACTAGAAAATCCCTATAAAATCGAGGAAAAATAGAACATGTTCTAATTGCTCGATTTATTGACCGATTTTACTTGACCAATAAATCCGCAGATTTTTATGCATTACACACACCAATAAATTGAAGGACAAAAAATCGGTCGATTTATTGGATCGTGTAATACTGCCTTTAGGACTGAGTTGTAAATGCAACCATGGAAACAGAATTGGTTCAGTTTGCATAAATATAACCTAGAAATTAGTAGCAGCAAATCACCTTATTTACAGAGCTGTTTATTTAAATGGTTTATTTATTGCCAAAAACACATAGTTACTTTTACTGGTGGAAACAACAATACTTTGGCATATGACCTGATACGTTAACAGTGCGTTATTGTCAAAACCACTACGCTATTAATACATGTACTTAGTATTTTTACAACCACTTTTTAAGTTTCTCCATTGGTTTAAAAAAATATAAAAATCTAAGGCCTTCACTTCTATAATACATATACACTGCTGGCAGTTAGAAAACGTGGGTCGATCCCTATAATAAGATAGAGTGAAATATAAATAGCAAACTAATGTACGTGAAATAAATGGATATATTCATATCGACGCCTAGCACTTGAAGATGTTTCTCCCGTTAGTCCCTCTTAAAGTGGCAACAGCTTCTTTTCAGCATATTATTTGTCAATTTCTCTTCTCTTCTACCTTCTACCTTACATTGACATCGACCACCAATGCAGCAGTGTATACACCAAATCCCAAATTTCTGTACTCGTTTTACTTATTTTCCCTTATTTACCCTTATTTAATCCCCAACACTCTTTAACGGAATCATCTCAAAATATAATCAGATGTCGTTATAATAATATACGTGTAAAATTTCAAGTCAATATCGTAAACCATTGCAGAGAAAACGTGCGCACAATAAAGTTACAGACAGACAATTTTTTTTCTCTCTCATGTTTAAAATCTCTGACATTCTAAACCCATTTCAACAAAAAACACTATGTGGACGTGGAAGTAATAAGGGGTCCGTAAGTTGAATTTCCTCTTTTCTCCCCGGCCCTGTATTTTCCCTCCACGGCCCTGGATCTTCTCCATTGTCGATAACCGAATGGAAAGCAATATTATGTATCCATGAACATGAACAATGGCATCGTATGTCGTTTTATTCTTGATATCTTGATATCTACTATTTTAAGTTATTCTCATAAATTATACAAAACAACCTTTGTGAGAACGGAAAATATTTACTGTTACTGAAAAGTCGTATTTTCTATTTTAAATTCATATTGTTCATATCGTTAAAATATAACCTTTACAACCCATATTCCTGTTTAATTATATGTAACAACATAAACTCGCACGAACAACGGAGTAGTGATAAAACAAGGAAGATAAAATACCATAGTAGTTTCATCATCTGCACATAAATTAACACGAGACTAGTAAAATTGTATAATGATTAACATTTGAAAAGGATAAAAAATTCAAGGATTCTCAATACATACATATTTACAATACAAGAACGCTTACAAAACCTATTAGATGTATTATCTATATTATTAGCGACTGCCATTTCGAATATTCGTCTATAAAGGTTTGTGAGAAATCGCAAAATTCCCAATAATGCGATAATAAACTAGAAAATTTGACAATTTTTTTTATTTTTGAGTTGGCCTTACACCGTGCTGATAAAATATATGAATATTCAGTATACGCTATGACGTAAATCAGTAAACCAAGGTGTGACTTAGCGAGATTTGAGATTTTTTAACTATTAAGTTCGGTATACTCGACCAGTAACATAATTTCAGATTGGGCCTCCTCTCAGGATTTTTGAAGGGGCCCTCCCTCGCCCTTTTAAAAAAGGACTAGATCATATGAACATAATATACATATTGTAGGCTGCAGGACCTCGGTCGATGGTCTTTTGATATAAATATGTGTATGCATAAGAATTCTTTTTGTGTATTGTGTATATCAATAAAAAGCTTTTATTATAATTATTATTATACATATTGTGGGGACAGAGTTTGTACTTCGGAATTCTCGGGTAGTGAATGGATTTTAAGATTCCATTAGTAATGTCTTTTTAAAACTATGCAAATTACCCACCCCCATCTCTTGTGTGTGTGTGTGTGTGGGGGGGGGGGGGGGGGCGGCAAAAAATAGAAAAGTGACTGATGAATCTAATAGAGAATTGTAATAAAAAAGGATAATATACAATATTTGACGAGAGTTGACATTTTCCAAGAAGATTTAAAAATTGCCATTTGACCATTGAAATATTCACCAATTTACTTCCAGACGGCTCTTCGTAAATAACTCTAAAAGTGTTACATACTTCCACAATAGTGTAGGAATTGTCATATTACAACATATACCTTAAAATAAAAAGTAGGTAAAAAATTCATATCTAGAGTAAAAACTCTTTGACAACAGCAGACAATTTAAACTTACTTTTAAAAAATTTCTGGTTATTTTACATACTGCTGGTAGGTAAATAATTCAACAATTTTGCTCACATGTAATTTGGAGAAATGAAGTATGTATATTGTCTGTATAAATAATAACTTCTATCAACAAGACTTTGGGATGGCCATGGGTTCTTCATTATCTTTCGAAAATTTCGAGGAGAGTAATATTAATAATCTAGCTTATAAACCCATTGTATGGTGGAGATATGTAGATGACATTTTTGCTATATGGCCTTATAGTAAAGAATGTTTAGGTAATTTTTTGAATCAGATTAACGAAAAAGAACCTTCAATTAAATTTACAATAGAAATTGAGAATAATAATGAATTACCTTTCTTAGATATTTTAATTAAAAAATTAGATAACACATACCAAACCAGTGTGTATAGAAAACAAACACATACAAACAGATACTTAAATTTCAATTCAAATCAACATATTAGTGTTAAGAAAGGTGTTGTTAAGTGTTTGTATGACAGGGCCAAAATTATTTCTTCAAATGATGTAATATTAAGGAACGAAAAACAATTTATAAAAACTGTCTTATTAAATAACCAATATCCTGAGAGGTTTGTTGATAGTCAGTTATTGAACATTGGTAGTAGAGAGAATATACTATCACAACCTGAGGTATTTAGGTCAATGGCAGTAATTCCATATATACATGGTTTATCGGATAAATTACGAAAAATTGGGAATAGGTTTTCCGTACGAACGGTTTTTCAAACGGGCTCCACGCTAAGATCGGTTTTATCAAGAACCAAACCTCCAAATATTGTTCAAAATTCAAAAAATTGTATTTATAGTGTTCCGTGTGAGTGCGGAAAACATTACGTGGGTGAATCATCTAGACCTTTCAACGTAAGGCTTGGTGAACATAGAAATTACGCTAGAAGGGGAGAATTTGAAAAATCAAAAATTTGTGAACACGCGTGGGATAATAATCATAGAATTAAATGGGACTCAGCGAAGATTTTGGAAAAAGAGAGCAACGGAACTAAAAGAAAACTTAAAGAATCCGCGATTATTTTATTAAACGAGGATAGATGCGTTTCTAATTATTCAATAGATTTTTGTACTAGTTGGTTGCCCATCCTTAGAGACGAAGTAAGTAAAAATAAGATAAATATAATTTAATGTCTCACGTGACTATGGAAATACATAAACAAAGAACTGTCATGGTTGACGGCCAAAAAAGTTTTGAGAACGGAAGTAGATTCTCTTCCGAAACGTTAACTACCCATAGCTTTGATTTTGAGTTTTTAGTTTATAACATTGTTCTAGTTTATATATTTTTAGGTGCGAGACTTTTTGAAACAGTTAAGTACTCAAGAACCAACCTCTGTCTGATCCGTTTGGCGCAGAGGTTTTTTCATTAAAATTTTTAAATATTTTTCAGTGGCAAAATACCCAATAAAAAGTAAGAGAAGTATGTATATTAAGTCTTGCATGTGGTATTCGAAAATTTGCCTTGCTGCGGGTATTTACGTTATGATGTTTTGAATACTTTTATTTAGAGTAAATATATTCTTATTTCGATGAACAATAACACACATTTCGAAAATATATGGGTAATTCTTTACAAATATTACTTTTTGATGTTATCACGGTCTCACGTTCACAAAGCAAATTGGTATTGGATTTTTTATGAATTTAAAACCAAAACTTTAGTTTTAAACTATTTCATGCACAACACTGCAAAAAACATATAATTCTTATATTTTTACTTCCCTCGCATACCGAAGGGAAGTATTGCATTCGAGAAAAAATCACCCTCCGAGATTTTTTCGGATTTTGACGTTTCAGATCACGTAGATTACGAAAATATAGGTTTACAATTCCGTCAGTCTGTCTGTCCGTCCGTCCGTCTGTATGTCTGTCTGTCTGTCTGTCTGTTGGTGCATTAACTAAAAAAAACTACTTGACGTAGAGCAGTCAAATTTGGTAGGTAGTTGACGCTACTGTCAGCGAAGAAATTTCACCGGAAAATATACAGGGTGGACCGTCTAAATGGAATAAATAATGAAAACAATTTTCTCTTGCCCAAATAGAAAATTTCCACGTTTCATAACGCTCTAAACATATTTCAGAAAAAAAAATTTGATTTTTTTTTTCACCAACATTTTGGAAAAATTTGTTACCACTAAAATCGAGACTAAAATAAATGAAAAATTTTTTTTCTTTGTTCAAATTTAAAATTTCCACGTTTCATGGCATTCTAAACCGATTTAAAAAGAAAAAAAATTTTTTTTTTACCAATATTTTTGAGAACATTTTTACCACTAAAATAGATAGAATTTTTTTTTACCTTGTTCAAATTTAAATTTTCCACGTTTCATAGCGTTCTAAACCTATTAAAAAAAAAAAATTGGAACCTTTTTTTTTTCCATTTTTGAAAAAATTTTACCACTAAAATAGATGGAAGTTTTTTTTCTCTATTCAAATTTAAAATTTTCACGTTTCATGACATTCTAAACCTCTTTCGGAAGAAATTTTTTTAAAAATTTTTTTACCAACATTTTTGAAAAATTTCAAAAAAAATGAAATTTTTTAACCACCACTATCTACTCCAGTACGTGAATGTGGAATTGAAAATGTGACAGATGACAATAATATTTGGCATATGCACCTATTATACTTTTATTGAAAAATGGACAGGGTGGTCATCCCAAAAAATGATTCAGTCATGGTGGACATTCTTAAAGGTATTTGCGCAAGCATTCCATATTTGGCACCTGTTCTTAGTATTGAACTTTTGCTGTTGGATGAGCACTCTGTATATTTTTTTGACCAAAAGTGATCAGCTTTTCTTTGTAATAATAGCAATAACTATATTCCGCTTATTATTCCCAATGGCATTTCGTAATTAATAATTTTTTAGAGTGACCGTCATGCACAAATAACGAGGGAAGTTATGTGTAAATACCTTTACCGATTTTTTTAACTAAGTATTTAACTTGGAAAAAGTCATGTCCTCTGGTTGTCACCACCTTATGCTACGTGCATTTTTATTATGAAAGTATTATAAAAATGTTTATATCCTAGTTAGGAGAAATGTTGAAGAATATATGCTTTTATTCTTACATTTGAAATTAATAAATATTTTCCATTTATGATTTGTTAAATTCTGTCACCAAATTTATCATCAGTCCTCTGCCTAAATTGATAATCTGATTCTTTACCACCAGATGGCACTAGAACTAGCAAATATCGACACAGAAAACAAAGCATTCTTTGAAAGTTTACATTCAGTAACGTTTTTGTGTTATAAATAAACATGTCACACGATAACAATCAGTCCTCTAGTAAGTATTATTTACTTACATATTGTTATGAATGCTGTTTGAAAGTTTGTTTATGAAATAAATCAGCTCACTTACCTTATAGAAAAGTGAGGTTATAGAGTTATCACATATTTTAGTTTGAGAGGGAAACACTTAAATTTGCTATTCCTCTGGTGCCAGTCATCAAACCTATACATTGTGAAAACCATAAAAGCTATTATTTCTGAATTTAAAAAAACGATTACTAAATTTCTCCAACGTAAATGTAGAACACTGTCAGTATAATATATTATTCTCAAAAAAAAAACAGTGCTTAAGGATAATGTGATGCTCTACATGGAAAATTATTATTTGAAATATGTCGAAGAAACCCAGCATTTCATTTTGGCGGCTCAAGGCAACAGATTTCACTCCATATAGTCATTTAAATCAAATGTGAAGATAAAGTAGAATCAAAGTCCCTTTGTCCCAATGTCTTCAGCATAATGCATTTGCAATTTGGGCTCACCTTAGCCCAATCTTGCATTATATTTCCGACAGTTTAGGTGCAGATATTCTTATTTTCGTAAGTGACAGTCCAGCAAATCAGTATTGAAATAAGACCATGTTTTACTTCTTAGCAAATAAACTTCACAAATTGTTTCAAAAAATTCAGGCATTTTCTTGTATTTATTTGGAGGCTGGCCATGGAATGGAGCTCTAGATGGTATTGGAGGGGTCACGAAGAGAAGCCGATTATTCTTGTGGCTGAAGGAAAAGATATAGCAACTTTTGATGCTCTTTTAAACAGTCTGAAGGAAAATACCCAGAATGTGACATCTTAGCAAATAAACTTCACAAATTGTTTTAACAAATTCAGGCATTTTCTTTTATTTATTTGGAGGCTGGCCATGAAATGGAGCTCCAGATGGTATTGGAGGGGTCACGAAGAGAAGCCGATAGGCTTGTGGCTGAAGGAAAAGATATAGCAACTTTTGATGCTCTTTTAAACAGTCTGAAGGAAAATACCCAGAATGTGACATCTTAGCAAATAAACTTCACAAATTGTTTTAACAAATTCAGGCATTTTCTTTTATTTATTTGGAGGCTGGCCATGGAATGGAGCTCCAGATGGTATTGGAGGGGTCACGAAGAGAAGCCGATAGGCTTGTGGCTGAAGGAAAAGATATAGCAACTTTTGATGCCCTTTTAAATAGCCTCAAGGAAAATACACAGAATGTGACATATTTCGGTATAAACAAATGAGATATTGAAAATATCGAGCTTATGATCGAAAATGAAAACGTAATGCCTTTTGTTGGAACTATGAAAGTGGATCAAGTTACAATGAACAATTATGCCTCAAGAATTTTAGATTTTCAATCATTAAATTCTTTTGGAGCTGAAGACACTTAGTACTTATTAGGCAAATTAAAGTATTAAGGTAAATGAATATGAGTGATTCCAAAGATGAATTAAGTTTAATTCACTATGTACGCAAGAACCAGCCTGAAAAAATACGATATGAAGATGTATACTCAGATAATGAAGTTGCTGGTCCTAGCAATGCGACTTCAAATGAATTAAAGTTGACACCAAAAAATATAAAAACTGGAATATACATTTTAATAGAACTAAAAATGAAAAGAAACAGTTACCGTTATGTTGGTGTCACTCAAAGCGAGTTAAGTGATGATAGTAAGGTAAAAGTGATGTATTTGAAAGTGTGCAAATTTCACAATTCTAAGCTTTCAGAACTAATGAAAATGATATTTCATATGAGTTGTATGAGCAAATAATATCAATTTTGCAGTCTCCTTCAATTTTAGTTCCAGGATGCTAAATTTATTACAAATTTCAAAGTATAATTGATGTTTTTGAACAGGCCTGAGTATATACATGAATATGCTTTTTGGAGTTTTGTGTTTAGTTTTTACTTCCACGGAAAATTTAAGAAAATGTCATTCCTCTGTCCTTAAATCATTTCTCTGCATGCATTTTTTTAAAAATCTGTGTTAAATCCAATAAAATAAAAAAAATGAAATGTGTTCCATAAGTACAATTTCTGTTTAGATAAATATTTTAATAAAGTTTATAATTAGATCGTTTTTTTTTAATTTTTAGTTTTTAAAACCGAAGCTTTCCAAAAGTATTCTTTATGGAGAATCGCCCATATAGACATGGCAAGGTTAAAATCTGATACTCTCTAAAGATCTATTTGCAAGAGTGGGTACTAGAAAAACTTGCTTTACAATGTCGTGTCTCGTTTTGGTCTAGCAATTTTGTCCATCCTCGAGGAAGATATCATATTCGCCCATCCCCGAGCAAGACACTGACTAAGTTTAAAACCGATTGAAATTAACCGTAACAAGTTATAGCCGATTTCAGAAGTCTGAATAAAAAAAAAATGCTTCACGTTTGGGTTTTCGACCATTAGTTCGACGAGTACAATGTTTGAAATATCTAGACTACCTAGACTACAATAATGAACTTTTGGGGCAGTAAACAAAATTATCCTCCGAGATATGAGCGGTAAGAAAGCAAAATTTCTATTTTTTTTTTATTGTTTTTGCCATTTTTTTGGCCAAAAACGAAAGCTGTATTGATTTTACAATTTCCAAACCAGCATCATAGTATTTAGTGACCAAAAATACATAGATTGGGCCATAAAAAAAATTTACTGAGCGTAATTCTTTATTTTGCCACCGTTTATCCGCTTCCAGTATCAAAAAAATATTTTAAAAGTCAAGAGGCGTTTACTAGCGATCTAAAATCCTTCAAATTTCAGGATCTTCTAATTACTCAAAATGGAAACATTTTAACGAAGTGCACCCATAAAAGAAAATCAATCTTCTATCTCACTTATCTGGCGCTTGAACTATAAATATGAACATGAATTTTAATCATCCTACATAGATTATAAGTATCGACAACCGCGATGAGAAATGCTTTTAGTGTAAATAAATTTTAAATTCTCGACGTAGGAAGTTGATAATTTACCTAATTTGCAGCAAAGAAGTTTCGGTGGAAAAATGTCTTGTGATAAAGAGCGGTAAGTGGGCGCCAGATATTGAGGCCACTTGAGGCGCCGAGAAGTTCGGATACAACTAAAATTTATCAAGTATTTCCGTCATCAATCAATATTAACAAATTAATTGTGATACGGGAGAAGTAGGTTTATGCGCCTGGGTAGTTTAATTTTTTTAAATTTTCGCTCGGTGGAATTTGATAATATCCTTTGAATGTGTTGGAGATCTCACAAAAGAGAAGAAGCTTACCGAATATCGGTCCAATAATTGCTAAGATAAAGCCATTTGAGAAATTTCCTCCATTAGCAAATTTTGCAATGAAATAATAACTTGAAATTTTATTAGTTCTACTCATGCTGGGTATGAGTGAAAATTTGCTGCATTCAAGGAGAAAAATTATAATAAAATATTTAAAGAAAGCTGCCATTTAAAAAAATGTATTGAATAGTAAAAAATAATTTTTTAATTCATATGTCTGGAAAACAAAAACTTTGGAGACGATCAATTAAGCAAAGTAACTGTGCATGACCGTATGAATAAAAAAGAATTGTTTACTTTTTAATACATTGTTGCGTGTTTCCGCCTCTAGGAAACACCCTGTAAAAATCCGTAGGTTCTAAATAATTTTAACAAGGGGTAACCACTAATACTTTATTTAATAATTTCTCAGAACTACACAATACTTTTCCTTAAGGTGGCCATTCCCTAGAAAGAGACATCCGATAGGGAAACATTTATTATTTTTGGCCATAACTATTTTTAGTTAGTATGTATATTTAAAAAAGCTATTAGAGTATCTAAATAGAACCATAACAAGATCAATACTATGAATTTTCACTCAATAATTTCAGTGGTTTGCAAAATAGCTAGATTTAAAATTAAAAATTACTTATGTTAATCTTCCTATTTTGTAGTTTTAAATCTAGCTATTTTACAAACCACTGAAATTATTGAGTGAAAATTCATAGTAATAGTCTCGTTATGGTTCTACTTAGGTACTCTTATAGTTTTTTTAAACATACCTACTAAGAAAAAAAAGTTATGGCCAAAAATAATAAATATTTCCCTATCGGATGTCTCTTTCTAGGAAAGGGCCATCTTAACTAAAATATACCTCTACGGGACTAAAACAATCTTTAGCCATGTTTATGATTTCAAATTTACACTCTGTGTTTACTTCCCATAACCCCACTTCGCACTTTTCCACTTCACTGTAATAAAACTTCCTGTTCTCCGTCGTCGATTTCGCCTTTTATATCCTAAAATTGCCTCTAGATTCATCTAGAGATTTCCAATTCCAGAACAATATAGAATTCTAGATCCACAGATATCCAGAAAACGTATTACTAGTTGCCTAACCACTGGTACTTAATTCTAGCTATATTACTCATGGGCGTAACAGTCTCCAGTTTCTAGGGGGTGTAATGCATAACATTTTTTTTTAAATAAAAGCTTTTTTTAAAAATATTTTGTATAAAATTTTATTTTTTAGTCTTTACTAAACAGACAAACGGATAGGCTAGACTCTTTCAGCTGATACCCATGTAAAGGGGGTTGTGAAGAAAAAGGTCATCTGCCTTCTTCAGGCGTCCGCCATATTGGATTTAGAATGACGTTACATAGTTTATCGTATTATCAAACCCTTTCATTTGATACTATATCAAGGGCGTTGTGAAGAAAAAGATGATCCGCCATTTTGGGACGTCGCGTCGGTCATATTTTATTTGGAATGGTATTAAATATAATAAATTGCATTGTCACCAGACATACATGCAAAGTTTCAAAGCTCTTGTGTAATTAGAAATAGTTGAAATTTTGATTGCACGTCCACCATATTGGATTTAGAACGACATCACATAGTTTTTCAAACTTTTTCATTTGATACCCATATCAAGGGGGTTGTTAAGAAAAAGATGATCCTCCATCTTAAGACGTTCGTGATATAGGATTTAGAACGATGTTAGATATACTATATTGCATTGTCAACGGATCCGAATTTCAAAGCTCTAGCTTAATTAGAACTAGAAATTTTGATTGCAGGATTTGACTTAAACGTACATTAACATACAAAGAGGTCAAGTTAAATAAAAGCTCTTAGCAGCCATGGGAACACAAAATGAGATACGTAAATATGCCGGGACTGAAGTACAAGCCAGAAAGAACTTGATGGCTCGAAGTGTCAACACAGCATAGTAATCAGAATAACTAGTGTAACAGACTGACGCATGAGGAGAATTCAGACTTTGTAGAGAAATGAGAATTCTTATCTGCAAGACGCCTATAAAGAAGTGAAATCACATGTCGATTACGACATTGCAAGAACCTTTTCCTAACAGTAAGGGTGATAACACATAAATTAACCCAAAATATGGTCAATTACAAACTCTGGCAGGGATCAAATTATTGAGATTTGAGGCTAATACTGTGCCAAATCTTTAAATTTTAGAAAGTACCCATCCTGTGGTGGAAGGTGACCTTAATTCATGAAGTCGGAACAAAAACTAAAAACTAACACTGGGGTCGACAATATCAGTCAGTTGGTGAAGATGAAGTGAAAATCTCTCGCAGAATATGCAAGAAAATATAACACAGAAATATGGCCGGATGACTTGAGAACGTCGATCTTTGTGCCACTACATAAGAAGAGAACGAGAGGTTTATTTATTATCTTAATCATGCCAGGACATACTTTACATAAGAGTAATTATGTTTTATCTATTAAATAATAGATTATATTTATTATTTAATGAAGTATAGAAAAATAAAGCATGCCCCGGTCTCCCCTTGTATTAGGTCGGTCGTCAGTTTTGAGGTTTTTAGGTGCCGGATAAATATGGAGTGAACTATACCTCCTTCGCAACATTTGACACGATAGAAATTTCTCACGAAACGCATAAAAATTAGACTGGACTGTTAGGGACACAGACACACGACGTATTGATTCTTTCGGGATGTGGGTCTGGGGACCTCTGTTACGAATTCTCTTAAATGCTTTCATTCTTTGGCGACATAAGCCGGAGCGAGAAAACCAGATCCTCTAAAACGTTGGACGGATGTTACAAGGAGCTGATTTGAAAATGCTTTGGTGCGGCCGTGCGTCTAACAGGCAACCACGGCAGGTGGTATGATTCTGTCAGACGTGCCGTACGGCAAAGAGAGGCCATTAGCATGAATCACAAAACGTTTGACGTGAATAAGAAAAAAATGTTCTACATGCGTATAGGTGAGGTGTACTTAGACTAATGTGCGTGCGTACATATAATATTCTATTAAATCAAATTATCATCAATATAAGCATATTCACACTATTAGTTTATGAATTAGGATAGCTTACCATTTATTAAGCTTAAGTAAGATTCATTATTAGTGTATTTTGATTAAGTACGTATGTTTATTTTACTGGTTTACTATTTAATTATGATATTTTCATATTAAACACGAATCGATTGTATCCGTTATTTAATCGACAGTTTCATCCAGCTAGCTCCAGTATAAGATGAGCAAAAATTGAAAAAGTTTTTCCTATTCGCGAATTTGACGAAATCACTAGTAGTTACTTTCTTCGGAATTGCATTAAAATTGATAGTTAAGTTCTTTCAGAATAGCTGATACTGAATCTTATTTTAAAAGTTAAAAATTCAAAATGCCGCCTCCAAATTGGCCATAAATGCAAAAATTTTTTGAAGATTTATATGAAATTTTGTACATCGAAATATGAAAATAATCTAATAACGAGCCTGATATTAACATTTGATAATTAGTCCACTGAAATGTTACAAAATTATGGCCGAACCTTTGCCTTGGAAAAGGGGTGTAAATAGTTTTTCCGCGATGTCTTGAGAACCGTAAGTCTCACAGAAAAATTCACAGATCTTGCATCTTTCGCAAGTATATTATGCGTATTGAAAATACCGGATGCAACTATAGTGCTCTAGGTCGAAGTCCTATAGGATCGTCCTATTGATATGCCTGCTATATTACACCAAATTATTTTCTGTATTTCATTTTTTATAAATATAAGTTGTATTAATCATATTACGAAAAACTGAATAATTGTATATTAAATACCTTCGATAATAATTATATCTCTAGAGCATAGGTACTGAGAGAAAGAATTAGAAAGAAAACGGTCTCAGAAGGCAACGATTAAACAGTTATCGGACGAAAATCGACTGTATGCGTGCTCAATAGCATAAGGACGAGTATAGCAGGGGCGTTCGGTAATCATGGACCTTCCTCGCATGTCCGTGGTCGGGTCGGCGAGATTCGACAACGGTCCACAAAAAAATTCGCCACAAATCAAACGGTAAATCCTATTATAAATTTGAAAAAACCAACTAAATCCTCGATAACAAGCGTACATCGTTTACTTCAGGGGTATTTTTAGCATAGCGCAGACAATATTGAATAATTAGAAAAAAACATAAAGTGTTAAGATATGTACGTAATATTATGTGAAAACAAAGCTGACGTGCTGTAAATTTCAAATATACAACAAAAATTTTTTTGACTTTTTCGGAAAATCGCCCCTTGCAACCCCCTCTGTACAGGCCAAATTTTCCACGACCAAGTCAAATCTTCTTCTCTTTTGATGGAGTATCGTTTAAAATAGGTCCTAGCTTTTAGTAACACGTTGCAAACGGAATGACATAATAGAGGCAGCTTGTTACTCTACTACAAGGCCGGCGCGGCGCATCGGCCTAGACAGATCTGTCGCTCTCGATACGTTTTTCGTAAGATGGGTCCCTATATTATGCGCCCAGTAGTATTTTCAATACTTAAATTTTTGTAGAGAATTGAATTCTCTACAATCTTGGTCTAGATACTTCTTAACGTAAAATTGAAAATGAAAAAGTTATGATGAGAAATAGACTAAAATTTTCAAGATTTTATTGAAGAAACATATCAGATGTTTTTTGTAAATCATGTTATTGCGAATAATTTCTACCCCCTCTCCATTTAAGGAATGACAGTATACTATTCTTGTCTAAGAAAGCTCATGAATGCAAATTTGAAACTTATAGTAAATAAATATTGTTTACCAATTTACCAAATAGTGGTGGTTTTACCCCCATAAGGGTTGAGAATGATTTACTTTTGAACACGATTTACTGAACACGATGGCAGTGGTTAAATCTCTCTTCGAGGTCACCCCATCCCCCAAACGGCTAAAAATTACCACCGAAAGGGGTAAATCGCGTATCCGCCGTCTCCTACCAGTCAAACCTGTAACCCCCATTTTCGAGTATGCTGAGCACGATGGTGATGCCGAGACCTCTCCTCGACTCCCGCCAACCTGCCGAATTAAATTCTTCCGTAAAAAAGTATAAAAAGACGAAGATAATGATAATGTTGCCCGTTTAGTAAGAAGAAAGAGTGTAATTATATTTTTGCCTGTTTGCTGAGCGAGGTTTACAGAGAGAACACGGCCTATATCCGAGTTTCACCCCTTTCGGGGGTGGTTTTTGGCCGTCTGGGGGGTTGACGGAGGTCGAGGAGGGGTCTCGACATCATCATCGTGCTCAGCTTTCTCGAAAACGAGGGTAACACATGTTTGGTTGGTAGGAGACGGCCGATACGCTGTTTGCCCCTTTCGGGGGTAGTTTTTGGCCGTTTGGGGGGGGGGGGGTGACCTCGGAGAGAGATTTAACCACCGCCATCGTTTTCAGCATCCTCGAAAACGGGGGCAAGGCCACGAGCTGCCGTGATTTTCTTTCTGTGGATACTTTTCTTCTAACAACAGGTACCCTATGACTCACTTTCGCGGCAGCTCTTGTCCTTTCCCTTCCACGATCGGAAAACTCTTTCCCCCGGAAAACTCGACTTGACGTTGAGCTGCCGCGCTGATAATAGGTCAAAAGGTACCTATTGGTAAAAGAAAAATACACAGAGAAAATCGCGGCAGCTCGTCGCCCTTCCCATCCACGGTCGGAAAACTCTTTTCCCCCGGAAAATTCGACTTGGCATTGAGCTGCCGCGCTATAAATGGGTCAAAGGGTATCTATTGTTAAAAGAAAAGCATCCACAGAGAGAAAATCGAGGCAGCTCGTGGCCCTTCCCATCCACGGTCGGAAAACTCTTTTTCAAAAGGTACCCATGGGTAACAGAGAAGCATCCACAGAGAGAAAATCGCTGCAGCTTTTGGCTCTTCCCTTCTACGGTCGGAAAACTTTTCCCCCCGGAAAACTCGACTTGGCATTGAGCTGCCGCGCTGAAAATTGGAAGGAGGTTAGTTTACACTGAGTCATGATGATTGCCACAACCAGAATCGCGGCAGCTCTTTGCATGTGCATTTCAGAGCCGGAATTTTTTTTTTACTTCATAAAATTCGATCCGGCAACGAGCTGCCGCTTTCCACCCCCGACAGGGCTCTTCTACTCCTTGAAACGAGATAATCCCCGCCAGCGGTGGCGCGGCCGCTCGTTACGTTGCCATTTCAGACCTAGTGTGAATCTGGGGTGCTAACTTTGGGTGCCAACTTTATGTTCATTATCTTTTTTATTTTCAATTTTACGGTAAGAAGTATCCAGACCAAGATTGTAAAGAATTCACTTCTCTATAAAAAATATCTTCAAAAATTTGTGGGACTTCCGGTTCTCAAGATATCGCAGAAAAACTGTTTACACCCCCTTTTTCAAGATGGCGGTCAAATGGGGGAGGCTTTCAACCCGAAAACCGAGTTTTATACTCACACTAACCCTCCCTACACATCAAAAGCAACAATCTTTTCTGCCCAAAATGCAAAGTCAATATAACATTTCAACGGACTAAATTCACGACAGATTTCTTTTACTTTGGCGAGAAGAGTGAAAAAAATTGGAAAAAATCAAGTAGGTACATGTTTCATGTAAATCTGCATATACTTTGCAATTATGGCAGCATATTCAACTTTCGACATCAGATTCAGAATCAGCTACTTCGAGACTACCTGACTACCAATTTTTTTAAAACCTCCTCTTATGAAGCTTTAATATGGTGCATTTTAAGTTTTCTTCCTATTATAAATGTGCCTTATTTTGTTTTTGTATTGCATCATTGTGTTGCTATCTTAAATATTAATTTATTCTTACGACTAATGCAAGAAAGTAGTTGTCTCTTTTTTAACGCGTTCTTATTAGCTTGACCTGAAATTTAAAAATGTAAATTCTATTGTATGAGATTAAAATATTATTATCGTGCAATGCAGTTAAGCTTCATAATAATAGTTTGTATTTCTCTTGTAATTAGATTCATTTGTTGAGAAATAGATAAATAAATAACTTCGTACAATAAAAAATGTGGTGTCTCCATCTATTTAGTGCATATAAAAAAGACCATAAAAACAATCCATCAAAATATCAAAGTGGGCACTTTTACCTAAGGACAAAGTACAACAGAGCCGTACTTTGAATTTTGGCGTATTAGAATGAACAAAACAATACTAGAGATTTAAAAATCGTATTTTCAGTAAAAATTTAATGACGTGGTAAATTAAAAATTTTACTCTTTTTTGTGTCAAGATAGGAATCGCTTATGCATTGATGGGCGTATTGCCCGTCCTTCGCGACATTTACAGATAAATTCAAAGTACGACTCTATTTATCTGTTGTCTGGGTATAACATTCTAGTTAGGGATGATTTGCGTGACTGTGTCACAAGAGTTAGAAATTTTAATTAAAACAGGTATGTTTTCGTTTATTTCTGATCTTAAACATGCCATACTTTACACAAGAGTAATGATGTTTTATCTATTAAGTAATACATTATATTTATTATTTAATAAAATCTACAGAACTAAAGCATGCTCCGGTCTCCCCTTATTTCAGTTCGGTCGTCAGCATAAATATGGAGTGTACTATATGAACTACTATGATGAACTATTTTTAAGCGTGTAAGAAATTCAACGGGTAAACTTTACCACGGATCTGTGCCTCTATTTCAAATTACTTTTAAACTAGGTCATCATTGTTGAGAGAAACTATTTTTTTTATTAAAATAGGAAAATGGGACCGGCGACCCAAACAATTGTTCAAACGCAGTGGCAATTTACTAAGTTTTATTTCACAGAAACAAAAAACCTCATAAAACAGATTCTCTTGTGGTTTGCAGTCTACGAACTTCCATTCAGAGAGCAAAAATCACGACTGGCTTTGAACTCGATTTATCTATAACATCGAACATGAATGCCTCTCAAACTTCATGCAATGCAACTCGTTTCCGATATATTGTCTTCCATGCTCTAAGTAGATCTAAAATTACTTCTTTGTTTCATTACTCGTAAGTTTCCTCTTTCCCGATAACTTTGTTTCGGATAATATCTAGTTCTTCTATATTTACCGTGAAGTATATCAAGCTGCAGACGTTTAAAGCCTGATGGATATTATCCAATTTTCATACTTATTTCACCGTTAAATTAGGAAACTTGTTTCTAAAAAAACTTAGATAAATGATCCATACGTTTCAGTTTAGTAGAGGAGCTTATGTCCGTTTTTAGCCTTTTGATTTCAGTGATTACTGCGAGTTGGGCGCCTATCCAATATTAATAATATATAGTACATAAGCCAGCATGTAATTATCTGACACATTTACTATACGTCATACAGGCATCAATAATCCGGTTCCTTAGAATATGGTTGACAATCAAAGTGATAAGAGATTTTTTCTTATCAGTGGAAACATCACTAAATATTTAGTGAAATTCAAAATATCTATTGTTGGCGCCTCGCGAATTAGTGACGCAGTGTTAAGGTGTTTTGTTTGCGACTGCGGAGTTCTGGGTTCGAATCTTGGCCAGGATATGGTTGTTTAGTGGCCGGAAAAATGCAAAACCTATACTACATTTTTTTCAAAATGTAGTAACAAGGCAAAAACTCGTTTTCCGCAACTTTACTTATTATATAAACATAGAGACACTAATTTTCAGCTATTTAATTTAAGTACAATAGTTATACAAACTGAGGTACATATTTCCGCTGAAAAGCCCCGATTGGCATTTTAACATTGGAAATGTTTATGTTACCAGTTTTTGTTCAACGTCAAAAGACAGCGGTGTCGCGGCACAATAGAGAGAAGACCAGTAGGCTCACTTACTCTTGAGATTTGTTATAATCGATATTATTTTTTATGAATCCACTGCGCATCCGATATTTGTACGCTCATCTACATATACACTGCTCGATCTAGAAAATGCTAATAAACTGGCCAACACTTACAATGACACTAAATTATTTTTGTTCGAAGATATTCTTAGTAGAGAATTAAAATTTGACCTGCCTTTACTTAAATTTATTACATAGCATCCGCGTCTGACGTCACAGACTGAAAATGTATGACTTTATATTATTCAAGCAAAAATTTGTACACGGCTTCCGAAAAGGCCGCGCTACTATCGATTAGGCTGCTGCGCTTGCCAATTACATTACCTACCGTGTCGGGAGATTACCTAAAATTTGTACAGCGATGCTGACGGTAGAACACAAAAGTGTACAGCTGGCTACAAATAGGTGCCTGCTTGCAAATAAATGATGTGTTAGAATTGCAACTAACTGATATAGGTTGTATGTTGTACAAAATAAGTGACAGTAATAATATCTCTTTATTTCAAAGTAATGTGTCGCGGTCGACTGAGACTATCATATGCAACGGCTGATATACGCAAACGTAACATGGGTTGCATATATCACAGGGGGTTAAGTTACCATTTAAGGTGGAAATACAGCGGTGTAGTGGATCGTGCTATTTCCAGACGAGGCAAAGCCGAGTTCGGAAAAAGTTGAAAAAGTTGAAAAATTTTATGTTTTATGTATGGTGTATCATTTCCAATGTCCCGATGATTGCAAGGATGGCGAAATCTGTGATTTTTTTTTAAACAGACCTATTCTGGCTCTTTTGCCTAGACTAGTAGTATTTTCCGTTTAAACCAAATTGTTAACAAAAATACGCAAGAAACATGTGAACTCATCGTGATAATTCGCTGTACGTTGCACACGTCATGTGCCCCTGTAAGTAATACCGAAATTTCGAACTTTCCCAGTATTTATAGTGCAATCTAATGAACTTCCTTCTAATTACTTACATTTTCGGCAAGAGCTTCCACCTAAATGTTCTCGTGAGCCATACAGTGAGTAATGTTCATGCTTGTACCTGCTTATACGATAAAATTAGATTTATATTACAATGCAGGAAATTAATCAACTTCTCGACGATTAATAGCTCGTAGTGCCGGCAGCGGAGCTGTTCCTTTAGTTTGGAAAAAGCAAACATAGCTTTAGGGGTAACATTAAAGAGACACTTACAGTTCGTAAAAAAATGCGTAGAAACGTATGAATGTTTAATGCTACATGGATAGATTCCTTTAATAAAATGTAGTTGCAACTGAAACAGTCAGCCCCCTGATTTTAAGTAAAATATTGCACTTCCTATTGAATCTAAATTATAGTGAAAAAATGGACATAGTTTATTAAAAATTGATTCCCTTAGGCCCACCAGAGCAACTACAGGGGGGGGCTAAGGTGGCTAAAGATCCCCCCCCCCCCCAAGCAATGCATGTAGGGTTTAAAATAATAGACAGCTATCAGACAAACCATAATGCCCTATCTAAATACCTTACTAGGCACCCAAATAACACACCCATTAGAGGGGGTTGAAGGGGGAGGTATAAATTTTTTGAAATTTCAATATTAAATTCGAAAAGTACATAAAAAACGGAACAAAGTGATGTTGTCATAAAACGTATTCATCAATAGGGCACTATAATAATAATAAAAATAATTGGTGATTAAAACATAACATATAATTTTTTTTGAAAAAAAAAGTATAGTGGAAGCATTTTTTGCGCGTATCATTTATCGATATTTTCAAAAGTCTCATATTGCATTATTTATTAAAATTATATCGAAAAATATGCGGAAAATGTGTGGCAAAAAAATTAATGGAGCTGTTTTGTTCCGTTTTCGAATTTAATGTTGAAAATAAAAATAAAACACATACAGGGTATTGTTTTTTTGAAGATCAACAAAAACTTCTTTTTTTTTCGAGTCCGGACCTGAATTTTTGTGTGTGTGATACAAGTACTTGTTCAAGATGTGCCAAATATGAATTTATTGTTCCAATCCTTTACAAAATAACAACCAAAAGAATTTTTGGCAAGAATACATAAAACACCAATTTCAGTAACGAGGGCCCAACTAGCTTTTTCTATGGTTGCTTACTTCTGGTGTCCTCTATCTGCCGTTAGGGTCGAGTGAAAAATCTGACATTTTAGTTTCTGAACGCCTATATGCTGAAAAGTGGTGGGCTAAGTAATATTAATTCCCTGCAAAACCTGGAGTCGATTGGATGACGTTTAGTGGTGCCCTCGCCAATTTCAAAATTTGTCTCCGACTGCCAGAAACAAAGCCGATTCAATTATTTCTTCAGCGACTGTCGTTAAGTGAGTGTGCGTTTAAGCTGCCGATATTCATTCGAAAATAGTTTTACAACCGCATAATTGTATCTCGGTTACTTTGGTTGTTATTTAGTGAATTTTAATATTCGAGTCTTTTTGTGAAATATGCCAAAAACTAGAAAAGATATTGACTGCCCTGTATTTGGGACTCCTTCCGTGTTTAGGAAAAATACGTTACCTACATATGCGGATGTGAGGAAAAACTATGCATATATATATATGTCAAACCTTAATTAATTCAGCTCAAAATAAAGCAGAACCGACCTTAAGTAACATTGCAGAGATTTTGATTGCAGAGCTGAAACTTGTTTGGTCTAAGGCGTCTGTTCTCGTGGTGACAGATCAACAAATTTTACATATGATAAGACAATATCACGAAAAATTGAGAAACCTTAAAAAACCTCTAAAATCCCGATTGAATGATACTCTTAGACAAAAAGTGAAAAAATTTAGAGAAATTGCAGAAACAAAACTTTTCAATATTTCGTCCTGCAAAGTGCCAATTAGAGAAAGAGAATTTCTAGTAGACCAGAGAACTGAGAGAAAAATGTTTATTGGCACAATTGATCCAGTAGCTACGCGAAACATTCAGCAATCCTTACATCGGAGAGTCTTGGAAACAAGATCGCTACCTTCAACTTCTACTTTCAATGTGCTGGATATGGCACTGTCAGATGGTGAAGAGATAGATGATATCGATGGCAGTTCTAATGCAAAGCAGGAGGCTAGCCAAAAATTGCAACGCCAACGATCTAAACAAATGCATATTAACTTACCAAGTCTCGCACAAGCGTGCGATCCCACAGGTGTTTCTGATAGATCCGCTATTATTGCGTCTGCTGTATTAAAAGATGTTGGACTGGTAACCAAAGAATAAACTTGTAAAATAATTGATAGAAGTAAGATAAGAAGAGAGAGAAAAAGATTCTTTTAAGAACCAAGCAAGACAAGGATTTTTTACAAGCCATTTATTTCGATGGACGAAAAGATAATACCCTCGTTCAGCATTCAATTGGTAATAAAAATCACAGAAGTACATATTGTGATTGTTTCAGAACACGGATCTAAATATTTTGGACATATCAGTGTTCCATGTGGTACAGCAGAGGCAATTTCCGAAAAATTGATACAGTTTCTGCAGCAACATATGGATTTAACGAACTTAGTGGCTATTGGATGTGATGGGACCGCTGTCAATACGGGAATTTATAATGGTGTAAATAGAAAGCTAGAAATGCATATTGGAAGGCCACTACAGTGGTTCATTTGTATGTTACACGCAAATGAATTACCTTTGCGTCATTTAATAAAACATTTAGATGGGGAAACTACTGGCCCTTCTGGGTTTTCTGGCGGAATCGGAAAAGCATTACAATCTTGAGAATTTATACCTGTCACAAAGTTTCAAAAGATTACCACAGAACTTCCCGAAATTGACTTACAAATGTTAATATTTGTATAACATGAGTTTGTCTATATGAAGGGTAACATATCGGAAGATTTGGCCATGCAGCCACTTCCACGTGATGAGTTCTGGGTTGTTTTATATTAAATCAAGCGAAGAGCTGCATAAATCATAAGTTTTAATAGTTTCACTTATTTAGAAAAAAGTCATAAATTTGAAGAGCCTGGGGCACCGGAAAACGTAATCGTATGAGGCTCAGTTTTCTCACAGTAAATTGACCCTACCTGTAGCCACTTTTCCACATATAGGAGAAATCAAATTCGAAAAAAAAATGTTTTCGCCATTTTCGCTCCACCCTAATGTCCGTTTCCTCGTGAAACACGCTGTATAAGTGCCCACACTGGAGATAAAACTAGAAAAATAGAACTAGTGATAATTTATCATATGACCAACCTTGTCTACTAAACTCTAATCCAAATAAATATGCTTTACTACTTGTCAGAAACTAACAAATCACAGAGATCTATTTCTGACTGGATAAGAGTATTTTGAAGGAACTCTATAACAGAAACTATAATCCGTATAATACATATTTGGTCGCCCACTGAGCTCAAGATGTGATGTGATTGAAACCTTATTGACAATATCCTGAGCTATTGTTGTTCCTAAACAAGCAAAAATTATCAATTACGTTTGGATTTATTATATCGGATGCGTCAGTAACAACTTAATGTACTTACCGGTAAGTAAAATAACAAAATCGGTTGGTTTAATCGGGCCGTTACATCACCCGAAAAATAAAATAAAAATGTAGGCATTTAAATCGATCCAGTTTTCTAAGTACCTATTCGGACTTTTAATCTCTGGATCAACATTTGATAAAGATACGCGTCCTTGACATTTTCGTATTCAAATTTCAAGTCTTGAAACTGCGAGAGGACGAGGAGTAAATAAAAGAAGTGAAATAGCTTAAACACGTATTTATTAAAAACAATTTTTTTCTGCTATGACAGTATATTCAAGTTCAGAAACTAAAATAATGTTTCCCTTTTTAGTGTATTTTTAATGTGAATATTAACTTTTTTGAAACATTGTTTTGCTTATTGCACAACTCACAGAATGTCTCTCTCGTCAGTTTACGAGGGGCGGACTCGGACGCTCTTGTAAGAATGTTTTTGTATTTATGTATTTTATGTGCAAAAGTGATACAATTAATGCTGCTGTACTTCAGTTTAGGTACGCTTAAGATAACTTGTTGTGTTACGTGTTTTGTTAAAATAAAATGATCTACTTACACATAATTTATGGACACATTGATTTAGGTATGGATGAATATTACAAATATACTTTAAAATATACTAATTTGTCAATATTCTTGCTGTTTTCACAAATCTTCGCAACGTTCTATGTAGAACCCATATCTCAGCGAGCGGTTTGATAAAAATATTTCCTTTGTTGAATTGCATCGTGCGAGTGAAGGTCGCACTTGCCACTGTCTGTTTCGCAGCACAGATGATTACTTGTAGGTATACATCAAGGATAGCTTTCAGTTAGTGGTAGAAATGGGAAAAGCGATTTTACTCATTTAGGGTTACACTCCTCCCTTATTGCTAGTTCAATAGTTTTGCAGTGTTTTGTTAAAAGAAACTAGCATGAAGTTGCTAACTAATGATAGATAAATGAGGTACGAAGTAGGAATACCTAGTAGCGTTTTACGTTCTGATCCATTCGTGTTACCTACAAGTTAGTACATAAATCTTTCGATAGATTTATATTAATAGGATCTCTTAAAATCAATAGTGATACACCAAGTGATAAAATTCCAATTATCTACACATGCTTGCCATGAAAGTTTGATTTGAAGCACTATGAAACAAATAACTTATTTTGGTAATAAAACTAATTGTTTCTAAAGTCTTAAGTAATGTAAGTGAGATTTGAAAAAATAGTTTTCCCATTAATATTTTTTTCTAAAATAATTTCCGTTATAGTGTTTTAAATCTAGTTTACTAGTATTTTTTTTTAAATTTCTAGGTATCATAGAACTCGAGCTATTGAAGTCCGACGCACTATTGTCCCCCCCCCCCTGTTTAACTAATTGTTAGACATTCGTTCCTGGCGCATCCGCCAAAATCTAGAAAATGTTCTAGCAGAATTTATTTTTTTCTTTTTGCTTACCTTATGCAAGACATAGCTTGATAATGTTAATATGGGACCGCCGCGCGCCGCGACGCCGAGCCATATTCTACCGCTTGCAAATAAATTCCGTAGAAATCACCTACGCCATTTTAGAGAAATCTTTGAAGAAAAAAAACCATACCAGTCGAATTGAGAGCCTCTTCTTTTGACCAAACATTTAGTCGGTTAAAGAAGAACTTAAGGTAATTTTATAAAATGCTACCTAAATATTTCTGTACATAAATATTTGATTGAAATATTGCTCCATATATCTCGACATTCCGCTTTTTGCATCGCCAATGAGCAAAATGCATAATTTTTTTAAACATCACAGATGAATAGACCACTAAAAAACATTATTTTTCCAGTATTTTATTTTTGTTTTATGTTCTAATTAAATGTTAAAAAAATTATTTACTGCAGCTGTCAATTTAACTGCGTGTAAATGGAGAAGTTTCCGCGCTACTTGTGTGTGACGTCATAGGGCACATCGCACCGACGGAAAACGTATTGTGATTGCGAATGTGTACACATTATTTATGTTGTGTTATGGAAAATACAAAGAAAAGTAGCTATAAATATTGTATTGTGCCCAAATGTACAAATACTACAATAAAAACTCCAGAAAAGTTATTTTTTAATGTGCCTAGACGAGATAAAGTTAGGAAGAAATGGTGCAGAGCTATGAGACGAGACGACCGAAATGCAGAATTATCGTCATCCTCAAGATTATATTGCTGCCAGGATCATTTTGATGTAAATTTACTTTTTAAAACTAATTATTTTATAATAATATTATGAAAATATGTACCTAACCCGAATATTATTGTGATAGTTTGTTTACATATCATGGTGAATTTGGTCACTTTCCTATTTATAGGAATACAAAAGTTTACTAACTTCTGTTAATAGGAACCTTGAATTAAAATGTACAAATGTATAAGAACGGCGGGAATAATAGGTTTGTTCATTTGTGTTGATTTAAAGCAGCTTCAAGCAGTTAAATAAAGATAGTGCTATCACAAGTAACGTGAGTGTGAGAGAGATAACGTGCTTCAAAGTTGCTATAAATCAACACAAATGAACAAACTGATTGTAACTTCTCGACATTCTACATATTACCCGGTTATATATTTATATATATACCTATGTATGTCAACAGTTATATTTACTATTAATGTACCTACCTACCTAAAAGTACGTACTTAGTAAGTGACGGGAGGTATTTATTATATAAAAAAGTAAAGCATTCTAAGATGAAAAATATTAATTAATATAGCATTAAAACATTGCCTTGTTTACCTATTTTGAGGTTAGGTACATAAATAATTTGTTATATTTAACTACAGTAAAAGGATAAAAATGGGCACAATTGAATTAATGTTTAGAATAATGAATGACACATACCTACCTTGTTGCTTTAGTACCTCCAATTTCTGCACTAATAAAATCAGTATTAGTAGCAAAAAAGTTTGTCATCATAAACACATCAACAACAGGCTCTGGCCCCGTAAAAACCCACTGTCCGTCATTTTTTCCACTTAATAATTAAAATAAATAAATAAATGAATGATTTCTTTTATGAACATATCAATACACATTTACAAAACACAAAACAATTTACGATTTAACCCCTTGGCAGATAGACGACCATTAGACATTATGCCGAATGACGTCAGACCAATAGCGTGGTGTTTTCAGTCACGTGGATATGTTCCCATAAAATTTTGAATTTCAAAGTCGTTTATTTAGGCTACACATTTTTTTAAAACCTTTTCTTCATTACTTTCTCAACTTATATAACATATATAACGAAAAAATAATAAATTATTGCATTTCTAAAATTCATGCATGTTGCTCATTGCATCACATGTAGAGTATTTTGGCATTTAAAATTATCTTAAAACTTCATATTGTTTCCTTCTATTTATGGTATCGTAGGCGGCCATGAAATGTACAAGAATCTGGTGAAAAGATCTCAAAAATTGTCGAGGTGTCAATAGATGACTTACCATTTCCTAATCCTGCGTGGTACTTGTTTATTTCTTTTCTGAAGAAACCCACGAGCCGTTAGGTTATTAAACAAATAAATTAGACTCAAATTTGATAAAATTAATCGGCACCTACTTGTAAGAAGTGGAAAGCAACAAACAATATGGCGGTACACTTGGCTATCACGTCAGTTGATGTAGTGAATTATGATTCGATTATTCACTACAGTTAATTCTGGGTACGATTTTTCACCAAAAAAATGCTAATAATTGTCATATAATTAAATAGGTGTAAAAAAACATATTTATTCACAATCGTACAGAAATAATCAAATTATCTTACATGATCAAGATGCGGTAGAAACGCCTTTTTGAGTCCGTTTCTTTTAAGATTGAGCCTTCAAACTTTTCAGTTGCAATGCATTCAAGAGCGACTAAATTGAGATGAAAAATTCAGATACATTCTTCTTACCAATGACTTTGTGGTATTTGGTTTTATGGGGTCTAATAGAAACAATAAATGCTCTCAGTTGTGCCTGTTGGCTTTTATTTACAAATACATTACAATATTCGCCTTATTTCCGCTCTGAGATTGCTCATTGCCACATAATGATTTGGAGATAAAATTCACCTCAAGAAATTGTTGTGAAATTCTTTACTCTGCTGTAATTTTGTTTCTATTATTGACATAACAAAAAAAGTAATAAAACGAACTTGTTCGACGTGACAGCATAATTTAATACTAGCCGATGCTTTCAGAAAAATTGAAAATCATAAAAACATCCCATAAAAAGAATTTATAATGTAGTATAAAAGTTATGGAACTATTTCAGTTTCTGTTGAATATATTTTAGGTATTTTATCGGAAACAAAGAATTTAACGGCAGAATGAGCGAACTAGTCGATTTTTGTATTTGTGGAGGGTGAGATATGAAAGATGAATAGAAAAAGATTTTATTATCTCTAGAGGATATTTTTGTAATATAATAATTTAACTATTGGTCTGCATCGATTTAAAAGTTATGAAGCATTTTAAATACTGCTCGAAAGTCCCAGTGTACATATTATAGTCCAGGCGATAGGTAAATTACTGTGACAAGCCCACCTACTTCGCAGATTTTTTGTATAAGTTGTAATCCCCCCCACCTCAGTATCCCAAATGCATAAAATTCTATATTTTCTTAGTCCCAGGGGAGGAGTGCCTAAGAGGTGTAATTGTTTTTCAATTATTCCCTGCTTCTATTGAAGCTACAACAAAAGCGATACCAGCGTAGAGGACGCTTCGAGCACTGCAACTTTGCAAAATGGCACGGAAAATTGTTAAATATGTATTCGTACCTACTATTAAGAGAATGTAGATATTTCCCAACTTACAATGTCCATAACAATTGTTTAATTGATTGATTTGCCAGCGTAAAGTGAGCATTGCTGCCAATTCCGGGCAACCAGTCTGGAGGTTCGTTCCAACACGCAGTTCGGTCGTCTAGCGATCACGCCCAACCGTCGGCCAAACCGCGTGCTGGAACCAAACCTTGGACGTTTTGTATATCGCCGAACCGGATGCATACGCTAAGTTGGACATGGGACATGCTTGTTGTCAGCAGCGAGAACCACATGACACATGGAGTAGGAATATAAGATGGGAAGACTAGGTGTTTGTGAGATGCTTCTTTTAAGTTTGCTTCTTTTTTAGTTTCTATCTGTCATCATCGGATGGGAAATGTAGGCGTTTACTAGATGCTTCTTTTTAGTTTCTATGCTTCTTTTAAGTTTACATTTATTATCATCTCCTTATTTATTCTTCTTCTAAGTCTCCTGTTTCCGAATCCAGCAGTGTGCACATCCTTTCGCTTGCTTGCGTTCACTTCGTTTGTCTGCCAAGACATACATACATTCGCTCACCGCAGGTAACTTTTCTTTTAACCGTTGCACAGGTAAATATCCATTTATGGTGGAAGTGCAAGAAAGAACCCTGCCTCGCAGTAGAAAAAGGTTTTTACAGCTGGTTATGAAAAAGAGGCCGAGATAATATTTTGCACACCCTGTATATTAGTTTGTTTTTAAGTAATGACTTTCAACTGCCGGGTATTTTTCTATTTCATTACCTGTATTTAATACCTTTTCAGTTTTACCTTTATTTTTTTTCAATTTTAATAAACAAATAAATAAACTAATACACTAATAAACGCATGCTACAAATTAAATAAAACTTGTCTCTTTTCATCCACAGCTGGTTGTCTATATTGCCTTATAAACACATGTTGCTCTCATCCACTTGAAAAGAGACGCAGGTATAAATCCAGCTATAGGCACTGCACTAATATAGACACTTGTTTACTTTATTTTTGGTACTATTAACAAACATTCAATTATTAATTCGGTGTATGCCTTGTTCTTCTATTATTACACTTCATTTTACACAAGACTTAAATTTTATCGAATGGAGTTTTAACTTGTTCTTTTCGCATTTTCTTTAAGAACGTGACACCGCCTACAATGTCCATAACAATTGTTGTTTCCAAATTTACAAGTTTTATAACCCCTCAATAAATAGTAAAAAAAGGTTTATATACGTATGTGTAAAATAGTAAAAGCACGTTGCAAATAAATGATGTTAATAAAAAGAAATTATTTATCCGAAAAAGTTTGTCCCACCTTCCCCTATCGATAACCGTTGCAGTTACGACGAAAGTCAAGAGGAGCAAAGTTGTAGTGCTTGAAGGGCCCTCTGTGCTGTTTTTCAACCGCTCCATCACCTCATCTGGTATCATCGCTTTTTTTGTAACCGAAATAATTGAAAAAGAATGTTTGCACCTGTTAGTCCCTCCCCCCCACGGGACTTAAAAAATATAGAATTTTCTGCATTTGGGATATTTAAGGGGGGCTTAAAACGTATGCAAAAAATATGCAGCGAGGTAGGTGAGCTTGTAACAATAACATTGGGAAAATCTCCTGCGCCCTGACATGTTACCTTGATATCAACGCAACGGCCAAGAAAATAGAAATGTGTATCTATAAACCAAGCGTCCAGAGAATTTTGTTCGTCAAATTGAGTAAGAAGGTTCCTGCTTTTTTAATCGCTAGATATTCTGATTCTGAATAGATACCTAGTTTAGTAAATAAAAATCTCTTCTGCTTATTTTTTTTCAACCAAAAGAAGTTTGAAAAAACAATTTCTTTCGCAATTTTGACCGGCCGTCTTGGGCAAAGGTCTCTGTAGGTGTCAAATTACAAAATATATTTTTTACATGACATAAATATTATCATTTTTTTTTAAATCACACTGTATCTAGAACATTGCGAACTACAATATCCCGTGATTAAAAACCTTTTACTCCGATTTTTTATAATTTTTTATTATTGTTTATTGGTTTAGTAATGATTTTCTTACTCTCACATTTTATTGAACAACTTGTAATTGTTTAAAAACAATAGCCAATTTATTTTCCTGCCGTGGAGTTATTATACAATCCCTATACGACAAATTTCTAATGTAAGATTCTATTAATTTGCCATACACAAATTGTTGTTCATTACGTCCACATTCAAGTAGTGTAGTGGAAGTATAGTTATCGCAAAAAAAAAACTCATTTTTTTTTATTGTTGAGATAGGTTTAGAATACCACGAAACGTCGAAATTTTAAATTTGATAGAAAAAAATGTCTGTCTGTCTGTAATTTTAGTTGGTGCGCACGTTTTCTTTGGAACGGTTTAATATGTTAATTTGAAATTTTTTACACGCAAGCTGGTAAAAGTACAAACATTTTGGACGGTGTATATACTAGAAGCCAAGGCCTCAGATTTTTTAATAATATTTTTCAACCCCTCGACCACCTCCACTCCATTATTAGACGTGCTGATAAAATTAAATTGAGATATTCACTTGATGTTTAGTACACGTATGTATTATAACGACATCCGGAACTGGATTATATTTTGAGATGAATCCGTTGAAGGGGTGTGAGCAGGGCCGCCGAAAGAAAATCGGGGCCCGGGGGGTAGTAACATACGGGCCCCCACTCCCCCGTTGTTCGAAGTCATTTTTAAGAGTCGCAATCAAACTTTGCATATGCATCTTCAACTTTTCCCGGATTTTAAACATTCGGGTAGAATCCGAGCCCCTTCAAAAACTCCCGGCCCGGGGAAAACCCCCCCCCCTCTCCTCGAGCCTGGTGAGGTGTAACTAAAAGTAAATACTAGAAAATGAGTAAGGTAAGCGGTAAGAGTACAGAAATTTGAGATTTTGTTTATATACTAGAAACTAAGGCCTCAGATTTCTTTATAATATTTTTCAACCCCCCCACCACCTCCACTCCATTATTAAAGGGGTTAATAAGATAAAATTGAGATATTCACTTGAAATTGGTAAACGTATGTATTGTAATGACATCTCACTGAGATGATTCCGTTGAAGGAGTGGGAGTAAATTAGGGAAAATAAGTAGAATAAGCTAATAAGAGTCCAAAAACTTCATTTATGCCAGAAACCAACGCCTCAAATTCTGTACCAATAATTTGCACATACTAGAGTGCAAATATAGTCAAGATGTTTTAATAGACTTGGATGAAGAATTTGGATGTGAAAGTAGTGATGCCTTAGGCAGCGGTTTTAATATTATCAAAAAATTAAAAAATACATTTTCGTTGTGAGAAAATGTTTTTTCTCTCCAACAAAGTTATGTTATTCTTTGTAAACATAAATACATTTTTAATAATTTCTTCACTGCTTTGTTTAAATAATTATGCAGGTTTGAAACATTTATTGTTTCGGCGATTTTAAGAACTTTAAGAAAACAAATTTTTATTCATTGTTAATTTTTTCATTTTTCAATCTTTCAGTTTTTCAATTTTTTAAATATATTAAAAATTTTTGTTAACTTAATTTGTTTATAAATTTAACAAATTCTAAGGGCGCGTGTTTTTTATCTATTGTACCCCCCAGAGATCATCACATCATTTCGAATCGAATGCATTTACCATATTTTCTTTCCTTGACGAATAAAAATCGTTTATCTACGATCGTGCAGTTTTAAAATTTTTATTGCTCGCTTTTATTGCACGATTTCTGAAAAAATTATCAGTAAGGACAACGAACAGTATTTTATTCATTATTAATTTAACTTGATATTTTAATTCAAACATTGGAGAACAATGGCGACTTCAACTACGCCAGTTTGTTTATAATATCGTTTCCTTAGTTACTATCATCACAGATTTTCAGTCTATGTGCAAATTTGCCTTTTTGATATTGTTAAAATGAAGTATTTGTTATACTAAAGCACTTATTGATATTTAAACAGCATTCTATCGTCCATTAAATTAAAATTTCAACAAATAAATAACATAAAGTTTTAGTAATTGAACGAGTACTCAAAACACGCGTTGACGTCATCGGTTATATTAGTTTCTTAAATCGCGTGTAAAAATAGTTAAACACAACATTTTATTCACTCTATTTGCGTTTTACATGTGATTAAATAAGTAACGCCCACCTAATACGGGATTTGTAAAAGCTACTTTAGGAAATTTATCTGCAAAATAACGTGTTTATAACACAAAATGACACTGACAATATAACTGATGACGTCATGAGTGTGTAGTGAATCGATGTAGTGTTTTTGGCGATTTCAATACAAAATTAAAATGGCTTATTTTAAGGTATTTTTCGACTGTTTCTCAAAATTCAAGTGTTTTTAACTATAATAAAGCATTATCTTCAAAGTGAAAGTGAATTTAAAATTTGTGAAAACACCTAATTGGAATGGCGACTTCAACTACAACTCGAATAATACTAACCGTCAAAATGACATTAACAAAAGGTTTGCCAATTTCTTACAATAATTGGCACGATCGAAGATAAAACGTTGTAAGACACACTTGTAAAAAGCCTCTTTATTGCACGAATGGCTAGATTAAAAATACGAGCGAAGCCAGTGTTTTTAAAAGCCAATAAGGAATGGCTTTTTACACTTGTATCTTAAATAACTATTGTTTCAACTCCTCGCATAGACTAAATATTTTAGCCAAATAAATATAAACAATCACAAGTGGATTTTTCCTGCACTTCGTGCGACTCCGATATTTTTGTAAACATACTTCCGAATTATTCTGTACAAACATAATTTAAGTTAGCAAACTCTTCTATCCACAATTTATATCTGCTGGATGGTATATTACTGTGCCGTCTGCGGACAAGGCCACATTTGCGCGATAAAAATAATAAAAGCTAGAGTAATTTCAAATATTGCTTGTGGAGAAGCATTTTCCACATTGCCCTAGCTATATATAAAATTATATTATTGCTTCGTTTTGTCCCAAATATCGAGGATAAGGACACATTTCTTGATATTTGTTTCCTTTTGGATGCAACGATTATTTTTTCCATTTTTATATATGAACTGAAAATGTTATCTGGAATTGAAGCCCAAACCGAGGAATTCATTAAACAAACTTAAATACAAATCAAAAATGTTTTTAAGGAAATTTGAATTGCCTTAAAAAAACGAAAAAGTCGTTAACAATTACGAAACAATGTAAATCAGCCATCATTTAATTGGAATTAATACCCAATTTGCCTTAGAGCGTGGCAGACAACAAAAGTGAAATGAGAATATTTCTTAGTGGTGCAAATTTAATTTATATATGAAATTAATTATTTTTAAAGAATCAGCTCGATATTTACCAATCATGGGCTTAAAAGTAGACACCTTGCAAGTTCAAAATGTCTGCTGCTCTAGGTCCCGGGTTCAAACTCCTATGCTTGCTGAATTTTTTTTTAAATGTTGTCACGATGACAAATTCTTTTCTATGATTTCTTTAGGTTAGGTTAGTAGGTTTTTATTCTGAATTGTTAATTAACGCCGCAGGCAGCATTAGCGTCGCAGGCAAAGAAAAGGTTATTTTTGTAAAAAGTACCTAAAATAATGTTTTTTGGACGGATCGCAGCTGTTTCCGGACGAGGCGAAGCAGAGTCCGGAATAAGTTTATATTTTATGTATGCTGTTATCATTTCCAATGTCCCGATGGTTGCAAGGATTGCGAAATCTGCGATTTTTTAAGTTAATATTAAGGGGAGCCTTAATATTAACATTTTAACATAGAAGAGATCCCGAAAATTCTTCTTTTGTATCGGCTACCGTACTTTTGTGAACAAATGATGTATAGGACATTATTATTAGGACTATAATGGATATTCATATATTTTATGTAAAAGTGTGGTTCGCCAGATGAGTAAAGTTTTCTGATTTTCCAGCTATCTTAAGCGACTCACGCTGTTTCTTCTTTTTAGTGCATTTTTTAACACTTTCAGTTTGTGTTTAAAAGCGTAAATTCCTTCCTTATAAATGTCAAAATCTACTCATCATTCTGAAGCTTCCATTTTGATTTCTTGAATTTTGGCTGCCATTATCTCAGCACCAATTTTTAGTCGAATCCTTTACGCTATATTGACGCCGCCATTTTGAAATTCTGAGTTTTTATCACATATTTGTAATCTGCGACTTCAGTAATCCCCAGATACCAATTTTTAGTAAAATCGGATATTAAATGTCAATAGACTGTCCGTCATCATTGAAACGCCATCTTGTATTTTTCTATAAAAAATGTCAAATTGTATTGTCATGTGAACTATATACACATGCTAAATTTCAAGTCAAGACGACATCTGGAAGTGGGTGAAAAGTGAGTTCTAAGATTCCATTACAATGAAACATATTCTTTATAGGATTTTGCAAACAGCGGAAAGAAAAACTATATATGAAAACTAAGAGAAAAACTATATGTAAAAATATTAATAAATCTTTGCATTCTTTCGATAACCTGACTTCTGGTTATGCTAACAAGTAAAATTCTTATTTGCCATTCTCATTATAACACTAGCATCCAACATAGTCCCCTACGGCTAGGGAGATTAAACTAGTATCTACATGATCCCCTACGATATGTAATTTCAGTTAAAAATGAGAACAAAGGCCTGAAATTATTAATTTATTTACCTACCTTGTCTTTAAACATTTTTTCATTCTAATGAATTACAGTTTCATAAAATCTCATTCAGTTTCTTGGAAATGCTTAGCCTTTGAAACGTTTTTTGTCTTTATTCTGGACTCATCAGAAAAGCACAAAGCCACTCATAACGATGTTCCATGCAAAACCAAGGCAATATCCATGAATAAGTATGAAATATTTATATTTGACATTGACTGATAAAAAACAAAGGCCTGAAATTAATTTATTTATTTCTAATGAATTACATTTTCATAAAATCTCATTCAGTTTTTTGGAAATGCTTAGCCTTTGAAACGTTTTTCGTCCTTATTCTGGACTCATCAGAAAAGCACAAAGCCACTCATAACGAAGTTTCATGCAAAACCAAGGCGATATCCAAAATATCCATGAATAAGTATGAAATATTTATATTTGACATTGACTGATAAAAAACAACAGATCTTCACCTATCTATTAGCTAACTAGTATTGGAGCTTATATACTCTATACATGTTTAAAAATGAATTATTTATTATTTGCTTGCTTGTAGTAAGGAAACATATTCTTTATAGGATGTTGAAAACAGCGGAAAGAAAAACTATACCAGGCGAGTCACGAATGGGCTTGGAAATGTTTTAAAAAGTCTCGTTTTTTTTTTAAACAATCAATACGAATCATTATTATAATTACAGTAGCGTTTAAATCAAGTCAATACGATTATTAATTACAGAGATATAAGCTTTTAAAATCTGCAAATAACGATACGGCTTGCTGCAATGCCCGAAACTCGAGCTGGCCGGCTGTGACGTAATCGGCGCCGATGTCGCACGCCGCTCGCCTTATTTGAATGAATTTATATAAGTGAAACAGTCTTATTTTGAGTTCCTAAGTAGTTGTGACAATAATGGAGCAGGGATTTGTTCGTGAACAGTCTGATAACTTGCCAAAAATTGACTGAAATAAAGAACATTAATACGTTTAATTATTATTCCCATTGGTTACCCAGCTTGATATACAAAATATAATCAATTTTCGTCCTGGGGCTACATAACAGCAAAATATGTTTTCTTAATTCTCACAATCTCACACAGCGAATTCACTTTTTAAACCTATCTGGAAAAAATATTTACAATATTTAATAAAGCTCGGTAATGCGGCATCAAAAACTTAAAAACTTGGTAAGAAAATTTTAAACTCATTAAAAAAATGTAAAGATATATGCACCGATGTACTAAATCACCCTATATATTTAAAAATAATTTTTAAGTGTGCACTCTTCGACACTACACCAGTTACTTGAATTTGAATTATTTTAATAAGAGCAATATTTTATTTATTTTTTTTTTATCTTATTTTAATGCCTTATTTTTATTAACGTCCTGGCGGAGTTCAGCTATTGCTGCTCTACCACTCAACCAGGACACGTACACATAGACAACAACACAACAACCATTCCCTGCGATATTGCCATCTACCGCAGCTGAGACTCGTACTCAGGAGAGATAACAGCGACTAGACATGTTGTGCCACCCAACAGCGGTCTAAATCACTGCTACCGTCTCGGTAACACATGAAAAAACGCCACCAACATCCATACCCTGGCCAGGATTCGAACCCGGAACTCCGTGGTCGCAAGCCAAACATTTTTTTCCATTTAAATATAATTTTATTAATTAAAATATTACATTGTATGAAGCTTATTTCTAAAGGTATATATATGAATATCACATAAAAAAGTAGGTACGTACAGTACATTATTTGTCACGTCTTAAAACTACACAAAAAGTATAATATAGAACATGACAGCCGATGGTATGGCTGGAGACTTTAGAAAAACACGGCTCTTTTTATTTCTAAGTTTTATCTTGATATTTCTTTATCAATTTATATCAATTATAATCAATGTGTTGCCTTGGCTTTAATCGAGCTTAAAGCTCATTAGTTCGAGAGTTTCTTGGCGGAACGAAAATAGCTCAATTAACAAATGCAGGAAAAAAGGTAGAATTAAAAACCTGCTTCAGATAATATTGTCAAGATATAAAAATGATGATTATGTGTGAGTATTTACTTATAAAAAAATAAAATTATAAGGTATCGACGGGTAGGGGGCAGGGGTGTGTGGTGGGGTGTGGGATTTGGAGAGGGGGGGTTTGTTGTTTTGTCGGGTAGTGTGTCTTGTCGGGTTAGCAAGCCAAACACCTTCAGCATTGCGCCACCGAGCTGGCTGGGATATATGACTGATACACTGTTGGGACACCCTGTATGTGAGTGCTGGATAATGTAAGTATTGCATTATGTAGGTAGAGATAACTATTGCAATTTTAAGTTAACTTCGAAATGGTCTTCACAACAAAACCGATTACTTGTACTCGAAAAGGTGATATTATTCTTTTTATCTCTCTTTATTGCATCACACTATTGTTTTCGTGTTTTTTCACCTTTTGGCATACTTATAAATAATTTGTTTGGCGTAGTGATTGTTGTATTGGTACATCGAGGCACAACACAGTATTTGTAACGAATATTTTGTGTAGCCATCTCTATAACATCGCAGCAAAGCATCGGTACTATGATCACTACGGGGTAAATGGGCGTCGATGACGTAATGCGCTCAGTCGAGCTGCTACTAGGAAAGATGGGGGCGTGGACTAATTGCTCGAACTTCAACAATTAATTGTAAAGCCATTTTAAGTGCTAGAGAAATAAATTAAATTGCAATGTTTAAGTTACAACGTGCACATTTGTATAAAAATATATAAAAAATATCGTTTTTAAGCCCATTGCGCTCGCCCCGATATTTCCTAAAATATTTGGAATAGAAAATTGAAATTTGGAGGCCTTATTACACGACTAAAATGCCATATTTTCAATAAATAATCAAGTTTGGTGCACATCCGGTTTGACCGGAAATGCCCACAACTTTCGATTTTTAAATGGAACACCCTATATATTTTTACATTTTTGGAATCTAGAGGAAATTTTGAATACAATACATCCATTTTGGTCACTTTTTGATAAACATTAAAAATTTTATTAAAAAATCTATTTCTGAATCCAGAGTGTTGTGGTGCCCAAAATATATTTTAGTTTGTGTTCTACGTTACTATAAAAATAAAAAGAGCAATATGATTGCATTACTTAATTCTCTAGAGGCGTTTAAAATTTTTAAATGTGATTTTTACCCACTAACTCGATTTTTTTAAATGGGAATTTAATCGTTCACCAACATTTTTAAATACCTCATTTTCATACGAATCTAATGATACCAAAATTTTGAAAATCTGCTCAGAAATATTTGAGATTTCAGCCAAAATACAATGCAACCAAGCTTTTAGAAACATGCGGCTAATAGATAATAGATTAGTGGGCTTTGGAAACTAAAGTGGCACATTTCTGTGTAAATCTGGTAACCTAATAACATTGGAAAAATCATGCAAAACCAAGGTAATATCCATGAATAAGTATGAAATATTTATATTTGACATTACAATGTTACAGGTCAAGCTAATAGTTTTGTGTTAAATAGCAGACATTTCACCTTGCCCACCTTGGATCGTGATAACGTAAAATGTTTGCAAACTATCGTAAATCCATAAGATGACTGTTTAAAGACCGCACTCTACCATCATTAGGAATAAGAAAAAGTATAAATGTTCCTATTTCTCGTAATGTTGTCTGGAGTATGAGCTCCTTCACTAAAGAGTCTTCAAACAATAGGAAAATGGCTGTGCCCTAAACAATACTAAACATCTAGCAGCTCTCCAGGCATTTTCGCTATGGCGTTTTTACACAGTTTCATTACCGCAAAGCGCTTAACTTAACTGGCTGCGCTGCTTCCAAGCAGAGACTTTCATCTTTGTCGCTATTCGCATGTTTTATGATATGCTGTAGATGACGGGGTTCTGAAAAAAATGTATCGGAGTAAACAAGAGAAGGTCAGTGATAATATATTTACTGACCTTGGATGGAAATAGGGTAGGGGGTGTGGGCCAATTGTGCTCAATTAAGGAAGATTCCCCAGATGTATTATTAGGGGAATTTCGTATGGAAATTATACATATTTCTGTACCTCTGCGCCGGCAGAAGCAGTGGAAATACAAATAAAATACGATTATCTATATGTACCGCGATATTGAAAATTATCTTGGTTAAAGATAGTTATGGAATTCAGGGCTTCCAAGGGGGTCATTTACATCATCTAAAGTCACTTTTCCAATCAATAGTCATTTTTCTTTGGAAATAGTCATTTACAGTAACTTTAATCAAGAATTAAGTGTAAATGTAAAAGGATATTATTTATTAAATAAATTAAATTTCGCGGTTATTCTGTTGGTATCACGCGTTGTCCAATCCAATAAAGTTTACGATCCGAACATCATCTTAAGTTTGGCTTGTCGGATAGGATTAAATATACGACCGAAAAAATTTCGCTATCGGATTTAAACCTAAATGAACTCGGTGATGAACGGCGACCTTTGCAAGTAGAAAATTGTGTAATAAAAGTGGATGAAAAGAAACGGTGGGAATTGTTTTGAATACTGTTTTCAATAGAAAATATTCTATAAGTGGTGCTCCAAAATATCCAACAGTGATAGAAGAAGTCAAAGCTTGTCACACGGAAGTGCGGCCGTCGAACGAGAGTTTTCTAGATCTAAACTTATATTAACTGATGATAAAACATCAATGGGATTACGCACGCTAGATGTCAAACTGATCGTTGTCAATTGTTTAAAAAAATAATGAAGCTTATTTTATTCCAATTACAAAAAACTTATTAAGAGTGCAAAAGAATAATGGAAAAGTTATGAAACTTACTTGCAGAAAGAGAAACTGGACTTCGATAGACGACAAAGAATCTAAGAGAAGTTGATGGAACAAAATTTACAGGAGGTCAGGAAAATAAAAAACGGATACAAAATTTAAAAGAGCAAATTAAGGAAAATAAAGATTTCATGAAAGTACAAGAACAGGCTGCTGATAGTCTTTTCTGTGATACAAGTGCTTAGAAAAAGTGTGATCCGAAAGGAGCTAAGGAGGCCAAATTACTACTTGATAGCTACAAAGAGGTCAAAGACGAGGAGGAACTTAACCAAGGTAAAGGAAACTGACGAGATTCAATCAAAAGTTGAGAAAAGGAGAACTACTATTATCGAAACATTTATTAAAAAGAGAAAAATAAATTGAAGTCTGATGGAAAAATGCATTCCCAAGGAGCATTGAAAGACACATTTCAGGCAATGTGTCGACACTGTGTCAAAACATATTTTTGGACACGACACATTTTATAGGCACACGTTCGAAACATAGTCCACACTATGTAGGATATATGCCCAAAGTGGTGATGAAAATGTGTACTAACTTGATTCCAAAATGTGCCCAAAACTGTTTCCAAAATTTGTCTTGTATGCGTCGCATGTTTACTAAATGTTACTGTAATGAAGCTAATTTGTAACTAATATGTTTCTTATTGTTTCCAAGATGTTACTTGAATGTGCCTTATGTGTAGTTACAAAGTTGACACAAATAAATCTAAATTGTGCCCAAAACCACTTTATGGTGTCCAAATTATTTAAAAACAGACTTAAAGTCGACACAATGCATTACTCTCTAAACATTAGGACAAACAAACACAGTTGGTATGCAGTGATTTTATAAAAATTACGTTACACAGAAGTAATCAGTTTTCACATGTGAATAAATAAAGCATATGACCCAAAAAAATAAAACAACCCCATTATCTCTGTCAAATGTGATGAGATACTCATGAAAAATAAAAGCCCTTAAAAAATTGTGAAATTTATTTTGAATATTTAATTAATGATGGTAATTAATAAATAATGTAATTGTAATTTTTGGAAATGCAATTATTTCTTATATATTTTGTATGTTACAAGACATCAAAATAAGTGTGTTGCCCATTGGATGCCCATTTCTATAAAGAAAATATGGCCGATTTGTATAATGTGTCTAAATGGAACCACAAATCCTCATTTGGAACGAATTTCACCCAAAATTTACCTATACAGATACACGGCTACATATTAGATAATAATCAGAGTCAAATTTTGACTATTTCATTAAATGTGTACTAAAATGTGTCTATGTTGATATATACTCGCATATTTGACACAATTTGAACTCTTGTGTTCACTACTGGTATAAATTGTGCCCAAAATGTTTCCAGCATCGCTTTCATTGGTATATTGTAGCTGCAAATTGGCATTTCCCACTTCACAACTACCACTATCAGTACTGAGGCTGCCTGGGTCAGAGTAAATAGCAGATTTCTTGTTATTTGATGGTACTTCTGTGATAACAAAGGCAAAACTGGCCTTTGCTTCACCTCTTTCATATAGGTTAACAACTTCACTTGATTTTCTTGTACATGTTTTTTTACATTCATATAGTATGTTATATTATACACTTTTGATTGCTTCTTGACTACTTTTGGCATTTTTACAAAATAACCAGAGTATGCTGTTGTCAAAAATGACCTAACAGCTAGTAGTGCACACACACATACAATTTATGCACAAAATGGAAAAAAACGTGTCTAAAATTCAACCTTATGAAAACATGCGTTGGTGTAGACGCATTTAGGGCATGAAAAGAAATATGTGTTCCTAAAATATAAACATGTAGACACATAAGTGTCCTCCTGGCTAATTTTCAGCAACATGATGGGTACACGATTTTTAGACACATTTTAAATATATATTGCCCAAAGGGTGTCGGCACGATGTATCCAAATTGTGTCTAATGTTCCAAATAGGCTCAAGATAGAAACATTTTGGGCACAAAAAACCAAAATGTTTCAATTTGAACACAGTGCCTATTTTGACACAATATTTCGTTAATGTGTCGACACATGACCCAAAGAATATTACCATTTGGACACAATTTCCTTCTTCACTCAAATTTTAAGCTTTGTGTGCAGACACACAATATATTGTGCCCAGGTTCAGACATATTTTGCTCCTTGGGTTATTATTATTTACGTTTCATTTTATATATTTTCTTGTCTGAGAATTTTTTAATTTTTTTTTCTATGAGCGTTAATATATCTTTGATATTGTCAAGACGCTAGGGAGTTTATTATTTTGGGCTACCTATCTGTCACTTTTTAAAGTAAATCGGTCATTTATAGTAATTTTTCTGTGCTGTTATAGTTACTTAATCACTGTTTTATTAAAAAAAATTCCTTGGAAGCCCTGCTGACTTGGCTTTTGTCATTCTTTTGTAATGAATATGTCAAAGTTTTTCAAGTTAGTGCCACATTGACATTTTCTACAATAATGTGTACCTGTTTTTAATTCTAGATATTAAAAAATGTTACGAGTTTTCCACCCTTTAGGAAACACCCTGTATGAATCCGTGGGTTCTAAATAATTTTAACAAGGGGTAAAACACTAATACTTTATTTAATAATTTACTGATATACCTACGATACTTCTTAATTAACCAAAGTAACCTTCACTTTGTTTACTTCTTATTTAACCTCACTTTTCAACTTTTTCACTTTTATAAAACTTCTCCTCTTCCGCCGGTAATCGCATCTTATGTACTCTGAAATTACCTCCAGACTCATTCAGAATACAATCGAGAATTTTCTCCTACCACACTCTAGAAAACTCTATCTCTTTCTACAAGTTTCCAGTCACTATTAGGCATAGGCGTATCATAGGTGGGTGTAATGCATAACGATAATAATAAACTAAATAAATTGACATTTTTGTTAATTAGCAAAAAAGCGAATTCAAAGAAACTGTTGCAATTGTACCCCATCATGTTCAATGCATAAGTGTACGCGCTTCCCTCTGCTACGAATAGCGTTCTGCATCGTTAATGGCGTTATGGTTGCAGATTTTTCAACAACTCTTTGTTTCAGTTCTTGCAAATTAGGTACGGGTGTACTGAAAATCCTATTTTTCAAGTAAGGGATAAAAAAATAATCCATAATGGCCAAACTAGGTGACTTTGAAGGAAACTCTACATGTGCATGTAAATTTCTCAGTCAGTTATAAAAAACTCGCAAAGAAAAGCTATATTCTCCCTTACCATATGTGATATTATTGCGTCCTGTTGGTGTTTGCTTAAACTAGGGTAGTTTAGGGTGGGGGCGATGCAATCCCTTCAATATGTACTATAGGTGCAAAGCTTTTAGTCTCCATAGTATAGCGTTTACCATACTACTGACGGTAACGACACTATCCTATTTTGGTTTAAAAATAACTAGAAGCGCCCTGTATCGAAATAAAAAAACGCTTTTTTTTTCTAATGGAACAACTTCGAACAAACATGTATTTAACCGTGGCATAAAGGGATACCTAGAGTATATTTTATAATGAAAATCTCCGTGGTTTTTAGTGGCAAACTCTCTTTAGAACTAATATAATTTACAAAATGCCAAAAAAATTACGTTTATAAAAAATAATAAAATCAGCGGCTTCAAACCAAAATTTGTGAAAATATTTTACATGTAAATAAAGTATTTGCCTTAAAGGTTTTTTCTTACCTTTTATTGGGTATTTTGCCACTGAAAAATATTTAAAAATTTGAATGAAAAAACCTCTGCGCCAAACGGATCAGACAGAGGTTGGTTCTTAAATACTTGACTGTTAACTTCACATCACAGCAAGCCTCCTCATTTCTATGGTTTGCCATAAACCTGACATTCCCTTAAGACCAATTGTGAGTTCAATTAATTCTCCTTGTAGTAAACTCTCAAAATATTTATTAAAAATCCTTAATCCTTTATCAGGTTCCTCCGAGTCTTATATTAAAATAGCAAACATTTTTTGGGAAAGCTGTCAGAAAATCATTTTAACAATAATCATCTAATGGTCAATTTTGATGTAGTAAGCCTATTTACAAATGTTCCGGTAGATAAAACATTAATAATAATTAAAAGCAAATTGCAACAAGATGGGAATTTGGCGAATAGAACTAAGTTAAGCATTGAAACTATAATGGAATTACTTACACTTTGCATTAAAATAATAATAATAATAAATTGACTTTATCTTTTAAATTTGCAAATTTAAAAAAACGGTGAAGTTCAGCTGCGCTGCTCTTAAAACAACATACTTTCAAATAAATAATGACTTCTATCAACAAGACTTTGGGATGGCTATGGGTTCCTCATTATCTTCAATATTAAGTAACATTTTCATGGAAAATTTTGAGGAAAGTAATATTAATAATCTAGCTCATAAACCCATTGTATGTTGGAGATACGTAGATGACATTTTTGCTATATGGCCTTATAGTAAAGAATGTATAAGTAAATTTTTGAATCAAATTAACGAAAAAGAACCTTCAATTAAATTTACAATAGAAATAGAGAATAATAATGAATTACCTTTCTTAGATATTTTAATTAAAAATTGGGAATAGGTTTTCCGTACGAACGGTTTTTCAAACGGGCTCCACGCTAAGATCGGTTTTATCAAAAACCAAACCTCTAAATATTGTTCAAAATTCAAAAAAATGTATTTATAGTGTTCCGTGTGAGTGCGGAAAACATTATGTAACTGAATCATCTAGACCTTTCAACGCAAGGCTTGGTGAACATAGAAATTACGCTAGAAGGGGAGAATTTGAAAAATACAAAATTTGTGAACACGCGTGGGATAATAATCACAGGATTAAATGGGACTCGGCGAAGATTTTGGAAAAAGAGAGCAACGGAGCTAAAAGAAAACTTAAAGAATCCGCGATTATTTTATTAAACGAGGATAGATGCACTTCGAATTATTCAATAGATTTTTGTACTAGTTGGTTGCCCATCATTAGAGACGAAGTAAGTAAAAATAAGATAAATATAATTTAATGTCTCACGTGACTATGGAAATACATAAACAAAGAACTGTCATGGTTGACGGCCAAAAAAGTTTTGAAAACGGAAGTAGATTCTCTTCCGAAACGTTAACTACCTATAGCTTTCATTTTCAGTTTTTAGTTTATAACATTGTTGTAGTTTATATATTTTTAGGTTAGACTTTTTGAAACAGTGAAGTATTCAAGAACCAACCTCTGTCTGATCCGTTTGGCGCAGAGGTTTTTTCATTAAAATTTTTAAATATTTTTCAGTGGCAAAATACCCAATAAAAAGTAAGAAAATCTGAATATGCCACAAATAAACAATTACAGACAATATTAAAGATTTTGTTGTAAAAATTACAAACCAAAAGCACAAATATTTGAAGCACAGTCACACATTGAAATCTGCCAACAAACTGAAGTAAAATCATAGTTTTACAATTATTCGTGTTTGAAGGGTCTTCACAGGTAGAACAAATAGGTCGATATTCTGGGAAATATTATCTGAGATGTACCCTAATGTACCCCCGGAATGTGAAAACTGTATAACACACTTATGAAATTGAATTTTGGCAACTTTTTATTTATTTCGGACCACAGTGCGATGGTGAAATTTTATCATAATTTTTAGTGACTTTTTTTGGCGGTTAGATCTTTTCAAAAATTTCTTAAATTTGTTTTTAAAGTCAGTTATTTACTGGAGTAAAAACCTATTGTTATTACCATTGATTTTTAGTAACAAAAGGTAAAACTTAATAAGAAACTATACCTTTTTATTTTTGAGACTCAATACGGCGAATTATAAAAACATCTACTTCGTATCTACCGTTGCTGCACGATACATTTTGGCGTAACTAACAACAAACCTTGAGGTCCCCAGTATGAAAGACCTATTACTCTCCTGAGTAATAGATCTTTTGAGAAAGAGCTTTTCATTTTCAATCGGTAGTGGTCGAAGGGCATACAAAGAATTTAGCTGTGGGCCGTTAAAATGTCAATCTAAAAGTCAACTTTTAAGCGGGGGCTTTGTACTAAATACCGCTTCCAATCGATATAGCTCGACACCTAGCCACTGTATTTTCCACTCACTACAGCTGACTGTATGCGATCCAACCCAAAGGGTTGCATAATTCAGTGACGTAGTAAAATGTGAACTTTTAAAAAAGTCTATTACGTAAAAGTGCGTGCGTCAGAATGAGAACATTCAAGGGGTGCAAATTATAGTTTAAGTACTTAGCGTTCTAAAAAATAGTTAACATCGTACTGGGCGGCGTCTAAGGCAGGACGAGGTTTAAAACATCCTGTCATTTTTTCCATTGATTAATTAGATCAATGATTTTTTCCTTTTAATAAATACAAAATGAGTCGGGAGGAAAGTGCCAAGTACACATAATAGACTAAAAATCCCCAAAAGTTGTAATCCAATTTTTATGTGTCTTCAACTTAACGACGTTTAAACGTTTATCAACAAAAACGATTTTTTAAGTTTAATGAAGTAGGCTAGCTAGCACAAGAATCAACAAAAATAATAATAATAATAATAAAATGTCTTTATTTTTGCATACAAAAAATATGTTACAGTTAAACAATAAAGGAGATGGCGATATTCAACTGGGTTGCTCTTCCATATAACCATCTCTTCGAATAAACTAATATAATATCAGGTTGGCTTCTACAAGTCAGCAAACGGTGCGCATAAATTATAAAACAACATAGTTTCTTTTACTAGGTATATATTTGATCTGTTTTCTAAAGCTTATCACAGAAGTGAGTTCTTTAAGTTTTTCAGGCAAATCGTTAAATATTTTTGCGGCGTTATAGCTAAATGAGCGTTGAAATAGGGAAGAATTATGCTTGGGTACACTAAACAACTGACAATGGCGTGTAGGACAAGTATGAATATCACTGATTTTAATGAACTTATTTTGTAGATATGAGGGCATCTGGGTAGAATTAATTTTAAAAATAAGGCATGCTAGATGAACTTGAAATCTTTCACTAAGTGTTAACCACTTAGACTCATTGAATTTATCCGTAACATGATCAAATTTGCGAATATTGTAACAAAATCTTATACACGTATTTTGAAATTTTTGTAGACTATTTTTATCTTGTTGCAACAAAGCAGGCCAATATACTACGTCACAATACGATAAATATGAAAGAATTAGAGTCACACAATTTTAATTTAATATCATTACTCAACACATCTTTATGAATCGAAAGAATTTTTAATTTACCAAATGATTTTTGCAATAGTTTAGATACATGTTTTGAAAATCTTAATTGGACATCTAAATAAATACCTAAGTTTTTGCAATTATCAATCGGGTTCAAAGTTGAGTTATTCAAAGTTATTTTAAAATCAGTGTTTTGCAAAATTAATTCCCTATTTTTACCAAATAATAACATTTGAGTTTTGGATTCATTTAAAGCTAGTCCATGGGCTTTAGATATATTGGATATAGATACCAGATCAGTATTAATATTCTTTGCAGCCCGAATAATTTCTGTCGCTGAAAAAGAGTAATAAATTTGTGTATCATCTGCATATTGATGTGACTGGCAGTATTCTAAACATTTATAGAAATCGGCCGTGTAAATCGAGAAGAGTAATGGTCCAAGGATACTTCCCTGTGGCAGTCCTTGATTAGTATGAATAAATCGCGAAAAATTATTATTTACTCCTACCCTCTGACATCTCCCATAAAGGTAATTTTGAAAGAATGATACAACTGTAGTACTGAGACCGAAATAGTGTAATTTGGTAGAGTGTATTATGATTTGGAGTGTCAAATGCCTTACTGAAGTCTAAAAGAACCAAATATAAATTTTTGTTCGCATCGCACGCCCTAAATATGTCATCAGTAACTTGTAACATTGCTGTTGTTGTGCTATGATGGGGACGGAAGCCAGACTGAGTAGGAGGTAAAATTTTATTTATATTTAAATAATCACTAAGTTGTTCATGGACAATTTTTTCAAGAATTTTGGATATGGTAGGCAGTATGCTAATAGGGCAAAATTGTGACATTGACCAGGAAATGTACTAGTCGATAGGCATTTATTGATTATGAAAGTTAAGTGCTCGCTTAACCGCGGAATAACTAGAGATAACATGGTCAAATCTAAACCATCCGTACCTTTAGCATTAGATTTAATAAGACTTAATTTTTTTTCAACTTGGTCTATAGTTACTTCCGTAAAATCAAATTTTGTGCTAATATGGGGAGCTACTTTATTCAAATATGATTCAGCATTTAATGTATTATTATGATTATCATTTTCGGTACATTATTAACAAAAAAGTTATTAAAATCTGATGAATTAGCAACATCAGAGGAGGAACTTTCTACATACGTGTTGATATTTAACCACTTCATCGTACGCCAAAAATTTTTCGGATCAGTTTTAAATTTGCTCTATAAGTATGCTTTTTTTTCTGTTTTTACACATATGTTTAGAAAATTGCGTAATAACTTATATTCACGCAAAGAGGCTTCTGACTGGAATCGTTTATGTCTAACACGCGCTTTATCCCTTTGCTTCATCAATAATTTAAGATTAGGTGTAAACCAGGGTGCAGGTGGCTTTTTTATTCTAGCCGTTTTAAAGGGGGCATGGATATCATATAGAAGTATTAAATTATTATTCCAGCAATCTATCATTTGTTCTACATCTTCCAAACTATAAATAAAGTCCCAGTTAACTTTTTCTAGATCATATACGAAGGCCTCATAATCAAAATTAGAAAAGTCTCTATAAGTACGGCAAAGCGTAATTTGTTTATTTCGTTTAATGTTTAAATTGCAAGTTACTAAAGAATGATGTGAACAGATTTATAATCCGAGCTCGTAAAAAACCCCTAACACAAGAGTATGTGAAAATATTTCAATTTAGAACTATGACTATTAAAACATATTATTTGTTTTAGAATAAAAAATTCGACAGGTACTGGAAGCGGCTGGAACTTCCCTACCCGGTGGATCTTTGAAGCCGAAAATAGCACTAAATTATGTGCCACAACCGCACTAAACGTAATCCGATCTCAACCAAAACCTTTTCAGATCTTCTGGAGCACTAAAGAAAACCTCTTGGGACCTCAAACCGTAAAGATTTCATGTTGTCTCAATCTTCGATTTTGGACCAATTTTAGTAACCTCTCACAATTTTGTGAGGAGGTTAAAAAATGAAGGTCGTTGAATAAACAGAACAAATACAATCATCATTGATCATTTTGGTAATCAGTTTTTAAATTCTCATAAAAATCTATAACCTTTGTTATTTCACTGGTGGAGTGAAGATTGGCAAAATTTTTATAAGAATTCATAAGCCAGATTACCAAGATGGCCAAAATTAATTATAAATTAATGAAAAAGGAATATGCCTATTTAATGTTTTTACTATTTGAAAATTTCAAGTCAAAATTTCACCTCTATAGCCAGAAGTGTATTGTTAACTGGTTTAAATCGTCTTCTAGGCAAAATACGTGCTCAGGAGGTCTGCCCCGGGTGTATCATTGGTCTTTATTATGTATTTAGCTATTTGGCCCAGAGGCAGACAAGCCAAGAAACCACATGAGAACCGACTTTACATGAGAAAAAAATGAAAGTGTCCGAAAAATCTGAATCGAATGGCGCAAACCGCGGCTTCGTTTCGTTTTCGAGTTATGGTCTCGGGAAGCGGTGAAAAACTTTGATTTTCACCATCCGGTGACTTTGAGCGGTCATATATCGGAATCGAAGGACCTCATCGACTTCCGGTTTGCATCATTCGATTTCTCGCTCGATTTTCCTTATCAACGTCATTAATCCCGTGGGAGCTCTCGTTTGGGAGGAATGGCCCTCGAAGCTGGACCGTGTCGTTCGAGGAGTAAAATCTATTACAGTAGAATTCAGGGACAAACAAATAATCATCCAATAAACAATCATAATGATTGCAAAAAAGTAGTTTTCATTTATTTGGATATTTTACAAAGTCCCTGAGATAAACGGGCAACCGAAGAACCCCTGCTCTTGGCTAGCTACTTGCTGTGAGTATGCGTGGGTTTGTTTGTCTTACCTTTTGTGTGGCTTACCTAATCACCGGAGGAAAGTACACTGCACAATGGGCTTGTTCGGCATTTTTTTAAAATTTCATAAATCGAAAGTGCAAGTATAAATTAATGGATCTGCAAAAAATCAGAATCTTATTCGCACGTTTAGTATCTTAAAAAGTATTACAAATTTCCATCTCGCGAAAATGGGGCGTGGCCAGGCGCTACGTCACTATACGCATAGACTCGGCAATCTCAATAGACTTGATGCTCCTTATTGGTTATAATTATAAGTGTTTTCGAAGTATTGTTTGTTTTGCTTACTACTGGACAGTAGGGGAGTACAATTTGGTGAAATGTCAAAAAATTACAATTTTCTCTCGCTCCTGCTAGAACGAATTTTCGACTTCGACCCTGCAATTTACGATTATAATTTATCGCCGACCTTCTCCTTTCCGTAGACACATAGAACGAACTTCCATTCGACGTATTTATTTAGTTACCAGCGTTTAAAAATTCCATGTTTCTCGACTTTTCAGGTTAAATTTGAAAGGTCCCAGAAAGCCATTTTTCTTACGTCACTTGCGTATAGTGACGTCACAAATGAGCGCTCTGTTTTTGCAACTATTACTAATTTCAACTCCTTATATCTCGAGAATGGAAAAAGTTAATAATACGAAATTTTAAGTGTATAATGAGACTATCGAGTACTATATGAAAAAGTATAAAAACCATATAAAAAGAATATCACGGAACAAGCCCATTTAACCAGTACCTGTCACACAATTTGTTCTGATGAAAGGAGGGTATATAAACAAAAGATTTAATTGTTGGACGCCACCTGTAGCGTATGACAGATATTATGCAACCCCCTTTTTATCAGAACAAAACTCCTACAGGTAAATCCTCGGACTTTTCATTTTGGCTTCCGATATCTCAAGCACAAAAAGGGGGATCAGTTTCGTCTATAAAGTTAACGCGATTTATGTGAAGAGATATCGAAATCGTATAAAGTACTTTACCTTTGAAAATGTGCAGAAAAATGTAAGTGCCCTCAAAAAGGAGGAAGGCGACACAAATCGAATGACGCAAACCGCAGTTCTGTATCTCGTTGCGTTTCCGAGTTATGGTTTCGGAAAGCGGTTCTTGGTCTGTTTTCACGTGGTTTTTTGGCTCTCACGAAAATCCGGGGACCTGTGGTGACGGGCCAAGTCTGACCCCGGATTCGGATTCAGCGGCCAAAGATACATGGGGTACATAGGTATGTTCTGTAACAGAGCATTTTTTTGTGTGTGCCGGTGTTATTATTTACAACCTAATTATCAAAATGGATAAGGCTCTGTTTTGGGCCCATTATTCTTCAACATTTTCATTAATGACATTGCAGAGGAATTGAGTGTCAATTGTCTTTTATACGCAGATTATATGAAGTTATACAATAAAGTAAATGATGTGAGTGACTGTGTGGTATTACAAAGTGCCCTTGATAAAATTAACGAATGGTGTAATGTAAACAAATTACAGTTGAGTATAAGAAAGTGTAATGTCCTAACTTTTACTAATAAACGCCAATATGTAGAATTTAATTACCGTATAGAAGATTCAGTGCTTACACGTCCATCAACATTCCGCGACCTAGGTGTAACACTTGAACACCAAACTATCATTTACTTGCCATATAAATACCATCACTAATGAAAGTTTCAGAACGTTAGGATTCATAATACGATGTTCTCGCGATTTGAACATTAACACACTGAAACTACTATATCAATCGTTTGTTCGATCCAAATTGGAATATTCGTCAATTATTTTTTGGTCGCCCCATTATAACACATATATACACAGCATAGAGAGAATTCAGAGGCGTTTTTTAAAGACTTTGAGTCATAAGGAAGATGGTGTCTATCCTGCTATTGGTTTTCCTCAGACTGAACTGTTAAATAGATTCTCACTCTCGAGTCTGGAGACTCGTAGAACTATTTCACAGCAAATTTTTCTTTTCAAAATAATACATAATATAACTGATTGCGGCGCTATCTTAAACTTACTAAATTTCCGAACTCCTAGACCTGGTCCTAGGCATAACTCATTGTTCTATTTGCCGACTCCCCGAACTAACGTCCAGAAATTTTCGCCACTATACAAAATGTGTCAGAATTATAATAATCTACAAGATCAGTTTGATATATTCCACTTAACTGCAATGTAGCTGCGATAAAAAGATTAAGTGTATAATTTAAAAATTTTTGTTTTATTTTATCTTTATTTTTATCTGTTTACTTTGTATTATACTCTCATACGTTATATATTTGTAAATACTTACTATTTCCTACCCTGTAATTGGAATGCTCTGTTGGGTAGTGTATTGTTAAATAAATAAATAACGTCTGACCAGATCATTTAAAAAATGTTGCCACGAGCCCGTGGTCTATTTTTTAAACCCTTTTATGACTTAAGGAATGATTACATGTTCAAATTACAACCCTCTCTGGCACACAGTTGGCGCATTTAATGTCTTATAACTTTAACTATAAAATTACTTTAGGAATCTTAATTGTTTGTACCATAATAGCTCTATTTTCATAAGAAGAATGTCTCAAGTATGGAGATTTTCATTGTGTTAATGTGCGAAGGCATCATCTTACTCTGCACACATGCAGCGTGTAGACGAAATGTGAAATGCAAAAAGAAAATATTTATACTAAAAATGTTACACATACGAATCATAATAGGCAGGTACTCCTGTAGATGTGTAAATAATAACAATGATATATTAATCACCTTTTTTGTAAGCTGCCGACATTTTGTATGGTGTATTGATGTATATATGGCAACCTCACAAAATCACATCTCAACATATCGATAGTTTTTGAATAGATCAAAAGTGGCAAATATTGCAGAAGATAACATTTGAAGTAAAAATATATTGAAGTGTAAAAAACATATAAAAATGCGCTTTAATCGAAATCGTATTTTCATGCTGATATGCCTAAATATCGTCATAAAATTTAACTTCTTCCTTCACATAACGTTTTCCACAGATAGATTGTGGTCTTAGCTTCTAGTATATACACTAAATCCCAAGTTTCTGGACTCTTACTAGCTTACTTTGCTTATTTTCCCCTATGTACCCCCATTAACCCCCAACGCGCTTCAACGGAATCAGCTCAAAATATAATTTAGTTCCAGATGTCGTTATAATGCAAACGTTTGCCAAATTCAAGTGAATATCTCAATTTTATTTTGTTAACCCCTTTAATAATGGGGGGGAGGGGGTGACAGATGACAGATGTGATAAAAAATTTGAGGCCTGGGCTTCTAGCATAGGTAGGTATATCCAAATCAGCTTGCTTTACTTATTTTTCTCTATTTACCCTCCAATCCTTCAACGGAATAAGTTCAAAATATAAAATAAAACTTCAAGTCAATATCTTATTCCACGTGGATGTGGAAGTGTGGAAGCAATAGAAACATCTTTCCTAATGTGGGTAGCAGCCATGACAACTTAACAAGAAATAGAACTCTATTACAAGTAGACAAACACAATAAAAATATGTATCAAAGGATCTACGTTACATTGCCTGTAAATTTTATAATAATCTATGGGAAGAAATAAAATGTGTAAATAGTTTTCCTCAATTTAAAATTAAAATTATGAAACTAGTTATAACGAAACAGTATACAGTAGATAAGTTTCTGAATTAATACATATTTTTTTAATTAAAATAAGATCTGTGGTGCGTCTTTAGGTGAAGTAAATGTACCTATATTTATTTGTATACTCTTGTAGTATCTTAAATTTTATTTTGTATATACGTATGTATGTATATATTTATGAATTTATACATGCGTTTCACTTTTCATGAGTATACCCTTGTATGTATGGAATTAAAGAACTAATTAATTTCAAATTTGGGTATGTTGTACACTTCAAGAATACTTAGAGCGCATATACCTATTCAATTTTTTTTAACAAATAGTGACCTATTACTGTCAAGTCAAAAATTTTGTTTACGATTTCAAAGCTGTCTAGATTTCAACAAGTGAACTAAATAGGGTCTATATTAACATAATTTTTTTAGGGTTTCGATCAGAGTTAAAGGCCATTCATTCTTGACAAAATGTCGTATTAATCTGTTTATAATTTCAAAAACTGCTTGAAATATTTTAACAAAATTTGGCACAAAGGTATTTTAGAGGATGCCCTGTAAGATGGTGGTAATATTTTTTTATAAAAAAATCCCTAATATGATTACCTAAAAATGGACCTTATTTTTACCCCCTACCGCGCGTCTATGGAATGAATTAAATAGGTATATCCCCTTAAGTTACCTTGTAGGATGTACCATACCCAAAGTTGAAACGAACCCCTTATTAAATTCCAGCGATAGAAAGTGAAACGCAGTGTATTATGACTATGTATGACTATGTATTGTCGAATATTTTATTTATAGTTAGATTACTTTAAGCCACTGACTAAATTTCTGAAATTCGTGTGCTTTATTTTTTGTACCGGATTTTATGAAATTAATAAATATCATTTTTATTATTATTATTATACCGGAGGCGACGCAGCTGCAGTAGGGTTTAAAATAATTCTGTGTTTTCGGAGTAGCTGATAAAGGAAAAGATTCAAAATGACGAATCCAATAGGACACCTTTGGTAAGGCAGAGGCCCTTTTTACTTTACTATCTTTTAGAGAGTATTAATCGGATGACAGAATAAAATGTCTAACTTTATTTTTTTCTCACTTAACAAGCTACAAAAAAATCAATTGAGTGAACTACTAAGCAGTGAACGGAACTTAGATTTACAAGAACTATCCATTACGCAAATAAAAAAAGTTAGATTAAAACCTTTTAACATCGGTTACCGGTGTCCTCTTACAAAACCCTTCTTTGATTGTGTTTCTTATTTTTTGACGTCCGCATTATCAGCCATTTGCGCATTACGACATCCTGCCTGCAATTAGACTTATCAGTTCAGAAAATAAAAACGAGAAATAATTTACGATTTTATTTCACCCGCCCACGCACAAACTGTTGTGTTTGGTTTCCTTTGATTTCTAACCATTTATAGCTTTCAGGAAACGTAATTTTCAGGATATATAATGATAAATTCTAGTTATAAACGAGATATTTAATATAATGCCACATTCGCAGAAAACATATTGACATCAAACCAACAAATAAATCACGCTTTAGAATGAAAGTTATTGAAAATAACACGTCAGGATCGCGTTGATATCATTTATTTCTTATTCAACCCCGAGAAGATGCGTTTATTTTCAGAATTAATGAATCGAGGAATCATACGGAAAAGTTGATAAATAACTGTTCCCGATAAATAGGTTGGATAGCGAAAAACGTACATTTTGCTCTTATTACTTAATCATTAATAAAGATCACTTAGTTAACGCGTTGAGAAAGATCATCCGATGAAATCAAAATCCAGTTTAGTTGATGTGAGTTCAAAATATGCCGGTGACACTATGAAAAGGGGGTGCGCTCTCGCACAGAATTTCTCTTACTAGTAGAGATAAATAAGCAAAATGTTCGTAACAGAGTTGTCTTGAAACAGCGAGATTTTTTTCTTTATTCTGGACGTCACGGAGAGTTTGATAGACCAATTCTTTGTCCTGCCTGCATAACGGAAGCCATATTTAAAAATTAAAAAAACACCTTTATTTCTTGTTTCTGCATTTAATTCTTTTTTTACTCCCTTCGCATACCGAAGGGAAGTATTGTATTCGAAAAAAAAAATCATCCGAGATTACTTCGGATTTTCACGTTTCAAACCATGTCTATATGTTGGTGCATTAATAGGTAGCAGACGATACTGCCAGCGAAGAAATGGTTAGACTTTCACTAGAAAATATTCAGGGTGGACTGTCCAAAGGGACTAGATAATGAAAAAAAAATTTCTCTCAAATTGAAAATTTTCGCGTTTCATGACATTCTAAACCTATTGTAATATTTGAAAAAGCTACATGAACAATTTCATATTTACTTGCAGTAATTTGGCTAATTAATTCACTTATTGGAGTAGAGAGGTATGCAACCACTCGTACTCTGAAAGGCGTAGTGTGTCGCATATCTGCAAAAGTCTTAACATTCCGAAAGTAAACATGTTTTCTTTAAGAATAATTTGAGTTAGTGGTGTTAATCGTATATTCTTGTAGTTGAGGTATCACATAATTGTGAAATTCAGCCTTTTGATTATTAAGTCCCTTGTGGTGCATTATCATTGGCCAGAGAAAATGTTCTAAGTGCACAAGCTGGCAGCACTGAGGAAATTTTGGAGATTTCCGGTGCTCTCGTCCTGTTTTTGTGAAGGATTTGGGGTTCTACATCGCTATCACAGTTGTGGATTTGTCTTGGTATCCCTCATCAATAGAGCAGTAGCAGCTGACGTCACAGCATGGCCGCCAAAGTTGCCTGGGTGGTAATAACCTAGTTTTGCATTTGTGTGCTTTCTGATTAATTCGAGTTTTTAAAGAATTTGTAGTGCTTTTAAACGTTTTTTTCGTGTCACATAAATTTTGGGTGTTTTTCGTCTATTATACATTTCGCGATTTATTGATCTGACTTTAATTTAGTGTTTTATTTGTGTTTTTCAACCGGCGTGTTATCTTGCGTACCTGTCAAAAGTTATTAATTTTCGATATGGTAAGTGAATTTTAGTGAATTTATTATAATTTTATTTATATTCTACATTTTAGGAGTCCCCTCATTACATTTCTAAGCTGAAATGTATTAATGGAGCCAACCTATATGATTTAAAAGTGAGAGATTGAAACTATGTCGTTGGATGATTTGTCAAACATATAATATAGCATTGAATTAATGAACCATTGTGACCCTTCTTGTAAATAAAATTTATATCTAAACTATAAGACTATTATTATTCATACTTACCCTTATAATTATGTATAATATGTATAATTTGAAACATTCAATGATGGTAGACGAAGCTGTTAAAAGTGTGTTATTTTTTAAATTCTGTTGTGTTTTAGCTCACTTACCTTCACTGGTATTTTATTTGTGTACATTATCAATATTTTGAACCTCTGTAATTATAATTGTAAGAATCAGAACAGATACCAAACTAGGTATATAGCTATATAAAGTATTCGGAGCGTATTATGTTTCATATTTGCTCGCAATTTAAATTAAATGGAAACTGAAATGATCTCACAGTCCTATCTTTTTATTAGATTTACTATTACTCCTGCATTTCATAATACAAACCTCTGATTGTTGTTATTAATGTGATAAGCACTTAAACTCGTTACAAACTTTCGAGCCTAACAAAAGTAAGATATAAATCAATAAAAAGTTGAAGGGAAATATTTTAAATCGTCAAAAAACGTAGATTTTACAATAGGTTTATAAAACCATTAATATATGATTGATATATTGGCATAAATCAATGAGTATTTTGATAACTTTTAACCTAGTGTAATAATACTACTTAACCTATGTCACTGCCTACCTGTAACTGAGCGTATATTAATTAAACATTTACTAAAATATGTCTTGATATTATATGTGTACAAAAAATGTAAAACATTCAATATAGCCTTTATTTTAACTAATTTATGGGTTCACAAAGATGTCAACGTTCTTGACACCAAACTTGTCACTGGTGAAAACAACACTAATAAAGTATATATAAAATTTTCTCTCACAGTAGATTTAAAAAATATGTATTTATAAACATCACTACATCTATCTGATGTTAAGAAATCCTCCACTTTAATTTATATTGAACGAAAAGTGACCCCAACTCAAATGTCAAATTTCTGAATTTACCACCCAGGCAACTGACAGCTGGCAATACTGTGACGTCACTGCTAGTGCTCTATTCCTCACCGCGTTTCCACAAGCGTTCTGTAAATTCCAGGAAGGAATTCCTTTGGTTGTCGAAGTTTGACGCTACGTGTTTTGTGAGGTTATGTAATACTTTCTCTATGAGAGTGTTTGGATAGGCCTATGCTTGGGTCAGGCATATGTTTGGGTTAGGCCAGAGACAACGTGTATGGGTCAGGCAATTTAGCAGTTACTCAAATATTTAGTTATGTATGGGTTGCTGACATTTAGAGAAGTTTTGGCTTGGAGAGTTGTTTGCAGCACTCTCCAAGAGATTTGATGTAGGCAGTCTGGTGTCCGGCATGCATTTATGGTTGTAGTCAACGACTAGAATATGCAGGAAGTGGTGACAGGTCACGCTGCAGTAGTTAAAGAGAATGCCAAGGTTCTGATCAGTTTTTTTTTTAATTTTGGTTGTATATTTTTGAAATTATTATAGATTTATTCAGTGATTTTTTGTTCATATATTAAAGCAAATCATAATATCATTCTTGCAATCGTAGTTTAACGCTAAGTTTATGTGTGGAATATTGAAATGCTTTAAGATCTTATTGTAAAGACAACGCATGGTACCATGTGAGGTTAGTATGCCTTTGGCCACATTGCACATGAAATATTTTAAGGGAACATACATATTTCAGATCATCATTAACATCTGAGTTTGCAAAGTGAATATTGTAATTTATTAGCTCATGAACTTTTGTTCATTTACGTTACACTTTGGTGACAAGCTCTAGGCTTGACGATACCATTTTACCCAAAGAAAATAAATTCGTAGTAATGCTTTTTTAATTCACTGTTGAAAACTATAACTTGTAAATATATGGTTCATGGCTGCGAGAGAACCTCTTAAAGATATTTTAAATCATTTGAATAGTTTTGTTAGGGCAAACATATAGAATTTTCTTCGTTGCGTATTTATAGATCAAGTTAAGTAACTATATATTTTTTTTTTTGTTGTACATCTTATTTGTGTTGTAATAAATGTTTAGCAGTCTCTACCTGTTCTTGTTATTTGCACTAGTGCACCTAATATTTGGCTAGATTTTGAAATTTGATGGTAAAGTGTAAATTTTGACATTATCGGTAGATTTCAAGAATTCCATCGCTCGATAGCTAGAAATTTAATCTTGTTCCTTGGCTGGCAGGATTATATAATCACATTTTATTAACAGCCCAGTGGCGCCCTTTGAGTATCCATACTCATAATCCACGCCCCTATGCCCTCCAACAAAAACTAGCTGCCGTTTGCACAGGTGAAACACTTTTTAATAGTTGGGCATTAAAAATATTACACTGTTTCAAAAAAAAGTAACTTGAAATTTTTTTTAATCACTAAGTGGATTTACCACTAACAATGTGACAGATGGCAATAATATTTGGCATATAGTTAACAAAATTGGCAAGGAAGCCACCTATTACAGTTTTAGGAAAAACATACAAGGCGGTCAGCCTAAGAAATAATTCAACCACGGTGGAAATTTGTAAATGTATTTACGCAAGCCTTACAAATTTGGCAACTTTTATTTATTATTGATTTTTTGCTATCGGATGACCACTCTGTAATTTTTTTTACCAAAAGTTATCAGGTGTTCTTTGTACAAATAGTAATAACTACATTTCGATTATTATTCTCATATGTCGTTTCGTAATTAATAGTTTTTTACAGTGACTGCCCTGTATAAATAAAGAAAAAGTTCTGTGTAAATACCTTTACCGATTTTTTTAATTACTTAGTTTATAAGTGTATAAAAGTTTTAAATAAGAAAAAAAAATTATCGGCTAAAGCTTGGAAAAAAAAATGGATTCAAAAAATAATAAATATTTCCCTATCGGATGTCTCTTTCTAGGAAATGGCCACCTTAACTCCAAATTAAAGGGACACGATATCCAGCGGAGACGGTTTCAGGATTTGTCGGGTACGCATTAAATGAATCTGACCAAGATTACTAAAAAGACAGGCTGGCTCGTTAAAATTGGCGCTACGTCACGTGTATCCCTCGATGGCAGCCGCGCGTGGCTGTTTTTTCTTCATTTTATAAAATAAATTATAGAAAAAAATTTCAAAATTATTCTGTCAAAGAATAACTCTATACTAATTAAATAGATATGAACATAGAAATACTGGAGGCTTCTTCATGTGATGTATGTTACGAAGCAACTTGTTTCTTTAGCAATCTTGAATTCTGACAATCAGCTGAGTTCGGCCGTTCTATTAGGACAATGTTGTCGAGTTTTTACAATTATCCTTTCTCTTTAATTTTACTTGTTGATTTAAAAAATGGTACTGTTGGTATTTATCAACGTGGAACGGATTATTGTTGATTTTTAAAAATCGTCGTATGATTAATAATCTTCGAATTCCACTTCAACAGTCATGTCTTCTTCTTCGCTTTCTTCTCCACTTTCTTTATCCTCTCCTTGCTGGATTTCTGTAAATTATTGTTGAATCAGTTATCTCCTCATTGATATTAGTATTCTAATCTGTTGTATTTGGTTTAACATTGGAGAAAGACTGGCTTTTGCAATTGGTACATACTGGTGAACAAAATAATCCGACGTTTTTACAGCCACAGTTATTACTACAATCCTTCTTGCAATTGCAAAAAGTAGTATTAAAGAGTTTTTCTGGAGGAGGCGGGAGAAGAGTTTGAATTGGTTCCAAACTATTATCTATTAATTTCCATCTCCAGTCGTCTGGGTACAGTTCGTTGCCTAGCCATACTTGAATTTGACAGTAGACACGATATAAATGTCGATAAGCAGCAGCAGATGTTGGAGGGAAACAGGATAACTGTATTCTTTTATTGTTTCGTGTATTCTTTACAAAATTTAAATATCTATACTTGTCTATAGAATGAATTTTTAACATTGGAAATGTTTATGTTTTCGTGTATGGGGTAGAGTTATCAGTTTTTGTTCAAGGTCAAAAGACAGCGGTGTCGCAGCACAGTAGAGAGAAGACCAGTAGGCTCACTTACTCTTGAGATTTGTTGTAATAGATTTTATTTTTTATGAATCCACTGCGCATCCGATATTTGTACGCTCATCTACATACACACTGCTCGAGCTACAAAATGATAATAAACTGGCCAACACTTACAATGACACTAAATTAATTTTGTTCGAAGATATCCTTGCCAGATGATTTAGTTTGCGATTGAATTTAATGTTTACTGATTAATCAATAAATAGCGAATTAAAATTTGACCTGCCTTTACTTAAATTTATTACATAACATCAGCGTATGACGTCACAGACTGAAAATGTATGACTTTATATTATTCAAGCAAAAATTTGTACACGGCTGCCGAAAAGGCCGCGCTACTGTCGCTTAGGCTGCTTGTCTGAAAATATTGTTATAAAGTTGGTATTGTTACCCTTTCTAATTAAATCTTATAACCAAAATGAGGCTGTTTTATTCATCCTTTGACAAATCCATTTGTAATTTATTTGGTTGTAACATACGTAAAAGCATCTAGCAATAAAAAACTCATAAAGTGTTAAAGGAAAAAAAAAATGAAAATAATAAAATATGCAATATTTTTGTCTGTGAGTTTATTAACTTTATTTTTGATACGCATAGTCTTAAAGATTGTAAGATGATGAGTTGTTTGTCGGCCAGAGAGAAACAGCTGAATTATTATTGTTCCGTGTATTATTAGAAAATCCTACGCTATGTACAAATTAATGTCTCAACGGTAATCGAACAATAATGTGCATTTGATTTCCAGAAGATTTTGGCACCGTGTTTATTTTTATTGTAACCAAATGCGTCAGAACATTGAAATATTTACTTAATAACGGCTAAATTAGAATTTTATGCTTTTATCAAAGGAATATCGTAAATAAGTCGCCCGACGTACCTCCGATACGGTCAATATTCTACGGAAATCGAGTAGGTGGGAAACGAGTTTCATATATGAGAAATTAATAATAGCTCTTAAATCTGGAAATCGAATATTAACGATTATTCATTCTTTACTGAAATAAAATATTTATACAAGGCGGTTCGAATGAAACTAAATTAAAAAAAAAGAGTTAACTGCTGGTATAGAATAAAATAAATATACTCTCAGAAAACAATAATTATTTTAGCTCTTATAAATAAAATTATCAGAGATAATTGTAAAACATTATAGGGTCTTTCGTTTTGTAAGGTAAAAATTAAAATGTGAAATTTTTTGAGACTGCTTACGTCCCGAGTCTCAGTAATGTAAATAATATACAGTCTAGTTTCGAGAAGATGGGACAATATTTAGAGAATGCACACTTTGAAGAGTTTGTTAAATTATTTTTATTGGAAAATTAAACAATGACAAAGTTTGAATAATATTCGAATTAAATACTGTAACATAAGCAAAGGATGAAAGATAAGTGTTATTTTTACTTATTTCTAAGTTATTGGTTTGTTAATCCTTCACAGATGGGAACAATGTTGTGATTCGGAAATCCATGGTTTCATGTATACGCGAATGAATGAATTCTTCATGTGTAACGGGTACTTTTGTTTAAGAAATAATTTAATTACTATAAACTTTTTGTTTCTTGCTACATAGTTATTAGTTTTATATGGGGAATTTGTTTATTTGCTTACCGGTTGAGGCAGGGGATTCTTGATTCAGAATATTGTTTTTTACGTGTGTGGTCACAGGAAAATTTATTACACAACAGAAAAAAATTTAAAAATAAAAATTAAAAGGTATTGAACATAGGTACTGAAATAGAAAATACCCGAAATTCGAAAATGGCAGTTGAAAGTAATAATTACTGTAGAAACAAACTAATATACAGGGTGTGCAAAATATTCTCTAGGGCCTCTTTCTCATGATCAACCAGCCATAAAAAGTTTTTTTATGTCGAGATAGGGCACTTCCACCGTAAATGGTTATTTGCCTGTGGAACGGTTAAAAAAGGAAAAAAAGGAGAAAAAACAAAATAAAAAGTTCCCTGCGGCGAGCGAATGCATGTATGTCTTGGCAGACAAACGAAGTGAACGCAAGCGGACATAAGAAGGTGCACACTGCTGGATCCAGAAACAGAAGACTTGGAGGAAGAATGAATGGGGAAATGATGATAGATGAAAACGCTCCACATGGATAACAACAATCGAGAGGATTATAAATAAGCTAGGAAAGGATTATACACACTGGAAAAGAACGGCGCAGCAAAAGACGGAATACAATAAAGAAATATCAAGGATATACACACTGCCAAGCTCAGAAACAGAAGAAACAGAAAACTCAGAAGAAGAATAGGAGAGAAGATGATCGCAGACAGAAACAAAAAAGAAGCATTTTACAAAAACCTGAAAGTTAATAGAAGCACGGAACCTAAAAGAAGCATTTCACAGGCGCCTACAGTTCCCATCCGATGAAGACAGATAGAAACCAAGAAGAAGCATCTCATAAACACCTACACGCTCCATTCTATATTCCTACCAAATAGTCTGGTAATCCCTCAGCAAGCAAGGCGTTGCAACTTCTGCAACTTTCCTTGTGTTAGTTTTTCTTCAATATTTGGCCACCAACACACATGACGCATAGGTTACCATGGGTCTCATAACCGAGAGAAATTTTGTTAATGCTTTCATTTATTGTTGAAATGAGTGTTTCGGGGATTGATAAAGCTGCACATATTGGGTATTCATTGTTATTAGCGCAAACATCAAATACACGTTATAGATTACTTAAGGGGTTGCTCAGCTCTGTGAAAATGGCCCTTCCATTTTTGAAATTAGAACTTTTTCAATGTGAATCGTTTGCTCGTGATTGCTCGTCGGTTTCTGCCATTTGTTCGTTGCCTAAAATAGGAAAGACGCGGAGAGGGTTGAAATTGGTAATGATGTAGATCATTTTCGGCCTTAGACCTGAAATCTTATTAAACAGCCTGTCGCACGTCCAAATAGCCGCAGTGGCTCTGGTAAGTGTTCTTTCTAAATGTAAGTTGCAGGTATTTACCTGAATTATTCTTAGATATTTAACTTCACTGGAAAAGTTCAGCAGTGTTCCTTTTAGTATAGGGGCTCCTAAACTTAGTTTTCTCCGTTTGGTAAACGAAAGAATATGTTGTAAATAATGGCAAGCAAACGAAAGCAATAGACGAGCAAACACGAGCAAAATAATTGAGTACCGAAGATCGAAAAATTCAACGGGGGGGGGGTCTGTTTCCAGTTTCAACCCCCTCTGCCTCTTTCCTATTTTTTGATTTTTGGCAACGAACAAATGAAAGGAACCTACTACACGAGCAAACGATTCATATTGACGATGTTTTAATTTCAGAAATGGAAGGTCTATCTTCCCAGAGCTGAGCAACGGTAATAACAATAAATACCCAGTATCTGCAGCTTTGTCAGTTCTCGAAACACTAATTTCAACAATAAATCAAAACTTTCACAAAATTTCGCATGTTGATTGTTAGCATCACTTGCAATTAAACAATTCAGGCATCTTGGCGAGAGGCCAAAATAACTAGCATATCCATGTGTCTATATAATAAGGATTCATAGATAACTAGTATATCAGAAACAAGTAGCTGAAGTCTTCAATATTAAAGCCAGACCTTTTTAATTATTTTTGTCTTTGTGCGAGTGGAACCAATGTAATATGTAACTCAAGAAGTAAGAATTTTGACCAATCTTGGAATCTATTGTTGTCCTTGTCTTGTATAATATTTTGGATATCCGATTAAACCTCTATAAGTTTTGTTATATAACTGATAATAGGTCAAAATGGAAAATGCGCCACGTGCACTTTGAAGCCTGCAGCGTCATTATCCCGGAAAGGCTCGGTTGCTTCATAGTCTATTATCGATATTAAATTATAAACTGGTATATGCTTAATTAATTTGAATGTTATGTTCCCCACTAATGAATCGGAAATTAAGCGTAGAGTTCAATTAGGAATATTAGATGTTTTACATTTTTACAGAGCAAATCATAATACAAAGATAAAGTAATTCTAAGCAAGTGAATCACAGTTTTGTTTATTAGTGGAATGCACTTAGATTCTGATTTATAAATTAACGCGAACGGATATTTTATTGGAAAAAGCTGTTATTTACGGTCCATAAACATGTAAAAATAAGTCAATTAAAATCGACTTCGGGCTGGTTTTGAGGGGAAGGGGTTAAAAGTGGATTTCTGCAAATATCTTGAAATCCACGACATTGTAAAAATGTGTTAAATATACAGGGATAGTGCGTCGGACCTCGATATCTCGAGTTCTACGATTGCTACAATTTTTTAAAAAAAATTGCAAGTAAATTAGATTAAAAAATCTATAACTGGAAATTATTTTCGAACACGGCGAGCCAAGACGAAATTACTGGACCAAGTGTCTTTTTTTTAATGGAATGCTATGTATATCAGTACATTTTTTAGTGGTACCATTTCTTCCAATCCATTGAAAAGAGTAAATAGTATTTAACAGATCCTTTACTGTAATGTTTTTTGTACATTTTTTTTGCCGTTTTCGTTATTCGACAAGCAATAAAACCTCAATTTGGCATAAATTGTCATGCACAACGGAGCATTTATCACACTTATCGGTCGTTAGTTACAATTTGTATTGAATTTAAAATATTTGTAATTTTACAATATGAATTTTAATAAAGCGGAACTTGTAGACATGACTTTTGTTTTGGGCGAGTCAGACAAAAATTGTTTATTTGCCAATAGAATTTATCACTGACGTTATCCTGAAAGAAGGATTCCTGATGTTAGCAGCTTCCAAAACCTTCTCGATAGATTTCTGGAAGCTGAAAATGTCGAATATAAAAAAAGTGAAAAAATAAAACGTGTGAACGAAGAAAATGAATTTTCTGTGGTGCTGGCAACGGTTGAGAATCCCCATGTTAATCAAAGAGAAGTGAGCACATTAGTAGGAATAAGTAGACAGTCTGTGGGTCGAATCTTAAAAACAAATAAGTTGCATGCATATCATATTCAAATGCACCAGGAATTATCTGATGACGATTTTCAAAAGCGCCTACAATTTTTTAATTGGGCCAGAGGTAAAATGCAAGATGATGTCAACTTCTTTAATAATGTTTTATTCGCTGATGGGGCAACTTTTCATAAAAATGGATTTGTTAATAGGCACAATTTCCATTATTATGCTTCGGAAAATCTTCACTTTTTTATGCAAGTTGATAACCAACACAGATGGTCTATAAACGTTTGGAGAGTAATTATTGGAGAACATGTAATAGGGCCACATTTCTTTGATGGTACATTGACTGGAGCTATTTATCTTCATTTTTTGGAGAACTGTCTGACACAATTATTGGTAAATCTCCCTGAAAGAATTTGAAATAGGATGTGGTTTCAGCAAGATGGTGCTCCACCACATTATTTAAATGCAGTTAGAGACCACTTAAATAATACCTACCCTCATCAATGGATTGGAAGAAATGGACCCACTAAATGGCCTGCTAGATTCCCAGATCTTACAAAATTGGATTTCTTTTTATGGGGATATGTGAAGGAAATTGTTTATAGAGACACACCAACAACAGTACAAAATATGAAGGAAAGAATAATAACTGTCTTTAGATCTATCACACCGGCAGTTTTAGGAACAGTGGGAACCTCATTTCAAAAGCGTGTAGAGATGTGTATCAATCAAAATGGGCAACATGTGGAACATTTATTATAATTTTTTGTACTGAGTTATTTGAAGAAATCTCTTTTTTAAGTTTATTTTTAAATTGTGTAATTATACCTCAATAAAACGAAATTGGTTGCAATTAGCCATAGGGAAGTACTTACAAAAAATGTTCGTTTTCCATTTCTACATCACATCGTTGAAAAATATACAGGGTGTTCCATTTGAAAAAATTGAGAAAATTCAATTTAGAAAGTTCTTGATTGAAAAATAATTTTTGGCCACGCTGTACAGTTTTATGAAATGAAAATGATTCGAAAACATTAATTAGATGTCTTGTAATTGGTATTCACATAGGTTTTTCTTAAAACTCTTAATGGTGACTGTGGTGATTTTTTAATATCCTTCTGCAGATTGCATTATTTCAACAAAAAAATTCATTACATCCAAGTGGTTGGGAGATAGTCAATGCTAATATAGGAATGAATAGAGCCTAGAAAGGGGCTTCATAAAATGTACTGATGTACATAGCATTTAAAAAAAGGCACTTAGTCCTGTAATTTCATCTTGGCTCGCCCTGTATATTCGAAAATAATTTCCAGTTATAGACTTTTTTTTCTAGTTTACTTGCAATTTTTTTTAAAAATTCTAGCTATCGTAAAACTGGAGAGATATCGAGGTTCGACGCGCTATTGCCCCACTCTGTATAATTGAAGCGTATGGCATTTCCTTCAATTTAGGATTAATCTCTTTCAATATAGTTGAAAATTGACCGTGATATGATTTTTTTAAGGTTTTGTATTTTTCAGCGCTTTCTAGAAGTCGAATTTTAATGCCAGTTTTTTGTGATAACTCAAATATTAAAGGTCTACCAAGCAAATGCTCACTATAAAAAAGGCTATGCAATGGATATAGTTCTGTTCATGCCCCTCTTGGTTTGCAAATTAGGCCCTTATTTCTTAGTCTATATTTTATTAAACACACAAAATGTTTAACGATTTTATGTTGCTTCCACTTGCACTGGTAATATGGTATTTTAAGTATCAATCAAAAGTCAATCGTTTAAGGTAATTTTTTCCTTTAAATATAGATATTTTAAATATTTGTAATTGCGCGGTTGGAGAAAACGTATAACAGCTTTTGCACATTAATATGAGATGTATCTTGTTAAAAGCTGGTGTTTATGAATTTCTAAGGAATCAGACAAACGTCTGTGAAGTCTTAAATAAACATAGTAAATTCTGTGGAGTTGTATGAACGTTCCTTTCAAAATAAACGGTAACGGATCAGTATACAAAATCATCATAAATTTTATTTTACTTTAATAGGTTTTTCGCACTCTGTCTTGCGCTGTGTAATTTGCTTTAATTAATTGTTATAAAATTCGCTAAAAAAGTATCTTTCAACTGGGTAATAAAATAGAACAGGTTTTATTACGATATCTTCGATTGGTTATAGCACATGCTCACATAGAAGATTCCAGAGGGTGGTAAATACATATTTAATATACAAAACGAAGTCCTGCTGTCCACTGTATTCAGTGTAACCTTATCACAATAATGCGGATTTCAATTAAGCTGCCTTGTGTAGTTTCTAACTCTGCATTTATAGTAATTACAATACTAGTTACATAAGAAGCAGATAACATTACCAGTAGTATCGTGACACGTTTTATTTTATCATATCAGTTTATAATACCATATAAAACTATGGTTATTCTAGTATCTAGTGTATCTGATTGGTTTTTTACAAATTTATTTCTCAATAACTTTCTGGATTTGTCTGGCACTTGCACATTGAGCAAAGAAAATGAGCGAATGTATCAAAGAAGATGCCAATGTCGCCAGAGAACAATTAAATCCAGCCAAATCAAATGACAGATCGCAAAGAAATCGAAAGTTTTCAAAACTGGCCATGGGTTAAATACAGTTTAGAACATTGACGTAGACGTAATTTTAGCATACTTTTAGAATGGGCGAGTCTTGTAGTTTGTTATACAGTCCACATTGACAATGTTAAAAGCAATGTTGGAATGTTTTTAATTGACAGGTAGCAACAATGTTTGGTATTATTGGCTGTTGCAGACGATAAGAGCTTAACAGTGAAGGCTGTTGTTGATGCAGGAGGATCATCTGTAGTTGTCAGTCGTCCGAAAACAAAGACGGGTGGGTCGCAGCAGAACGTTCACTCTTGTTGATGGAGCTGGAACTATTTAGATATGATTAGAAAATACAGAAATATGAGACCCCAGCACATCACTCATAACCATTTTTTCATTAACTGCATAGAGGGAAAATGTGCGGTTCAAAGAATCGGCATAAACCAGTTTGATGGTGTGGGCAAAAAAGTAGTTGTTTTTTTTTTAAATTGCCTGAGCCATAATTATTGTATACTGGTCATGCGTTTTGGTTATCATCGACAACTTTGCTGGCTGATTCAGGTGCAAACGTAAGTGTTCTTAAACGTCATGGAGGGTGGAAGAGCACAAGTGTGGTCGATAAATATTTTGGGGATTCTTTAGAAATGGAAAACAAAATTGCAAAACTGATTCGAGGAACAGCTCAAATGTATCTTTGAATGTTCTACCTACATCTTCGTTATCAGATAACATTTCGTCTGAATCGCATTCTTTTGGTGGACTTAAATTCGAAAATTTCAGTGTCGATGAAGAGTCTGTCTGCCAAAGAAAAAATTTAAATTGTACTTATTTCATTACTAATTTCATTCATCATTTTTTTGTTCATTCTTACATGTTCTATAATGATTAGGTAGTACTAAAATTTCGTTGTATGATGTTATCATTTTTATAACAGTAATAGTGCTGTTAAGGGTAACATAACCCAATTCGTTGCTATGCAGTTCTTCTTCTTCTTCTTCTTCTTTTTCTAGCGGGGCAACCGAAGGTCGTCGTACTCAGGCCTTGTGGCCCATTGCGCAACCTGTAACCAATTTATTGAAAGCCCCCATACAGGCCGGATTCTAGTCCAAAGGCCAAAACCCTCCCTATGGGGAATTTCTTATTTCCTCCATCATTGGAAAGCCAATGCCGAGGTGTTTGTGCCTCAGGTTCATCAACCTAGGGCAGGAAGTCAGGACGTGGATGGAAGTTTCTTCCTCGTCCTCGCAACACCTGCAGTGGGGGTGGTCCACCACCCCCGTGGTGTGCAGGTGTTTCCTGAAAGATCCGTGTCCGGTTAAAAGACCTGTCACCACTCTGACTTGTTTCCTGCTTAGTCGCAGAATTTGTTTTGTTCTCTCCGGCAAGGGCCCTGATATGAGGAGCTTCGCTTAACGAAGCTATGCAGTTAGTACTATAGTAACAGTATAGGATGGAATGAAATAAATAACATTATTACAAATCATAATGTGCAAAAATATGAGATTCTTGTGCGGTGGGCACATTGGAAAAGTTCGACATTTCCTTACTTAAATTAGTACCTACTTGAAAATTGATCATTTCCAAACTAATTCACGATTGCTTTCGGAAATAAAAACGGATTTTTTTTATTGACGATAAATCACCGTGGAGAGCATTGTGATATCTCCGAAACTGGTGACTTGGATAATGCATTTCGATTCATAATAATTTAGGAAATTGCCTCTACTATCACATGTTTAAAGGAATGCATTGAATCACCAGTAACCCTGTATAAAGTGATGGATTAGCAATGAGATGAACATCTATACATCTTTTTTAGGGTTTTATGACTAAACCCATTCGTCTAATTTTTTAGAAGAGAAAGCTCCTATTCTACATCACGTCATAATTGAACTATTTTGTATTAGTAGCATTTCAAAATGAATCTCTTCATTTGTTAACAATGTTATTGCCTGGATCTTACCATATAACTTTAAGCCATTAGAACTAATAATTAACGACTAACTGAAAATGTCAGCGGGGTAATGTTACGACAGGGTTCACTTTTCATTACTAGCGCTCTCGATTTTCGGCAGTTTGTAGTAGGTAATAATAACAATTTCATAAGATTCTACCTTCCCAATAATCAAGCAGCTGTCTCATCTTACCTTTTATGCCACATTTTCTGCATTACGTAAATTTCATAAAATAAGAACAATTTTTGCGTTGTTGGAGGTCGATTTCAAGTCTAAAGTTATTCACAAAGCCATGTCAATCCGCATCGGGCACGACCATATATATGATGGTGCTTTGTTTTCCACAAGATGACCTTCGGTACACACTGCGCATAGTGCAGAAAAAAATATTTTTAATTACATGAAAATACATGGCTAACTAAAACTGCAGTAGTGTAGATAATAACGTACATTCTTCTACTTGTCTTTTAGGGACTTTCTGCAACGTATATCTTCGACATCCGACTAATCTACAAAATTATGCAATTATCCAGTATGTTATTGAAAAATACCTCTCCCCTGTGAGTTTTGGGTCAAAGGAACCGTTTGAGGGTGTTTTTAACAAATGATAGGAATAAAAAGGAAAAAAATTCAGTGTTTCGCTGCCGTTTCGATAACCCATTCAGTTGGCTTTTTAGAAAGCATTTTTTAGAATATCTTTTGTGCTGTGTATGGCTCTAAGAATATTACATTCAATATCCATAGATTAGATACTTACTACATATACACAGGTGTTGAAGTTAACGGTTTTGTTTTATACAATGTTAAGTTCTTCTTTCAATATTAGCAACCAGGTTATATAAACATCTACGGAACAATTTGAAATGCATCTATCTTCATTCAACAATATGCTGATTCTATATTCTTCTTGTTTTTGCTACTCGCCTCGTTTGTTAAAGGTTTTACCGTGTCTGTTCTCCTAAGCATGTTCGCAAATCTTTGATCTCTGAATTTCGTATTTCCTAATCTAAATTTTGTGTTCACTCAGTCTTACACGAAAGGTTTGGATCTCACCCACGTAATGTTTGATACATTCGTACAGAATACTGTAAATGCAGTTTTTTCAGTTTTGCTCGTAGTTAGCGGTTTTGTTTCTTCTACCTGCTTGGGTTGAATCTCTGGCGATCGGTCCTTGTCTCTGCCGATGCGATCTCTCGGTCGATCTCTCTCGTAACCAGTTATCATCAGCAATTTCACATATCCTAGTCTGACTTAGGGAGTTTTCATAATTGAATGAAATATAAAAATAGATTTATTTCAAAAGTTCTTAGTCCACAAAATAGGTACATATTATTTCATATTAACAAAAGGTCCAACATGTATATTTAATACTTTATTTGTGCATTAACTTTAATGTTGGCACACAGATCGACAAATCACATATTAACTATTGAATTATTTAAAGATGAATTTGAAGATAGAACACTAGATCTATAATAAAATATACATGTATATTCTGACGGACTATTTACGACTCGACTCCCACATTAATAACACAGCCCCACAAAAAGAAATTTTTGATCCGGATGATCGACCTTGGTATTCCTATGTGTTTTTCGACGCTGAATCTGAATCCGAGGTCAAAAAAATTCGTATACCCCTTAAATTTTCGTGCAGATACAAAACATCCCTTCGAAGAAAGAAGACCAAGACAGAAGAGCGCCAGAAGAAACGACCCAGCTGGCAGGGTCCAACAGTCAGGACCAGGGAAGTTCTGCTAACATCGCTTACACCGTCCAAATTTGTGGGGAGGGGGGGTAAACAAGAAAGCAGGCCAATCCAGGACTACAGCAATGATTGGGGCAAAGAGCTCAAACTCGACGTTCGTACTCTTCTTTTTTAATGCCAAGGGCTTCAGCGAGGGGGTAACAATTCTCCTCTGCACCCCTTCTATACCCTTCTGGACATAGAACTGCGTCATAAAAGCTTCTAGCTTCTAAGCTCTTAAGAATGCAAAGGAAATATGGTAGAGGGTGAATGCCGCTCCAGAACCAAGCCTTCATAAGGGTATAAACTACCCTCTACTGTATGAGGAACACAGGGGTGGAGGAAGGTCTGTGTTCCTTGCTTTTAGGACCGGAAAGATGTACTTTGAGGTTTTTAATTTTGAGAGGGAAGACAAACGAGAATCCATCTCTATCTCCTTCCTCATGGTATTACCTATATTTCATGTGTTTTTCATTTATTAACCCCATTTTATCCTCAATCTCTAAAATTCTTTTCTATTCAATATATGGGATTTATGAATGAAAATGACACGAAATACATGTGATACCATGAGGGATAATATGTATTCGAGGGATATATACTCATATACAGATTCAGCAAATTTAGTTTTAGGTACGTAAACTTGTTTCTGCGCAGATAAACCACGCCTTGTCGTAAAACAATGCAGGGCATTGGTCCATCACTTGACCGCGACGAGTTGAGAACAGCGCGAGCGCACCCATTTTGCTTTTAATAGCGTAGCTGTTTAGACGTGTGGGAATAAAATAAATGAATCTCAATTTCGTTATTAAAATGCCGTGTGTTTATACAACTGCAGAAAAAGTGCAAATTGTAAAGTGGTACTTCGGGGGCCATTCCACTGATGACACAATAAATTTATTTACTGTGGCATATCAAGACAGACCAATCCCCTCAGCTAGCATAATTTCATACATTATTAAAAAGTTTGAGAATTTCGGGTGTGTCGTGAATTATTGTAAAAAATGCTGTCGACCCGAACCCCCCGTCATCAACAAATGAGCGAAGAACGTGAAACATGCGTACAAACATGCGTTTGAATGAGCCAATAATTTAGTTGAATTACGGGAAAAACTTATCCAACTTTGTGCAAGCATTACTCCAAATCAACTCAATGATATGAGAGGTTCATTGTATAATCGGTTTAGCTATTGTTTGGCACAAGAAGGTGGTTTGTTTGAATCCTTACTTCATTAATGTATTGTTTGATTTTAGTTTCTGAGGGTTATTTAATTTTATTTTAATGTTCTTTTTTCTAATTTAATAAGAATAATTTATGTTTTGAAAATTATTAGTTGATTTTAGTTTCCGAGTAATTTAATTTTATTTTAATGTTCTATTTTCATTTCGGTTTTAATAAGAATTATTATTTTATTCCCATAGCATTTACGGCTAAAAAAGAAACTGCAGAAATGCGTTCAATAGAAGAAATTATTTGTTAAAAATGTGACAAATAACTTCTTCGCTTTTGACGAAGAGATATTTTCTCGTTTCGTTTAGAAATTATTACCTACGTCCTCATCCATCCTTAGTTCATGCCGTACTAAATTCAATTCATTGTGTCTCCGCTTTCACGATTTATGGAACTAGCGGGGCGTGGTCAATTACATCGTTATTCCTATACCGTAAACTGCATTTTCAGAATCTGTATAATAATATATTATTGCGATTTCTCACATTTTCGTCTCTTTTTTAGTATGTAATTTATACGACTTTGCCAGATTACCAGGAGCAAAACTAGCAACTGGAAATAATTGAATCTATTAATTTAATCGTTAACTTTTTCGGTATAATTTCTATAAATGTGAAGAGAAATAGTAGTACGCTCATGCTTAAAAGAGTTTAATAGTCTCAGGCTTAACACGATTACAAAGTTTAAAATCGGGGCTATTATTCCAGTTTAGTTTATGAACTATTTGTGCATAAAGTTATTTATAACTAAATGCTGTTCCCCGAAGCGCGCATTAGCTTCGATTTTATTTCGAAATCCGCCTGCCTTTTCCGTATAATAAGCAGGCGGTTTTATCTGCATGTGGGGAGAAGCAGAGCTATAATTCGCACCATTCAAAACAATAATTTTGATCTATAAGTAAACAATTCGACCATTTTATCTTTTCATAAAATCAGACATTGTAATAACAAAATTTCGATCTTCAGGCTAAAAATAAATTCAGATCAGTCTCCCACGTCCCCATTTATAAGAAATTTATACTGGTATACGAGAATTGTTTTTTATTCTTATATATTTGAGAATGCTAAAGCCGAACCTGGTAATCCAATGCCTCTAATAAACACACTTTACAAATATTCCAAGAGCCAGTGACACCCAAAAATTTCTTACATGTAAACTGATAGTCATTTTATAGGCCGATTCAGAGAGGTATCGAGATACTCTGTTGGAAATTATAGTGTTCCCTATCAGCGTTTCCTTATAGTGGGGATTGAGCACGGATCGTTTGTTAAAAAATCGTAATGAGCATTTTAAAGCGGTCGCGTTGCCCCTGGCTGAGCTCTGCGCTTGCTAGCCCCCCCAGCGGCGACGACCACAATACTTGTGGTCGTCTTTAATTACGGATTTTTTTGGTTTGTGAGTGTGCGAATAGGTAAGTAAATTTATCAACTGGTGTTACATGTTTTATCTCTGATTTTGTGTCGTACAGAAGATTTTGCAAACAGCAGAAAAAATAACTATCTATAACTAAGAGAAAAACTATGTGTAAAAATATTTAATGAAATCTTTGCATTTTTTCGATAACCTGAATTCTGGTTATGCTAGCAAATTCAAATCCTAAAATGAATTTGTCTAATTTGTTATTTGACAATTCTCATTCTAACACTAGCATCTACACAGTCCCCTACGGCCATGCAGATTAAACTAGTATCTACATAACCCCTTACGATCATGAAGATTTAGTTAAAAATGAGAACAAAGGCCTAATATGAATTTATTTATCTACCTTGTCTTAAAACATGTTCATTCTAATGGAACTTCCACATTCTAAATTTCTAGTTAGTTTATCTGTGGGATAAAGTACTTAACCTTGTATTAAAAAATTGGACCTCAATGATGGTTTTCATTTCTAATTCTCAGCAACAGCTCCAATTTTGATAATTTTTTTAAAAATATGTGTTTTTTAATATTATTCAAAACAGAAACCTCCCAAATGGTGCAAATAATCATTTGTATTTAAAAGTGAATTATTGTTTGTTTGCTTGTAATTGTAATGGAACAATATTCTTTATGGGATTCTGCAAACAGCAGAAAAAATAAAGAAAAAACTAAAAAGAAAAAATACAAAGATGAAGGAGGATAGATTATGTTTCCTTTTAAGTGCACAAGTACACTGAAAAGTGCTGAATGTTTCTGAAAAGTTTCGGATAGCAAAACCCATATCTGTGATGTCGCTCGAGCACGTCCCATAAATGTACCCCTAGATACGTTAGTGGATGAATGGGGTCTTCTGCAGACTGAAACCAATATTGAGACAAAGGATAGAATTGACGAGTATCGGGCCCAGTTTTGGGAAAGGAGAATCTTTTTAGGTGATTTAAAGTACCCTAGTTTACACCAGGTTGTAAACGGTGCTCTCGCTCTTACTCATGGCTACGCTACGCTTGTCGAGCGTGTGTTTTCTAGCTCCGGGCAGACGCTCACGGAAGGAAGGGCATCAATGAATGAATGATTGAGCGTATGCTGAATGCTATAAATGCAGTTAAATCGGGCCTTAAATTGTTTAACAATAAACTATCCCTTGTTCGAATAACAAAGGAACTCAATTCAACGCGTGAGCTCCGAAAAGTACACACGTCTGAACTTACTAGTCTGCAAAGAATCTAAAATTTCTCTTTAATTTTACGGTTAAACTTTACTTTTAGCACGGTAAACCAATAGTCCATAGTTTAGTGTTTAGTGTTAGTGATGCCACCTCCCCCGGAGGGGGTAGGTACCTTAGGGACGTTAACAAACGCCCAAATAGTATTATCCGATGATGAAATGGCAATTAATCTAGACCACCAGCAAGACACTGCTACGCACATGGAGGAAGATCGAGACATACACACGACACATCGTGCCATCGGCGCACAGAATAGCAGCTCCATAGAAACTGTGAACAGCGATACGGCTCCTGCAAAAACTAAAACAGTAAAACTTTTCAACTTGGAATCAGATAAGTATAATTCAAATCTTATCTATGTACTTATTGAAAAAACAAATGAAGAAAATATAGGCCGACTACATCCTCTTGTAGTAGGTCACATACTTCATAAAAAACTATTTGTTAAGAACATTATTTCTATAAAAAGTGCTGGTTATAATAGAGTCAAAATTCAGCTAAGAACAACAAAGGACGCCAATTTACTAGTAAATAATAAGCGGCTTGAAGCTGAAAAACTTAGGGCATTTATCCCAAATCATCTCCTTGAAAAAAAGGGTTTGATTAGAGGCGTAGATACTTTTTTCGACAATGACTACTTAAAAGAAAATATAATGTCTCCTGCCAAAATTACAGATATTCAGAGGATGCACAGAAAAATAATAAATGACAATAAACCCGTATTGGTAGCTAAGCAAAGTATGATTATAACTTTTGAAGGTAACGTACTACCAAAAGAAGTCATAATAAACAGTGTTGTATTTCCCGTAGAAATATTTTTTGGTAGAGTTACTCAATGCTATAACTGCCTAAGATACGGTCACGTTTCTAAGCAGTGCCGTAGTGCGAATACCCCCCTCTGTATCAATTGTGGTAAATCTAAGTCCGAAAACCATGAATGTTTTGAAAGTGATATGTATTGCATCTATTGCAAGTCAAATGACCATAAATCGAATTCTAAAAAGTGTCCAGTCTTTGAGAAGCAAAGAAAAATTAAACAAATTATGGTTGAACATAATTCCACCTTTAATGAAGCTAAAGAATATTGTGAAAATTCTTATGCAAATTTTACATCCCTAAATAAATTTAGTATATTACCTGACGTTAATAATTACGATGAAAATTTTCCTGCATTACCTAACCAAAAACTGTCCAGTTCTCATCAAATCCATTCTAAGACGCAACATAAACCAAACAATAGAACGAATTTCTCTCTATCCCAACCTAGTACCAGTAAAGTCAACAATTTTCAGCCAAATAAAAAGAGGAAATTTTCCTCCTCTCCTACTATAACACCGATGTTCCCATTTAGATTCAGTGGTTCTTCCCCTATCCCTGCAAATACCATCTCACCCTCTTATCACCTCGAAAAAAATAAAATATGTGATAGCCTTTCACAATTTGTAATTGATTTTTTGAATAAAATAAAGTCTTTAGATGACATTAAAAACTTTAACCTTAGTAGCTTTAAGCGTGATATGAACACATTATTGGAGGATAATTTTATTTATAAATAAAATTCCCCCAAACAAAGAATAAATTAGTCATTATGCAGTGGAACGCTCGTTCCGCTGTATCCAATAAAAATAGTCTTAGTAAATTTTTAAATGAAATGAATGTTGACATAGCACTAATTAGTGAAACTTGGTTCAAGCCGGGATCCATGATTAATTTTCAAGGCTTCAAGATTATCCGTAAGGACAGACATGACGGTAAAGCTGGAGTTGCAATTCTTATCAACAAAAACCTTAATTACAAAGAGATTCACCTAGTTAATAATTTTAACGACGAAATCTGTGTTTGCGGCGCAGATATATTTCTTAATAAAATTAAATATAGTTTTTTGTCTATTTACAGACCCCCTAATATTAGCACAAACTCAAGTGATTGGGAACATATTTTTAATCAGGTTGCACCTCCTTGCGTAATAGGAGGGGATTTTAATGCCCACAATGCACTTTGGGGATCGTCGAAAAATGATAATTTGGGTTCTCAATTAATAAATGTTATCGATGACCTTGGCCTCATAACCTTGAACAATGGTAATTCCACTCGTCTTCAGCTCCCTGGACAGAGCAGATCTGTCGTTGATATATCACTTTGCTCCACTGATCTTGCAAACAGTATCACTTGGAATACTTGCCAGGACACTCTTGGCTCAGACCATTTTCCAATCATTCTTGAAATTTCTCTGCAGTATGAAAAAAATAAAATAATTTTTCCAAAGGCCAAATGGAATTTAAGTAAGGCTAACTGGCCCTTATATTCCAGGTTAATAGAGCAGAAATTTGAAAATCAACCCCTACTTACTAACTCCTATGATAAGTTCAAATTTTTGATCGACAGTATTAACTCTGCAGCTCCGCTTTCCATGCCAACCTATAAACCCTTTAAATGCAAGTCTCGGCTACCTCCACCATGGTGGAACGAAACTTGTGATCTAGCTATATCTGAGAGAAAACAGGCCATTCGAAATTACACACATAACCCCACGGAGGAGAACTATATTTATTGTAAAAAAATAAGCGCTAACACTAAGAGAACTCTAAAAAACATAGCTAAACAGAGTTGGATAAATTGGTGCTCCAATCTAAACAAAAATACCCCATCCTCTGAGCTGTGGAAACAAGCTAAGAAAATGCAACGCATTCCTTCCTCTCAAAAAAGTTCTGATGATTTCGACTGGTTGGATGGTTTCTTTGATAGAGTAGCTCCACCATCTGTTAATAATTGTTCGGTTACTCAAAGTACATCTTCAACCAATAGCCACTTTCTATGTCTCCCGTTCCAATACCACGAACTAGAAACCGCTCTAAAAAAAGTAAGAAACTCTTCAGCAGGTTATGATGACATAAAATATCCTATGCTAGTGCACTTGCCTAGCAATTCGAAAAAATTATTATTGGACATTTTTAATGACATTTATCTTTCGGGCTGTAACATTGCTGAACTCAAAAATGTCATCATCATACCCATACTTAAGCCGGGGAAGGACCCGAACTGTCCTGAATCATACCGTCCGATTTCCCTTATGTCATGTATTCTTAAAACGCTTGAACGTATGATCAAATTTAGATTAGAATGGTGGCTAACTAACCAAAGCCTACTTCCTTTAAATCAATTCGGCTACAAAAAAGGTGTTGGTACCCTTGATGCAGTTTTATCTTTAACTACTGATATACAAATAAATTTTTCCCATAATAATTATTTGAGTTCCCTCTTTATTGATTTGAAAGGTGCCTATGAGTCGGTAAACTTGGAAATTTTAGAAGAAAAACTGTGCAAGTTTTATTTTGTGCCTGACATTATTGCCAGAAATATTATAAATCTTTACTCAAATAGGGTAATATACATCAGAAATAATAGGAATGAAAAAATAGGACCTAGACTAAACAATTCTGGAATTCCACAGGGTTCCGCTCTGGGACCTCTTCTCTTCAACCTATACACAGGTGATATCCATAACATAAATATCCCAAACTTAAACATTGTACAATATGCTGATGATCTTTGTATTTACACCGAAAATAGAACATGGAATAGGTCCCTAGAAATCCTTGAAAGTGGGATTTTGTGTTTGAGGCAATGGATTTTTGAAAATGGCTTTGAAATTTCCACAGAAAAATCAATATTTTCCGTCTTCACAAGACATAATACACATAACCTATTACAAACTAGGAATATCCAACTCGCTGGTTTCAATTTCCCCATACGCTCAGAGATCACATATCTGGGCGTCATACTTGACAGAAAACTCACCTGGAAACCTTTCATAGAGTCTATTAAAAACAAGTGTATTAAGGGTATTAACTTTTTAAAATTTGTCAGCAAAACCTGGTGGGGATCTGACGTTAAAACCGCATTATCTTTTTATAAATCCTATATTAGATCAATAATAGACTACGGCTGCATATTATACGGTTCTGCTAGTAAAAGCCTATTAACTAATCTAGATGTCATACAACGTAAAGCTCTAAGAATATGTCTGGGAGCTATGAAATCCACACCAAATGAAGCCCTTCATGTGGAGGCTCTTGAACCCCCACTTTTAATTAGAAGAAATTTCTTGAGTAACAAGTTCATTCTCAAGCTTAATCTTTGTAACACACCTCTACTGCAAAAAATTTCTTCCCTCAATACTTTCGACTTGACCAACAGTTATTGGACTAAGAAGCCTTCCCCCCCTATTTGTATTTCATTTCGTGATACCTATGAACAGTTAGACATTATTGAAAAGAATTCATTAAGCGATTACGATTACTGGGCTTTGTGTACCAAACCTCGCGTTCTCACCCCTGACTATAATGATAATCCAAATTTTTGTGAAAAAATTATACTAAATATTCTTGACCAGTTTAATGACTCAACAATTATTTACACTGATGCCTCTAAAACCAAAGAAAGTAACGGCTGTGCATTCTACATTCCACTGAAACACGAGGAAGTCAAATTCAAACTTGACACAAACTGTTCGATTTTCACTTCTGAAGCAATTGCCATTTATAATGCCTTAAGTCATGGCAAAAAAATGATCTCAAAGGATATAATAATTTTGTCAGATTCACTTTCAGTCCTTTCAGCTGTTAAAAATACTTACTCCTTCTCTTACAAAATAAACCCATATATTGTTACGATATTTTGTGTTTTGTTTAAAATGAATGTTTTGAAAATAATTATATTCTTGGGCGCCAGACAAATCGCTTGCACAGCAATATGTCAAATTTATTATACTACACAAAACAGTAACTTTGTAGCATGATGTCTAGTCCCTTAATTTGGACAGACAGACTCTCCAGGGCTCAAGTCGGTTCAAATTTGCTCAGGTTAGCATTGGTGCACACAGTCTGAAAAGGTAAATGAAAGCCAGAGTTCAAAATAACAAGAAACAAATATTTATTTATAAAACTCCTTCCTGGAAACCTATACTGGAAAAAATACACAAATACATACGTTGTATGACTTAATTACTAAAATAAAATTTATTTGGCCTTTTATTTATGAAAATTGCAATTTTTAAGAAAATATTTACCATGGATTTATTGTCGCTGCTCGATTAGTTCGACATTTCACTCGCGCTTGTGGCGCTGCCGGCAGTCTTACTTCTTCCTTATCTGCGATCCCTGGCGAATCGTTGACGTTTGGAGCTTCACCTTAGTGGCCTGTGATATGAATTCTGCTTTCTTGATTAATTTACTGGACGAAACACTTAATTTTAATACCGAAAACACTTTATTTTAAAAGGTAGGTACTGTTACCTTTCGTAGCACTTAATTTTTCTCTTAGGATGTTTACAACATATGAAATACTTTCAATTATAATTTTGTTTACCTTCTCAAAACATTTAAAATTTTAAATTTCAGGAACTTTGTAAATTGTATATTATTAATTATCACTTCTTGCTAGATATGCATTTAAATTATTTGTCTACTCTTAACCTTGAGTACAAACGGCTCTACTTTAACTTTCTTGGCACTTTTGGTTATTATTTGTTTATTTAAAATTTTTTTAAGGTTATAATTTTCTGGATCAACAATTCTAGATGTTATCTCTACGAACTCTAATGGGTGACTGTTTTAAAAATTCAAGCTTTTTAATTGGCCTAATTTGACGTTTTTGACATGATTGGATTGCTTGATTATTAAAATTATTTTATTGAATTCTGTATTTACACATATTTTTGTGTATGAGTTCTAAAGCTGGATTTTACTATTAAATTATTAATCTGCATTAAATTCTGAACATTTCCATATGCCACACTCTATATTTTATTTAGTATCAATGAAATTTTCAAAATTGCTGAAATTTATACAATATTTTTCTTAAATTCTATTTTACATACAAAGTTTGGTTTCCAGGTTGTAAACGAGCTTTGTATTACTAATTATACACACAATAAACATTGTTACAAACATTTTAAATTCATATAGATAACATTTTGTGTTCTAGGGGTAGCGGGTACTTTTCAACACCATCTCATACCTCCTAGATGAACAAATTAATGGAACATAATGCAATGTAAATGAAGTATAGTGAGTCCTGTTTCACTGCAACCATATATTTCATTGGTAAAGTTCATTTATATAATGGTTTTCATAATAATCGTTGAGCTATGGTCATTCTCAAATAACATTGTGGGCCTTACAATAGTCCTTTAAATTATGGGCACACACAAAGTAAGTATAGTTTACATGAGTCTTTACATATTTTATACCATTTGGAGCTATTACGATGTGCTTTAGTAGTGATATTTTCAATAGACGAGTCTCTATTTTGACATTTGGGTAATACTGTTTTTAAAGTGGATTACACCTATTGTGTTTGTATTCTAATTATATAATTACTTTTTAAATGATTAAAAGTTCATGTTTACACTAGCTAGGTAGCTTTTAAGTTCTTAATTCAAAATATTTTAACAAAATTTATTTTTATTATAGCCCAGTCGCTGAGCTTTTGCATGGGTCTTCAAGAAGATGAAACTAGAACATGTTTTTGGACACCATGGATGCTTCAGTACTGTTCTGGCTGTATATGGGCGTTTTTACAATCACGTTTCTTTATTTAAAAGTCCATTATGATAAGGTAAAATACAATTAATGTTTAAAATCATGTTTTCACAACTTACAATTATACACATGTAATTCTAAATACTTGAATCCTGTTACTCTGTTCTCATTTACAGTTCAGGCTTAGTTGTAATTACATTCTGGAGTCTGCTCGATACATCATGCCTCGACTGCTCGTTTCTAGTATAATAAATTGATTCGCTTATAGCATTATGTTTAAATTTTTGAATTTTAATTTATTTTTTTGTTGATATTATTTATACAGTGTCTGTCTGTTCGTGTGGCAAATATCATGTCAATATATATAAAATAAAAGAATCTGTTTATAATATCACACAATCTGGGAAATCCGTTACTTTTGTCTGGGTCAAAGCTCATATAGGCTTGACTCATAATGAACATGTCGACATTTTGGCTAAGGACGCCGCCGCTAACGGGGCTATACTAGATCATAAGCTATGCCTGACTGACTGCTATAACTTATATAAAACACGAGCAAAGAATACATGGATAGATTCCTGGGAACAACATGTTTTGAATAAAACTACTAAATATTGCACAATACAACCAACTATTCCTCGTTCTTTTTGGCATGACAACCTCAACGTACCACGAAAATATATAACAACAATTATCAGGCTGAGATTTGGACACGCGAGCTTTCCCTCTCACCTACATAAAATTGGCGTTGTCCCATCAGATCTGTGCGATCTGTGTGGTGTTATTAGTGACCTTGACCATGTTTTCTTTTCATGTTTCAAAAATAAAAACGCTACAGATATATTTATCAAAAATATTGTCTCATGTTGCAATACTATGGCTCCATTTAACTTAGTTAATCTCCTTTCTATTGGCACTAAGCAAATTTATGAATTTATTATCGGTTTTTTGATAGAAAGTAAAATAAAATTATAGGTTAGCTTTGTATTCCTCTCGTCTTTCCTCTTGTTTATACCCCCCTTCCCGTGGTCCTTCTTGTGATGTTTATTATAATTGAATGCCCTGACAGACCCCAGGGCGAGAAGCGTGTGTCCCTGTAATTCCTCATTTTGTTCATTTCTTTCTACTCATGTTGTGTTAGGTTTTATTTTAGTCTTCTATATTATAAAATGCTCTTGTGTGACTGGCTGTATGGTCTATGACCCAAAGCCATAAAAAAAAAAAAAAAAAAAAAAAACAAAGGAACTCTTGACTTTGGCCCGTGGTGCTTACAGCTTCTGTGAAATGTACTTAGAGGCCGAGAAAAAAGAAAGGAAGATAATGCCCGCAAAAAAGAGGAAGTGGGAAAGTGTCAGGCTGTGGAAATAGCACGACAAAAGATGGAGAGCGATAGGAAATTCCTTTCCGAGGATGAGGTGACATTGCAGGCGCTAAGAAAAAAGAGCGAGAAAAGAGGGAGACAGCAGACTAGGGAGGTTACCAATCGTTTGAAAAAGGCAACGACATCTAAGGATTACAAGGAGGTAGCACTGGCTCAAGCTATGCTTGAAGGAGCAGGATCAATTAGGAGAGAAGCCATTAGGCAAGCTGCAGTCGTCGATGAAAATAAGGAAGTCAGTAGTGATTTCTGGGCTTCTAAACAAGAAGTCCAAATAATCATCTTAGTAAATGTCTGATGCACATTTTTTTAAATATTTCGTTTCTAATCAAGAGACTAGTCAAAGTCGAATTAGTCGTACAGCAAATTTTATTTTATGTTAATAACAAATGGAACTTATTTTTTATTTATTGCATTATATTAAAGCATTAATGTATGTATTGAATTAAAAAAAAATAAAAAATGAAAATTATGCATCTTTGGTCCTTATCTGGTCCTTATTTGGTCCTTTTTTCTTTTTTATCTAGGTTCCTAAGTCTTTAATTTGAGGAGCAATAGCCACTGGGAACCCTGAGCAGGACGTAAGAGGATAATAAATCCGACAAAATGGCACCAATATCAAGCGGTTAGGGTATGACATAATTTTCAACTTTTTTCTTTCGGCCTTTACATGAAATCTCTACTGTATAGCAAGTAGGCAATTTTACCGAAATTCTTATATTTCTCAACTGCCCATCTGTTGGGGCTTGTATAAAAAGTTGACTTTTAAATAAAATCCACTACAAGGAGACGCTGATAGAGAACACTTTATAATTTTCAACAGAGTATCTCGATACCTTTCTGAATCGGCCTATAAGAATGAGTATCCGTTTACATGCAAGAAACTTTTGGCTCTTGGAATAAAAGCAAAGTTTAAAAAACGTATTTTAAAATGAAAGGTACGGCCACACCAAACTTTCCCGCGTGACTAAAAAATGTTTGTTGGCCAGTAAACTACCTTTAAGTTTTCGGAGAAAATCGGTAACGATGTATTATTAGGTTTGTAATGTATTATTAATGTATAAGATTTGAGCAATAACGTCGGAGCCGTTTTCGAGGAAATCGAGTGTTTCATGTTTTTCACACAAGTAAGCCTTGTTTTAAGAGTAGGTGTAAAACTGAAAAATATCTGGAAATATTTGTAAGTGAACTCTACACATCGAATTTAAACGAGATCGATCAATTGGTTTCGGCTCCAGGCTAAGCACCGACACACACACATACATTTTTTGCTAAACCTCTTTTTCAGGATCAGGGAAGGATCTTAATTAATCATAATTCGATATCGAATTCTTTGATATAATATAAAGTACAGCCCTTTTTCCCGAGAGAGGATTTTGATGCAGACCAGTGTTAGGCATTGTTAAATATGCCAGTTTGGGTCAAATAAAACGGCCAGGTGCAGGTGAAACCGAGGTACAGCTTCCAACTCTATTTCAATATTCAGTTTTGGCTACAAGCCCAACCAAGAATCTTGAACTGGAATCATAACTAACTCCTGTCTATATAATTCGCCCTGTCAAGACGGTATCATATATATTTATAAAGTAACAGCAGTGTGGGTTTGTAGTGCCTGAGAGGTAAATATTCCCTTACGCGCACAAGGCTACTAAATTCTTCATTTAAATTGTGTATAGCAAGGGCCCTAGTAATGATCCCTGAAGTGCATAGGTAGACATGCTGTCTTTTGATAATAAATTTACAAGGTTTAAGTTGATTTCATTTTTAGGCAGATATGTTGATGGATACTATAAACACGGAGCTTAATTCTTTGTACCTCGTATTGGTGCTAACTACAAAAATTGTAGGAATATGTTTAGTTTTAGTTAAGTTAAATGAAGTTAGAAATAACAGTTTATTTGAACAACGATGACAACATTATTTATTCTTTATGCAAATTTATTACACGTTTCATCGATATATCGAGACTTGTTAAAGCTGAAAGAAATTTGACTTATTTTCAATTTTACCTTAAATTTTATGACATTTGTAATCTTAGTTTGCTAGTACATAATAATAAAATGGAAACTTGTTATTTTCACCAACGAAAATGCAATACTGCACAATACATGTTTCATTATAACACAACGAAACTCGTTTAATAGCCTCACTACTCGGCTCATCGTCTTATTTTGGCAATCAGACACGTTTCGTTAAACATGACATCAAACTTGTATCGTTAATAAATGATAACATAGATAACTGCATGATAATCTATGTTCCCGACCCCACTCGCCCCCATAGTCGCTTCTGGTTCCGAATAGTTATTCAGAGGATGATTGCATTATGCACCCGTAGTCCCCGGCTCTGATTCATTTGTATGAAAGCAACAGGAATTGAAATCTACATTGTATATGTTTCACAAATAGATATGTGGGAGGTACTTTTCTGTTTTGGTACAATATTGTTCTCGTAAATATGAATCCTCGATTCGGTATTGCGTATATTGATAACCTCGGGCAACCACGAAAGTTCACTCTAGTATTTTTATCTACATACAGGGAGTCACGTAAGTTATAGTCCAAACGAAACGGGGCGATAAGGAATTGAATAAGCTACTTAAAAAAATTATATAAACAAAATTAAAAATCCTTTATTTAAAAAAATGTAACAAAAAGTAAAAAAAAATATTTTTTTTTAGATTCGTACATCTGGAAACCAAAAGCTTTCGGAGCGGTCAATTGAGCAAAGTAACTGTGCAATAGTGTTATATGACCATCCCTAAAGCTTCTGATTTTCAGAGGTATGAATTTTGAATAATTATTTTTTACTTTTTAGTATTTTTTTAAATAAAAGTTTTTTCAACATTTTTTTTATATAATTTTACTTTTTACTCTACTTGTTTTACAGACAAACAGACAGACAAAACCCTTTCATTTGATACCCATGTCAAGAGGGCTGGGAAAGAAAAGGTAATCCGCCATCCTAGGGCATCCGCTATATTGGATTTAATTAATGACGTTACATAATTTATCGTATTTCACTCGTCAAACCCTTTCATTTGATACATATATCAAGGGGGTTGTGAAAAAAGATAATCCGCCATCTTGGGGCGTCCGCCATATTGGGTTTAGAATTATGTCACTTAGTTTATCCTATTTTACTCGCCATATCCTTTCATTTGATACTTATGTCAAGGGGGTTGAAGAAAACGGTAGTCCGCCATCTTGGGGCGTTCGCCATATTGGATTTAGAATGACGTTACATAGTTTATCGTACTTTACTCGTCAAATCCTTTCATTTGACACCCATATCAATGGGTTCATAAAGAAAAAGACGATCCGCCATCTTGAGAGTCTTGAGACGCCCACCATATTGGATTTAGAACGATACTAGATATACTGTTATATATAGTATAGATTATTGCATTGTCACCGGATTTATACATGTGTGCAAAATTTCAAAGCTCTCTTAATTAGAACTAATCGAAATTTTTATTGCAAGATTTCACCTTAATACAATATATCTACGTCTCATTTTTCATGACTCCCATATCATTCCCTTATTTACAATTTTTTTTTAATTTGGGAGAAAGGTACCTGTTCATCAGGAGATTAAGTCACGGTAAAATATTTTAAAACCCACCAGTGGCGTCCGTCGTTATGAAGAAAAATGTACATAATTTCCCAAAAAAAGATATTAGGCCAAGTTTTAACTGTAAAAAATCCCAGAATCTTATTCGTTGTTATCAAAAACTCACTAATACCGAATTTCAATAATATAGGGAAACAATTTTTTTCCTTTTTAAAGTACCAATTATTAGTCATAACTTTATCTTCGGACGTAATTAAGATGAAGAAAGACGGTCGTTCCATTTACAATTAATCATGTGGTATATCGAGCAAACTGTTATTTAGTTATCTATGTGAATTTTATTATTTGTTGAATTGTTTGTGAATCAAATCGTGAATCAAAGTCGATTATTGTTTGATTTTGACTGTTAAGTAAACTGACTGACGTCACGTGATTAATTCTATATGAAAACCATGTCTTAATCTAGCTTAATTAACTCTTAATTAGTCCGAAAATTAAGTTATGGACTCTAATAATTGGTATTTTGAAAAGGGAAGATTTATTTTCCTATTACGTGACACCAAGTACACTATGTTATTAAAATTCGGTTTTAGTGAGTTTTTGATAACAGCGAATAAGATTACCTATGAGATTGTTTTACAGTTAAACCTTTGCCTAATATTTTTTTTTTGGAAAATTAGATACAGTTTTCTTTATAACGACGGACGCCACTGGTGGATTTTAAAATATTTTATCTTTACACAGTCTCCTGATGGATAAGTACCTTCCACCCAATTTTTTAAAAATCGCATTGTAAATAAGAGTGCTGTGATATGGGAGTAATGAAAAGTGAGACGTACTGTATACTAACAAACTATCATACATACAAAGCAAATTAAATACGAGCTTTTAATAACCCCATATTTTTTCGCGGTTAGCGAGTTATAGCCGATTTTATGATTTTTGAAAAATCTGTCTAGTAACACCTAACTAAAAAAAATTACTAAACTATTCGAGGAAATCACAACCAGCAAAGACATCAGTAAGTTCCAAGTATGTCAAAAACTACAAGGATAACATTGCTATTGGCATTACGTCCCAGGAAGTAGACTACCATCGTATGGATGTCTTTGTAACGTTATCTTTGTGACGTCAGTGTGTTACGTACTTGTAATGTAATTGTTTTCATGTTAAATGATTTTATGCATTATGCCTTAGTTTATTGTAGAAATTATGTCTAGATTTTTTCGCGGTTAGCGAGTTATAGCCGATTTTATGATTTTTGAAAAATCTGTCTAGTAACACCTAACTAAAAAAAATTACTAAATTATTCGAGGAAATCACAACCAGCTAAGAGATCAGTAAGTTCCAAATATGTCAAAAACTGCAAGGATAACATTACTATTGGCATTACGTCCCAGGAAGTAGACTACTATCATGTGGATGTCTTAGTAACGTTATCTTTGTGACGTCAGTGTGTTACGTACTTGTAATGTAATTGTTTTCATGTTAGATGATTTTATGCATTATGCCTTAGTTTATTGTAGAAATTATGTCTAGATAGCGCCACATATAAACTATTGACAAAGATCAGTCGCTTCTTATCTTATATTATTTATTAATTAATTTACAAACACTAAATAATTCGAACTGCATGGTCCATGTTTCAGTAAAGAAACATCGGAATATGGCTAGGTCAAGTTGTTAAATCAGTAGCACGGCACGTAGTGGGATTATCGGTTGTACTTATGTCTGACATTTGGTATTTGGTGAACTCTTTTTCCTCTACGAAAAGTCTCAGTAATGGCCGAGAGCGGAAATACGAACGAAACCGCGGTATTGTCAACTCCACATTCCCCACCAAAATGTCAGACGAAAGATAAGGGCCGGCCATTTTTTTGCGGGAATTTTCAAAAATAAAAAATTGTAGTTCATTGCATTGTTGCAAAATTTTGCAACTTTCAACACTTATATCTGGAAAACCGCCCATGGAAAATGGCTGACATTATTTTTCAGACCTATTGACGTTGCATAAAACTAGTACCCAATGTTTCGTCCTTAACTACAACATATTTTTTTGAAATTTTAAAAAAATTCCCGCCAAAAAAACGGCCCATATCTTTCGTCTGACATTTTGGTGGTGGAATGTTAAGTTGATGTACTTTCATAATACCACGGTTTCGTTCGTAACTACACTTTTTTTTTTTTTTTCGATTTTTACCCACCTTCGTATCTCCGCTTTCGTACATTTCTGAGACTTTTCGTAAAGGAAAAAGAGTTTCGAAATCAACTCAGTAAACCAAATATCAAATGTCAGACATAACTACAGTCGATGATCCCACTACGTGCTATTGTTTTTAACTAGTATCCATTTACCTAGACGACGCGACGGCTCATCCTTCTAGAGCACAAAATTCATACATCAGTTTGCACCAAATTATTTTACTTCGTTTCGAGGTGTTTTAACGTTCTGTGGGAAACAAAACTGAATACATTATTCTACTCTATTGTCGCTTGAACATGTACTTTACTCTCACATTTCTGCAATTAATACGACATTATTGTTTCAGGATTCTGGTGTGGGTACTCCGGTGACGTTAAGGGTGGATCCCAATGGATTTTACCTATATTGGGTAGATCAGAATCATGAAATGGACCTCCTGGATATTGCTATTATCCGAGATACACGAACCGGCCGACATGCAAAAATACCAAAGGTAAGTTTGTCGCATGTATAATTTAGGGGATAAAAATTGATCTAGAAGGGAATCTTCCCACTGCAATATTTAAGTCGTGATTTTATATAACAAATGCTGATAATTCAATCCAAGGGATTTAGATCCGGTGAGCCCGCAGGCCAGGCTACTGGTCTACCTCGACCAATCCACCTTTCGAGGAAAAATGTTCCAAATGTCGCCTTCGATCTACCTCAAAATGTGATGTAGTCTCATATACACACACCGGCAAAATTGAAAAGTGCCGATTAATATAAAATATGTTCCTTTTTTGCGGATGTGTTATGTATGTGTGTATGTGCTCGTATGTATTAAGCGTGTATTAATATTTTTGTTACTGATTTCGGTCCATAGGAACATCAAATTAGATATTTCTGACCCACCAGAACTGGAAACTTTCAGTAAATAAAGTTCAGAGGGCAAATTACCAGATTCATCTAAAATTCATTCTTTATTAAGTCCTAAATGTGTGGATTCTGTTTTATCGTGAAGTCTATAAGAAATATCAGCGAGTGGATTTTACAAATCTGTGGGGAATTATAAGTACATCTCCGGTACTATAATTGAGTTATATGGGGTGCTTCGTTTTTAACTGTATTTTTAGTGCCGGTTACGGTGATTTGGGTTGAATTATGGATCTAAATACAATTACATCATATCATGCCGACGATTTAAAAGCCACAAATTTTATAACTCTACTATGTATTACAAAGTTGCTAATGTAGCCATGTTCTAGTATTATAGTACCAGTAAATATAGTGTGGTCTGATTGGTAACAATTAATTGTTTTAAAATAAATATAATCAACACGATTGGAATTAGGGGAAGAGTGAGTTGAAATAAATCATCTAAACTTTAGTTAAAATTAGATCCATACGAGCTTGATAATTATACCGTTTCATTGAAAATTAAATAAAATGGATTTTTTAAGCGCAATTAATATTTTGTAAGTTTAGTTCAGAAGATAATTAGGAGCTATGGCTTTCGAAGGGTCTAATTCTATGGAATTAGACCCTTTGAAATTATCTTCGACTTTTCAAATTAAACAAGGAAATTGATGATTTGCTTCAATTCCATTATGGTCTTCGGTTTACCCTTTAAGTACCAATTTTTAAAGATCTATGTCAGTAGTCCATCCTCAGAAAGTAAATTGCAGTTTTTGAGCACTACAAGAAGGAAGATTGAATTAAAAGAAAGGGCCGGATTCTACGAAACATGTTAAAAATTGTAATTTAATTGGTCAATCAAAACGTCCAATTATAGCTAGATTTAAGGAGCATAGGCGCCTCAAGCACTGAAAAGTTCTGTATTACCCAGCGTGCCTTTAATAACCCTTTATTTTGTCATTAGATTCGTAATTCTAAAATTTTAGAATATTTTTCTTCTTTTAAGGCTAACGTGACAAAGATTTATGCTAGGCAAATTCGATTGAAAGGTTTGGGAAAAGAAGATACAGAAAGAAACTGAAGAGGGAACGGAATAACTTTCCTAGTGCGGTTCGAAATAAAGTCCTAAATTTTTTTACACATTTTTTTGTAGGTATTATTGCATTATTCATGTTTGCGCTTCGAGGGTCACTCGGTGACGAGAAGAGTTATATATTTTTTTTTGAACAATTATTGGCTTGCCAAATTAACCAAACAAAACTTTAATAAACTACAAAGAATTTGGACGCCAGCGTATTCAGTAAATAACACTCTTGCAAACTTTATCAGGGGGAGAAAACAATCAAAATCAAATATAACACAAATGATATATTAACTTAAGTATAAGAGTGAAAATTTTACACTTTACAAATTATTAAAAATATTAATGTGGAAAATTTGATTTAATTAGTTAACTGACAAAAATTTAGTTAAAAAATTAAATTTGAAGATTAACAAAAAAATTACAATTTGAAAAACGATCAACTGGTGTACAATTTTTCTTCTGACCAAAAGTTTAATTTTGCACATAAATCTGGGCTACTTAGCTTAGCGGAGACGTGGAATCCCGACGAGGTCTGATCCTGAAGATGGCCGCGGGTACCCGGGAAGGAGGACGTAATATTCAGGTCCTGACAACGCTGATTTCCAGGAGACGCTGCGTCGGAATGATATCCAATACTTTGAGGATAACTCCAGATATTTAATCTATGCCTTGTGCCTTGCTTCAATGGTAGTTTGGTCCAGGATTTTACATGAAAAAGGGGTAATGTAAAGAACCAGTTGATAATAGAAAATAAATAAAATTGTGAGAAAAAAGAAATACAAAAAACTATGGTGACGAAGGTCACTGCAAAACCAAACTATTAGCAATTTAACAAAAAACCTGAGTATTGATAACATTTTACTTCTGAAAATATATGAATAAGCTACTGATTAATATAATAAATTAAATGAATAAATGAGAAAATTCTACTCTCATGAAATTTTAGCCGTTCACAAAATGGCTGACTGGTTATGACCAAAAATTTGAATAAATTTAACAAAATTTAGTTAGAATTGAATTAGAGGAAAAATATCTGAATTACTATCTGAAAAAAACTAATACTGTAACAAATATAGCAAAAAATTATGGGCTTAATTTCCCAAAAAATAAACTAATAAAAAATTTAACTCTTAATCTCTTGTACTACCACAAGGTTAACTAAATGCGACAAAACGATAAAGTCGTTTTGTCGCATTTAGTTAACCGGTTTCGACTTTTAATGAGATGAGATTGTCTACACACGATTAAGAAACAAAGATTCTAAATAATGACAAAACACCACGGTATTGTGTCTCAAGTGACCACAAAATACAAAATTGCCACGATAATTAACGAGTTAACATGTGTCCAATGGACGCGGAAATCGCACAAACATGTGCGTTAATAAAAATTAATTATTACACGGAATATCCTTTAATTCCCAAAAATAACTATACAGCAACGTTAACTCAATAATATGACATCATTTAATAATCAAATATATTCAAAATACCAAAGGATTAAAGAAATAAACGTGAAAATCCGTTAAAGAATAAGTAAACGATCTTAACTCACCAGCGTCAAAAGCGAAAGTAAGTAGCATGGATATTTAAAATGGCCTCAGTAATGTTTCTACCGCGTATGCGCACTTGTTGACTTTGCGTTGGTATTACCGCGGGTAATTCAAATTTGTATAGCACGGGTGCTTCAACGAAAAAAAATTTTTTCCTTCCAGCTTGGATTTAAATGCAGACAGTGGTCTAGCGATGTTTCCAAACGTTTTGTTATGTTCACGGCTAACAATTTCATATCTGCTGTGAGAACCATCAGTCTTTAAAGAATAAAGCAATTGTGAGTCATCTGCGTACATCTATATATGTTGCATTTTTCAGTCGCTGCAGGTAGAGTACGCGCCGGCTAATTCCTTTGTCGGTATACCCGGCGCTTTTGATATTTACTGAGAGGAAATACCTAATATCTATTACGTCTACTATACAAAATACTGTTAATTAAATTGGTCCCAGTATAAATCCATATGGAACCCAGGCAGTTTGAATAATTATATTCAGTTTATAAATTAAGGCTTTTGCAGTATCGGGTTTAACTTTCAAAGTTCAACACATACTAAAACGTCATCAAATTCTTATAACGGAATAATTTGTAATTTGTATTTAAATTCTAGATACCCATATAAACTGATCGGAGGCGAAAAAGAACGTGAAACTTGCCCAAATTGCAACACAATGAATTTATCTAAAAATATTCTTTTCTCAACGAGCACAACCCATTGAGTTTCAGCAAGTGTTGAATTCAGTGTGTTCTCTGAGAGGCAGAATTTGCATGGAAATTACTGAAATGTATTTTAAAGAGCACCTGCAAAATCTCATGTGTTCCTGTAAGCGGAGAGACGTCCTTAGTGTATTATTTCAGAAAATAGAGGAGTCATGTTTGCCATTAGACGTTATCAAATAACTTTCTGTGAAATGTCCAATGGCACTAAGTGGGAATATTCAAAAGGCGACATAAATATCATTAACTCTACCGAAAATGAGCTGTGAAAGAGTACTTGAGTAAATGAAATATTTTCGACACGTCAACAAATCTCTGTTGGCGCGGTGGATATTTAATGACTGAGCCTCAATGCACTGGAAAATATTGCTGCATGTATAACTTTTTATCTACTTTTATCGCTCTAACCACTCAACAAATATTGTGATGTATTACACGTCTCGACGTTTAGTGGGACAGGGCAGTAACAGCATAGTTTATAAATCTATTCATATTTGCCGCACGTATCTAACAGGGAATTGTTCGGCAAGCGATTCATTAAGTTGGCACACGAATAAGACATTTCAGTAGCGTAGCTAGGGCAGCGAGTTCAGACTGTTTTTACTTCCACATCCACGTAGTGGAAATATAGTAATCGTAAAAAAAATTTTTTTTTTGTTGAAATATACGAAAGCGTAGAGGGACCACTAGTAGTTTTGTTTTAGTAATTCCGAGAAAAAACTCGGAATTTTATTAAATTCAATAAAAAATCTCGGAATGTTGCTTAATTCCGAGACAAAAGTCGGAATTTTATTAAATTCCGAGATAAAATTAGGAATTTTATTAAATTCAGACAAAAATCTCGGAATATTGCTTAATTCCGAGATAAAAGTCGGAATTTTATTAAATTCAGACAACAATCTTGGAATGTTGCTTAATTCAGAGATAAAAGTCGGAATTTTATTGAATTCCGAGATAAAAATAGGACTTTTATTAAATTCAGACAAGAAATCTCGGAATGTTGCTTAATTCTGAGATGAAAGTCGGAATTTTATTAAATTCAGACAAAAATCTCTGAATGTTGCTTAATTCCGAGATAAAAGTCGGAGTCGAAGACTTTTATCTCGGAATTAAGCAACATTCCGAGATTTTTGTCTTAATTTAATAAAATTCCGACTTTTATCTCGGAATTAAGCAACTTCAGAGATTTTTGTCTGAATATAATAAAATTCCGATTTTCATCTCGGAATTTAATACAATTCCGACTTTTACCTCAGAATTAAGCAACATTCTGAGATCTTTGTCCGAATTTAATAAAATTCCGACCTTTATCTCAGAATTAAGCAACATTCCGAGATTTTTGTCTGAATATAATAAAATTCCGACTTTTATCTCGGAATTTAATACAATTCCGACTTTTATCTCAGAATTAAGCAACATTCCGAGATCTTTGTCCGAATTTAATGAAATTCCGACCTTTATCTCGGAATTAAGCAACATTCCGAGATTTTGTCTTTTTAATTTAATAAAATTCTGAGTTTTTTCTTGGAATTACTAAAACAAAACTACTATTGGCCCCTCTACGCTTTCGTAGAAACAGGCTTAGAATGTCATAAAACGTAGATATTTTAAATTTGAGCGAAAAAAATGTTTGTCTTTATGTCGGTCTGTAACTTTTTTTTTGTGCGCACGTTATTGGCTTGAAATTTATTACACGTATATACCGTGACGAGGTCTAGAACTAAATTATATTTTGCGCTAATTCCGGTTAAGGAATAAATAAAGGCAAACTGGTAAGAGTATAGTAACTTGGGACATGGTGTACTTATATACTAATAGCCAAGGCCTCAGATTTCCTTATACGTGGAATGGGTAGGGGGGGCTAAATAGGGAAGAATAAGTAAAGCAAGCTAATAAGAGTCCAGAATCTTCATTTTTAAAAGCTTTTATTTAACTTCCCTTGTATGTTATTGTATGTTAGTATATTTGGATTAAATCCTGCAATCAAAAGGGATCTTGGAGGGTAGTGTTCAATAGTGAATTCGGCGGTGACGTCTGGAGAGATTCGGCAGCGTCCGGAAGTTACCTTGCTATACGGCAGGTCCCGAATATTGAATCTGCAGCGACTGGGAGTCACATTGGTGTTCGGCAGCGTTTGAATATGGATTTGGCAGCGCCAGGAAGTTACCTTGGAATTCGGCAGCGCCCGAATATGGATTCTGCAGTGTCCTAATATGAATTCGGAAACGCTCGAAAATTGCCTTGGTATTCGGCAACGCCCGGAAGTTCTGGAGACGGCTGGCAGTCAGCAACGCCTTTTATTAAAATTCTGAGACCAATTATTATCACATACCAAAGTGCAAATGCAGTCAAGATGTTTTTCTTTAAAGAGACTTAGATGGGAAATCTGGATGTGGAAGTAGTGATTCCTTAGGCAGACTATCACCCAACCACTAGTGGTTCTGTATAAACAGGTCTATTTTTTTAAATAAACTTTCTGTGGTATGTTTGATTCTGTCACTGCATAGAAATAGGAAAGGAATCGGATGACTGTAATTTTTCAGCACGATTACCCGATTCCATTTCTATTTCTACGCCACTGTGTAGAAGGAAAAGTCGAACGTTTTGTATGTTTGTGAAGAAAATGAGGTTAGAAAATAATTTCACCGCAACGAATACGTCAAGACAGATCTAAATCTAATTCATTATAAAATATTGGGCGGATACAAGAGTCTCTATTTTAATTACGCCACTGGGACAACTGGTAGGTCTTACGTTTCGTTAGTTATGTGTTATGTTTTTGAAAAGAATGTTTAATTAAAGTGACGGGAAGTTAATTTTTAATAAATGTACTCCAATGAAACCTGTCAAATAAGTTGTATTTTAGTCGTTGGATTTAATCTTGGCGTAATGTCAAAAGCAGTTGTGCGAAGAAAACATTATTGTTTCAAGATTTTTATTCTATTTTTAATTTTACGTACAGGGTGAGAAAGTGACGACCTGATTACTGAGATGTTAAAAGAAGTGTGTTTTGTTGATAATGCAGAATAAAGACAAAATGAATGAAACGTTTATTTTATTCTTATTATTTATTTCCACAAACTTTCACTCCGTCTAGAATCTGCCAAAAACACTTTACCCAGGAATATCGAATCAATGTGTTTTATTTTTTGTTAGCAAGCCGTAATTGGCAAGTTGCCGATATGTATTATTGTTATCTGTATTTTCCGTCGAATCCCATATTGCCAGTTGTCGATATATTATCGATAAGATTTCCAAGCACACCATTTTGTTTGCCACCTCATTCTTAATGGATTCGGATGGTTTGCATTTGCTCAGTCTACAATCATTATTTTCATTTTGTTCTAATTTCCAATTAAACCGTACTCAGTGCCCATTGTCAGAAGATTGCCTACTAAATCTATGAGCTCGTCCTCGGTTGCTGCAACTAAGATGGTTTCATCTGCAAATCTGAAGTTCAAAATCTTAGTTTCACTTAGAACTTCTCTATGTGCTCACTATAGATGTTGGAGAACATTCACGACAGAACATAACCTTGAATGACGCTGCCGATTCCACAAACCAAGCTATCCAAGGACTAATTTGAATCGAGTTTAGGGAGGTGTTAAAGAATTTTTTTATTCCGTAAATCTTTGCATGGCGCAGACTTACAAAATTTCAATGAAGTGGTCATGCGCGATAGTCACAAAAAGTGCCTAGTAGATATCAAGTGATGTTGAGGAAGGATATAAAGTCACGTGACATTGTTTGCTCCAATTAAGATCAATAATTTACTTAATTATAGTATTTCTATCAGTTGTTAACAAACGAGACGGTGCTTGATATTGCAAACGATATTCGTATTCGAATATAGTTAACCAGATATGTTATGCGCTTATCCCAAACGAAAGTAGTCGATTGTTTACCTGGTTCATCATTACAAGTTCATTATAAGCTACTGGTTCATTCTTAATATTGCCGGTAGCATAGCCGTAGGTTAAATGATATTTATTTACTTTTATTGAATCATTTATGGAGTTGTTCATTAAACTAACATTATTTATAATAAATAAATAATTTACATCATGCCTATCAATTAATATAAAGTAGTAAAACAATATTTACAATAATTAAAAAGTGACTCTAAAAATTGCCGGTCTACGTTCATGACATCGCTCGTATTATCAACTATTTCTTTGTCGGTCTTTTTTTATGACTTTAGATAAACTATACCGTAAGTAGCAAATTCCTGGCTATCGCTTCTAGCTAGAGCTTTACTTTGCTACTGCAAATAAAAATTTCGTCCTCTCGTTCTTGCATAAATGACTAATGTTGTCGTTTATTCGTTAATTTACGGTTAAACTAAATGCAATCGAAGTAAAAACAACAATGATTGTATGACAGTAAAAAGCATCGAGCTAGACAATGAAATAAAATAAACAACGGCTCAACATTGTTGCGGTGTCCCTTGGCGATTTCACCGACAATTAAATATATCAATGAATAAATAAAATCTACCTGTAAAATAAAGTTCCAGTAATATCTTGAATTTACGCTACTATTTATTGTTTTATGAGAATAATGTAAACGATGTAATTAGCGGGCTTCTAAAGCAAGAGGTATTTTTAAATATTTATAGCAGACTGTTTATAATCATGTAAATATACGACGCCTGACAATTAAATAATGATAATAGCGGCTGTAAATCATGAGTCCATTACTGCATACATACTATATAATAATATACTCTCTAGAGTTAAAACACGAATACATTTTTTTACAATTTTTCGGTGCTAACTTTTAATATTGCAAAAATTAGAGTTTTCAGTTTCTTTTAAATGCTTTTGTTAAGTCTGATATAATAATAATAAGGAAAAGAGCAATGGGATGCAAAGAGCAGGTAACGATAGACTCCGTAATTCTTGAACAGGCAAGGAAAAAGAACAGAAGGCTTATAATGGCATACATTGACTATCAGAATACGTTTGAGTCTATTCCATATAGTTGGCTCATTAAAGTCCTCAAGTCCTGGAAATATATAACGTCGGCACAAGTATAACGCTTTTCTTGAAGTACACTATGAAGGAGTGGACCACAAAGTTATGTATCGGGACACCAGATAGCCTTACTGAAACTAAACGCATAGATATATAGCAAGGCATCTTACAATGTGACTCACTATCTGCTCTACAGTTCTGCCTAGCATTAAATCCCATCTCACGAATCCTTAAGGAAACAGGATATGGATTTTCGATAAAAGCAGGTACAGAAACAGAAGTATCAGCCACCTCTTCTATATGGATGATTTAAAACTATACGCTGCAAACAAAAGGCAGCTAGAATCTGTGTTGAAACTCACTCACGAACTCAGTTCAAATATTGGTATAACCTTTGGGGTTAAGAAATGTCAGACGGTCACCATAGAGAAAGCTAAAAGAATCACCCCCCGTACAACTAGACAACTCTACTATCATTGAGGTTATGTCTGATAATCCATATAAATATCTGGGAATCCTCCAAACCAATAAAGTTGAGCATTAGAAAATCATAGAAATACTAAGAGATCAGTTTCGAAAGAGGTTTCGTAACATCTTGAAGATCAGGCTCAACTATGGGAATATAGTCAAGGCAATCAACAGCTATGTCCTCTCTGCTCTGCCATACTCCTTGGTATTGTAAAGTGGACAGGCACTGACCTGGAAGCAATCAACAGACATATCAGAACGGAGCTTACACGGGTCAGAATGCACCACCCACGGTTATCAATGAAAAGGATCACGGTACCTTGGGATAATGGAGGTAGAGGAATCACAGATGTAGTAATTGCATACCACCAGCAGATTGACAGTCACTACCAATTTTAAAATACTAAAAGATCATCAATCGTATCTATCACATTCAGATAGTATAAACGCCATTAGCACGTGATTTTTCTGAACTGGTTTTCTGTCAACGGATGCTTCAAAAAGTACCATAGCATTCTGGTTTTGTAAGTCATATTCTGCCTTGACTTCCTAGATCATCAGAGTTGCAGTCCATTATTTTCTATTGGAGAAACTGCTGAAACTGTATCATCGGTAATTAAATTAGTTATTTTCACAAGAGTGCCGAAAGTATACTATAAAATGTTGATTAATTATATAGAAAATCAATAATTTGGCGAAGAGTGTAATGTTTCTGGTTACTTGATAATTGAAATAAGTATTTATTTAATTCTGTAACCATTAACTGAAAAATGTTATTTTACTTCCATTAAAGTAGATTTTAATAGTAGAACGTTTTCCGATCCGGTTCAGAGATAATACTTTCATTTTAACTATTCCAACTTTCGGTATTGTACGTGGCGTTTGCCGGATGAATCTCAAATAGTTGTATACAACTGCCGGACGGGTGGAGAAGTTACATTCTAGACATGAATACAGATAAGCTGGTCAGTTTAATGTCTAAGCCAAGACATTACTCCGTAAATTCCAAATCTGTCTTATGTGAACTTAGATTTGCTTTTCCGTCAAAATCGAGAATAAGAATAAATGTATGTATTTTTAAGATCTCAACTAATAGCGCCGTCTGTAAACTGCCATATTTTTAGAACTAGGTATTCATCGTACAGAAGTTATCAACATAAACAAAATGTTTGCCATTTTGTAATCTTTTTGTAATAACTTGGAAAATATTCATTTTTCGTGAACAATTATATATCGTCTTTTTGTCTTAAAATTTCGTTCTCTATTAGACCTTTTATTTTTATTTGCCCCTCACGGATGGTCAGTATCACCTCAACCATTTGAAATTTGGAAAAATAGCTGAGATAAAAATTGTAAGAAATCAAGAGCGGCTATTTTAAAATTATTTTTAAATCTACGGAGTGTTTCATCTAGTCGTGGCAAGCTAACACTTGATTTTTTTTTCGTGGAACACCCAACAGTTTCTTATACATTTATGTTTTACTCTTAGTGCTCTATCCATGCATATATAATTTTTGGACATACTCTGCGGCGTTGCCAGATTATTTCAGTTTTACTTCCACGTCCACGTAGTGGAGTGAAAGTATTCGTAAAAAAAATTTGAAAAATGTTTCTTGTTGAAATAGTTTTAGTAACTAGGAACAGTAACTTGGAATTTGGTGTATATACTAGAAGCCAAGACCTTAGATTTTTAAAATATATATTCAACCCCCCTCAACCACCCCCTCTCCATTATTAAAGGGTTTAAGGTGGCCATTCCCTAGAAAGAGATATCCGATAGGGAAATATTTACTATTTTTAGCTATAACTTTTTTTTCTTAGTACGTATATTAAAAAAAAACTATAAGAGTACCTAAGTAGAACCATAACAAGACTATTACTATGAATTTTCACTCAATAATTTTAATGGTTTGCAAAATAGCTCGATTTAAATTTAAAAATTGTGCTAATCTTCCTATTTCGTAGTTTTAAATCGAGCTATTTTGCAAAGCATTGAAATTATTAAGTGATCATTCATAGTAATAGTCTTGTTATAGTTCTACTTGGTACTCTTATATTTTTTTTAAATATACGTACTAAGAAAATAAGTTATGGGCAAAAATAATAAATATTTCCCTATCGGATGTCTCTTTCTAGGGAATGGCCACCTTAAGAGTGAGCTATACCTAACATTGGTGAAGAAGGAGGATAAAGCGTCAAATAAATCTCTCTAGTAGTAAAATTTTAGTCAAACATATTCTTCAACAACCTTGTAGTATTTATTTATATATAACTTACACTTATTTTCATTTAAATAACCATCCAACTTGCAACAAACAGCTTATTGTTAATTATAATTTTAATGTTTAACAATAAGCTGTTTTTTGCAAATTGGGTGATGTTATTTAACTGAAAATAAGTGTAAGCTGTACATAAATAAATACTACAGGGTTGTTGAAGAATATGTTTGGCTAAAATTTGATTATTAGGGAGATATCTCTTCATTTGGCGCTTTATCCTCCTTCTTCACCAATGTTAGGTATAGCTCACTCTTAAGGTGGCCATTCCCTAGAAAGAGACATCCGATAGGGAAATATTTATTATTTTTGCCCATAACTTATTTTCTTAGTACGTATATTTAAAGAAAATATAAGAGTACCAAGTAGAACTATAACAAGACTATTACTATGAATGATCACTTAATAATTTCAATGCTTTGCAAAATAGCTCGATTTAAAACTACGAAATAGGAAGATTAGCACAATTTTTAAATTTAAATCGAGCTATTTTGCAAACCATTAAAATTATTGAGTGAAAATTCATAGTAATAGTCTTGTTATGGTTCTACTTAGGTACTCTTATAGTCTTTTTTTAATATACGTACTAAGAAAAAAAAGTTATAGCTAAAAATAGTAAATATTTCCCTATCGGATATCTCTTTCTAGGGAATGGCCACCTTAAACCCTTTAATAATGGAGAGGGGGGTTGAATATATATTTTAAAAATCTAAGGTCTTGGCTTCTAGTATATACACCAAATTCCAAGTTACTGTTCCTAGTTACTAAAACTATTTCAACAAGAAACATTTTTCAAATTTTTTTTACGAATACTTTCACTCCACTACGTGGACGTGGAAGTAAAACTGAAATAATCTGGCAACGCCGCAGAGTATGTCCAAAAATTATATATGCATGGATAGAGCACTAAGAGTAAAACATAAATGTATAAGAAACTGTTGGGTGATCCACGAAAAAAAAATCAAGTGTTAGCTTGCCACGACTAGATGAAACACTCCGTAGATTTAAAAATAATTTTAAAATAGCCGCTCTTGATTTCTTACAATTTTTATCTCAGCTATTTTTCCAAATTTCAAATGGTTGAGGTGATACTGACCATCCGTGAGGGGCAAATAAAAATAAAAGGTCTAACAAACATATTCTTCAACAACCCTGTAGTATTTATTTATGCACAGCTTACACTTATTTTCAGTTAAATAACATCACCCAATTTGCAAAAAACAGCTTATTGTTAAACATTAAAATTATAATTAACAATAAGCTGTTTGTTGCAAATTGGGTGGTTATTTAAATGAAAATAAGTGTAAGTTATATATAAATAAATACTACAAGGTTGTTGAAGAATATTTTTGGCTGAAATTTTACTATTAGGGAGATATCTCTTCATTTGGCGCTTTATCCCCCTTCCCCACCAATCTTAGGTATAGCTCACTCTTAATAAAATAAAATTGAAATATTCACTTGAAGCTTAGTACACGTCTGTATTATAACGATATCTGGAACTTAATTATATTTTGAGATGATTCCGTTGAAGGGTTGGTGGTTAAATAGGGGTCAATAGGGGAAAATAAGTAAAGCAAGCTGGTAAGAGTACAGAAACTTGGGATTTGGTGTATACCGGGTGAGTCACAAATTGCGCTCGTCCCGATATTTCCTAAAATATTTGGAATAGAAAATTGAAATTAGGAGGCCTTATTACACGACTAAAATGCCATCTTTTCAATAAAAAAATCAAGTTTGGTGCACATCCGGTTTGACCGGAAATGCCCACAACTTTCGATTTTTAAATGGAACACCCTATATATTTTTGCATTTTTGGAATCTAGAGGAAATTTTGAATACAATACATCCATTTTGGTCACATTTTGATAAACATTAAAACTTTTATTAAAAAATCAATTTCTGAATCCAGAGTGCTGTGGTGCCGAAAATATATTTTAGTTTGTGTGCTACGTTACTATAAAAATAAAAAGAGCAATATGATTGCATTACTTAATTCTCTAGAGGCGTTTAAAATTTTTAAATGTGATTTTTACCCACTAACTCGGTTTTTTTAAATGGGAATTTAATCGTTCACCAACGTTTTTAAATACCTCATTTTCATACGAATCTAATGATACCAACATTTTGAAAATCCGCTCAGAAATATTTGAGATTTCAGCCAAAATACAATGCAACCAAGCTTTTAGAAACATGCGGCTAATAGATAATAGATTTGGAAACTAAAATGGCACATTTCTGTGTAAATCTGGTAACCTAATAACATTGGAAAAATCATAGTAGCCATTGAATGTAATAAAACAATATCAGCTGTCAGACAGACTCGTGTAGTTATAGGCAATCTTGAGCTATCAAACATTTAATAATTGTGAGCGCAAAGAACGTTACAACTAAGTTTAGCATAGGTATGTGGAGGTAAACACAATTACATCCACAAGGCATTTGCAATAGAATGCGACATCAGTTCGGTTTTCAGAGTTTTATTTAAATGAACATAAATATCGGGCCTATAAATAAATAAAAATCAATTCCGTTTGAACAATTAAACTTAAACTAGGTAACAGTAGGTATCTTTAAAATAATTAATATAATTAAACCATAAATTGACATTTATAGATATTGTTCAAAATGTCCACCATTTTTTTCTATACACAATTCGGCTCTGCGTACAGTTGCTTGAATGGCTCTACGCAATTCATTTTGAACAATATCTATAAATGTCAATTAATGGTTTAATTATATTAATTATTTTAAAGATACCTACTGTTACCTAGTTTAAGTTTAATTGTTCAAACGGAATTGATTTTTATTTATTTATAGGCCCGATATTTATGTTCATTTAAATAAAACTCTGAAAACCGAACTGATGTCGCATTCTATTGCAAATGTCCTTGTGGATGTAATTGTGTTTACCTTCACATACCTATGCTAAACTTAATTGTAACGTTCTTTGCGCTCACAATTATTAAATGTTTGATAGCTCAAGATTGCCTATAACTACACGAGTCTGTCTGACAGCTGATATTGTTTTATTACATTCAATGGCTACTATGATTTTTCCAATGTTATTAGGTTACCCGATTTACACAGAAATGTGCCATTTTAGTTTCCAAATCTATTATCTATTAGCCGCATGTTTCTAAAAGCTTGGTTGCATTGTATTTTGGCTGAAATCTCAAATATTTCTGAGCGGATTTTCAAAATTTTGGTATCATTAGATTCGTATGAAAATGAGGTATTTAAAAATGTTGGTGAACGATTAAATTCCCATTTAAAAAAACCGAGTTAGTGGGTAAAAATCACATTTAAAAATTTTAAACGCCTCTAGAGAATTAAGTAATGCAATCATATTGCTCTTTTTATTTTTATAGTAACGTAGCACACAAACTAAAATATATTTTCGGCACCACAGCACTCTGGATTCAGAAATAGATTTTTATTGTATTCAAAATTTCCTCTAGATTCCAAAAATGCAAAAATATATAGGGTGTTCCATTTAAAAATCTAAAGTTGTGGGCATTTCCGGTCAAACCGGATGTGCACCAAACTTGATTTTTTATTGAAAAGATGGCATTTTTGTCGTGTAATAAGGCCTCCAAATTTCAATTTTCTATTCCAAATATTTTAGGAAATATCGGTGCGAGCGCAATTCGTGACTCACCCGGTATACTAGAAGCCAAGGGCTCAGATTTCTTTCCAATATTTTTCAACTCCCTCACCACCACCTTCACTCCATAATTAAAAAGGTTGATAAAATAGAATTGAGATATTCACTTGAAAGTTAGTACATGTATGTATTGTTATGACATTTGATTGAGATGATCCCCTTGAAGGGGTGGGGGTTGTTAATAGGAGAAAATAAGTAGAGCAAGCTAATAAGAGTACAGAAACTTCATTTTTGACGTATATGCTTGAAACCAATGCCTCAAAATTTTCTATGACATCCGCCCGAAATATTATTAAAATTCTATAACCAAGTTCCACATACTAGAGTGATTTGGATGGAAAATCTGGATGTGGAAGTGGTGATTCCTTAGATGACGATTTTTTAGTTTTGTGATTGAATAAAAATCTTGTCAAAGGTGATTTCCTATCATTATTTATTTATATTAATATGTATTCATAGTAATATAATATTCAACCGTCGAAATATGATTTTTAATAATGTTGAGCTAATACAAGATTTGGTCGCAATATGTAACTCAATCTATAGAAAAATTCCTTATCGGTATTTTTCTTATCGTATGGAAATATTCTAGCTGGCAGCAAATAAAAGCGTCTTTGCCAAATTATTATGTCATCAAAAACGTGGCAAGTGTGATGGTGCAGAACATGAGTATTGTCTTTCACTGTTGGCGCCTCTCCATCCAAAAATGTTGACGCCATTGACTTATATTACACAATTTTATTACAACTTGTTAGGCAAGCATATAAAATATTTGTCTGTTATATAGGCTTCACAGTTCGCCATCATACAAAATTGAACTGTTTTAGAGTGCTATTCTTTATGAGGTATAGTATTTCTATTCTCAATTTAAAAATTCAGTCTAATGCCTTGCTACCAGGATAAATCATTACAAAGCCTGTTTGTGATAGATTGACACCGGACCGTGCTTGATTATTACAAACGATACACGTACACGAATATAGTTAACCAGATATGTTATGCGCTAATCTAGCAGTCGATTGTTTACCTGGCTCACCATTACAAGTGTCTTATCTGCTTTTGGTTTATTTTTAATATTGCCAGTAGCATGGCCGTAGGTTAAATTATGTTTATTTACTTTTATTGAATCATTTATGTAATTGTTCATTAAACTAACATAATTTATTGTAAATAGATAATGTATTATAAATATATAATTTACATCATGTCTATCAATTAATATAAAGGAGTAAAACAATATTTACAATAATTAAGAAGTGATTCTAAAAATTGTCGGTCGCCGCTTATGACATCGCTGGTGTTATGAACTATTCCTTTGTCGGTCTTTTTTTATGATTTTCAAACTGACACTGGATGTACTATACCTACGTATAATAGCACAAAATAAGGGACTTTTATGCTTTCTCGTTAATTGAAAATTAAACGAGAACACTATACCTCATGTTTTAGTAGAGTATTAAATTTCCGCAATAATGGTTATAATTTTGTTGTTTTTTTTTTTAACTGACCTACCTTTGAAATAATGTATTTACTCAAAACTTCCCTTTTTTATTTAATAATATTACTTATTTCTGTATAGTGTCAACTACATTCCAGTTATTATTTCACCCTGCATATTTTTACCAAAACTACAGCAGGTTTCTTCCTTGCTTATTCCCAGGAAGAAAACGTGATCATCCAACAGTAAAAATAAGTAATACATATGTGCCAAAAAAGTAAATTGTGTTAACTATACATTACAGTCTATTGTACGGAATAAATTTATCCTAAGCTTAATTATGAATTTTTAAGAAATATCTGAAACAGGTCGAATTTTAATTTAAAATTGCCATTTTTGAACACGAAAATGACACCTACCACGTTCATCCCTTCTGAATTATGACAATCCCCCTAAAATTTTAAATTAGAAAGGGAATTGTGCGGCACGCCATTCGAAAGGGATTTGGATTGTCTATTCAGTATAGTGGAGTAAAAAAAGACATTGATGATAGTTTTGTAACAGCAATATTATGATTTCATACCTTCTGGGGTATGTATATCTGAGTTTTGAACTTCCAAAACCTATTGCGTTTTTTAATGAGCAATTTTGTTTTTTAAAAGCCTTTTTTTAGGTAAAAAGGTGAATATCTCCGGTTCTAGAGGTCCGGCCGGGACAAAATAAAAAGAGTACATACATAATGTACAAAATGGAATAGAATGGCTAAACAGCGTTCTTTTTTCATTTTAACGCCCAGGAACGTCAAGAGTTCCAATCGGCTAAAATATACCTTTTGTTGAAAACAAATCTCAAAATGTTGGTGCCCAAATATCGAACCTTGTGGACGTAAATGAAATTGTTATCTGAAATTTCAATTGCCCGCCATTTTGTGCCATCATGTCCAAAATTGATGTTTTTTTTTTTATTTCAAAATGTAGTTCTAGACGCCAGATTTCTGATGACACATTTTTGGGATTTATTTATAAACCAAATGACAACAATAGATTTTCTCGGCCATTTTGAAAACATTTTTATCGGAAAAGAAACAGAATTGTGCGAGAACTAATTTAAAAAAAGAAAGGTGAATTTTCGTCGATCAGAACTCGAGATATTTCTTGTAAAAAGATAAATAGCAATAAATACACACACAAAGTAACAAAGTTTTCTCTGAACAGAACAAATGTTTGACATTAGTCAAGAAAAATATGGTTATAATTTTATAAAGAGAAGTTAGCAGAATGTCAAATTCCCCTAAATACATACGTTAACTACCAACTTAAGTAAGCCGGAAACAATTGAGTATGGTACAATAAAACGAAAGGTAATCTTGATACATAAATTTTAAAAAAACTGTTCAGGCTAAATAACAACAATGAAATGTAAATGCTTGAAAATTAGTTTTTATAAGTTAAACATGTTTCTTTGGCGTTTCATATGAAGTAAATATGTTTCAAAATGATACACAGTTCAAATATTAGCCAAAAATAGGCATTTGTTAATTAACAATTGGCCGAAGTGATAAAAGTTAAATATCTCGAGTTCAGATTTTTCCTCAGAGCGCTTCCTTCTCCCGTAAAAAAATTACAATTTTTTTTTGTTGTTGTTTTTTTTTTCAGGAGAATGAAGCACTTTAGAAAAACCACCAAAAGACAAAAGATGCTTATTTTTGTCCAAAAAATGAGCCTGAATATTTTCAGAATTTCTATGGAACATTTAAACAGCCCTTCGCAAATTTTCAGTTTCAATCGCCTGTAGATCAAAAAATCGAATTCGGTCGGACTGGTGGCCAAGAAGAATTTTAATCAGGGGGCCTAGGAGAACATTTTCCCGAAGTTTCAGAACAATCGACTGAAACCCATTTTCCTATCAAAAACTGCGTGGTCCTTTGCAATATTATCTAGTCGATTAACATACACTTTTCATTTTAAATAGTTCCCGAAGAAATAATCAAGAGGGGACAAATCAGGAGGTCGAGGTCACCATTCAATAGTTCCACGTTTTCCAAGTCACCTGTTAGGGAAAACTTCGTTTAAACAATTTCTCACCGTAAGTGAATAATGCGGTGGAACTACATCTTGTCGGTACCAAATACAACTATTAATTTGAATAATTAGTATCAGGAAAAATTTTAATGTAGGTACCAAAAACTTCGTCAAAAAATCTAGATAAACATCACCGTTAAATATGCCTTCAGACAGACAGACAGACAGTTTATTCATGTGAGACATAATACAATGTATACACTTGTCAACAGATTAAAAGTAATGTTAAAATATTAAAAATTTAAAAAATACATTATATATTTACAAAAAACATTATAAGTAAAAAAATATTAGAAACCCGCTTAAAGATCCAACAATATCAAGTTATATGTTGAAAATAGTCAATAAACTCTTGGACTTCATAAAAAACCTCCTCTTCAGAAAACATTTAATTTTTTTAATAAATTTTGTATCATTTAGATTTTTCCATTCATTTGGTAAGAGATTATATAGTTGTACTGATTTATACCTGTAACTATTAATGTTCTTCGATAAACGGAAAAATGGAGCCACTATAGATCTATGTCTAGTATTATAGCTAGTTTGACTGTGGTATTCCCTAACATGGTTATGTGCATAGATAATACATTCAAATATGTACTGATTGGTGGAAGTAAGTATACCTGAATTTTTAAACACCGGTCTACAGGTGTCATTAAATTTAGAATTTGTAATGATTCTTACTGCTCGTTTTTGCAAAATTTTACCGGCATGTGAAGATCCTCCCCAAAGTAAGATACCATAGCACATTACGCTATGGAAAAGAGCATGATATGTCATTAAGATAACAGTATTATTGACTAAGTTAGTTATGTTTTTCAATAGATAGATGCAACTTTACAGCTTTTTGGATAGGCTATCTATGTGAGCTTCCCAGGTTAACTTACTATCAAAAATTAGACCTAAACACTTTACAGGATTATTATTTTCGATGCAGACATGAGGGTTTAAGTTGAAAATAAGTGTTTGAGTTTTCTCTTCATTTAACTTTAATTTAATATTGTTAAAATAATCCTGAGCTTGTAACTATGTTTCCTCCGACATACTGATGATGTTTTAAATTTCTATTAGCCGAGAGCAAGGTTCAATAGCACATTCATCAGCATATTCAATATTTTTACCAGAAAGACTGGTTGATATGTCATTTACATATATTATGAACAAAATTGGTCCTAAGATGGATCCCTGTGGTACTCCATGCTTTAGAGGCTTTAGTGAGGATCTAAATACGATGCCATGATCATATTTTCATTCTCAAATTCATCCATAATAAAACTTATAATATCTGTTAAGGCAGTAATAGTAGACTTTCCACCTCTATAACCATACTGATGACAATTTATCAAAAAATGAGGGCTAATAATTTCATTATTAATGATACCAGCCCACTTCTTGAGGAAACTGTGTGTCAGCCTAATAATTCCATTTTAGTAAGACAACCACGACGTTTTTAGTTGGAAGCAGAGACTATTTCCTGCAGTTTTCCATGCCAGCGAGTAATCCAACCGACCAGAACGGTAGAAAATGATTTGTACAGCGAATACCGAAGTCCTGTAGGTATTTTTATAGCAGTTTAACAAATAAAACTCTATGTTATTTAGTGAGTTGTTCGTGCAGCAGTAATTGAAGGGCGTACTGTGAAGGGAAACAGTGAAGGGCACCTCTTTGTGATTTACGGCACCCTTGGATGTTGCATGCAATCTATAAATAGGGAAGAAAATAAAAAATGACATTACGCTGAACCTATGTCTTTTTTTATTTCCATCAAGATGTTTTCTGCTTAATTTAGTATGTAAGGCGGTAAGGCTTCTCTCCATAAATTAACTTGTTTGGGTTTCTTTGTTAGTTTTACCATACTTAGAGGAAATCGATGGAACGGCTATTTTTAACTTTAACGAAACCAAATATTTAAGTTGCTATACTGAATTATTTATACAATTCCTTTTAGAAATATTGATAGTAGGGAATGTACAATAGCACATCTACGCGTCTTCAAACTGTGGGATAACTGGGTTGTTAGCCCAGGAATATTAGATAAGATGATACGAAAATCGCGGAAAAAATAACGTAAAGCTGTGGTTATTTGAACATAACTCGAAAAATACTCTATTAAAAGATATTAAATTTTTATTACATCCACGTAGTGGATTGGAAGTATAGTAATCGTAAAAAAAAAGTAATTTATTTTTTACTTGAAATCGGTTTAGAATGTCATGAAACGTCGAGATTTTAAATTTGACCGAAAAAAAATTACTGTCTGTCTGTCGGTCTGTCTGTAACTTTTTTTTGTCCGCACGCTTTCTCCGGAACGGTTTAAGATATTGATTTGAAATTTTGTACACGTATATATTATAATGAGATCTGGAACTGGATTGTTTTTTGAAGATATTCGGTGAAGCGTAGGGGGGTAAATAGGGGTAAATATGGGAAAATATGTCAAGCGAGCTGGTAAGAGTACAAAAATTTGAATTGATGTATGTACTACAAGCCAAGGCCTCAGATTTTTTTTGTAATATTTTTCAACCCCCACCACCCTTAGCCCATTATTAAAGGGGTTGATAAAATAGAATTGAGATACTCAATTGAAATTTGGTACACGTATGTATTATAACGGCATCTGGAATTACATTATATTTTGAGATGATTCCGTTGAAGGGTTGGGGTTTAAATAGGGGTAAATAGGGGAAAATAAGTAAAGCAAGTTGGTACGAATACGGAAACTTGATTCGGTGTATATACTAGAAGCCAAAGCCTCAGTTTTTGTTAATAATATTTTTCAACCCCCACCACCCCTACTCCATTATTAAAGGGATTGATAAAATAAAATTGAGATATTCTTTCGAAATTTAGTACACGTATGTACAATAACGACATCTGGAACCAGATTATATTTTGAGGTGATTCCGTTGAAGGATTGGGAGTTAAATAGGGGTAAATAGAGGAATATAAGTAAAGCAAGTTGGTAAGAGTACAGAAACTTGAAATTCGGTGTATGTACTAGAAGCTAAAGACTCAATTTTCTTTATAATATTTTTCAATCCCCCACCACCCCTAATCCATTATTAAATGGGTTGATAAAATAAGATTGAGATATTCATTTGAAATTTGGTACACATATGTATTATAACGACGTCTGGAAATAGATTATATTTTGAGATGATTCCGTTGAAGGGTTGGGGGTTAAATAAGGGTAATAGAGGAAAATAAGTAAAGCAAGCTGGTAAGAGAACGGAAACTTGAAATTCGGTGTATGTCCTAGAAGCCAAGGCCTCAGCTTTTTTAGTAATATTTTTCAACCCTCCACCACCCTTAATCCATTATAAAAGGGTTTGATAAAATGAAATTGAGATATTCACTTAAAATTTGGGACACGTATGTATTATAACGACATCTGGAACTAGATTATATTTTGAGATGATTCAATTGAAGGGTTGAGGGTTAAATAGGAGTAAATAGGGGAAAATAAGTAAATCAAGCTGGTAAGAGAACAGAAATATGGGATTTGGTATATATACTAGACACCGAGGCCTCAGATTTCTTTCTAATGTTTTTGAAACACTTCCATCTCCGCTCCATTATTAATGGGTTTGATAACATAAAATTGAGATATTTACTTGAAAGTTAGTACACGTATGTATTGTAATGACATCTGATTGAGATGATTCCTTTGAAGGGGTGGGACGTGGTAGGTTGTGAATAGGGGAAAATAAGTAGGGTAAACTAAAAATTCATCTTTAACGTATATGGTAGAAACCAACGCCTCAAACTTCTCTATGACATCTGCTCCAAATATTATTAAAATTCTATGACCAATAATTTCCACATGCTAGAGTGCAAATTTAGTCAAGATGTTTCCTTTAAAGTGTCTTGGATGAAATATCTGGATGTGGAAGTATTGATTCCTTAGGCAGCGGTTTTCCCTATGATATCGAGAGAAATATTTCCTACGATTTTTTTCAAGGTACAAGTAAATTTCTCAAGAGAATCAATTCCTACGATTTTTAGAATTGGGCTTCTGATGGAATTGGAGATAATCGCTGTACATGAGTCTTGTAGCTGCTGCTACAAACTACCCCTACTTCGAACGTTGATTGCGGGACTAGGGTGAGGATTACCCGAATGGTCCAACACTCTTTACTTAGAATATAATAAAGAATATTTTCATCTCGTCTCAATGATCGTCTGAAATTAAAATGAATGAAACTGGAAGCAAGTCTCATCCTAGGTTGGTTTTTGGTGATAATAGGGAGGTTCATCCACGATCCAGGTGGGAACTCCTCGGATCCTTATTTTGTATCCTATGAACAACTTTCGGACGAATTATGAAAAATATATAAATTATATCTTCTATTTTCCTTTTTTTCATCTGATTTGCATGAGCTGTATGGTATTTTTCGCCTAAGTGTATAATAATCATAATTTTATGAGAATTAAGTTCCTATCGATTGATAAATAGAGTCTTAGAAAGGTATTATAGCTGTGCGAGTTACATGTTGATACTAACCTAATATTTAACTCAACATGAAAATTTGTAGGTCTATTGAATACGCGAGGTGTCAATATGTATATTTATTAACTGTATAAATTTGCCAGATCAAATTATTCAGATTATAAATACATGCGTTTTTATCCGCGAAAATGCCTTGCTACCATAAATTTGACTTTTCCAAATTTAATAATATTGCAAATTTATGTGCATTATTATTAGCATGATAAGTCTAAGCTGGGAAGAATGTTGTAATCGATTTGATATAGAAGAAATGTTTATTTTGAGAGAAAACGTTTATTTTGATATCAGCATCTATTGGAATTAATAATATATAAAGTATAACAAACAGTTTTTATGGTTGTAAGGGACCGGTAAAAGTAAACTTGTACAGGGCGATTTTGAAACATTTAAACAAATCTGGGAATTTATTACGAACGTGTGTAGACAAAATTTATTGCGATTCCAGAACAAATAAATGTTCAAAAATAATGGTTTTTGTATGGTTCTAAGAATGAGTTTGTGTGAGTTTTGAGTGAGAAATAAATATTAATATGTTGTGCGTTTGGATGGCGTAAAATGAAGAACAGTGGCGTCAAAGTCTTGCGGGTACCGAGGTCGCTTGGGAATCACTGAATGTGAGGAACTTTCAAACCGCTCTCATAAATTACTTCCCCGAGGGCCCGTTTCATTACAACTAAGTCTATAGAAATGAAAAAAAAAAATAATAATTTTTGTTATATAAAATATTGAAAAAGATATAATAATGCTACGTATACTTTAAGTCTTTAAATGAAAGTATTTAAAACATTTCCAAATATCGCTATTTTATACAACGAATTGTCTCTAAAGAATTGCTGTTGTAACGAAAAATTGTATGTACTGTCATGTTAAACTAGTGAAAACAGTGCTTCGAATTTGTGAAAAGTGAGGCTCAATGTGGAAGATGGAATTTGGTTGTTCCGGCTCCTGTTTTCCCGCCCAAAATGGCGGACCAGCAGCATCGCCTCGTGTCGTTCTCTCAACTACTTAGTTCCACGCAAAAGCCGGTATACCTCTTACGATCTCAATAGGGATAGTATGAAAACGAAAAGTCAGAGTCCACGTGGACTTAATTTGCCTGTCACATAGAAATGTGGGCTGGATTAGATACCTAGCTAGTTTGATTTATCAACACAATGTGACATAAGGCGGATCAAGTCCACGTGGACTAAGAGTTTTTGTTTTTATGCTGTCCCAATTGATATCGTATGAACATACCATTCAGTGTTTAAATTCTAGTAACTTTGTCGTGCCTGACCCTAAACATTTGGAACTGTCATGATTTAGTTTATATATTTATTAGTTTCCAAACCGTAAGTAATTTTGTATTGCTGTGTTAATAATAATATTGTTACGTGTTTTCACCCTTTTAGGAAACACCCTGTATGAATCCGTGGGTTCTAAAATAATTTCAACAAGAGATAAACCACTAACACTTTATTTAATAATTTATTGACTATACAATACTTCAAAATAACCTTTACACTTTGTATACTTGATATTTAACCTCACTTTTTCGCTATTAATTTCACTTTAATAAACTTCTTCTTAATAAACTTGTTCCTCTGCGCCGGTAATCGCGCCTTATATACTCTGAAATTGCCTCCAGATCAATCAACAATCTTCTCTAACCACATTCTAGAAAAGTCTATCTCTTTCTACAAGTTTCTAGTCACTCACTATTAGGCATAGGCGTAGTAATCTCCAGTTTCAAGGGGGTGTAATACATAACAATATGGACAAATCATTTGTTTATGTGGCATCATAACCAGATTTGACGTGTGTATTAAATAACTTTGACTTTAACTGTATAATGGAAACTGTAATTACTTATTATTTGTTCAAGTTAAAGTATATGACGTGCCTTCTCTGCACTTTTGACCATAACTATTAAGCTCGTTAATTGTGGAGTTTATTTAAAGTAATTAATTGCATCATATCTTTGAGGATATCTCTCAAGCTTATTTATCTGTTTATTTTTATGTATGCTACAAACTTTATTCTTACCTCTAAGCGTACCTATCAGAGTCTTGTCTAAGTTTAAGAATATTAAACTATTTTTATTAACTATATGCATAACTGTCAACTTTGTTCGTTTATATTTACGTATGTTACATATTTTTTTTGGTTTACCTGTCAAGAGTGTTTATTTGTGTATTTTTTAGAATAAAATGTAATAAATTGTTATTGTTAATTAAGTTTTGATTTGTTTTTATTTTCAAGCGGTTTTTTTAATAGTTTTTACGGGAGAGAAAAAAACATAGTGGCGCCCATTAGATTTCTTTTGTCAGTGTTTCCATTAACCTTTGTTAATGAAATTGAGGATACGGTAAGCACTTGGTGACAGGTTTCAGATAACTGTAGATTTTTATCTGTCACTTGTCAGATTATTTCCACTCTTTGAGTTAAGATCTCTAAGCCGTGGCGAAATTTTTAAGCAATTATCTTTCCTATTAAGGTAAATAAAACGTTACAAATTACGACAATAAATACTAGGTATTACCAGTAGAAAATAGGAAAGCAAACACTTCATCATAATTATTTCATGCTGAAAGAGTGTCAGAAATAGAAAAGGCAATAATGTTGATGAAAATCCCCATACCCATGGCCGGGTCTGAAGCTTTTATTACTCTTAATAGACTATACATTGTAGGGCAGAATAGTCGTTAATTTTTGAGTGGTTATAAGTGGAGGGTAATGCCAGTACCTCTACATTTTAACAAAAATCTGTTGGCTGTAGGTCTGAAGCCGAAGAAAAGAATGAAGGAACGACCGAGCGAGAGGTCGAGAAATCGAGAATCGTGGATCTTGATCATGATAACTCTTGTATCTTGGCGAGATGGTGAAGCTAATCAATGAAAGTATGATACTGTGGACAGAACATTAATGCTAGTTTATTTTACCCTTTGTTTGCCTAGAAACGTTCTATCAATTTCCTTTTGTTTCATAAAGTAGCGTTTACCTAGCGTATAATGTTTATTTTCCCTTTACAATGTATAGTGGTGAAGTTTCAATGAAAAACGAGAATAGACGTGTTTGCTGAGTTGCAACGAAGTGATAATTTTAGCACATAAACGGTCCACAATGGATAAAAGCGGTAATGGAGTTTTTATTGTAAGCATAGTTTGCCGTTTTACGTCCGTGGGCATTCTATTTCATTATTAAAATGCTCCGAGCCCTATTGTATAGACACACGTGTTTTATGCAATGACAGCCGCATGAATAATCTCTTGTAAAGGCCGGTAGAGAATATGTAAGAGCTGTTTTAGTCAAATCTGTCTCAGGAATAAACTGTCATGTTATTGTAGCTGCAGATAGATGCATAGATACACGTGAGCTGTAGAATGTATATAATGATATATTCTATACACTATACAGAGTGTCACAAAAGAAACGCATGAAATTTCTTCTGTTTTGCATTCGCAAAAAAACAAAAACGCGTCAATTGGTAATATCATTGATTAAAGTAATTAATCAGATTGCTCTATTTGTACATGGTGGATTCATCATTAATATCCTCACCTCTAACTAGGTTATTACTGGACTGATACGAGAATTTCAAAAACCAAATGAAATAATTTTTTAGCAAGTTCTTATGCGTCATGTTAAGAAACTAGTGACGTCCAAATGTAACAGTAGGTATATAGGGTGTTACTTGATTTTTTTTAAATGGAACAGCTTGTGTCTAGCTCGAGAATCGTAATCCTCATTTTTCTCTGATTTCAAAAATATGTTTCCCATGGCTATCTTCTATAGTTTTTCTAAGATTTACAAGAACGCCGATAATTTATAAATTACAAACTGATCAGAAAATTTTAAATAGGCATTGACAACCATGAAGCATTTTTCAATTATTTTAATTGTCTCTACTCTTCCGGCCAGCTCTCCGATATCCATGGCTCTTGGCGCGTCGAGTCCAGAGTGGAATGTCAGAAAGGTACCTACTATTTGTAATTATTGATGCATAATAAACATTTTATAAAACTACACAAAAAATTAAGTTATTTGGACCCAAAACAAGAAATTTATTGAACGAAAACAGAAAAATTGCAATCATTGTTTTATGTGGGAACCGTCATTGTTTACGCACAAATTCATTCTTTTAATAAAGTTCATTTTCCAAAATATCGCTGGTATTGATATGATCAATTACTTCAATAAATGTTTCCTTCGACTCGTCGATATTATCAGATCTTGTTTTGTAAATTTCATTTTTCATTTAGCCCCAAAAAAGTCAAGCGGCGTAAGATCGGGACTTCTAGGTGGCCACGCGATGTCTACCCATCCATTCGTTGAAATTCTGATTCAACAATATTATTACATTGACATTATTGTTATCACTGGCTCCATCATGCTACCAGATGGTTCTAATAATTTGATTTAGAGGAGGTTATTTTCGATAATTTCTCTTAATATATCCAATTAGCGCCTTTCATATTGCCCTCAAAAAATGTATACAGATTCAGCAAATTTAGTTTAAGGTACGTAAACTTGTTTCTGCACAGATAAACCACGCCTTGTCGTAGAACAATGCAGGGCATTGGTATAGAACAATAGCGCCATCGCTTGACCGCGTCGAGTTGAGAACAGCGCACCCATTCTGCTTTTAATAGCGTAGCTGTTTAGACGTATGGGAATAAAATAAATTAATCTCAATTTCGTTATTAAAATGCCGTGTGTTTATACAACTGCAGAAAAAGTGCAAATTGTGAAGTGGTACTTCGGGGGCCATTCCACTGAAAACACAATAAATGTATTTACTGTGGCATATCAAGACAGACCAATCCCCTCAGCTAGCATTTATGCATTATTTAAAAAATTGAGAATTTCGGGTGTGTCGTGAATTATTGTAAAAAATGCTGTCAACCCGAACCCCGTCATCAACAAATGAACGAAGAATGTGAAATTCGCGGAACTAATGTCTGTGCACTTGTTGAAACTAGTGAACCTTGTTCTAGCAGGCAAATTGCTGATGAAGTTCACATGAAGGAAAGAACTGTAAGAAATATTTTGAAAAGAAATGGGTACAGCTGTTTTAAAGTTCAAACAACGCAAGAAATATTTCCCGAGGACAATTTCAAACGGATGGAATTTTGTGAAATCATGATAAATAAAGTGAATGAGAATAAAAACTTCTTAAAGAATATATTGTTTACAGATGAGTCATCCTTTTCATTATATAGGAAACACAATCCATCCGTAGTACGATATTGGTCTGGGAAAAATAAACATTTGAGTGTTGATGTGCGAACTCAGTATCCTCAAAAGTTGAACGTTTGGACGGGAATTTTAGACAATCATATTATAGGCCCACTGCTAATCGATGGCAATTTAATTGGCAATAAATATTTAGAGCTTTTACAAAACCGAATAATTCCTGCAGTTCAAAATCTTCCTGTCAGCTTTGACGACATTTGGTTTTAACAAGACGGCTGCCCAAGTCACAATACCTTAACTGTTATTAATTTTCTGAAAAGAACAGTTCCCAATCGTTTAATAGCTACGCGGGGAATGATAAAATGACCCCCCAGGTTACCTGATCCAGCACCCCATGATTTCTTTCTGTGGGGCTTTTTATTACTAACAGAGATGCAATTTAGAAATTTCTTAAATGGACAAAAGTGAACACCAATATTTCCTGGTAAATTATTAATAGCCGATATGACTTTTGCAACAGGACAATGACTATTGTAATGTGAATAAAAATGATCAGTATAGAACAAATCTTTATTCCTCGTGGTATGTCTAGGAACTCGAAAATGAAATAATTGCAATATTTCTGAGGAATCTACTTCATTATTGATAATATTACATTAGAACCAAATTTTTGTATCATTTTAAGAGCCCTGCATGCAATACCTAGCAACTGAAGTCTTTCTTGATATGCACATTTTGTTTTTCTTTTTTTTCTTCGTTTACAAATATTTTAATCTTAATAGCTTTAGTAAATGTTTTTAATATGTTAATATCAACAATTTTATTTTTTTTGTCTTTTTCTCCTTTTACATTTTAATGTGTGGTTCATATTTTAATGTTTCTAAATGTTTTAATATCGTAATGTTGATGCTAATTATCTTATAAGTACTTATTTTATGCACTAGATTATCTGTATTGTTGACGCAAATTTATTTTATGCTAACATTTAAATATAACGTCCTATGAATTACTTACTTACTTACTTACTTACTTACTTACGTATGAATTCTTAATTTAACGTACCCGGGCATTAACGCTAACAGGTATTTGTAGTATTTAACAGTGATTTAGTGCAGGAACAGTGTTGTTTTGTACATTTTATTAACATTATGCATATTATAAGATGGTAAGGTGTCGTGTCATTTGCAAAATGCAATTTGGAAAGGAAGTTAATCGATCCTTTCATTTTATAAGTATAAACTTCATAGTGGTGACATGATGGGGTTTTGTTTACACTTGTAAGAAGACGAATAGCAAGAAAATTTTATTACATTCAATATACAATTCCTTTAGAACTAAACTTGTATGCGCTCTACCTATTATTGTATTAAATATGAAATGTTGAGTATACGAACGTTGTCTGCAAAATATTCAAATAATGTTTTCTCATTGTAAACTCATACTAATATCTGTAATTACAACTATGTTAGACGTATTGTGTAGTCATTTATTCACTTGTAAAATTAAAATTGATATTATGCCATTGAAATATTTAACTGACTATTTAATTATCGTCTCCTAATTGGGTGTTACACGCAAACACGCAATCACCCCTAGAACGCTAAAGATTATAGACAGGAAAATTGTAACGTCTCTTTTTTGCCAATGGCCACGTTAAAATTATGTTCCGTGAAAGATAATGGAAAGTAAATGAACTAAATAGTGGAAAGAAAATAGGCGTGCTCCTCGTCTCGGTCTGTGGTCATGCTATTGTTTTACTGCTCGAGTCAGTGTTTGTTTCCTAGTATTTTTATATACTTGGACAAAAAATAAATGGTAAGTGTAATTTATCTTGGCTTAGATTTTATTGGTTTACTGTCTATAAGTTTTATAACAGTTTAACTCGGATAAATATATACAAAAAATAATAAAAATATTTTTAGTAGCAATGGTTTGAGTATTAAATTGGAAAGTGTGGGGGAACAAAATAAATACTGTAAAAAAACGATTTTGCCGATGACATCGAACGGATACTCTGATAGGACGGGGACGTCTTTTAATTCATCAACTTTGTGTTATTTTATTATCAATAAAATAATTTATTTTTTATATTCATATTGTAAATTAAACCAATTAAGTTATTTATGAGATGATTTACCCACTAGAATTCCAAATCGGTTACTATACTCTGTTTGGAAACGAGAGAGAGAGTGATAAATCACTCGGAGAAAGATGGGCGTACTACTGTTTCCCTCCACATTTAAGGAAATTATATCGAAAAATTTATTATTAAATTAACTGATTCAATTATTTCCGGTTTTTAGTTTTGCTCGTGGTAGTTTGGCAAAGTTGTATAAATCGACAATTGTATTGACATCACTACAGAACCTCTCATTATTAATCTAAGAACTACAGGAATATTGAGAGGAAGAATTTTAAACACTGTTTTTCATATTTATACAACACTATTTTATATATTTTATTGTTATATTGTTATATATATTTTATTGTTATTCTGTTCTATTCTTCAGTTCACTATTTAAAAAGTTCTTTGTCAATATATATGCCAGCATTAAGGTTAATGTACAAATAGATGATTAACCGTAGGTTTTGGCTTTTTGTTAATCTGAAGTAACACATTGCTGTCATAAACTAATACAATACTCGATAATGGTGTCAAACATAGCACCAACACGACGCTAATATTTCACAAAATAAATATATTAAAAAAGTGCATTTTCTTGATACCTACTTTGTGAACTAAGAACAATCAAAATCAATCCATTTTTCAATGACATAAACGTTTGTTGTTTAATTTGCCTAAATATTTCCTAATAATACCACAGGTATTGTCTATAATTGTTTATTTGTGGCATATTCAGATTTTCTTACTTTTTATTGAGTATTTTGCCACTGAAAAATATTAAAAAATTTTAGTGAAAAAAACCTCTGCGCCAAAAGGATTAGACAGAGGTTGGTTCTTGAATACTTGATTGTTTCAAAAGGCTCACACCTAAAAATATTTACACTAGAACAAAGTTATAAACTAAAAAATGAAAATGAAAGCTTTAGGCAGTTAACGTTTCGGAAGAATATCTACTTCCGTTCTCAAAAATTTTTTGGCCGTCAACCATGACAGTTCGTTGTTTATGTATTTCCATAAATAAAATGATAAAATACCATCTATCACGTTAAAAAATCTGAAATATATTTTTTTGTGAGTGGATATTTTTTGGACTTCTAATTTGATCACAATCTACCCCTAGGGTGCAGTAAAACTACCCCCAGAAAAACCTGGTTTTGTGGTAGAACAGCAATAGCTGAACTCCACCAGGACCTTAATATGAATAAGGCCATTAAAAAAAAAGTCAAATGAAAATAAGTAGAAATAAAGTCTTGCGATTCTCAGCACATTCTGTGTATTACTTAAGTCAATTTTAAGACACTTGATTACAAGAAGACATTAAAAAGAAACCACCCTTAAGAAGGGATAATACCACCCCCAATTAAAGAAAATATATCCACTGCGTTTTAAAGAGTAAAAGTAAATTGTTTATTTCCTTGAATATTAAATCTTACGTGCCGATGCGCGATGGTATGAAAAGATTTACTTTTAACTTGTTCAAAAATAACCCTTGATTTTTCCAGAAAATCATAAGTAAAAGAGTTGTTAATTTGAGAAAATAATTTTTTTTTTCTTTAGTTGCTTCTACTGTAATTTTCGAGTAGTGGCCTTCGTTTTTTTACTTTTTCCGGTAAATCTCTTTTTAACATCCAAACATGGTCCAGTATCTCTGATACCTCGTTTCCATAACTTTTAGATCTTGATGAAATCTTTCTCCTTGTTCACTGAAATCTCCAAGATTTTTTATCGATGTGGTTATGAGGAAAATGAAGTCTCAAATTCATATTGCACCCCAAATTTGTCAAAGTTACTGACCATCTTTTTCACTATCTTATAATTTTCACTTTTATAACTCCCTAGAGAATTTTCAACTACTTCTTGGAGGAGCCCTAACATTATCTGCCGAATAAAGGGGTCATGAATGTTATTGGGCAGCTGAGGGGTCATTTTCCAAAGTATTTTTTCGCGCTGAATCCCAGGCTGGCCTCAGAATTGGCCCATCATGTCAGGATTTTGAAATATTTTATGTTAAGTACTTAGAAAATGATTTTTGGCAACTTTTGAGGTTATGTATAGAATTCAAAAATTTTGTCAACTGATTTATAATAAATACATCATTTAGTTCCATCCTTATTCTTTAAAATAAATTTTCGAATGGTCATCTACGATGTTTCCTCGCAAAGTTTAAGGTAACATGATTTTTTTTAGGTTAGGTTAACTCAAAGCCATTTTGCAGCAGCATTACTCTAAAGGACAATGCCTTAAGGGTATTTTCCATTTTTGTTTTGTTTAAATCCATTGATAATCTACTGTTGGCAGATTTTTGTTTTACCACATTCCTATCGGATATGTGGTAAAACCAGAGTTGGCTTTAGGTGATTATGTGTCAGCTCATAAAGATTTGCATGCATGTGTGAAACAATATCTTACCTTGAATTTTTCTTACCGAATTCCATATTATTTATACAAAGCTGATAAAGACAATTTATTATAAACACTCACTCGAGGAGAACTGGAGGTATAAGGGGAAGTATTAAATTCTGAATTAACATACACAAGTATTTTTCAGTGCCGATTATAAGAATAAAAGTATATTACTAATATCTGTTTTAAACGTTTCAGAGTTAAACTTTGGCTTCTCTCATTGAAAATCCATTTATATTGCGAGAAAATATCTAAATTTTCGCAGTCACCACATTCATGCCCGGTGCAGCAAAGCCTACTTCTTTACCGTTAAAAAGGCCTATTACACCTGTCATCGTAACAAATCCGTTTTTTTTAAACAGTCCGTAATTGTCTTTGTACCCTCGCAGCAATATGTTCCTGTAATTGAAAAATATATTGACGAAGATCGAATACAACATTTATTGCATCGACTGTAGTAAATTATGATGTTGGCTGATATTGAAGATCCCGTATGGCTAGTGGAATTCGTGAAAAACATCCATGTATGGTCTCTAGATTTTCTTGAACAGTTGGATCCATAAATGCCTGTTGCGCCTATGATATAACAACTGCGTCATTTGGTTTTAACTGCTGTAGTACGGATTTCATATTTTTAAAATGACAGTAATAGTAATGCTGCCTTTAGCCAAGTTCCCCATCGTGTTGTAATGGACTAATGAAGTATTGCGGGAATTTATAGCTTCTAAAACTTTAGAGGTGATCAAGTGTCCGCTCATTGCGCAATTTTCGTCCAATGCATCCTCTAAAAGATTCGCTATCTTGAACCCGCAAGCATTGATTGTTTCGTCCACGCTAAGCCAGATGTACTTCCCATTAGGCTCAGAAGAAATTTTCTGTCTAATATTTTCGCACTCCGTAAATAACTATTTTTTTCTTAGTGTAGACTCCGAAGCCATCTTAACATTGCTATATTTGCCACTAATACATTTTTCCGAAAATTGTCTAACAAGTGGATTGTCTAGTTTCGACCACGGTATGTTACATCTTACATCTCATCATAAATTCCACTAACTCTAAGTTAAAATTACGTTGTGTATCACTGTAAGTAAAGCCACCTAGTTTATGGTTTTCCGTAAAAATATGTGAATTAATATATGTTTTGCATGACCACGAAATTGCTTTGTCGCATCTAGTTGCAATACAGTAATCTTGTTAAATTACTCCCCTCTCCGCCTGGGATTGGGTTTCAGGTAAACAACCAGTAGGTATACCAGCTGCAATAAATCTGTTAGGCATTTCGTTTTTATTTAATATAGTGCATTTCTCAATAAAACTAAATTACGCATTACATTGTAAAATTGGATAAAATTAATTTAGTACGTACTGTAAATTTTATCAAATCTTATCTGACTGGTCGTAGTCAGAGAGAATTTATTGAAAATAATTATTCTCGTAGACAGTTAATAACATCCGGTGTGCCTCAAGGTTCTGTATTGGGACCTCTTCTTTATCTCTTGTACACAGCAGATATGTTTGTAAACATACAGCACTGTTCTGTGCAAGCATATGCCGATGATACACAACTTTATTTCTCATTTGATCCCAGTAATTACCGCGCAGCTACAAACTTAATACATATTGACCTGCAAGAAATTTATAATTTTCTACAAAACATAATTTAAAAATTAACCCAAACAAATCGACAGTAATGATTTTTAGTCAAAATATGTATCACCAAATGCTATGTGAAAATATAAATATTTTATTAGATAATAGTAGACTCCCAACAGCAGCAAACTCAAAAAATGTAGGTGTCATGTTTGAATCAAAACACAGATTTATAACACATGTTAACAAATTGATTAAAAAAACATACGTTGTGCTGAAACTTCTTTATGCCAATATACATGTAATTAATTATAAACTAAGGAAAAAACTGTGTGAATCTTAAGTTTTATCTATTCTTAATTATGGTATTATTGTGTATTTTTCATGTCTCGACAAGAGCACAACAAATAGGTACAAAAAATTCAAAATACCTGCATTCGCTATATTTTTGGATTCAAGAAATTTCAACATGTCTCATAGAAACGTTTGCAACTTGGTTGACTTAATCTTGAAAATACCTACAAATATCACCTGCTGATGTTTGTTCATAGAGTTCTTACTACTTCAGTGACGGAGTATCTTAAGCAAAAACTTGTAAGTCGAAGAAGTATCCATAATATTAATATAAGATCTACTGATATTTTGACCATGCCACAACATAGTACTGCCATTTTTCTGCGCTCTTTCTCCTACAACGCTATATCAAATTATAATCTGCTTGAAAATTATTTGAAACATTTTTCCATAAATATATTTAAGTATTAAAATTTTTTTGTTTAACCAACAGTGTACGTAATATGTGTAAAACTGTTTGTATTGTGTATGTAATTCTGCGTGAATTAATTATTCTTAGTCACAGTTTATAATTATTATTTTGTTTGTTACTTGAACGAATTCTACTAGTTTTATATAAGTAAATAACTACTTAGTGCAAGTATCTTGTTATCATGTTTTTAAGGGTATAAGTGGTGGAATACCTGTTGAGCTAAACTTCGCCCTTTAGATTAAGAAATTGTATTTCTTTTTTCTAATAAAGACCATTTATTATTATTACGTTGCATGACATGGTTTTTTTACTTTGGGAATGTGTAAAAGCCACCCCTGGAATCCGATAGGTAAATCCGACCTCTGCTCATGATTGATTTTTCACGATTACAATAGTTCCCTTTGGTAAGCGAAGGAAGTAATAAAGATCTATGTCTTTCAGCATTTATGAACAAAATAATATTCATCCCTGTTATTCGAAGCGGAAAAGCCAGGCAATTAAATAATAAATATAGGTATGTATGAAGACACGTAGAACGAATTCGTCCATTATATTTTCAATTTAAATCACTCAAGGCACGTAGCTTTTCTATGCAGTTCAGGCTGTTAAACCTGTCAATACATATTGTATCCGTACAAATTTTTCCGTGTACAGACGCGTCGCCTGTGCCAAACTGAGCTCGTCAATTCGTAACTTGTCGAAAATTGTTATGTCTGCAATCTTCGTTTAATGTATTTCCTGTATCTGATAAATTTATGACAGAAACAGTTGTGTTTCCTATTAAAAACGCGTTTACTCAAATCATATCGTAATTCTATCGGTGCTGTAGTAACGGCTATAATAAAATCCGTGGTTTATTTTTATAATATATTGGGAGATCAATATCAGGTCTGCACTGCACGGTGGGCGTTCTAGGCAATTTTTTAATGAATCGTTAATACCATTTCCTTAATGAATGTTGCCAAATATTGTCGCCTTTTAGTGGACATTCTAAAGATAGTACCACCGCTGCAAAGTGAGTTTACTATTGAGGGCATAAATTCGATAAAATCTCCTACCTATTTCCTCAAAGCTCTCGTCCATTTCTATTTTAATCGAACAGAAGATCCCACCCTTAACGTGATTGCTTCATCCCTTAAAATTGCGAAAACCATCCCCTTGTTATATGTACCTCATATATCTGCCGACCGTTCACTTTAAATGCCTTTATATAAAACTGTTTCCAATACAATTTTCTATAGAAAATGTTCTCTTCATTTTTTTCGTGGAATGCATAGAACTCTCACAAATATGGCTCGAAGATAAGGATAAGTCGGAGCGCTTGGCTTAATACGTACTTCTCGTGGGGTTTGACTGCAATTACACAAAATGTCAAAGGAACTCAATCTGCAGACCGCAAAATGCACCTAGTACTACAGTTTTGTTCCTAAAATGTTTTGCTCGGTTTATAATGTTTCTAAGAAAACCGTGAACCTCTAACTGATTTCCACACCACTTATCGGATAGAGGAGTTCTTGGTGCGTTTTTTAAACTACTTTCCCCATCAGGCTACCTAATTCACGAAAGTTCATACCATCATCATCATCATCATCATCAAACAATTTATTAAAATTCAAAAATACAAATTGCCTCTCCGAATCGTGATTCGGAGCCAACCACGTCGCATGGCGCCGTGATGTGCGTAGGGTTGGGCGGATCGCGACCAGCTCGGCTTAATAAAATGGACAAACAAGTTAAAACTCCTATGGCGGCTTAAAATTAACATTAAAATTACACTATGTCTGCGCAGCAGGCTTAAAATATTGAACATTAACACAATAAAAACTAGAGCACAAAACACTGATTAAATTTTGGTTGCTGGTACGTGAAAAAGTTCAACGAAAACGAAAGTTGAAACCGATGTATTGAAAGTCATAGTATGTCGTCAGCATCGGCGTCATCGTCATCTTCGGCAGTATCTACAGTTTCAAAATCCAAGCAGGCCTGACTATGACAGTGACAGCTCATTGTTGAACAATATAGGCCAGCATTTGCGCATTTGCATCTGGTTCTGCATCCTAATTTGCAGCTGCATGAAGTTAGGGCCAGAATAGATTCTGGGATTGGTGCTTTCGTTGTAGTAATTGGTGCTAAGATGTTACTGACTTTTGTAGCATTTAATGTATTGTTTTTGCGATCGATATGCTGTCGTGCAGAGGCAGAGGTCGGCGATAGCATTGTTCGCCTGACCAGCAAGTGTGTTGAATGCCAGGAATGGCAAGAATAAATCACTCCTCTGCGTTTGCGATGTGCTCATGGCTCACGTCTTGGTTATGCAAAGAATAGCACATCTTGCAAATCGTCTCTCTCGTTAAGCAAATTGATTATCTAGACCTTTCCGTTGGAAAAAAATGCTGACCTAGTGTCGCAACTGCAACTAACGTGGACAAATAGTAACTTTTTTTTCAGTTGCAAGAGTGTTGACAACTCTAAATCACGTGGTGTTCCCCTGTTGTTCTTTTAAAAATGTAATGGCTTTATCACAAGGATGAGAGGAGCTAATAGCTCGATATCTTGCTCCATAGTGACTAGCCGTTTTGCGATGATAACATTTCTCCACAGCAGTTTGTATAATTAACATGTCGGTATCATCATCCACAGCGAGAGTGACTCGGATTATTTCGCCCTCTATTCTCTGATATGAAACACTCTTTATTGTGACGGAGATGGACCCACACATCTCTCTTCTTCCGCTCCATCTGCTGGGAATGTTAAATCTCAAAAATGTCGAAGGTAGATTGCATATTGCAGGGGATCACCATTGTTGACACCAAATTTAATCACTCCACTAAATAGAACAGCTTTATCAGAAATAAGTTGGAATTGAAAAATGTGTAGGTAGAGTTTTGCGTTAAAGTTCCTTGAAACAGATAAGATGCCACAATTCGAGTATCGACAATTCTTCCCCACGCATTAACTTTATAGGAGCGCTGAATGTACACCTCCTACATTCATTGCGAGCTTTCTGTCGTCCATCACCTGCAACTTTGTCTTTTGATGCTACCATATAGACAGTAAGTCGCTTCATTAGGAGAAATAATTTGTTAAGTAACATGTAAACGCCTTCCAGTTATTCTCTTGTAGAACTCGATTCTTCGTCAAAGAAATCTTCTTGCTTCTCGAAGTATTTGTGATATGGATCCTGTCACCAAATCCTAATTTCTTGAGAGTTTTCGAACAGTCGCTTGAGAATTTTCTTCAGCTTCTAACACGATGTTTAACTTAACATATTCAAGTACTTTGATTGGTCGGTCTTTAAGTAGGTTTCCGACTTGGCCAAAAAGTATAAAACGCTCCATTTTACTTACAGCAGATTGGGTTTCAGGCAGATCTAGATGAATTTCATCAAACAAATTACATACCTTTTCTTGAGTCCGAATTCTATCTTTGAAACCAATCGCCATGAGCACCTCTATTCGTTATTTTTCCATTAAATTCATATTGACACTACTCACTCGTTGGTTATCGTTAGGTTAGGATTGTGTTTACCAGCTGAAACAAAATGCTTAAGGATTGTTTCGCGCCAAGTTATTCGAATAATAATGCTATTACCTCAAATAAAATATTCCATTATCTCCTCGAAGAGGGAAATGGAAGACAAGTGTGACTTAAAACGGTAACGGTAAAATAGAAAGTAATCGATGGTCTTCTATAAATGTTCATACATTCTAATTTCTTCTGGCTCCATTTTACATTGTTTTACGTTAAATTTTCGAACAGAATGTGAACAAATTTTCAAAACAACACAAACAATTACCAACCCGAGTCGACTGCGCCACTTGTGAAATTACAACTAACAGAGATAGCTTAAATTTAATATGCAGTCTAAGTTAAAGTGACGTCATCAGCACTCACGCGTTCGGAATGCGTTCTAAAAATAAATATTTTTTTATAAAACTAAGCAATAACTCAAACTACGTTATAACTATTAAACTTTCCAATAAAATGCTTAGTTTAGGATTTGAGCATCAGCTGAAAAGGCCCATTATAATCATCATTTAGTTAACGAAAGACCTTCCACAGTTAAAATTCTGAATATATATTGCTATGTATTTGCAATGTTGCATATTTGTTTTGTGGAGTTATTTATGTCTTCCAGATTTGGTAAAGATCTGATGAGGCAATTGAAATATTTTGAATTGTTATATAGTTGTTGTAGTTTGGTAGAACTGTTTTTATGTTAGGGAATTTGTTTTATAGTTTTTATATGTCATATGTTGAGGATATTATAATTTAATGACACTGACAATGAAAATTCTAATTTTGGGCTGAAGGGGTCAGGTTTGTAATAATAATCTAAATTTAGTTGTTTTAAAAAAACTTTGGCTTCTTGATTGAAAAGAAAAAAGAATGACGGAAAAAAAAAGAAAAGAAAAAATCAATAGATACGGGTAGGAGATTGATAAGATTGAAAAAGAATTAAAAATTTGAGAATTTTGGAGAGAAAAATAAGTAGAAGAAAGAAGATCAATAGATACGGGTAGGAGATTGATAAGATTGAAGAAGAATTAAAAATTTGAGAATTTTGGAGAGAAAAATAAGTAGAAGAAAGAAGATCAATAGATACGGCAGATACGTGAGAAAAGTTTTGAAATTTGGAAAAGAAAATAGGTAGAAGGAAGGAGATCAAATAATTTGAAGAGAAGAAAAGAATATTAAGGCTAGTCGGAGAAGTGAAAAAAGTAAAGGAAGAAATAATTAAGAGGAGTTGAAGGATAGGAATTGTAGCTACGAAGAAAGAAATGAGTGAAAGGTATTAAAATCAAAATTATTTATAAATTATCACATTCATATAATTATATCAAGAAATTAAAGGGTTGTAATAAATAAAAATTTTAGTCAATTGAAATTTTAATTTTATTTAAAAAAAAAGGAATTTCCAACATTGAAACCTGAACCTGCAATCTGAGGTGGAATTGCGTAGCCGGAGCTACAGAGATAATTAAGAATTGAATATTGTTGTTTTAGTTAGTGGTATTGATTTGGAAGATATAAATGGTTTCACATCAAATTTTTAATCAATCATAATAATAAAACATAACAATATACACTTTTGATAGAAGTCTAAGTTTCAATATAGACAATGTAAATTGGCGTTAAAATAAATATCCTAGGATTTGTAATAAGGAATTTTAAGAGTTTTAAGAATGCCTGTATTATGAAGTTGTACTATTTGTTTGTGGTGTCAGAATTATAATATTGGTATGATTCATGGCATATGTTATGTAGAGACAATATTTGTCTCTTTCTTTGAAACTATTTTAACCACCTTTTAGATTACTTCAATGACCCCCTAAGTCCAGGAGAACTAGATTTGAATATTAAGCTCCGTTTTGTCTTTATTTTGCACTCTACGTTTGGTAGATGTTTGGTTATTTCTTAGGAAGTTGTATTTTTACAACTAAATAATCAATAAATAAATGAATACAAAACCGCTTTCCGTATGCCACAAGGATCCCTCCCGTTCTGTCATATTGATTGAAAGATGAGAGAACCAGTATTACTTCCATATCCACGTAGTGGATTGGAAGTATAGTAATCGCAAAAAAATTTTCAAAAATTTTTATTCTTGAAATAAGTTTAGAATGTCATGAAACGTCGAGATTTTAAATTTGAGCGAAAAAAAAATTTTTCTGTCGGTCTGTCTGTCTGTAACTTTTTTTTGTCCGCACGCTTTCTCCGGAACGGTTTAAGATATTGACCTGAAATTTTGTACACGTATATATTATAACGAGATCTGGAACTGGATTGTTTTTTGAGGAAATCCGGTGAAGGGTTGGGGGTTAAATAGTGGTAAATAGGGGGAAATAAGTAAAGCAAGCTTGTAAGAGTACAGAAACTTGAAATTCGGTGTATGTACTAGAAGTTAAGGCCTCAGATTTTTTTATAATATTTTTCAACCCCCCACCACCCCTACCCCATTAAAGGGGTTGATAAAATAAAGTTGAGATATTCATTTGAAATTTCGTACACGTATGTATTATAACGATGTCTAGAATTAGATTATATTTTGGGATGATTCCGTTGAAGAGTTGGGGGTTAATTTGGGGTAAATAGAGGAATATAAGTAAAACAAGTTGGTAAGAGTACAGAAACTTGAAATTCGGTGTATGTACTAGAAGACAAAGCGTCAGATTTTTTAATAATATTTTTCAACCCCCACCACCCCTACTCCAATTCGAAAAGTTTTGATAAAATAAAATTGAGATATTCATTTGAAATTTTCTACACGTATGTATTATAACGACATCTGGAACTAGATTATATTTTGAGATAATTCCGTTGAAGGGTTGGGGGTTAAATAGGGGTAAATAGAGGAAAATAAATAAAGCAAGCCAGCTTGCTTTACCAGTAAGACTACAGAAACTTGAAATTCGGTGTATGTACTAGAAGCCAAGGTCTCAGATTATTTATAATATTTTTCAACCCCCACCACCCCTACTTCATTATTAAAAGGGTTGATAAAATAAAATCGAGATATTCATTTGAAATTTGGTACACGTATGAATTATAACGACATCTGGAACTAGACTATACTTTGAGATGATTCCGTTGAAGGGTTGGGGGTTATTTAGGGGTCAATAGGGGGAAATAAGTAAAGCAAGCTGGTATGAGTACAGAAACTTGAAATTCGGTGTATGTACAAGAAGTTAAGGCCTCAGATTTTTTTATAATATTTTTCAACCCCCCCACCACCCCTACCCCATTAATGGGGTTGATAAAATAAAGTTGAGATATTCATTTGAAATTTCGTACACGTATGTATTATAACGACGTCTGGAATTAGTTTATATTTTGAGATGATTCCGTTGAAGGGTTGGGGGTTAATTTGGGGTAAATAGAGGAATATAAGTAAAACGTTGGTAAGACTACAGAAACTTGAAATTCGGTGTATGTCAGATTTTCTTATAATATTTTTCAACCCAACCACCCCTACTCCAATATGAAAAGGGTTGATAAAATAAAATTGAGATATTCATTTGAAATTTGGTACACGTATGTATTATAACGACGTCTGAAACTAGATCATAATTTGAGATGATGTCGTTGAAGGGTTGGGGGTTAAATAGGGGCAAATAGGGGAAAATAAGTAAAGCAAGCTGGTAAGACTACAGAAATTTGGGATTCGGTGTATATACTAGAAACCAAGGCCTCAGATTTCTTTCTAATATTTTTCAAACTCTACCACCTCCACTTCATTATTAATGGGATTGATAACATCAAATTGAGATATTCACTTGAAAGTTAGTACACGTATGTATTGTAGTGACATCTGATTGAGATGACTCCATTGAGGTGGTAGGTTGTAAATAGTGGAAAATAAGTACGGTAAACTAGAAACTTCATTTTTAACGTATATGGTAGAAACCAACTCCTCAAACTTTTCTATGACATCTACCCCAAATATTATTAAAATTCTATGACCAATAATTTCCACATACTAGAGTGCAAATATAGTCAAGATGTTTCCTTTAAAGTGACTTGGACGAATAATCTGGATGTGGAAGTAGTGATTCCTTAGGCAGCGGTTTACTTTTTATGCATTGTGAATTTGTTGTCTGTAACAACATTTATTTTATCTCTTATCCTCAAGGAAAAGCGTGGTGCTTTATAATTACTACATGTATAACGATATTATCTCATGGCGAAGGTCCACACTATGATGTTCATTGTAATTACATAATTATTATCTGTGCATTGTTCGTGGTTTGTGGGTATTGTTGTCGCTTAATATTTCCTGTATTTGACAAATTTAAATGAAGGATAAGTTATGGTTATTTTTAAAACATATGCAATCAAGTTGTAAACATACTTCAAAGTAGGTTGTAGGGACATAATAATATCATTATTGCTTTTATCATTTTCAAGTACTATATTTGCATTATCTTTAATTAGCTTACTCTTTGTAATGGTAATTATTATTATTGATTTTTTTTGTACACATTGATGATATTTCATCATTATCGTCACCAAGTTCTATTCGAAATGAATTCCAGGGATATATAATAAAAATCATCCGTTTTTACTTCCATATCTACCTAATGGAAAAAAAAATCGAACATTTGTTTATTAAATTCTGTTGAATCTAAATTATAATGAAAAAATTTATAAAGTTTATTAAAAATAAATGCCCTAAGCTTTAATGTGCAGTTTATGTGTCAAAGGTAATTTTTCTTCATTTACCAGCAATTTGAAATCAAAATTTTATAAATTATGAAATACCTACAGGAAAATTACAAAACATATTTAGTCAACTCAGTTTCTGTTCAGAAACATTTGAATATTTTTGACTACCATGATATCGAAATGTGACATGAAGATTCTAAAACCAACGGAACTTGTTACATTAACGAGTATATTTCAAGATATAGATAATTTAGTGAAGTAAACTCTACAATAGAGAAAAATAATTGCATTTGTCTTTCAATATAAGAAACAAATGTTAGGATTAAAATATATATTAATATACAGGGTGTTCGGCAGATGGTGTGCCAAACGGGAATGGTGGATAGGTGGGGCCATTTAGAAGTTAGTTAGCCCTAACGACCTCTATCCAAAGTATCAATATTTTTGAGAAATTGTTATTTAAAAAAAAAAAATTTTTTGAAAATTTCCCTCAAATCAGCCTTTTAGCATGTATAACAATTTTTCTTATGGTGGTAACAGTTCCAAATAATTTTTATTACTTTCTGCAATGTATCTGTGTTTTAACAAAATCATATGGGACGCTGATAATTAAAGAAAAACATTATTATGAGCTAACAGAGTCCCCAGAATTGGTGGAAAGGATCATAAAGTTCAACTTTCTCTCGCATTTGCAAAGAAAAACGAAAAGCTATCAAGATGTTCAAATGCTTTCAAAAACTTCTCCGTTTAATGCCATTTTTAACCGTATGTCATATGCAATAAAAACTTTTTAAATAACATGAGAAAATTGGTGGTAATTTGTTTACAAGGATATACGGGGCACGCTAACAATAACAAATAAGGATGGAAGTTAACTCGGTTGCGAGATACACAAATACACACGTAGCGAGAAGGTAGCAACCCTCTTAACGCAGGGTAAAATAATTTTATTGTCTTTGTCTTTCATGGGGTACGTACGATCGGAGGACTCGCCCGCTTCCCTATTTTAGTGTTGACGATTTCTGTTGGTGGATGTGTCTGTGACTCGAGAAACTATCTCATTTTATTAACTTTATTTCGTTTAATTTTCTTAGTGCTCTTGTTAGTGTTGATTCATTTCGTAATAAAATTGTTTTAGTTATTTTGTTAAACGTATTTCTTGCATCTTTTCGATATCGTAACAGTGGCTGCGTACACTAACAAGAATATGCTGATATTATGATGGCTTATGGCAAAGAAAATGGTGTTGCACGTGAAGCAGAAAGAATTTATCAGGGGCTGCATCCTGGTAGGCGATTACCCAGCCGCAACACATTTTCAAATACCTAACGACGTTTACGGGAGACAGGCAATTTGAATTTCAAAAAATCCAGAATACACGCAAGAGAGTATGCTGTTGCTGACGATGAAAACATAATTGAAGCGTTTGATGAGGATCCAACCATAAGCATAAGAAATGTAGCTGCAATGTTAGGCGTAAGCATATGGAAAGTGTGATCAGTTCTTCGTGAAAATGGACATGCTATCCATTACACTCCGATGTAAGGTAATTTTTATTACATACTGATCTAACCTTTCGGAAGATAGTTATTCCATACAAATCAAAGTTCACATAAAACATTAATTTTTTAATCATTAATCACTTTCGCTTTCACTTTGCTCTCCGACTCAATAGTAACAAACTAATTTATTATTTTATTAAATAAATTGAAATTTATCTTCTGCAGTACTCGATGAAAACGTCCCATGGATATCCTAATTATTTGTTCCAGGTCTCGATTAGGTGACTATGAGAGGCGCATACAATTTTGCCGTTTTTTTGTTCCATACGGATGTTGATGACAGAAACTTTTTAAAAAGTATTGTGTGAACGGATGAGTCTACATTTACTACGGAAGGAATCGTAAATTTACACAATTTACACCATTGGGCCACAAAGGCTCGCCCTTTGTAGCCCAATGTGGCTCCACATGTGATCGGACCGACCTCATTTCAATGAAAATTCAGCGTGAACGTTTGGGCAGGTGTAATCGAAAGGTCCCTTATCGGACCGCACTACTTGCCGGGCAACCTAAATGGCGATAATTACCTGGACTTATTACAGAATGACCTCCCGGAATTATTGGCTGAAGTGCCGATTGTTTTTCAAAATGACGATTGTCCGGCACACTACAGAATAACCGTCAGGGAGCACTTAGATAATGCGTTGCCCAAGTCGCGGATTGGTAGACGTGGTGCTATTCCGTGGCCCGCACGGTCTCCAGACCTGATACCTCTTGATTTTCACGTCTGGGGATGGGCTAAAGAACTTGTGTACTCACAAGAAATTCACAACCAAAAGCAGTTAATTGAAAGGATTAACGCCGCTTCCGCAACAATGAGAGAAGAGATGCGGCTCCGTACAACAACGGTAGAAATCCGAAGGAGATGCCGCGCATCTATAAGAAATGGAGGAACGGAATTTGAGCAAAATTTATGAATAAAAAATGTACAAAAATGTTTTGTTTGGTTTTACTTTATTTTCCCCTAATGTAACTAAGATCTTTTAAACAAATTACCACCAAGTTTCTCTTGTTATTTAAACAATTTTTATTGAAGGTGGCATACTGTTAAAAATGGCGTTAAAGGAAGAAGTTTTTGAGAGTATTTGAACATTTTGATAACTTTTCGCTTTTTTTTTTGCAAATGCAAGGGGAAGTTGAACTTTATGATCCTTTCTACCAATTTTGGGGACTCGGTTAGCTCATAATATTTTTTTTCTTTATTATCAGCATTCCATATGATTTTGTTAAAACGCAGATACATTGCAGAAAATAATAACAATTATTTTGAACTGTTACAACTATAAGAAAAATTGTTATACATGCTAAAAGGTTGATTTGAGGGAAATTTTCAAAAAAAAAAAATGCAATATCCCAAAAACGGTGATGCTTTGGACAGAGGTCATTAGGGCTAACTAACTTCTAAATGGCCCCACCTATCCACCATTTTCGTTTGGCACACCCTCTGCCGAACACCCTGTATAGTAATGACACCTGCATTGTTGACCTATAAATTATTTTATTCTTATTATGATCCAAAAGTTATCAAAGCTTTTGAACCGAAACACAAGGAAAAAGGCGTTCGTACGTTGACTCGTGACACCATTTTGATTTTTATTTTATTTTATAATTATAAACTAAGAAATCTAAACAGTGTAGAGTGTGATAATAAATAATGCTGGAATTAGGGAGGAGCATAAACATGTAGCGCACAAAAAATGTTCGGAAAAATTATAAAATATTAAATTAAGAGCCAGAGGATTAGGAAGATGAAAACAGAAATTGAAGATATTACTATCAATAATTATTAAAACGGTACGATTTATATCTCGCAGTTTGGTGGCATTTCATTTGAACAGCACTCGTATCCATTTATACACGCAATGTAGATACATAAGTGCTGCAACCATAAAGAGTATAAAAGTATGTATTCTGCAGAAGCAGTAAAAGGCATGCAATAAAAAGTTTTAATAGAAATATTTTCCATTTACAGTATCTATCATCTACAAGATACAACACGGCCCTTTTATTAGATAATAAAAAAGTGTATTAAAAGAGATAATAGGGACAAAAGACTAACTTGTTGTATGGCAATTTTACACATTAATCACCGTAATCCGATAATTATTGTGTGTGGAGGGGATAATTGCATCTTCAGGAACGTTATGAATGAGAACATAGCTCTTTATTAATTTGCTATAGACTTTTCGATGTTGTGTAGTAACGATGAAAGTTCAGTTATTAATTTTTCATTTATTCGCTATTCTAAAAATATGTTAACGAAGTAATCTGCAAAGGAGGGTATTTTCAACTTTTCGTAATTAGTCCAATATTGGTAATAAATTTAGAGGAATATAATGAAGCGAATTTTTTAAAACACGCTTGCCAATACACATTTAGCAGTCTAATATGTTTTAAAAAACCTATAAAGGTATTTTCACAAAACTTTCGTCTATATAGCACCTTTTATTATACTCTTCGCAAATACAAAACGAAGACTATATTACAACTTTCAAAATGTCCGACCGTCTATCTATCTGTCGGTCCGTCCGTCCGTCCGTCCGTCCGTCTGTCCGTCCGTCTGTCCGTCCATCCGTCACATTTCTTGTAAGCACGATAACTTAAGAACGAAAAGTCCGATAGTATTAAAATTTGGACAGTAAGTTAGTGTTAGCTAGTGAAAGAACCCCATTGTTTTTGAACAAAATCCATCAATAAATAAAAAAGTTATTAATTTTCGAAATAATTTTGTTTCTTTTGTTTTGTTATTAAACAAAAAATGTTTGAAACTAATATCATTTACAAAAAAGAACTGCGTAGAGTATCCTATAGAATGTGCAATAATTATATAACAAGTGTAGTAAATCGGCGAAGAGTATAATGATAAGCTTGTTTATTAATTATTTGTGTTAGATGACTACTCTGTATATTTCATATAAACTGTACCTTGAAACTACTGAAACAGAAATTAAAATTATTTCTAAAAACATATGGTCTTTTTTCAATAAAAAAAATATCTCGCCTATACCATCCACCTTGTACTATGAGGAATGAAGAAATAAAAGATCCACAAACAATTGTTAATAGCTTCGCTTATTATTTTGCCAAGTCATTCACACCATCCGCCAATCAAAAACAGAATGTTCAATCCAACAATAACAACTTATTGCCTACCCTAACAGAAATAACTGAAGAACAAATCTTAAACGCTACCAAAAAAACTAAAAGCTAACATGACGATGGGACCATACCTTATTCCAGCTTTTGAGATTGTGCAATAATATTTGGTAAATCCCCCATGCATATCATTTCATCATTTGATACGAAATCCTATTTTCCGGATAAATGGAAATTATCGCGAATTTGCTCTATCTTTAAAAAAGGTGATAAGAACGACTTGTTCAATTATAGACTATTTACTATAATTTGCAACTTTGCCAAAATCTTGGAAACTATTCTACACTCTGTTATATATAACCATACATCTGGCATGATATAGCCCAGCCAACACGGTTTTATGAGGGGCAGATCTACAGTAACCAATCTCGTTTGTATCACTCAATACTTAAGTGAAAAACTTGATCTGTCTAGACAGGTTGATGTAATTTACACAGATTTCTCCAAGGCCTTCGACGGACTTGATCACGGTGTTCTTCTATCAAAGATTGCAACATTTGGTATATCATTGGATCTAATAAACTCAATTAAAATTTATTTGCAAAATAGATACCAATATGTTCAACACCGTGGTTACAGGTCTGTCAAATTCGTGCAGGAATCCGGTGTTCCCCAAAGGTCTATACTGGGCCCGCTTCTCTTTAACCTATTTTCGGACGATATTACGACCGATCTTGATGCCGAAACATTGCTTCATGCAGACGACTTAAAAATAACATCAATCGATGACTGTGCGAGATTGCTAAATAAACTTCTACGATTATAATCTTCAGAGTGTCGTATTGCACAGACCAGACTTTTTTTAAAGACTTATGGGTTCACTTTGATTCTAAACTTAATTTTATAAAACGTATCGAGTCAATAGTAGCTATAGCCATTAAAATTATAGGATTTCTCACACGGAACTGTAAGGAGTTTGTGAACATTGACACTGTGCGCACCCTATATGCTACATTTGTAAGATCTCGCCTCGAGTACGCTTCAGTGGTTTGGAGCCCTGCTTACAACGTTTATATCCTCCCAACTCGAAAAAATACAGCGTAGGTTGTTGCTTTAATGTCTGTCCATTACTGCTGTTTTTTATTATATTATTTCTTTTTGTTATTATTATCACCGCACAGTGGGGTAAAAAGCTACATTTCAACAAAAATCGCCTGCCAGCTCAAATTTTGACCAAATTTAATTTTAAAAAATCGGTAAAGGTATTTACACAGAACTTCCCTCGTTATTTGTGCATGGCAGTCATTCTAAAAAATTAATAATTACGAAATGACATTGAGAATAATAATCGGAATAGAGTTATTGCTATTATTACAAAGAAAACTTGATAAGTTTTGGTCAAAAAAATATACAGATTGCTCATTTAACAGCAAAAGTTCAATACTAAATAGCAGGTGTCACATATGGCAGGCTTGCGCAAATACCTTTACAAATGTCCACCATGACTGAATTATTTCTTGGGATGACCACCCTGTACATTTTTCAATAAAAGTATAATAGGTGCATATGTCAGATGTTATTGCCATCTGTCACATTTTCAATCCAACATTCACGTAATGGAGTGGAAGTATAGTGGTGGTTAAAAAATTTAATTTTTTTGAAATTTTTCAAAAAATGGTAAAATAATTTTCAATTTTTTTTCTTCTGAAATAGGTTTAAAATGTCAAAGGTAGAAATTTTAAATTAGAGCAAAAAGGAAAGTTTCCTTCTGTTCTATAGTAGTGCTAAAAAAAGTTTAAAAATTAAAAATGATGTATTTTTAAAATAGGTTTAGAATGCTATGAAACGTGAAAATTTTAAATTTGAACAAATAAAAAAAAATTCGATCCATTTTAGTGGTAAAAACTTTTTGAAAAATGTTGGTGAAAAAAATTTTCAAATTTTTTTTTCTGAAATACCTAGGTTTAGAATGTCATTTAAATTTGAGCATTCTGGTGTTAAATTTTTTTCCAAACTGGTAACAAAATGTTGCAAATTTTTTTTTCCGAAATTGGTTTGGAATATCATGAAACGTGGACATTTTATATTTGAGCAAAAAAAATTTTTTCGTCTGTTCTATAGTAGTGATACATAAATAGATTAAAAACGTTTTCAAATTTTTTAAAAAATTCTTCAAAAACATTTTTAAATTTGTTTGAATAGTTTTAGAATGTCATGGAAACGTGGATAGTTAAAATCTGAACAAAGAAAGAAAAATTCTATCCTAGTGATAAAATTTCAAAAAACTTTTTTTTTTAATCAGGCTTAGAATGCCATGAAACGTGAAAATTTTAAATTTGAAGAAAGAAAAAAAAATCATTTTAGTAGTAAAAATTTTTTCAAAAATGGTGAAAAAAATTTTCAAATTTTTTTTTCCTGAAATAGGTTAAGCGTGTCATGAAACGTAGAAATTTTAAATTTGAGCAAAAACAATTTTTTTTCATCTTAGTAAACATTTTTTCAAAAATGTTTGAAAAACATTTTCAAAATTTTTTTTTTCTGAAATAGGTTTAGCGCGTCATGAAACGTGGAAATTTTAAATTTGAGCAAAAAAAAAAATTTTTTTCAACTTAGTAAAAATTTTTTCAAAAATGTTTGAAAAAAATTTTCAAAAATTTTTTTTTCCTGAAATAGGTTTAGCGCGTCATGAAACGTGGAAATTTTAAATTTGAGCTAAAAAAAATTTTTTTCATCTTGGTAAAAATTTTTTCAAAAATGTTTGAAAAAAATTTTCAAAAATTTTTTTTACCTGAAACAGGTTTAGCGCGTCATGAAACGTGGAAATTTTAAATTTGAGCAAAAAAAAATTTTTTTCACTATTTATTCCGTTTAGACGGTCCACCCTGTATATTTTTCAGTGAAAATTCTACCAGTTCTTCGCTGACAGTAGGGCTAACTACCTACCAAATTTGACTGCTCTCCGTCAAGTAGTTTTTTAGTAAATACACCAACAGACAGACAGACAGACAGACAGACAGACAGACAGACAGACAGACAGACAGACAGACAGACAGACAGACAGACAGACTGACGGAATTGAAAAACCTATATTTTCGGAATCTACGTGTTCTGAAACGTCAGAATCCGAAAAAATCTCGGAGGGTGATTTTTTCTCGAATACAATACTTCCCTTCGGTATGCGAGGGAAGTAAAAATGTTAAATGCTCGTGAGGAACGGAGCTTCAACGCCCGACTGTTACAATTTTGAAATAAATAAAACATAACCCAAAAAATCAAAATAATGCTAGACAATTTTTATTAAAAAAAGTTATCTAGATCAAATGAATCTATTATTGCAAAAAATGTTATGTAAGGGAATCTCATGGTACAAAATAGAGAAAAATACTTGTGCGAACAACAATACATTCGAATATGTGTTACATGTTTTTTGGAGTTTGTGGGAGGGCAGTCACATTTAAGTGACCGCAGCACCTAGGCCCCATTGGGCCCCTTGTACGTCCTCCCAAGGGATACAAGATTCCACCTAGGCCTCCAACCATCCTAATCTTGTGAAGAAGGTGGTGATGCTGCCTAGGGGAATATCCCTCAAGTCGGCCAAAGTAGGCCAACGTTCTCCCAAAATGGATTCTCTGCTAGAGGAGACTGCCGGGCACTCACATATGTGTTACATAACCTAAACATTTTTAACAAATCAATTTTATTGGCTAACATTGCCTGTCAGCTTTATACTTAACCAAATTTCGAGTGGGGAAATTTGCCCAATTTACATGTCCATTATTCATCCTGAATATTTAAAAAAATAGAAATTTGGCTACATATAAAACTGACAGGCGATGTTAGCCAATAAAGTTGATTTATTAAATATTTTTAGGTTATGTAACACAATATGTGTTACATGTATGTTCACAAAAGTATTTTTCTGTATTTTCTACCTTGAGCTTCCCTTACATAACATTTTTTACGATAATAGATTCATTTGATCTAGATAAAAATATTGTACAAGAATTGTCTAGTATTATTTTTGATTTTTTGGGTTATGTTTTATTTATTTCAAAATTGTAGCAGTCGGACGTTGAAACTACATTCCTCGCGAACAAAAAAAAAAATGTTGGTCAAATTTTGCGCTGGCAGGCGATTTTTGTCCACAAATGTAGCTTTTTTCCCCACTGTGCACCGTTGGAAGGAATAGACGGATCTAATAGCCTTGAATAGTGTGTTTTTCGTTCATCGAATCACTCGGTAAAACTCAAGCTACTGATCTAGAATACATTCCAGTTTAAACTCGTGTTGACATTGAAAAAACAAAGTCCTAACAAGCTTGCTAAAAGCAGATACCAGTGTGGTGTGACAAAGATTAAGGGAATATTAGAATATATGCAAACTGAGAAAAAATCAATTTACTTTTGTTGGCATGAAAATACCGATAACGTATTTTAGAAAATTTATAAAGGTATTCGGAGATAGCAGAGTTATTCATTATAATGAAGCGCAAGCACGCGAGCTTTTGTTTGATGTATACCTATTAAACATAATTTATCTAGATTTTTCTACACAACGCAACGTGGCGGTATGATATATCTCACACTATGCGTAAGAAGTACAGGATGTTCAGATTTAACGTGTCAGTATCAGTAGAACAGATAGTTCAAAGTACAGGAGACAACATGCAATTACCCGACACATTTGTATAGTTCGCTACATATATTTAAGGCACATAAAAAGGCCATTAAAATCGACTGTAAATCACTGCCCCAGGTAGCACAGACTAGTTATATAATGGTTTAATAAACGTTGCTTAAAACTGTGTAACTTTTACTAAAACTCAAATAAACCCAAAATATAGATATCTCAACACGTTGCAGTACCGTTTCAAATACTTTCTTTAACACTACTAAATAATTAACTTTAAACAGTCTTGGTTTATTTTTATGTCGGCGTTTCAACAACATACATATAATCAGTGATGTAAAATTTCCGAAATATTGAAATAGGCCTCGAATTTTCGCGAATATTCGGGAATATATGGGAACATTAAAGAAAATGGTGTTTAATGGTGTTAATAATAAACATATTAATGATCTTTTTATAAAAAACGGATTTATTGTTATTGTTACTACTACTACTTATTAGTTACTAAACAGGAAACAGAAACTTAATTATTTATCCCCATCCTCTGCCATTTCATTATCACTGTCTTCTTGATCACTATCGGAAGTGTCATGGATGCTCCATCGTGCAATCGGTACTAGTACTACTAGTTTCCTCATCTTCCACTAATTCTTCTTGCCCACCTTCATCATTTGTTGCGGTTGAGGTAGTCGCCGTCGCGTCGGTCTGTTGATTTTCTTTACACTTTATTTTTCTTTATTACACTTAATTCTGCTTTCGTTGCATCTTAAAGTTAATTTAAGGTTATGATTAACATAAATTAGCATTCCTGCATTTTTTATTGTTAATTTGTTCCTTTTTGCTGTGTGAACTAAGGAGTAACTACTAAAGGAACGCTCCGTCGCTGCCGAGGTAGCTGGTAAATTTAATATTGCTATAGCAACGTCTTTCAGTAAAGTTTTTTGGCACATGCCTGCCCACCATGTGGTACTTTTTACTGATTTAGAAGATGCCCATAAGAAATCTTTGCACCAAACTCCAGATTTAGCAATATATTCTGTTAGTTCGCTTAATACTGTTTGCTTATTAATATCGGAGAATATCGGATGAACATTTACAACCCTATTAATACATTCAATAGCACATACAACAGTACGCAGTCGTGCGTCGGCGAATATTCGTGAAAAATAGGTGGCGAATTTTCGCGAATATTTCCAATATTACCGAATATTCGCATGCGAAAATTCGCGACTCCCATCACTGCATATAATGATGTGTAAAGACGTTAATGCAACCCATTTATAAAAGTAAAAAAAAGTATATACATACCACGTATTAACTCATCTATGTCAGTTACAAAGAAATAAACATCCCACGGCTTATTAAAACCCTTGCAAAACTAATTTTTCTCTATTTCTAGTTATAGTGCGAACAAATACGACTAAAAGTGAATTATTATTTGTTTGCTTATAATTGTATTGAAACAGAAATAGAAAATAGTGAAATCTTTGCATTCTTTCGATAACCTGAATACTGGTTATGCTAGCAAATTAAAATCCTAAAATGAATTTGTCTAATTTCTTATTTGACAATTCTCATTCTAACACTAGCATCCACACAGTCCCCAACGGCCATGCAGATTAAATTAGTATCAACATAACCCCCTACGGTCATGAAGATTCAGATAAAAATGAGAACAAAGGTCTAAAATGAATTTATTTATCTACTTTGTCTTAAAATTATTCATTCTAATGGATTACATTTTCATGAAATCTATCATTCTGTTTCTTGGAAATGCTTAGCCTTTGAAACGTTTTTCGCCCTTATTCTGGAGCTCATCAGAAAGACATAAAGCTACTCATAAAGATGTTTAATGCAAAACCAAGACAATTTCTATGAATAAGTATGAAATAATTATATTTCACATTGACTGATAAAAACAACAGATTTTCACCTACCTATTAGCTAACTAGTATTGGAGCTTATATACTCTATGCACCTTTAAAAGTGAATTATTATTTGTTTGCTTATAATTGCATTCATATTCTTTATAGGATTTTGCAAACAGTAGAAAAAAAATAACTATCTATGAGAACTAAAAGAAAAACTGTATGTAAAAATAATAATGAGATCTTTGAATTCTTTCGATAACCTGAATTCTGGTTATGCTTGCAAATTTAAATTCCTAAAATGAATTTGTCTAATTTCTTGTTTGAAAATTCTCATTCTAACACTAGCATCCACACAGTCCCCTACGGCCATGCAGATTAAACTAGTATCCAGAATAAGGGCGAAAAACATTTCAAAGGCTAAGCATTTCCAAGAAACAGAATGAATACTAGTTTTAAATTCATTATATCTTGGAAAATATGCCTACTATATAAATGATGTTTTAGATGTCCATACATCTTTTTTACGAGGAATTTTTTTTATATTTTTTTATTCTAAAATTTTGCAGTTATTCTCAAAAACGTGACCTCATGTTCATTCGGTTATTTGTCAATGTATTTAAAAATTTTTTGATAAAATAGTTAATTACATAAAATGTATAGCATTTTCAGAAAAAAGGATTGGTAGGTATATATCAAATATTAATTTAGTTATTAAGCGCAATAGGTAATATTAGTGCAAGCTTGCAATAGTATTATCTATTGCGCTTAATAACTAAATTAATATTTGATATATACCAATTCTTTTTTCTGAAAATGCTTTCATTTTATATAATTAACTATTTTATCAAACATTTTTCAAATGCATTGATAAATAACTGAATAAACAGCAGGTCACGTTTTTGAGAATAACTGGAAAGTTTTGGAATAAAAGATTTAGAAAAAATGTTCTCGTACAAAAAATGCCGTGTTTTATCAGCATCTAAAACATTACTAGTAGGCATATTTTACAAGATATACTGGATTTAAAATTGGTATGGTCAAAATTTCCTTAAGAAGTGAGACATTTTTTAATATAACTTGAAAACCGTCCAATGTAGATTATTCAAATTTCAGTGAATGATTTAGAATAGACACATAATGAACACATAATATTTACATTTTTTTCCGCTCCTCGGTTTCTGAGATATTCGCGGCTAAAGTGAGGGGTCAATACATTTGAATCGTATATTGGATCGAATCTAAAAGCATTATTCAAATGCCCAAACGTTTTTCTAAAACTTTCTTTATTTAATCGGTATTCCAACTTTTATAATAACGAAGATACAATACATGCCTCGATTCGGGACACACTTTATATGCTAATTCTTTATGGCATCACATATCCAATGACTCGAATTAAGTTTAATTTGTGTCTTTTAATGTAAGATAATAAACACGACACGTAAACGACCTTTTGAAATTGTTTCGTGACCTTATCGAAGAGTGGGTTTTAGAGTATAGGAACTTTTTATTTCGATATAACTTTTTGTACAAGATCTACATTCTACATGTGTGTATAATCATAGTGACGATAATTGAAATTTTCAAATATTTTTTGCCTTTCAAGCGCAAATCTTTTTTAAAAATGGATTTGACAACTCCTGAGTCCGCGGTGTTGCCTTACTGATTCTGTGTAATGTGTAAGTCTATGAATAAGTGTTTTTTTTGCATTTGTGCCAAAAATTCGAATTTTCAAAAATCGCTTGAAAAATTATTTAAAAATTCACACGTTTCCTGTTGAAAATTAATTTTTAGATCCTATGAAGTTGAGTCCTAGGGTGCTTTGATTTCCAGAAGAAAATTGCCGAAGTCGGAAGAAATTGAAAAATTTTAAATTTTTTCTCGACTTTGGTAATTTTTTTCTAAGTTCGTTGATTTCGATATAAAAATTGTCAAAGTTGCGATTTTCGATAAATCTCTTGACATGTGGTAACTTGTGGTGGGGACATTCAAAAATCCCGTGGGGGTAATTTTTTTTGTCTTTTGAATAGGAAGATAGTGTAGTAGGATTTTAAAATACTTCCACATCCAGATTATTCGTCCAAGTCACTTTAAAGGAAACATCTTGACTATATTTGCACTCTAGTATGTGGAAATTATTGGTCATAGAATTTTAATAATATTTGGGGTAGATGTCATAGAAAACTTTGAGGGGTTAGTTTCTACCATATACGTTAAAAATGAAGTTTCTAGTTTACCGCACTTATTTTCCACTATTTACAACCTACCACCTCAATGGAGTCATCTCAATCAGATGTCACTACAATACATACGTGTACTAACTTTCAAGTGAATATCTCAATTTGATGTTATCAATCCCATTAATAATGAAGCGGAGGTGGTAGAGTTTGAAAAATATTAGAAAGAAATCTGAGGCCTTGGTTTCTAGTATATACACCGAATCCCAAATTTCTGTAGTCTTACCAGCTTGCTTTACTTATTTTCCCCTATTTGCCCCTATTTAACCCCCAACCCTTCAACGGCATCATCTCAAATTATGATCTAGTTTCAGACGTCGTTATAATACATACGTGTACCAAATTTCAAATGAATATCTCAATTTTATTTTATCAACCCTTTTCATATTGGAGTAGGGGTGGTTGGGTTGAAAAATATTATAAGAAAATCTGACGCTGTGGCTTCTAGTACATACACTGAATTTCAAGTTTCTGTAGTCTTACCAACGTTTTACTTATATTCCTCTATTTACCCCAAATTAACCCCCAACCCTTCAACGGAATCATCTCAAAATATAATCTAATTCCAGACGTCGTTATAATACATACGTGTACGAAATTTCAAATGAATATCTCAACTTTATTTTGTCAACCTCATTAATGGGGTAGGGGTGGTGGGGGGTTGAAAAATATTATAAAAAAATCTGAGGCCTTAACTTCTTGTACATACACCGAATTTCAAGTTTCTGTAGTCATACCAGCTTGCTTTACTTATTTCCCCATATTGACCCCTAAATAACCCCCAACCCTTCAACGGAATCATCTCAAAGTATAATGTAGTTCCAGATGTCGTTATAATTCATACGTGTACCAAATTTCAAATGAATATCTCGATTTTATTTTATCAACCCTTTTAATAATGAAGTAGAGGTGGTGGGGGTTGAAAAATATTATAAATAATCTGAGACCTTGGCTTCTAGTACATACACTGAATTTCAAGTTTCTGTAGTCTTACCAGCTTGCTTTATTTATTTTCCCCTATTTACCACTATTTAACCCCCAACCCTTCAACGGAATTATCTCAAAATATAATCTAGTTCCAGATGTCGTTATAATACATACGTGTAGAAAATTTCAAATGAATATCTCAATTTTATTTTATCAACCCTTTTCAAATTGGAGTAGGGGTGGTGGGGGTTGAAAAATATTATTAAAAAATCTGACGCTTTGGCTTCTAGTACATACACCGAATTTCAAGTTTCTGTACTCTTACCAACTTGTTTTACTTATATTCCTCTATTTACCCCAAATTAACCCCCAACCCTTCAACGGAATCATCCCAAAATATAATCTAATTCTAGACATCGTTACAATACATACGTGTACGAAATTTCAAATGAATATCTCAACTTTATTTTATCAACCCCTTTAATGGGGTAGGGGTGGTGGGGGGTTGAAAAATATTATAAAAAAATCTGAGGCCTTAACTTCTAGTACATACACCGAATTTCAAGTTTCTGTACTCTTACAAGCTTGCTTTACTTATTTCCCCCTATTTACCCCTATTTAACCCCCAACCCTTTACCGGATTTCCTCAAAAAACAATCCAGTTCCAGATCTCGTTATAATATATACGTGTACAAAATTTCAGGTCAATATCTTAAACCGTTCCGGAGAAAGCGTGCGGACAAAAAAAGTTACAGACAGACCGACAGACAGACAGACAGAAAATTTTTTTTCGCTCAAATTTAAAATCTCGACGTTTCATGACATTCTAAACCTATTTCACGAATAAAAATTTTTGAAAATTTTTTTGCGATTACTATACTTCCAATCCACTACGTGGATGTGGAAGTAAAATATATCATTTTAATCATTTATCACTTTAATTTTTTTTCACTTTCATGGACTTTTTTTGTCGGGATCCTCTCCGAGGAACCAAAAAAGTCCTTACTATAACATTTCTTCAAAAGGGCACTCAACATTCGAAACTAGAGTCTTTAAGCTTTAATTTGAGCACCCACATATATCTATGTTGAGTCGATTATTTTAGATAGAGGTGATCGGAGGTCCGCTTTCAAAAGAACGCAAATCACCCCTAATAGGCGGGGTGAATTAGACTTTGAACCTGAAATTCTTTTAAACATTACAATTTTTTGCTTAAAAATAGGTAAAAAGTTCATAAATAACAACCCTCGAGTCTTTATAGGTTTAAAGATACGGGAACATGGTTTTTCATTGCAAAGTAGAAAGCGGAACCCTGTTCTTTTCTTTTTTTTTTGGAAATTTGCAATAGACCACCATTTTGGATTGGAGGGTCGGGGTTGCGCACACTTTTTAAGCATCCCAAGGGCTATTTTTCCCAAAATATCATCAAGTTTCGAAGACAATTACTTTAGTTATTGCAATTGAAAAAAAATTCATTTTTTCAAATTTGCAATTGCCTCTATCCTTGTAGAAAATTTTCTTGGGAACAAATTTTATCAGTATAGCTCGAGTCAGTTAGAGGCTTATTTCACGAGATATTTAAGAAAAACTAAAAAGAAATATAATCTATAAAGACTCGAGGGGTTGTTATTTTATCTATTTTTAAGCAAAAATTGTAATGTTTAAAAGAATTTCAGATTTTGTAGGTCTAATTCTCCCCGCTCATAACTAGAACCTCATGCCCAGTACTTTACCGTACTTTGAATTTATCTGTCAATGTCGCGAAGGACGGGCAGTGCGTCCACCAGTGCGTAAGATATTCCTATCTTGATGCAAAACAGAGTAGGATTCTTCTATTTACCAGAAACGTTATTAAGTTTCTGCCGAAAACACGATTTTTAAATCTCTAGTATTATTTTGTTCATTGTGCCGATATTTTCATGGCATTTTTTATGTACGCTAAACAAATGAGTGGTTGCAGTGCAGCTTCAATTTGTTATACAAACTTGTTTATTATTTAACTTAGTGGTAATGCAAAAATACTAAACTTCGAATTTAAGAATGTAAGAATATAGGGAATCATTTTATATTTATAATTAAAATTAAAAAGATGAGAATTAGCAACAAACCTATAAAAAATAGTATTTCAATGAGTAGATAAATCTAAATCTATATCTCAGTGCTAAGAATTTTTTTAGATCAGTTAAATTAGGAATGACATATCTTATGTATATCAAAGGTTTCTACTGCCTTAAGCGCTTTACTTTTTGTATAATTTTCACTGCTTGTACATCAAAGGGGTTTTATTTCAGGATAACATTCTTGCAGTTGAGTTCCGCTTTGTGTTAACTGACAAAAACTTGCCTGCACACCAGTCAGTGACGGCTTGTGAAGCCTCGGAATACATTACATATTCTCATAATAGTGTGCAGAGTAGGCTCAGATTGTGCAAAGGCTCGAGTGACATTACCCAATTATATTTCGCTTACTCGTCCAAATGGATAGGTATTACACATGTAGTTCACTTTCGTTAACTTTGTCGAGCACACTAAAAAGATGATGATTCAGAGTTTTTTATTCCCTCAAATAAACCATTGTAGATAATACTTCATTACACTTTTGTGCTTTGTTCGATGCGGTCATTTAAAATAAAAATTAGACGTAAACTGACTGCTTAGAAGGAAAATATTATTGGTAGTGAAAGTGACATGTTAGATAAAAAAAGAAGACGACTAATTATAAAATTGACAGTCTCAACAAGTAAAAGAGGCGACAGAATTATTGTTTTTAAAGTAAGGATTCATTTGTTCCTACTCATAGGTAAAACTGTTAAACCTATGATAAGGATAACTAGCTAAAATTGTTCAAGCTAGACTGAAATAAATATGGATGGTATCGTAAGACGTGTAAGATGGGATAGTTGTTTATCAAGTAAGGAAGTAATGAATCATTTCTTCCTATTCGTAGGTAAAACTGTTAAACCTATGATAAATATACCTAGCTAAAACTGTTAAAGCTAGATTAAAAACAAAACAGCTTCTGTGTGTGTTGGCGCAAAACGAGGATAGCTGGCTAAAACTGTTAAAGCTGGACTGAAATAAATAGTGGATGGCATAGTAAGACAGTCACCTTAGTACAGATTCATCATAGATATAACTGTTAAATCTATGAAATAAAGGACTAATCATAGGTGAGTTTTTAAATACGTATGTTGTTATTTCGTGGTGATACACTAGACAACTGAATGAGATTTTTAATCCTGCTGAGAAATGTCAGGATCCAGGTCACAAGCACTGGGAATCAATGCCTGGTCCCCACAGGGCCTCACACCCATAAATAATATTTATTATAAACATTTCACAGAAATTAATGTACCTATCTCAAAATGCTTACTTTCCAAAAAACGCAAACACGACTCAAAATGCTGTTGCTACCGGAAGTGGCATAAAAAACGATATCCTAAAGTTATTAGGGGATGAACCAGTGAATAAAGTGGAAAAATATGTTATTCCCAAGAATATTAAGAGACAGGATTAAAACGTCTGAATTAAATCCGGAACTTATTGTGTTTCTATCTGAGGCTAGTAAAAAAGTGGACATACATTGCCACAATGCAATCTCTGATAGGTATCAGGCTGACATCAGATGCTTACGCATTTGATTCTTTACTACTTGATGCAAGTGTCTCTTCAGCGGAAGTTATATTCTGCCCAATATAATACATGGAAAAATCTTTTGCGATGTTTTCCACATTTTATCTACAAACTACAAATATCGAATAGAAGCTCAGTCATGCCCAACTACTACTAAAACAGAAGTAGGTTCAGACTGCTATGATGGCAGATCAAAATATTTAATTAATAATTGGGAAATTGTCACACTGATTAAGCTGTCTACATTTCTTGGGTTAAAGGGTATAAAATACCTACCGTTAAAAAAAAAAAAAAAAAAAGAATCGAGATTCCTCCTCCCCCCAAACCGAGGGGTTATCTGAAGTGAAACAAATCAAATAGTACAGTACTAAAAAGTGGGTCAGTCTTTATTAAGATTTTTAATTGCCCGGGAAGGCTTAGATTTATATTTAGTATTAAGCAATTAAATAACATTATTCCGGCACAGCATTATAAATCAGAAAATTATAAATTATTTTTGTGATTTATTAGTTGAGAACTGTCTCATGTCGACAATCAACTTAAAGGATGCATGTTATAAGACAACCGTAAACAGCCATCTAAACAATTAATGAGTATTAGTATTAAGGATGGTCTTTACGAATACAGTTGTTTGCCTATGAGTTTATTTGTCAACAGCCTCGTTTGTTTTTACAACAGCCCGTTCTTAATAAATTTAGGTCATAATGTATTTTATGCATCTGTTATTTAGGTGACATTCTTGCATTAGAACGGAACCGTGAAGGTTTAAGAGTAATGTTGAAATTATTACCAATTAAAGCCAAAAAATCATTGTAAATATTTAGGAACTTTTACAAAGTTATTATTCTGTTAGTCTATTATCTTATTGTTCAGCTGTTCGGCATAGTTTGTTGTATGCTGTATACTGAACAGTGAAACATGAAAGAAAAAAAAAAAATATTAGCATATTTAGCATATAAATATCAATATTATGGCATTTATAGCACTGAAATCGAAGACGGAGCAAAATATTGTAGATCTTTCTTGTTTCGTTAATCACAAAGAATTCTATTGTGAAACATTCACAGCATAAAGAACCTGGTGGGGGCGCTGAGCGGACTAGAAGTTCCGCACGGACTCTGGACCGATCAAGAGTTAAGTTTTCATATTTAGTATATTTTTATGTTTTAAGGGACAAGATGTTTTCCTCATAAAGAGTGAAATGGCAATATACTGCCTTCTGTTGACAATAAACCAGCTTGTCTGCATTAACAGAATGGGAGACACGCGAATCGAAAAGTTAAATAACATAAGTAGAAATATTTGTTAATGGTATGAGGAGCAAAAAATCATTCTGTACGCATCTTATATACCTTCAAAAGAAAAGGCTAATGGTGATAAAGAATCTGTCATTATTTAAAGAATCGGAGTATGAGTGAAACGAATACACGTGTGTTAGATGAGTCTCTCTCTCAATTTGGAAAATCGCATATTGATCTTTTTGACTTTAATATTAATGCTAAATAATGTAAATTATTTACATCATGGCTTAAGAGCTCAGCTAAATTTGTTTTGTTGCTCAGTGCGTACGTGTAAGGCTTACGACCACGGAGCCCCATATTCGATTCCTGGCCAGGGTATGGATGTTTGGTGGGGCTCTTGATGTGTGATTAGCTTAATGTATTTCCGAGGTGGCAGTGGGTTGGACTGCTGTTGAATGGGATAATATGTCTAGTCACTGTTATCTCTCCGAAATTCGAGTCTTAGCTGCGGCAGATGACGTTGTCGCAGGGAATTACTGTTGTATGTGTGTACGTGTTCCTGGTTGAGTGATAATAAATAATTCACTTTTAAACAAGCTACGGCTTAAGTCCGCCAGGACGTTAATATAAATAAGATAATAATAATAATAATAATACAGAAGTCCGTTCTACTGGACACATGTACTATTGTGCGAAATTTTATTGCGGCGATAACTATAAATATTTTTAATACAACTACCAAGAAGACCATCTTGTCCCAGGACCGATGAGTCATAGCTTTCAATAACCACTCCCCGGCGAGGACCTGTGATACAGGGAGGAATAATAATAATAATAATAAAAATTAATAACCTAACCTAACCGTGAAGTTTTAAGGGTTTCCCCCTTTTCCTTAACTGTATGAATGTCAAATAAAATGGTAAAAGATACGCTAACTGGAATTCTAGTACTGCCGTTTTTGGCCAAACCAGTCCTGGTATCCATTTTCTCGGAGAATCTGCGTACCTAGGAACCCATATTCTTAATTCTGACGTACATTTGTTACTGTCTCCTTCCAGGACCCGTCGCCCACTGAGTCCATGAATTTTCCTTGCAGGCGTTAATATAATTAGAGAATCCTTTCTGAAGAAAGGTGTCCCACCTGCGGCAGTGCACTTACCTTAACTGAAGAAACCTTAAACCAAAATTTATGTACATGAAATAAATGTTAGCTACATTGCCAAAAAGTAATAACTGCACGTATCACACCTGTGTCGGTGTAATCATTTTCTGTTTGAATTAAATATTTTTGGAAACAAATAGTACATATGCTAAAGTTACATAAGTTAAATTCTAGTTTCTAGTATGATAAAATATTAATTAATAGATTCTTAAGGATGGTTTCTCAAAATGAGACCTAATTTTCGTAAGTACAATGCCACATAGGATTCTTCACAGACTTTGCAAAAACCAAAAACGTCCACGTACAACAGTGGACAACCTAGCTTAAAGTTTAAGTTTTCCAATGATCGACCAGATTTGTAGGTAATACATATGCCGCTAAGATATTTAGACATCTCAATCCACTTAGGGGAATGGAGAATATATCATCCTAACAATTAGGAAGAAGGCATAAACCACGTCTGTAAGCCGTTGGATAACGAGCATCCTAGCAGAATGTATCATAGATACAAGAATATACAGCAGACATAGCACAAGACATGCCTCGACCTCAGCTGTGTACAATAAAGCGGGCGCTAGTATTGACTTTATCAGAAGCACAGCGGGATGGACTAAAAAGTCCGATACATTTGCAAATTTTTACAATAGGCCTCTCATTCAAGATGTTAATATGAATCTCGCAGAATTAACTGAAGGTGGCACGTAGATCAATCTGATTATTACAGCAAGATAATTCAGTCGATAAAAATTGTTATTATAATATCGAGTTCGATAGATTTTCTTTTCCTAAAATAATTATTCTGATTCTTAGTTATTACATTCTGTTACTATTATGTACATAAGTGTACATTGTTAATTTATTATAAAAGAGTTGATAAAGTTTTCTGTTTATAATAGTTCTAGATTATTATGCTTAATCAAGAAACCGTTTAAGCTGAAACACAAATAACCCAAAAAATAGATTGAGCTTTAAAAATCTACATGTGTAATACCTATCCATTTGGACGAGTAAGCGAAATATAATTAAAGGAACAAACGACTTACCTGAAGGAAGTTCGTTCCTAATTATATGAGCTATACTCGTCCAAATGGATAGGTCCCACCCGGACTACCATCACCCGTCCCTGATCTATTTTTTGGTAAAACACTCGCAAAAAGTGTAATGAAGTATTATCTACAATGGTTTATTTGAGGGAATAAAAAACTCTGAATCATCATCTTTTTAGTGTGCTCGACAAAGTTAACGAAAGTGAACTACATGTGTAATACCTATCCATTTGGACGAGTATAGCTCATATAATTAGGAACGAACTTCCTTCAGGTAAGTCGTTTGTTCCTTTAATTACCGATCTTTCTTAATATAGATAATGCATTATTATAACAATCAGTCTCAACTAATATACTTCCAATTCTGGTATAAACATTTAATTTCAACCCTCATAAAGCTGTGCAAAATTTTTCAAATTAATTTGCTCTTGCAGTAAGATACAATACTTGTGATTTATTATTTCATCCGTTAGTTGGCCACTTAAGGTGACCATTTCCAAGAGAGAGATATCCAATAGGGAAATATTTATTATTTTTGGCCATAACTTTTTTCTTACTACTTATATTTAAAAATAACTATAAGGCTACCTAAGTAGAACCATAACAAGACTATTACTATGAAAATTCATAGTAATAGTCTTGGTATGGTTCTACTTAGGTAGTAGTATTATAGTTTTTTTTTTTTAATATAAGTGGTAAGAAAAAAACTTATGACCCAGAATATTTCCCTATGCTCTTTCTTGGAAATGGAAACCAACATATTTTTTTAAATTTTTACCACTAAAATAGATAGATTTTTTTTTCTTTGTTCAAATTTAAAATTTCCACGTTTCATGGCATTCTAAACCTATTTAAAAAAAAAAAATTGAAATTTTTTTTACCATTTTTGAACAAAAATTTACCACTAAAGTAGTTGAAAAATTTTTTTTTGCTCAAATTTAAAATTTTCACGTTTCATGGCATTCTAAACCTATTTAAAAAAAATCAATAAATTTTCTTTACCAACATTTTTAAAAAATTTTTTACCACAAAAAAGCTGGTAAAAAAATTAGTTTTGCTAACATTTAAAATTTCCACGTTTCATGCCATTAACATAATATGAGCACCACACGTAGTAGACAACCCCCAAATCCAAAGCCTCTCATAGACTGTCGGGATGGGTAAAGGTATTTACACAGAACTTCCCTCTTTATTTGTGCATGGCCGTCACTCTAAAAAACTATTAATTACGAAATGACATTGAGAATAATAATGGGAATATAGTTATCACTATTATTACAAAAATAACCTGATAACTTTTGGTCAAAAAAATATACAGAGTGGTCATTTGACAGCAAAAATTCAATACTAAATAACAGGTGCCAAATATGAAAGGCTTGCCAAATGTCCACCATGGTTGAATTATTTCTTGGGATGGCCACCCTGTACATTTTTCAATAAAACTATAATAGGTGCATATGCCTAATACTATTACCATCTGTCACATTTTCAGTTCCACATTCACGTAGTGGAGTGGAAGTATAGTAGTGGTTAAAAAAAATCTTTTTTTTTGTTGATAGGTTTAGAATGTTATGAAACGTGGAAATTTTAAATTTGAGCAATTTTTTTTCATCTATCTTGTATTTTGTAGTGGGCAAAAATTTGCAACATTTTTTTGTTCGAAAGTTTTTTGAATAAGCTTAGACTGTCACGAAATGTGGACATTTAAAAAAAAATCCATCAATACTATAGTAGTGATAAAAAACAGAATAGATGTTTTCGAAAAAAATTTCAATTTCTTTTTATTGAAATAGGCTTAGAATGTCATGAAACGTGGAAATTTTAAATTTAAGCAAAAAAGAATTTTCCATTTCATCAAATTTTCCACTCTCTAGTAGGTAAGTACTTAGTGGTAAAAAAAATTTTCAATTTTTTTTTTAATAGGTTTAGAATGCCATGAAACGTAGAAATTTTAAATTTGAGCCACACATTTTTTTCCATCTATTCTAGTGGTAAAAAGTTTTTCAAAAATGTTGGTAAAGGAAATTTTCAATTTTTTTTTGCTGAAGTAAGTCTAGAATGTCATAAAACGTGGAAATTTTAAATTTGAGCAACCAAATTTTTTTTTACATCTATTCTAGTGGTAAAAAATTGTTCCAAAATGGTAAAAGCATTTTCAATTTTTTTTTAAATAGGTTTAGAATGCCATGAAACGTGGAAATTTAAAAATTTGAGCAAATAAAAAATGTTTTCCATCTATTCTAGTGGTAAATTTTTTTTTAAAAATG